>OX411306.1:131570007-132770007 GCA_948150685.1 Rhaphigaster nebulosa
GACATTTACCTCGTTAATCAGAAAGAAATAAAGCAATGCTAAATTACAAGCTTGTTTCTTAAACGACCATTTTTTTTAAAGTAATCAAACTTCGCTACTGCTCCCACGGTTTTGAAGACCATTAATTATTTGATTGATATATCTTCGTATATTGTAAAAGATTATTGTATTTGTAACATTTTTTTTATAATAAAACTTCGGTTTCACATGCATAACATAAAAATTAAAGTAAATATTCATACAATAGAAATTCGACTGTCATGCCAAATAAGTGAGGGGATAAATCGAAGGCTTGAAAGGTACTGTACTGACTCATCATTTTTTATGGCCAAGGCTTAGGAACCTCTATCAGTACTAGTCTCTAATTTTGGTACACTGATTTTTTCTATATATTTATTTTCATGTATACAGACAATTTTTTTTTTTTTTTTTAAATTATAAATAAATACATTGAATAAATGTTGATGCATAATTTGTCCTGGTCTTGTCCCGAATGCCTATCTATCTAAATAGAAAATAATTAATACAGTGCGTAGTACCATTTTGAAAACAAAAAGTAAGCATCAAAAGGCCTAAGACACTAATTTATATTTGGAAAATTATTAAAAAAATATTGTATTCATTTTCTTTATTCAAGTTCCATTTAAATCCAAGTTTAAGTTTATATATGAATTAAAGAAAAAAAAATCATTTTTTCGATTATAAAACTAAATTAAAAAACTCCTGGCAAATATTAGACCAATAAGTAATTAAAATTACTGTACGTTGTCAGATAAATTACTAGTGAGATGATTGACATGGACCGTGTTTGGAGATAACAGTTTATTTAAATCAGCTGTTATTTCAGCCACTTATAATTTTGAGTAACAGTTAAAAGAAATAGTTATTTTTAAAGAAAATTAGCTAGTTAGCACGTTGCCTGTTTATATGAAAAATTTATCAAAAAATTATATTGAAGAAAAAACAAAATCTTATTTCAACATAACTGAATAAAAACCAGGAAAACCTTAATAGGGTACCAGCAGAATGGAATAGCAGTTCCATAACAACAGAATTTCTAACCATCATAACAATTTTCTTTTTCTTTTTGTTTATTTGCCTGTACATTAGTTAATAAATATTAAAAGAAGTAGTTAAAAAATAACTGCTTCATAATAAGCAGTCATTAATTTCCAACCGCAATTCATATCTCCTTTTTTTTAAAAAGATTTTATGGATATTAACAGCTTTGTTATAGCTTTCCGTTTTTTTATTTATTTTTTTTATTGTCCAATTTGTAAATTACTAGTAACTGGAGATTCGCTGTAGATTCTGTAACTGTAGATTAGTTTAAATGTTATTACTTACCAAGAATCACCATGCAATGGAGAAAAAAAAAATAATGGAAATGACATAACAAAAGAAAAAATAAGGATAAATAAATATATTAAACAAAAATATTTTATTAACATTTCGTAGAACGATAATAGAAAGCTGTTGATAATAGTCAAGCTGGGAATTAAGTTAATGAAAATTAAGTCCAATCTTTGTTGGAGAGATGTACAGGAGAGCTTTCAGATACAGCTAGATTTGTGAAAGGGCCTCTTTTTTTTTCAAGAGTTCTATTAGATTATTTAAAACCTATGTGCCTCCGAATATATCAACTATTTCACTAAATTCATGTGTAATTATTTTTTTTTTTTTTAAATTAGCTACACTATAAGACAAAGTTTCTTATTACAGCTCGTATTAAAACAGTTAAGACTTATTACTAGATGCACAAATGCCTGATACAATTTCCTTTTTCCAATTACTAAAACAAAATATTGAAACATGGTGTGGTATTATAATTTGAAACATATATACAAAATGCGATTACGGTGATGTTCTTTGTAGGGACACCACTGGTAAATTTTGACATCAGCCTTTGCACATGACCCTAAAAATACTATATACAATTGCTGTTACCAAGATGACAATTTTTACCCAGCGCTTGAACCCTGGGCCCAATTATAAATATACTATATTTATATTTATACTTATACATTATATATATATATATATATATATATATATATATATATATATATATATATATATATATATATATTCAATTTTCAATTAATTATACATATTTTATATATATATAAATATTTTTAATACACGAGGAATCAACACAATAAATAATCAAATGTGGTTATTTTCATCAATCTGTAACAATATATAACAAATGAAGAAAAATAATAATATTTTGCACAACCATTAACGAACAAATGTCTGAACATGCTACGTGTGAGGTTACATCAATATGTACAGTTGCTGTCTTGGTTCTTGCCTCGTATACTTGGAACAGTAGAACTGTATAATTTACAATGCACAGCTTATCAGCCGCCTCTCCCGTTACCTGCACAGAAAAATTATAGTAATTAAGATTCTGTTACAATTTAAAAGAAAACATAAGTTAATTTGATTAATAATAGTAACACAGCATAACAATATAATTATCAAAATTAATCTACATCAGCAAAATTTGAGTTGAATCAATTCTGGTGAATCAATTCCGTAAAATTAACGACAGACTTACACATAAAAACAATTCAAGATTACTACTACAAATGGCCAAATACTGGAAAATAATTAAAGGGGGATGAAACAACGGGCGTGACTAAAGGATATCCTGCTTTTATATTAAGTCAAATTTATATTTAAAATAAGGTGTAGATACTATGGGGTCACTATACCCAAAGAAACATGGCATGATAAATATATATTGTACAGATCTAAGATACTAGTTGGCCTATACGCCGACATTTCAGCCCATATTGTAGTTCTTCATCAGGGTCAAGCACAGACAATTAATAAGAGAATGAGATAAATTTTGGTATTTTATTAATGAATAGTAACCACTATTTTATATTATTTTTGACTGCCATCCGGACCATCTTTTTCTTGGTAAAACAAAATTTAGATTTTATCACGTTCAGTGCAAAAAACACGAACGTTCACTTAGGGATGACATAAAAGTTCATGTCCTCTGCACTGAACTTGTTAGGAAACTATGCCTATTTTAGTATTTTCTTCGAAAAAAGAATTGAGTGTGATGGCAATTCCTAATAATAATATTTTGTCACAGAACTGTCAAATAAAAGAAAAAAACGAAAACATAAACAAAATATTTTTTCTTCTATTTATTATTACATCCAACGTTTCTACCAAACTATTTTCTCCATCTTCAGTGTTACAATACAGATGAAATACAATAATGGATAATGTGCAATAATAAAATAAAATAAGATAATAAAATAACAATATTAATCTTGGCTAGAGATATTACTCACTTCAACTTAATTGGAAGCAAAAATTATTTCGTTGCGGATTACTTCAGGTTAAATTGGGACTAAGTTTGTTTTTATTCACTGTTCCATCTATGGAATGTTCTTCTGGTTACGAAATCTTGTTGCTATACGGAATTACATCCCAAGCGTATCTTTAAATCCCGCTTACCATACACAACTAAATCTAATTACACAACCAATAGCTTTTTAATGGTAATGCCACGCCGGGTAGAACTTATTTGCCTACTGTGCTCTTATCTATCCAGTATATTTACTAATAAGATAATAGCGGCCAATTAAGGAGAAGAGTAAAAAGTGAGAATTAAGAAGAGAGATAAAGAGGGAGGTATAAGAAGAGGTGAATGGTGAGATGCTATCGCTGCTCCTCAATGGGCTATCGTAGACTGGCGACAAATGGCCCCTTCCAGTCAGTCCGTCTTTGTCCGGGGCAAAAACCCTCCTCAGTTCTCAATAATCAAACACCGCGTCGTCGGGAAAAAAAAATTAATGCCTCCGATTTTATTTGGGGCCTAGGCTCATCTGTTCTCGGATTTCCGTTGGAGCGGAAAAAAAAAAAGAAAAAAAGAATTTAGAAAAAGGGCCGATTTAGTGGACCTCTGTGCTCGGCTGGTCTCTTTCACACCTTTCGGAATTCCTCCTATACTTTTTACCCCAGAGCAGCCCTACATACTTCAAACCTGTTGTCTAAATAAATTGGCAAATTTAATAAACTGTCATGTAGTCAAAACCCATCATCAGTCCGAATTTTGAAAAAAAAAAAAATTTACTATTTTTTATTTATATATTTTTAATGAATTGCATTAATTTCAGGTAGCATATCCATTTGAATTCGATATTTCATGGCTTCAAAGAACTAAAAAATAAATCTGCAGTACGGAATACAATAGTGATGTAGAATAATGTATGTCGTCAAACATAGAATGCCAAAATTTAAAATTTCGATCCAAAGAAATGAATATAAGCGTAATTAAGTAATTCAAATTTTTCTTATTAACTTTTCTCTATTTTATCTTTTAAAAAGGAATAAATTATTTTAATATAAATTAAATAATACGACTTAAGTAATATTTTGTTTATAGTAAACATCTCCAGCATTGATCCCTAAACGCAGTGCCGAAATATAGAAAAATCGCTTTATTGTCAGAAAATATCCTGTAAAATTATTTCAAAAAAAGTATTTCATTATTTTTAAAAAGAAAAAAAAGTTACTACGATAAAGGAACAGTAAAGTTCCTACTATGAAATTTTTTTTTTGTTTTTAAGTAATCGAATATTTAACTTTATAAATATAAAATTATTCAGTGTATTCTAATTTATAAAGGATTTTTTTATTTTGATAGGATTCATCGCTTTCTTTTTTAAGTTTCGAGTTCTTTTTCTAGACAATGTAGGGTTGCTCATCCCATATCATATAATTTATTTAGTTATAAAATATTATTATCTTTAGTTTTCTCAAATAATATATTATCTATTTTCTCAAATAATATCCTCTGTTGATTGCATGTGTTAAACGAACTCAGAATTTCCCATTGGTGATCAGTTGAGGCTATCACAAATTATAGCATTTTTTAAAATATTAATATATTCACTTAAACAACTTATATTTACCCGATAAATGTAATATAAATAATGCTTGAAATGGGCATATAATGCTATTGGAATTAATAGTGAACGAACCCAAAAAACAAAATCAACGTAGAACCATTGTTATTAATAATTGTTAATGTCAGCATCGAACCTTTGGAATCGCCTGGTCTTTTTATTATTTCGTTTTTTTTTTAATTTTTACAACTTTTTTCGCTGTAACAGTTTTCAGAAATGATTTGAATAACAGAGTTATTGAAAAATCGTTACAGGATCAACGATAGATATCTAAGAAAAAAATAAAGAAAAAGAGGAAGAGTATAAGTTGTTAATTGCAAATTAATTCAGGGTATTTAGTTAGGAGATATAAGAAATATTGGGGGGAGGGGAGAACAGGAAGCTCCAGTTCCAGGTGACCGCAGAGAGTGTCCTTCGCTGTCCAGCTGCCCCGCGCCCTTCAACAAACCATTATAGCTTCTCTCATGCTTATTCATAACGGCGACCGTTTCCGAATTTTCGTCTTGTCCTGTCAATTAGAGGTGTCCTCTTGTTGGGGTTAAGGAGGGGGCATTTCAGCAGATGGGAATGCCTCGTTGCTGTTTGCATTCGGCCAAAATATCCTGTCTGAAGATGGTAGGTAACAACTCCCTCAAGGACTATGCTTTGAATGAGAAATCGTATTTAAGTTAAGATTGAGGTAAAATCTCTCTGTGATGAACACATTTTACAATCTTCTGTGAATCATGAAAGTGGGGTGTGAAATATTATTGAATAAATGTATTGACAAAAGAACTTTTATTTCAATGCGCTAGTCCTCAGTTGCCCCGGTCAAACAGAATAGTAGGGATAAGTGTACACCGCACGCACTTTTTCCACACACAAAAGACACCAGAACTTTTCATGTTATGCTGGGGAACTTCGGACTAGCATTAAAAACTAGAAAACTCAAGGAGAAATATAAATCAAGAATTATTTTGAAGACCAGCTTCTGAAGGTTCCACTTATCGCAAAAATAAAAATAAAATAGGCTTAGTGGTGTATAAACACCGACACAGCTCTACAGCATAAGTAGAAAGATCCAACTTAATCAACAAGTTGGAACTGATATTTTTATAACTCGTTACATTTCACCTTAGTGAGCTCCCGTGACTGGCTTATGATACAACAGTGTTTAGAACTCATGCTCCGTAAAGGGTGACTCTTAAAAGTACAGAGTGTACTTGAACTTAACGTTAGGACTACGTATATACTCCGAAAACGCACTTAGCCCACATTAAATTATATCTTTTTTTTTTCTTTTTTTTCAATTGCTATGAAATCACACCTGTCAAGCTAACTGCGATATAGAGCTCATAATTCCTTCTTTTCATTTAGAAATGAAATTCCTTCTCTTCGTTTGTACTTAAAATAGAGGACGATCTTGTGATTTTTTATGCTTTTTAATATTTGGTACTTGAGAGAAATCGTTGCATTCTAATTTTCATTATTGAGACTATTTTATCTATTTCAATAATTTCAGATTTGTGAAAGGAACATGATGAAGGATTTAATACCTATGAAAGAACACATAATATTTCAATATATTGTATTAATTAAAATAAGATTACTGTTCGAAAATTTTAAAATAAATTATATTTTTTTGAAATTTCAAAATAGTCAGTATTTAAGGAAAAAAAAAAACAAATAAGAAAATAAAGTATCTCTCAGGTAGGACACATATATATAAATAAGAATAGCTTCCAATAATATGAGATATCTCGCTCACAAATCGTTCTTACCATTAACTTTTATTATGATTCCAGTCCCAAATTAGCGTAATTCCAAGTAAATAATTACCCCAATAAAAAATAACACCGATCGACCTGGAAGGCGTTAAATGGTTCTATAAATTAAAACAAAAGAGAAAAAAAAATGAACAAGCCGAAACAAACATATTTAAAAAATAAATAAATAAAAAAAAGACGTAATTCCTATGTTAAATCGTTTTCTACGAATATTTAAATTCGATGGGGAAGGGTAGTTAACTGACACACCGAGTGGTCTCTCAAACTGGTTCCAGCCTCCATCACTTTATATCTGCTGGAACAATAAAACTGGAGAGTGGTCAATAAAAGCCAGGACGGCAAGTGAAGGAAATAAAATCAATACGTCCCCGTCTAAATATGAACTGGGCCCGGGTCAGCTATAAAAGCAATAAAACTATTAAATAGGCGGATTATGTAAATGTATAGTTGGGGTGTAGAGCTGCCAACGACAGCTCAGGGCAGTGTTCAGATAAAGCTAATGTAATCATAGAAGTGTTGCAGATGCTGTAATGTATAAAACTTCCTTATCATACACGTTTAAAATTAGACGACACCGTACCATGGCCCAAGGATAATGTTTTTTAGAAGAAAAAAAGTGGCCAAGATTTAATTATTTATCTAATGCTTCATCTATCATTTAAGCGGTGACACTCAATGCATAAAGTATAAGGAGTACAAGCCGAAATTACTTTAAGAAGGTAACGTAATATTATTGAATGTTTTTATTCATTGTGTTTTAAAATAAAAAAAAATTATATTCTTAATATTAAAAAAATTAAGTGGAGTTAATTTCAAGAAGGGAGGTGTTATCGCTCCTTCTTCCTCAAGTCGGACCGCTGGTTAATATTTATATATTTTATATACATACAAATTATGAATGCTTATAAACAATGACCTGGTTTTTTGTGATTTATAGATGGAATCAATTTATCTATAAATAGCTAAAACATCCCTTAATTAAGAGCTGAATTATTTTTAGTAAAATTAAACAGTATCAATCATTTTATTCGTATTTATGATTGCTTTAAATCAAACCCATCTTTATTTTGTTCATTAATAATACGATTTTTTTTTTCTTTCGAATCTATTTATTATACTATTTGATTAGTTGAGTTCTTCATAACCAATTCAGTTTTTCTCGAGTTGAAAAATAACAGAATCTTTTTGTTCTTAAATAATTCAAGTTAGTGCACAAATGAAAAGAACATAAATATTACCTAACTGAAATTATTATGTTTTCTTAATAGCTTTATATCTCATGGTTTGAGACGAGTAAAGCTAAAAATTAGAATAGTAATTAATTAGGTGCATGAGTTTTTATGTTAATAGAAAATGATTATTCCTCACAAGATAAAACTATTAGATATTATTTTTTTTCTTTTGGTATTTATTTATAAATAAGAAAAAGAGTTCAATTTCTCTTTTGCCAGTTTATTATAATATTTTAAAATTATTAATTTATAATATAAAACTATGTGTCTTTGATTGGACGAATATTTTTTGACCGTACAAGGTTTGACCAAATATTATACTCAACATTGCATGCAAAGGATGGTCTTATATTAATTAACCAAATACTTCAAGCTTGCATACAAAAAATTAATTAATTAAAAAAAATAATATGTAACTTCAAGATACCATTCTGTTGAAACTGAAGATACCTGTTGAATTGATTGTGCAGTTAATGTCAGATTGGCGAATGTAATACCACAATCTAGGCGTTACCCGCACCGCTATTCTACACTCCAAATAGGTACTCAGTTATCCTTTAAAGTCTAACAACCTAAAAGTCTATTAGGATCTGGGATCCAGCAGAAAAAAGGGTACAATGTATTCGATCTCAACTTAACTAAAATCATTTCATTTTAGTTTTTCAAGAATCAGAAAATGTCTTATCACAGTGCAATAATCTCATTTCAAAATTACAAGCACGTATAGTAATTTCACGCAAAATTTTAATTCGATTTCGAGTAGTTACTTAACAAAAAAAAAAAAAAAATTGAACGCGTTGAACATTTCTCGACACTGGTTCAACTCAGCAACAAGGTGTAACTTTAAATATGCACATATATAAATCTAAAACGGCCCAAGTGCCTTTTACTAGTTGTCAGCTAAATGACATTCACACCAATTAAACTAGGTGCCAATTAAATGCCAATTCGAGCCTATCTTCGACTTGTTTATACTCACGTAATCTAAAAAACACTAGTCCCACCGCTCAACTTTCCAAACGATACTGAAGGTTATAGGACGGATAAAACGCAACGAATATTACGTCTAGAAACTTATCTTAATTCACTATTATCAGTGAAGAACAACAAAAATTGTAAATGATCTTTCAACATATTAAATACATTTATCCAGAAAGTCGGTTTCAGTAAAATTTAAATTGAAATGAATTCATTAAAACATATTAATAAATCAGTTCGGCGAAATTAACATCTAGCATGTTATTTTTTATTGTTTACAATTTTATTCAAAATTAATTTCTTCTTTAATTTAATTGTTTGCATAAGACCTACACATCACTGTCAGAATCTATATTTTTGTTTATTAATTTTTTTTTATAACTTTTGATTGTAAAATATTAAAATCTGACACATTCAGTAGAAATATATAATAGAGATAAATTTAGATATTCATGCATTATATAAAAGAAAACAAATTTTTAATATTAGCCTAAATATTTTTTTTTCGTTTACTAAAATCACGCTTTTTAAGTTCGACGATAGATGATAAATATGTTAAAGTCTATTTGTTAAAAAAAGTTATCTATAACGCCGATAAATAAATATGCATATATATATATATATATATATATATATATATATATATATATATATATATATATATATATATATATATACATATACATACATATAAAGTCTAATTAAACATATAACAATTGCAGCCTTTATGTTAGAGTGGTGATTTTAATAGAGTGCTCCTGAGTACGATAGTTTCCAGCAAGAATTAACCAAAACCATTTGCAAGAGGCTGACAACATAAGGACTTTTAACAAGTTCATATTATTATTGCTCCATTTTATTAAATATATTACAATAATTTTGATGGTTTATAAATATTTAAGATGCAAATACATTAAAACAGCTAAATATTTCATTACATGATTTTTTTATTTATTTAAAACTAATTAATAATAGCCATCGTCAGGTAATAGAAGCGAATATAATCGAAATTTATAAGTCTTTTTATTTTTTTAAATTTTATTATCGTGCATGAAATTACAGTTTTAGCAGAATAGGATACATCTTTACCAAATAACTGTTGAAAAAAGGTATCAATATGAATGGTGGGAATAATAAGTCACTTTAGTTCCGTGATAGAGGTGAAGCGGTGAAACATGCTAACATACAAAGAAAATAAAAATTAATAAAGACAACAAAAAAATATGTAGCACTGTTATTACATTTTTTTAAAACTAATTTACGCACCGTAATACGCCACATTTAATAACAGCGAACAAGACATTTGAGTGTAATACGTCAAAAAGAAACATCAGATAAAATGAAAAAACGGAATGACCGGAATAACTTGAAGAAGAACAGTGAAAAAAAAAAGTTTATAAAACGAAGGAAATAAGAATGTGAACTTTGAAAAAACAAGTCCAAGAATTTCCCCCTACCATTTTCTCAATAAGGGAGAGCACATCGTGAAGAAGGGACAAGAGAGCTGCCTGATTGCACAAGTAGGGGCGACGAGTTTTTGTATCTCTGTGTGAGTGTGTATTTTCCTCTTAGTGTGGAGGGGGTGCCCAAGCGGCCATCTTGCTCTTGCTCGGGCTGTTCTCGCCAGACGTGGAGTAAGCCCACAGAGTAGCATATGTTTCTGGGCCCAAGATAATATATATTTCTAATCAAGAATGACGTAACAATAACAACGCAAAACGAAAAATAATAAACACATATCTCTTAGAATACCTATACTTCGATGTCACATAGCTTAATTCTTCATCAGTAAAAGGTACTTTTATCTTTTAATGCGATATGTATAAACGGCATATTGCTACTATACACCTTTATTATCAGCTCAATATACCGTTGTATTAATCAAAAATAAATATCTGAATTCGTAATATTAAAAGAATGTTACCACCAACAAAGATAAGAGAAAAAATATCCTGATAGCTAGGACGAAGCACATATGGCAGGTGCTCCACTTCCGATATACAAAAAGAAGACACACACTAAACATACGCGGCGAAAATACCCGTGATCGTAAATGGACATCCTTTATTCCACTGAACAAGACACTTCACTTTGTCCTTTTGTCCGACTTACGGTTTGGGAGGCTTTTATGGCGTGGATGTTGGGGATTTATGCAGCTATAAAAGCATTCATACTCTTCCCTTTCAGCGCCACAGCATGTTTCTTGGAAAATCGAAGTTATTTCCAGGAACCAGTTGCATCGTCGGTAGCCATCTTTGCAGAGGGGAGATACATAGATAAGGAAGGCCGTGGTCATCTTGCGGTAACCATAACTGTTTCCTGCGGTAAAACAGTTATTAATGTTCTTCTGATATTTCCGATTTTAATGGCTAACGTATAATAAATACCTACTCAATGTCCTTGTCAGCAAATGCTTGACAAATATAAAACCTCAACAACTCATTTAAAAAAAAATTAAATGGCATAAAAATTACGTGAACAATAAACATTTCCGCTCCAGTCATAACATGATGGCGGATTCAATATTTCGAACAATATTTTATTATCAAATATATTAGAATTGATATATGTTCACTTGTTTTATTAAAAGAGAACCAGAATTACACGAGGAAATTTATTAAGCGCAGCTTCATCAAACCTGTGATGTTTACCCTAAATGTTTTATATTTTATAGGCACTAATTGTTATCACTTTTGAACGGTTACATTAGCCCTAAAAAGCACATCGTTAATTAATTAACCTATTGACTGGATCGCTAATTCCGATTTCGTGTTAATTGGTTTGGTAATGTTTTTGTTTGTTCGATGTCAATCGTGAAAGGATATATGATATAGACTTTACTATTCAATGAGCGGTCCATATTAGCATTAATTTCCAATATTAGCATTAGTGGGAAACCGTGTCTCCTGACAGTCCAATGACACTCTGAATTAGTTAAAGATAGCCAATCAGATGGCAACAACCTGTTAACATGTGTTTATGACTTGTCCTAATAAGTGGTTGTCAATAATTCTGAAAGGAAATTGGAACGCAGGGTATGATCCACGCAGAGTGCGGACCGAGTTGGGTCTCAACCGGTGAAGCTAATTAAATTCTTTATAAACCGACTGTCTTTCTTCTACTGGACAGATGTTTATAAATTTTTAGTCGGCCAAGGCAATGGTGGGGCAAGGTTCCAATGAAGGTAATTCTGGACCAATTATAAGTCAATTGATCGATTAACGAGCATTATGTTGTTTATATTTTTAAATGGTCCGTGTCTTACTGGAAAACGGTATTTAAATGTAATATCGTTTCATCAAACTGACGAAAAACCTTTTTTCTAAGAGGGCGATCGAAGAGTGAATGGAAATTTGGGACAGAAAATTTTAAAAGCCCCTCTCTTTACAATTTAAATAGAGCCACTTTATTATAAGCAATCATGATGAGCGACATCATATCAGTGAGTGAGAGTAGTTAAGAGTGTTAGTAAAATGATTAAATTATGATAATTTTGATGCTACTAGAGTTTATAATACTTTCCCCTCAAAAAAAAAAAAAATAAAAGAAATGTACCTACAAAAAATAAAAATAAAGCAAATAATATATTCAAACGTTAAGAACACTTGAGTTTATTGTTATTTTTATTCTACAAAACTAATAATGAAAATAAAATGCCACTTAATAGTGACCGAAATAAATTTCAATGTTGGCCATATTTAATAAGTTTGGAGAATTTATATTAAAAGATTTAAAGAAAAGTAAATTTTGGAAATGGCTCTTACCTTGGGCCAGGAGATGTGTCCAACTTAGACAGGAGACACGAAGCCACCACTGACTTGACCAGAGCTGCAACATTTTTTTTAATGTAAGGAAAGAACCGAATTTCATACCAAATTAAATTCTGAGCTAATTTAATTAAAATTGAAATTTGAATATTATAAATAAATATTAATGTTTAATATTAATTGTTTTCTCTCTTATCATTAAAGCTATTCTCATTAAAGTGACAGCTCTAATATTTCAAATACAATTATTTTTTATTTATAAAGCATCATAATAATAATTCAAGAGATTTATATGTGTAATATTCAATTTGAATAAAAAGTAGTCGATAGCAAAAAGAAACGCCAGCACATTTCTTCCCTGGTAAATGAAATAATATTAATTTTGAATGATTCATTTGTTATTTTTAATGGGCAGAAATATTTTTTCTATTCTCAAAGTTAAGGATGAGAGGCAATCAACATATTATTTAATTTTGGTTTCACCTCGTCATCCCGGGATACAACAAATTATTATAATTTGAAAATTTGTGTAATGGTTCAAAACGGAAAATAGTTATATAAAATCATATCATATAAATAATAAATAATCAAATCGCTATAATAATCAGACCATAAAAAATTCAATCAGTAACACGTTTATGATCTTATTATTATTATTAAGGTTATAACGGAAATCGGGTATAATTGGATCACGAAATAAGAAATAAAATAAAACAGTTTGGGATGATCTGTGTAAAACACTCAGTAAAAAAATAATTTATTTAGAATATAGAAAACTCTTGTCAACATGTTGGAAAGCATTAGCTGGATGTAAGATTAATTCAATTTCTTTTTAAGGGTAGGAGAAAAAAACCTCGTTTTAAGCGCCTTTGAATTGAGGTATGATTGGCATCCGCTGAGGATAACAAACCAATTAATTTCGTGGTGATAATTGTGTAATTCTCATTTATTTCATTTATATTGAAGCAATTTACAAATATATACTGTATCTATATATATATTGAAGCGATTTTTTTTTTCATTTAGTGCCTCAGACAGTCAAGTTAGCCTAAGATTCCTCAACGTCATATTATAAAGTACTTGCAGGTTTATATTATACCTTATGGTTTATACATCTTTTTACGATTATTGTTACGCATTTAAAAATTTCACCATTGTTCTTATTTAAATAATTGCTTATTTTTTTTTAAATATATGTTTAAAATAAATAATACTAGAACCGTAGTTACCTTTCCCTCTTAGAACTAAAGACTGTTTTCAGATAGCATTGCTAGCATGTTTAATTTCAGTTATTCTCTATTATCCCTTTTACATTTTGGAAGCAGATTATGATAAAAATGTTGGTGGGTCCTGCATGTCACAAAAAAATCTATAATGCTGTGAAATACCAATTGTTATTGATTAGTTGTAAATTTTATTCCTTTACATTATTAGTTAGTCATAAAAATAGTTTCTGCCGGTGAAAGATATGTTTAATAAAATAGTTCCTAAGATTCCGTGATTCCATCCTTCTGAAAATCCATCAGCTCCTTTCACTATGATTGTCAAGTGTCCACTGGACGGTCTGGCAAACTTGAGTACGTTCGAAGACAGTAATCAATCGGTTTCTCCTGGCGCTTTCATGTCTTCATGCCGAGTTAAGATGGTGGCTTTACCCTGTTTTCTGATGCTAATATTTCAGTATGTATCTTTTTTCGGAGCCCTTGCAACCAAAAAAGTATTCCTATATCTTAATTTGTCCAACTCGTGTTTCACTTTCCACTCTTTGAATACCAGTACAGCCTAAGGACTAGTTATGATCCCTCGCATAGAACTCCTTTCTTGAGTAAATCCATCATTATTAATCCTACCTCTTTCTGGAATTTCATACCTATTTATATCCATAAAAGCTCCTCAATAGAGTCATTTAAGCAGGATTTATTTATTTAACTACTTAAATAAAGGGCCTTATTTATTAATATTTAAACAGATACCTATTCCTTGTAAAAATCATTTATGATTAATCTATCTGTGACAAAAATATATTTGTAAATATACCCTATGCAAATATGTTGTTCTGAGGAGACAATATATCTCTAATTAAAAGTCAACTTAACTTTCATCTTACGATCTCATAAGCTTTAGTTGTTGTAAGCATTGAGTTGTATTTCATATAGTATCCACAACGGTCTCCACTAACTAACTGATTATTTCAAAGCATCTCCAATAAATGAAAGACCAAAAGAAAAACCGTGGATTCGGTTGCTTCGTTGTTGTGATTTAAAGTGCTACAAGACAGAGAATTCCCTTACCTCTTGTAGAAGGGCTTGAAGGCGGTCTCTTCCTGGTGCTGGGGCTGGTGGTGATCGGAACGGTGGGTGGAGGGGAAGTAGCCAGGATGGCCCTGGTAGCCCTGGTAGGGCAGCTTCATCGACGGCGGTGTCTGAGGCGGGGTATCGGCCTGCACCTCCGGGTAGTAGTATGCCCGGTAGCCCCAGCCTGCCGACGGTGGCGGGGTCTTGCAGGCCGCGGTGTCCGCCAGGCTCCAGATCTTGGGCTTGGTGGCAGGTACTGGTACCCCGCAGTCCTTGGACAGCTCCTCCTTGAACATGTGGTGCGGCGGCAGCAGGTGGTGGTGATCCGCCTTCCGCTCATCCTCCTCCTCGTCCTCCTCCTCCAGCTCCTTCAGCCGCTGTTCAGCCTTCACGTGGAGCAGCGGGTCTGCAACATCCATGCAATCATGCTTCTACCACTTGTCTAGTATTTTGCATTAATATACTTTTTAAAACATATTTTATATTTTTGAATCCATGCTCTCTTTTTGTTACAGAAATCGCTCAAACCCACCTCCTGTCTTGAGGATCTTCACCGTCAAACGATGACACTACATTTATCAACACACACCTTGGCAACAAACGCTTAATTCCTAGGGTACCAATTACTTAATAGATTCACACAATGTCATGGATTTTGGACACATTCCTATAACACTTCACAGCTTAATACTTCACACTAAACTTCAATGCTGTCTGAGGATCCATTTCTTTTCTTAAACATTTTCATTCTCATCCGGAAATGGTACTTGAAAGTTATTAAATGCATCTCATCAATTCTTTTCAAAACGATTTTCTCTAGATTTTTATTATCCCAAATTAAAACAACGATATAACTATTATTCATTTAACTATATGATATCTTTTTCATTTAATTATGTCGATTTATCCCTTCGAGGTCATGACGCCGTAGGCAATATGCAAATTATAGAATAAAATAAAACATAAGAATAAAAAATTGTTCACGATTCCGTTTTCTCTTAAATACAGAATAAAAATGTCGCCATATATTATGACCAAGGAAATACAGAATGCTAATGCGATATCGCAATGTTCCAATATGTGTACATTTCTTTGCGTTTCTCAAAACAAAGGAAATGGGTTTTGGAAAAAAATCCTTGAATAATTCTAATCATAATTAAACATATGGAAAAGAGCAGCCCATCAACATTAGTAAGGCTTAAGTCCGGTATAAAATATACTGCAATAATATTTCATTAAACAACTCTAATGTATATATAATAAATGTTAAGTTGCATAAAATTATTCAAAATCGCCTCCAAAATTCACTCCAGAGTCAACAATGGTATTTGCTTGAATTATAATGGATATAACCAAAAGAAGGTATAAACCATCCCCATTCCTCTTTTATTTGATAAAACTACATTATTTACGGATGTTAAACAGTCAAGACAATCGTATATGTAAAAATAATGGTCAGTTACAAACAGGCTATAGTCAGTAGCTGAAAACGCTCAATCGAGACGCTACAGTGGTTATAACAATCAATAAGAGCAAATAATACTCTTTGTAACGCGTGGTAAGAGGAATAGAAATAGAATCAAAACTGAAGGGCATCATTGATAGCAAGTCAATTGGCCTCTTGAATATTCGTCGTGGCCTTTATTACAAGAACTTCAGTAATCGACATGTCTTTTCCTAGAAAAATAACTTAGACGACTCACCCATATATATTTAAATTCTTGAAATTGAGCTTTACAAAAGGCTATAATATAACAGTATATCAACTATCCTTTATAGTAGAGGTGACTAAATACAAATAAGTTTATGTGGTTATCTTCTAAACTTGTAGGAATAGTTTGCTAAGCCCTTTTGATGTATGTCATACCAGTGTCCGACTTAGGCCGAGCATTCTCACGGGAATTTGAGGGAGAATATCGGGTTATGATATATAGCCCCTGGGCTGAAAGAGCTAAGTGAAATAATCGGACCTCGTAGGATTATATAAATCCTTTGTGAAAACTGTAGACACATGTAGAGGGAGATAGATTGCGACGGTAATCCGTTGCTGTTTGGGTAGGCCACGCGACGCGGGCAAACAGTCGCTACCCCGACACCGCTCTGAATAAACACCAGCCGACTTTTCATAAAGGGCACCCGACGACGACAAACATCATGAATAAAGCTACTCACCCTAGGCAAAATATAAATCTGACTTGAATATTTGGTAATGTCTGAATTATCATATAACTGAGCTTTTTGCAATAAGCTCTGTAAAGTAAAAATTAAATGTGGTGTGATGTCAGCGAAAAATATAAAATCAAGAGAGAGTCAAATTCTATTTTTATTTCACTTTCTGATAGTATTATTATTATTATTAATTAAATAATAATATAATTCGTTAATGTTTATAAAGGTGTTAATTTATTCTAAGGTAGAGACAATATGGCAATCAATTGTGTGTGTATGTGTGTGTGTGTGTGAGAGAGAGAGAGAGTGAATATATATTTGAGGAGATGACCTTTGAAGGTCTTGACTTAAAAATTGTTAGGAAAAAAAAATCCCTATCAAAAAAGTTATTTAAGTGCATTCGATGAAACTTTTGCGTGGTCCACAAAAAATGAATACCAAAATCGTTGAGGAAATGATGTTAAAAGTCTACTACAAACATAAGCATATTCACCTATATGTATTATAGGTTTGCAAGTATAGAGTTTCGAATACTTAAGAACGTTTCTGCCGTCGATGTTGCAGTTACATGAAGTTTTGATATTGATATCCATCCTTAAACAATTTAAAACTTTCGCTCACCTTTTCAGGTCAATGTTTATAGTATTTGTTTTTTAAATACAAGCGACTGCATTTTGTCAGAGACATGCGTATTTTACTCCATTATTTTAAGGCCTTACAGAGTTCTAGGCAGTCGAATATATTAAAAAATTGATTCCTCTAGGGAGACATACGAATTAAAGCCCTCCAGATGTACACACATGTAGCGGAGGAATACGTAATGATGGTAACACCCGAGGAGGCTAAATATTAGGGAGATAGGGGTGGAAACAAAATGTGTATAAAAGGGCGAAATGGGAGGGTCTGGATGGAAATGTATTCATTTCATCAGGAGCTACAGAAGCCCAGCGGGGCGGATTTCATTAGGACAGTTGGCAGCCCCCATGGGTACGACCCTTCACAGTATGCTCCTTCTATATATGCTCTATATGATATGCTTACTTAATGTCAATTACTCAATATACGTTTGATAACTGGTAATGTTAATGAAAACAATATTGAAAACGTGAAAATACATATTCAGTCCCCTAATTTCTAATTCAACTGCCGATGAATCGGAAAGCCAAATAGAGAATTGAGATAAACCCCAAATCCAAGAATATTATGAGAACCACCATCTTGCCTACCTTTATCACTTAATAGTGTAACATTTACCCGTTATCGATGATTTTATTTTTCCAAGTCAATCATCAGATTTTTAACAGAGATCAGAAAAACTGTTGATTTAAATTGTGAGTTAAAACTTCTACCGTAAGATTATATAAAGTAACAAAATAATTTATGAATTACTTTTATTCAATTAAAAGTTGCAATTTTTCACATTACGAACTTATATTCTACTTTTGAAGGATATGTCTTCTTCATTAAATTTCATTAGTGTTACACAAAAAACATAGAAGGATCTCTTTTCAAGTTCATCGAACTCATCACAATGGTTGAAGTTTGATTTTTGCATAGCATTTTCACAAAAATAAAGACAATTCCAGTTTCCTGTGACTTCCTTGATTAAAAAATGAAATTGTGAAACTGAATCCTAATTCAGTCTTTTATACTTCATCTCACTCAAGATCAAAGGTGAGTGAAGCGATTTTTTTTTTTACATTTTTCTTTGTTATCGTTTTGCAATATATAACAAATGTAAATAAAATTTTCGTATTCTGATTTGAGAATAGCAGATATGAAAGGATATTTTACTTTCGAGTTTGAGAAAGTAGTCGATACGACCTGACATAGTTCCAGAGAATGAATTAAATAAGCCTATGCTAAATCAAGCAAACACTACATTCAAAATAGCTTACTATTTTCTGAGGTAACTTCAGTTTATATTGATATTTTCATTATTGAATAATCACATATGGAGCCAAAATTATCCAAATATAAATAATTTAGTAAATTTAGAATGAACTGTACCATAACATAGGGGACACCCTATATCTGAATGTTCCGCAGAGGTAGATGAATAGAGCGCAAAGGGACAGAAGGGCTACCCCTGTTTGACCCCAGCCAGTCGACCGTGAAGTCAAGGATTTGTCTTGCAAACTGTATGATTGACGTTTAACTACCATGCCACGTGGGGTCACAGAAAATTTGTCTCATATGGCCAACGCTCGTCGGCTTTTGCTGATTGGACCAGTGTTCTCCGAATCAACTGTTGTAATGACTATATGCTCCGGTGAGAGGAGACGTGTGCTTGTCGTTTGCGCGCGATTCGGTGCTCATTAGGAAAAGAGTTTGATGGGGATTCGATACAATTAATATGGAAACATAAGTATGGTAAGTATTGCTCTTAAAAAAAAAAAAAAAAAAAAAAAAAAAAAGAGAGACCATCTATTACTTGAATTAATGGTGTTCTTTGCGTATCTTCCAACAATTACAAATCTATGCCCATGCCTGAGTCTAACAATCCTTAGTCCTTTTTTTTCGCCAACAGCAAGTCTTATTATATTATTATCTTATTATTATGCCATAACACAGAAAAGGTTTTATTAATTCTATAATAATTTATATTTCATATTTTTTTTTAAATAATAAAAAATGGGAACAGTTTTTAAACTTTAAACAATATGACATTATAAACACGTTGGCGCAAACTGTTAGAAAAAAGTATTAAAAATCTATAAAGTAATCTAATTTATTTATAAAGTATAATGGTACTGAAAATCCCAGAGTTTTTAATATTTTTTTTAATTGCTTCGAAAATATTAGGAGCTTTAATTTATAATTCTTTATAGCAACACACGAAGTTAGAAATTTCTCCTTAGTCTTTCTTCGTTCATTATGGGCATAGAATAGATTTATTTGAAGGCTGGATGTTTCGGATCTACTGGTAAAGTTTACCAATAAATTACTTTTTAGTAGCATTAAAAAGTTTTTAATATGAAAATCAAGTTTGAC
Organism: Rhaphigaster nebulosa; assembly: GCA_948150685.1. Classification (NCBI taxonomy): domain Eukaryota; kingdom Metazoa; phylum Arthropoda; class Insecta; order Hemiptera; family Pentatomidae; genus Rhaphigaster; species Rhaphigaster nebulosa. Next base: position 131,590,145 of record OX411306.1, read on the forward strand.
TGTTTACTGAAACTTATTATAAAATCAGGTTATTTTTTCCAAGGATTGGTTAATGCAAAAAATAAACAGATTGATTTATTTTGGCCAATATTTCAGGTCGCCGGGGCTTCAATATTCTTAAATATTGATTCAAGAATTTGTATTTATGTTTAGATATTAATACCGCATTCTTTTCTTTTTTTTCTCAATGACTCCATCACTGTGGCACATTTTAAATTAATACGACCAGAATGTGATTATTTGTAATTACTTTTATATGCACTCATATAATATAGTCATTTAATAAATCTGCCTCTCTTATGATGAATCATATAAAACAATAATGAGCCGAAACTTCGGCGAAAAATAATAAAACGGCCTATTGAATAAGTATACTTATTCCACCTTGTCTGGTTCCTCATATTTATAAAATAATAGAATTGTTGCTAACTATGATTATATGTTTTAATCTAGGCGTGTGTTACGGGTACGGTTTAATTATCTCCATTGTTTGCTGAAAATGTTAAATTTATTTCTAATGTATCTAAAAATTAGCAGTTTAAAGCCTCTTGTTTACTTAGATCCAAAAAAAAAAAATCTGAAAAAAAAAAAGAGCTGGCAGGTTGAAGGATACTTTTAGATTCCATCGATGTTCTTCTATGTTTACATTAAACGGCCCATACAGTACTCAAGTCAAACATCACAACCGGCATTAGAGTATTCGTGTTGGACCTGGCCGTTTTGTCCCGATCGACAATAAAGACAAAAGCTACAATTTGTGTTGTAAAACATGGGAGGCCTCGATATAGAAATTATCTGTCGGTAGGATCGGCCATTACCTGATTTATATTGAGCGGATCGGAGTGGCTGACGGAAGGAGCTAACGATAGAGATGCCTCCTAGATAGCTGCCATTGTTGCGGGCTATTGCCGCTTCCCATGCGATCATCCCCCGCCACGCTCTGTGGCCTACATCTAATTACCGCCATCTAGCTCCCGTCGCTTGGAATCCTCAGCTGAAAATATGGAACACTTTCGGTCGTACAAGAAAAAGAATGGCGATCATACGTAACAGTAAAAGTACATTCGTTCGAAGCGGTGCGGTTTTAAAATACAAAAATGGATTGAATGAACAAGAATTAGTCTGCCACCATTAGAACGACATTCCTAAATTTTCCAAGTTTAATGAAGTTCCACAAATCTTGACTATAATACAAAAACTGACGACTATACCAAAGCATTGCATTGGTTTGAAGTTGTCCGAAGTGGATGGAGCGACAGGCTGAATTTGTTATGTATCGCTTCTTACCTCTCATTATCATACCCTACCAGGGATGTGCAAATTAACAATAGCAACAAAGCATTGTTGCAGAAGGTTCTCTGCTGATAAAACCAAAAATCATTGCTTGCACATTTCCTTTCTTTAATAGCTATCAGAACGATAATCTTCAAGATCGGACAAAACAATCTTCCCATCTACATATCGGTCAACCATTTGGGCATTTAATCTTCGATTTAGTGTTAATCGCTCTTTTAGTGATCCTTTTTTTTTTTTGTTACGAAATGAATCAATTTCAAATAAACTGTTACTTTGGCTGTACAAAGGTATCTGAAAACTCCGCATTTTTATTTTTTGGTACTCAATTGTTAAAAATAAAAATGAAAAGTTTGTAAAAAAATTCCTTGTAAAAAATTGAAAAATTAATTAATTAAAAATAAATTTCGAAAATTTTTCCTAAAAAAAATATTTATTTTTTAAAATAAAGTATATTTTGTTTAGTAGGAATTCATCGCACATCGGAAATTTGTTCTATTAGGTAATAACGCAAAACAACTTGGAAGAAATCAAGTAAACAATTTTTTAGTCCGTAACTCTCGTGACATAAAAGGATTTTCTACTTTTTACAGTACCTAGAAAATCGAAAAATCATAAAACTAGAAACAAAATAAGTAAGATTTTGTTTTCCCTAAGTGGAAGCGGCCACGATAGATGTGCAGACTAAAATTAATATAATATTTTGTATTTGTAATTTATTTTATCCATTATAAAGCCATAGCACCCATATTGTTTTTTAAACACAAAAGTAAAAATAAAGACTAAACCTAAATTACTTTGAAGTTAACATATAATTATACAGAGTTTAGGCGTTTCAAAGTTTTAGACGATTATTATATTTTAGATTTTTTTTAGAATAAAGCCAAAGTTCATCTAGTCCGTGACCTCTGGCATTTCGAACTACAAGTAACGATACAAGATAATAAAGTAACATCCAGCGATACATTACATTACTGCATTAAAAATCGGTCGGGAATAATAATTATGGTATTTATAACAAGATCACGTAAATGATTCACAGTAATAAATAGGATTAGCAGGCATAACTAAAAGCACTCAGTTGAAGTGTATAAACAGCTTAGAAAAATATAAACTCCTGCTGCACACAACAGTAGTCATAATTTTAGTCCAAAAAGCTAAAAAAAGCGCGTAGTTTATGGTAAAAATATCTAACGGAGGCTAGAAGGTGAGGCTACCACACACAAACGGGTTTTTAAAGTGTAAGCAATGAGAATTCCTAAGAAGAAAATATAATTATAAAACAGCAATATCGTGAATGAAGATCCAGTCATATGTTATATTGTGGTGAGCGGTGACGTCAACAATTCACCACCCAAAATTGGTCAACTTTAATACCTCAATGTACTTCAGACATAAGTGCAAACCCAAAAACGATTTTCACAATCTCTGACGGCACATTTTCTCTGTTAAATGATACCAATTCTTGTTTCCTAGCATTAATAGAAGCGGAGCATATGGCACCAAATGCATCTTAAAATTTTTCTGTCCTAGCACCCGAAATGTAGGAACGTAATTCTATATTATATAGTTCAATGCATAATAACAGCAAGAGAAACAAAATGAACATGGATGCATAATATTATTCTAAGATTTAAAAAGCTCCTCACTGTGATTTCTCTTGATAATGCTAGTTAAAACGAAAAGCACTTCAATAGATAATTCTCACATTAAAATCTGATTTAGAATGAAATTGTAAAGATAAGGCTATTCTAAGAATATAGTCCACTTAATCAAATGTATTGAGTAAAATAATAGATGCACTGCTGTATATCACAAAAGACTTAAGGACCTGAACTTGTTGCAACAGCTTCCAATACGGACATAGAATACTGCAATACAACAATTTTAGAAAAAGACGGACTTACAGCATGAACCCTCCAATGCTTCAACGAAAGACAAATCCACACAAGAGGGACCAGAAACACGAGCAGTGCCCTCTGTTATTGTCTCCACTGTTCAGCAACCCAAATGGGTTAGGTATCATTGTAAATGACATCATTTGAATTCCATCAGCAATATCGTCTCGTCATTTCAGTACCTCTAGTGTAGCTTCCTCTTAAGATTTACTAACCGTAATTGTTCACCTTGATGATTACTGAAGAAGGTTCAAGAGATTTGCTCAATGGACATTCTGACTTTGATGGGAAAAAAATCCTGCTTATTGGAAAGCAGTTTGCAGATCGTAAATTTGGTTTGGAATTTTAAATTTCATTATATTGTTTTTGTGTTTCATTTAAGTTAGCATTCTTATGCACCACCTCAACTAAGGCTGGATGGTCGGGTCCTACAATTTACTAAACTATTCTAGCCTATCTTAGCCTAGTGAAATGGAGGAGATTTGTGGGATTGCCAAGAATCACAATGTCAACCTCCCAGACAGATTAAAAACTTCTTTTGTTAATAATAATGATATGAATTTGTGCATTGCTGAAAGATACTTTAATAGAGATAAAAATGTCGAACCGATGAGACAGATTTCTCTGGCAAATATGTTTGTTTGTACAACTGTCACATCAAGAGAATAAAGTTTTATAGAAAGTGTTTGGAGGATTCCTAAATATACTAACATTAAAATGTATCGCCCCGCCTTATTAGATTGATACAAGCGATCAACTATTTGTCGTAGCACTCCTATCCACCGACTATGACCAATTACAATAAATGATGTATACCCAGTCTACATAAATAGGGCCTAGAGGGTAAACATATAGTCAACGGGAAGATCTATTGCCTCGAGCGGAGGATGGTGAATGTAATGGATGGTCGCTGTCCACATTTAGGTCCGGGCTGATAGATGCCGCCTCCGCTGACATTTATTGCTCCGCAAGCTAAATCATTTTTCGGTCCACTCCTTCAATTGAGCGGTTAAATTCGCTGACAGCTCCGAACTTTGCTGATCAAATTACATCAACCCCAACCCCCCATTCCTAACTGACATCGCTAAATTTCCATACCTATCTCACCGCTGTTGACACTATCGTTACAGATTGAAACGACGGATGCACTCGACGAAACGCCATAATTTAACGAATCCATTTGGTCCATAATGGAAAAGACACCCTAGGGTAGCTTGAACAAGCTATATAACAGTCAATTAAAATTGATAAACAACCAGACATTTATTTTGTAGTTCATTGTATGATTTGCAGCATAGTTTCCAATCAATTCCATTCTATAAAATCGTGGGATGAGTTCAACAACTAGATATCTACAATTTTGCGAAGCATGGGTAATGGCTAAGGGTGTCAGTTTTTATGGGGGAAAAACGGTTATCGATTGTTCCGGTTATTTTACCTTCAAATTTAACCGATGCAAATTAAATTGAATCGCTAAATTGTATATACATAGTTGTAGAAATCACACTACGAATAAATGTGATGAATGATCACATCAGAATAATTCTGTTAAATTTAAACTATAATGTAACTAACTCCCAATAATAAGTTTATATAGGATTAATAAATGGGAGTGAAAACTTAAAGAGAGACAAAAACTGTGATCCAATATGAAGCCTTTAATTAATCTTTCAATAGGCAGTATAACTTTGCATAATGAGGACTGGAAAACACAAGACCAGATAAATGCAAAAAGGAGATAACACATCTCGCGTCAACATTTTATACAAGGCATGCTTTGGGATCAAAAAAGACGAAGCCCACCAAAACTAATCCGCGTTATTATGGATAAATTGATAAAAAATAGAAACACAATCAAAACGTATAATAATCTCTTATTTTGCTAAACACTCAAACTACAACAATAGCCTCCCATTCCAATTTCAATGCAAATAAAACAATAATCGTTTTTTTCTTTTTTCACAAATATTTTTAAAACTAATCATTTTCTAATTTATTTTATTTTTAATGGTTACGCCAAAATTATAAGTTTGTTATGGTAAACATTCTCTTTCGCAAATCAGTTTAAGTGTTTACTAATTCTGCACATGTTTACAATTCTTTTACGATACCTTTCTTTCAAACTGTAAACATTTTATTTGTTTTCTGGAACTCACTTTTTATATTTATATTCCCAGTGAGCAATTAATTTTACTAATAACAAAAATGAGATAGGCCCTCCTGGATTGATAAATATGCCTTATACAGGGTATATAAATGTCATAGTTAGAAAAATGGTTGTGAAATATAATGTTAATGTAATGGCCACCATAGGATTTACGAAAAAGGCTATAAAATCATTGATCTTTTTCATTAAAAGGTTTGGACAAAGTTTATTACTGGAGTCGATTCAATCATACTAATTTTTTTTTTAATTATTTTTGAAGATACATATATTCATACTTATATGTTAGAAATCATTTTATTGACGGCTACACAAAGACAAGTGGGTCGGTTTACGGAAATAGGTGGATAAATCTTGCGAAATATTTTCCAAATGAAATAAAAAATATCACTAACGATAATGATAATCCAAATTTCTTGGACGGATCTCCTGGAATATTTGGATTTTTCTCAATTAAATACACATCACTCCGCTAGTCTAGCCAATGAATGATATCGATTTATAAGCCATAATTAAATATTTGTTTCATCATTGTATCCATACTCAATACAGTTTTAAATTATACTTGAAATAAAACGATATCAAACAAAGTCATCCGAATTTATCGAGACATTTGGTAAAGTTGATAGACGGTGGAATCGTCAACTGCTAGTTTCAGAAGCAAATACTTTCGGAGAGGGGTTCGAATTAGGGCCATTCGATATTTCATTAAAACCTCGCTTATCTCGAATCGGAAAGAAAAGCGACCTGCAGGGGTACAAATCCCTTTCTTCCCGTAAAGTGACTGAGAAAACACTCAACCCTTGAATAGTTTTTTCCCCGGCAAGGACCCACACTAGGTATGAGATCCTACCCCGAGATAGCGCCGGGCTGGATTCCAGAGCGCTACCCCATTCAGCCGAGGCTATCATGACATAGTAAGGGCACTGGACATTAGCATAACCCAGTCCTCGGCTTTATGGCTAATCAAATGCCTTTTAGCTCCCACCCTCCCTCCGCGGGCTCTTCAAATAACAGTTTAATATCCTTAAAACTGCCTCCTCTTTAATTACGCTACTCTCATTGGACCTAACAAACTAATATGTTGTATAAAAGCTGAATTGTACGGTATTACAATACTGTTAATTGTGAGGTATTATTTACTGCAAGCTTTTATCCAATCAGCTAACGATTCAGTCCCTTTCATAGCCTAAAATGTCATTATAAAAATTTGCTAATGCACTATAAAAATTCATGCGTTTCAAAAGATTTTAAAATACTAAATAGAATAAATAGGTTCAATAAAACAGTATTACGAGAACACTCAGATATAGGGGCATACGCAGAATTTTTTCTTGGGGGGATTTAAATTTTTTTTCGGAGAGAGGATGAGGGGATTTAATAATAAAGGGAAATAATCACCCGAATATTTATAATCGTCAAATTTGGCGTAAGGACAAGCATGAAAATGGAATCAAAAACTATTAGTAAAATTACCAAAAATATTACTCAAAATACAAATATAATGTTCTTGGGTATAATGATTGTATTTTTAAAATTTCAGCTGGGAGAGGGGATATATCTCCCTGATCCTTCCACCTGCGTACGCCACTTTTCAGATAATCATTACATTAATAAACGTTCTAATTTCATATAAAACAATTTTTTATTAATTTTATTTTTGAAAGCAATGGTAAATTCAACTATAAGTCATATTTATGCCTTTTTATTTTCATTCAACAGTTTTAAATATTATTTAAAATTTACAACTGTGTGAGAAGGTATTAGGACTTTATTTTCTTTGCTAACACTGGTTATTTGGAATCTATTGGTAAGAAAGGGATCTAGATCGGTTTGTATGAATATGAGGTCTACAATTAAAAGAATTACATCAATTTCTGTCTTAATCTGCAACATATCAAAGACAAATTGTTGATAATTTTATTTGTGACGTAATAGGAATCACAAAAAATTTCGATCAGAGAAAACTCTGATGGATTCCTGTAGCCTTAAAGCTCTAATCCATTTGTCCGAATGTGACTGATTATAATGATATTTTGAAACTCAATTTTATTCATATTTTTTAATTTATTGAAATAATATTTCATTATCAAAAATATCCTATAAATAAACCACGTTGTCACGTAATGGGATATAATGAAGTTATTTTAACAGACATTTAGAGTAGAAAAAATAAATTTAAAAAGACTAAAAATAATTACTAACTATATACCCACTATTTTACACTACTACAAGAAAATTATGCATACCTTTCGGAATTCTGGGATCTTTGTCCTGATCGCAGTCCTCCTTGTCCTTGTCTTCGCAATCGGAGAGGGCAGCTTCATCATCATCGTCTGTCTTATTCTTCGGCTCCCAGGTCATCTTGTTCTCTTTCTTGAGCCTCCTCCTGGCATTGGCGAACCACGTCGAGACCTGAGTAAGCGTCATCTTGGTGATGATGGCCAACATGATCTTCTCCCCCTTCGTGGGGTACGGGTTCTTCTTGTGTTCATTCAGCCACGCTTTGAGTGTGGCTGTGGACTCTCGTGTGGCATTCTTCCGCCTCGCAGCGAGGTCGTAACCCGCTCCGTATCTGGAATAAATTAGATATTGATTAGACAGAAAATAAAACAAATCAGAAACTAAATAGAACGCTAATTTTAAACAACTTTAAATTTTAAACAACTCTAAACTTTAAGTCATTAAAAAGCGCCAATCTTACATTACTTTGAAGTAATGTTAACAAGTAAACAAACCGTTTGATTTTAAAATATTCAAATTTTCCATCCTACGAGGCAACATTAATGAAATACGATTGAAGTTACTGTTTTGACAGTTTGACCACATCGTTTGTGAGAAACTAGTGAAAGCCATGTTGACTTTAGTTCCTCCACTTTTACCTTCTCTTCCTTAAACTCTGCGCATTGAACTTGCCAGCGATACAATAAAAAACTATTTCATATGTGCATGTGCTCGCTAATACTAAGTGTAAACAACAATGAGATGATTTGAGGTGGAAGCGAAAACCTACTAATTTGCTTTATTAGTATATTTAAATGTTATAATTTTCTTAAAATGCATTTAATTTCCTAAATATAACATATTTTTCAAAGGGTTTGTGAAAAACTTTTTAGGTTCAAGATTTATAGTTTTGTGACATATATTTAAAATAAAATATTTTTTTTACAATTCAAACTTAAATAAAAAACTAATGATTTTTAAAACTTATAATAAATTAGTTTAAAGTTTTAAAAATCATCAGTTTTTTATTAAATTATAATATAAAAAAACTTTCTTTTTTTTTTTAAAACATCCAACTTAAATAAAAAACTATTGATTTTTAAAACTTATAATAAATTAGTTTAAAGTTTTAAAAATCATCAGTTTTTTATTAAACTATAATATAAAAAACTTTCGTTTTTTTTTAGAACATCTTTAGAACCGTGAAGATAATTTTGTACTGATTGATATCTTTAAAAATTCGAACTAAATTATTTTTATTTATGGTAAATCGAGAAATTCTACATAGGAGGATATTCCTTGTTAAATGACCAATATAAATAACTGGTGTTGATCCGATATGGATATGGGAATATTTTCCAAAATGTATTCGATGAATGAAAAAGTAACATATGTAGAATTGGAATAGATTATTTTTTCACAGAAGGACTATAAGTATGTTAGTCAGTTTTTTTCTAATATTGATGAACGATTGATTTACACAAGCTAATACTATATACATCTTTGAAGAACATGTCATAGTTTTAATGTCAACTAAAGGTTTCTATACATATCAGTTATTATTCAACACGAGGGATTGATAAATCAGTTGATGATAAATTGAGTGTTACGTAAAGTTATTTGAAACGGATTCCAAACCGTCAATAAACGGAATCCATTTGCAGGCGTTGCAGTCAGCGTCAAACAATTCCATTCTTGCGGGTTATGATCCATCCACCATCTGTTGGGAAAGAAGAGCCATCATGGCATACATATGACCGTAGCATTCTAATAAACCCCATCCCATATACAATACCACTGAACGCAACTGTCATAATATCATTAAATTAGCAATGGTCGGTAAATGAAAGCCAACATTAAATGTCAGATGAATAGATGGTTCGATTTTGATACAACAGGCAGTTTGAGAGCTATCCCTCTCGTCCTGTAACCCCCCTCCTCCCTCGCCTCGATCAGATTATGAGCTACGATAGTCGAGAACCACACCGGACCGTAAAATTTTCATAACTTTAGTTGCAATTAGGCAAGATGATAAGGCAGCCTATGCTAACTAGATAATGTCTTGCTAATTGCTACAGTTGTTCGCTTATCATTTCAAAATAAGCAAATAGTAGACGCCAGGCTTCATAAATATTGCATAACAACGGTCCCTAATAAATACAACAATCTGGGAACTAGAGAAGGGAACATCGTCTATAATGGTATCGTGGTTTAGCATACATGATAATGGGCTACTGAAAACCTATAATTTTCGTTATCGAAAAAAAGTATTTACAATTATCCAGCTTAGATAAAACTGGTTAAAAAAAAAAATGCAATTAAAATAAAAATATGTCATTGAGTTCTAAAATTGAAAGTGTATACGTGTTTACTTATATTGATGCAATTACTTCATTAAAAATGAAATCGTATCCGTGGTTCAACAACCGAACAATTAAAAGATTAAATAATTAAACCTTTGTAATCGGGTTCACGCTCGTTTGTAGACATGAGCTGCTGATTAGAAATATATCGTTTTTCTAACCTTTATTTCCTTTTAACAGTCATTAATTTGTTTACAGCAGTTTGAGCTTGAAAAATAGCAGCTCCATGAACATCAGATTCCCTATTTTTTTAAATTCGGTTGAAATTTTAAATTCAATTAAAAGCAAACCGCTAACTATAACTTTCATTGCTAAATTAACAGTCCCAGAAGAGAGAGCTGGTTAGTAAAACTAACCGGCTCTCTAAACAAACTAACAGAGCTGGTTAGTAATCTACGATAGTCATGAGTTATTTTTGGGTAATACATTGTCTGGGTAATAATAAATGCGCTATTTTGTGTATGTGTGTTTAATTATATTATACTGACGCAATTATAATTGCTAGTATGGCACAATTTTGGTTAATGGTGATTTATTTTTCACACATTATTTATTTTTGTCGAGCTGCTAGCCTAGGCTACTTACATATCAGCTGTAAACTGGCATAATTGTAAACCAAAATAGAAAGAGTGAAAGTGTTGTAAAAAGGGAAAAAAAAAAAAGAAAAGAAAAAACATCACATTGAATAAGTATATAATAAGTAAAGCCTATAACAAGTAATAAATAATCACGCCATTTGTCAAATATTGTTTATTATAAATTATATTCAGGTTTCGCTAGCCTTTCAATTTGTTTCAAAATTATTTATTTTTTTTTTTTTTTGTTATAAACATATTGTTACTGAAAAGTCCTGTAGAATAAAATTCAATAATCCCAGAAAAATCAATATTTGATCGAACAACAAACGCCATCATTAACTGTATTTTCAAATTTACAGTTTTGCATACCTAAACGGTTAAATCGTTACTTATATAAATCATTAATTTGTTTATTTTATTTTCCTGTTTTTTTTTTAGTCCGGATCGTTATTTCTTGAGTCATGCTCAGTTACCCTTACTTATCAGAACAGATCATTTCCAGTAGTCAATGATACATAATTTAATACATAGCAAGGCACGACATAGATGGTCAAACATTTTATTAATATTTCAATTAAATAAAACTTTTAAAAATTTGCTAATTTTAAAAATACATTGTATTATAATACAGTAATTAATTTCGAAATAAACCCAATAATTGTCTGACAGGATTAAACACTCTGTCAATTATGGGGTGGCTGGGCGTGAAGAGAGATAATGATTCAGCCTTGAGGGTTGATCAAATCCCTGGCAGAGGATTACCGAGGGTCAATAATGGCCTTACTCCCCAGCTAAGTACTTACTGATGCTTACTTTGTCCCCAAGGCATCTACAGTTTCGCCTTTATTAGCTATTACACCTGATATAATCAACAATTACAAAAAAAAGTGATATCGAATAATTCTACGAGTATGAGCAATAAGCAAAAAGGGTACCTATTTAAAATTATATCATTTTTAACAATTAGTGAGGCAAAAACTCTGATTAGTATACAATCAAGGAGAGATGTTCTATCCTCTCTTAGGTTGATCTTTTTTTATACTGTTAATATGAGATGTCAGTTTAAATCCTGATGCATACATAAAAACCTTGACAAATTTCTTAAAATACTTAGTTTTAGCTGAATGAAGTAATTAAAGGCAAACGTTTCACATGCTCAATTAGATTGAACATTATCTAAATTGTTTCTCCTTTCACAAATCACTGTTTTGGGTACTGCACTACTGTACGTAACCGGCCAATATAATTGTTGTTTCTCTGGCAACTTGTTATCCACAACCAAGTTTTTTCATGGCTTCTGTCAGTCAAATATTTTTCAACTAACAGATAAAATAAGCGAATTAAAAAAGATGGCATATTTGGTCCTATCGAAAAAACACCGACATTAGTGTTGACTATAGTACTACAATAAGGAACGAATTCTGGATGTCGTTATAGTTTTTTGTATGCAAAAAAAAAAGATTTGCAAAAAAAAAATAGGAAAGAAAACAAAACAGAAAGATAGCAAAAGTGTTTATAATAAAAAAAGTATCAGGTCACCCCATAAGTAATGTCGGTTTTTAAAATTCTAGCTATTTATATTGATATTACTAATCACTCATTTATAATTGAATTTTGTTTATATGTTTTGGTTATTATAGCATTACATACTCTTCTATTTATCATGTTTTTGTTGGAGAAAGTTTGTTAGTCTGTGCTGAAATTTCAATTCAATTCAGCGTAAACACAATTCAATTGTAAATGAGGGATTAGTAATATCCACATAAACAGACAGATTTTTAAAAACCAACATTTCTTATGGGATGGCCTGATAAATAAAATAGAGTGAGCTTCCAGTCTAGTCTCTTACCTATAATAATAATTAACTCATATTAATTAATTAATCTTTGCCAGTAAAAGGCTATTTTCGCCTTCCTCGGTTATGTACGTTTCAAGAAAGTATTTTAAAAAAAAATATTTTAAATAAATGGTTACTTAAATCATTTAGGATAAATAAATAGTATTTGGTCACAAACTTTGGGTTTTTCTTCTATGTCTTAGATTTTAACGTCTCCAAGAAAAAAGGGGTTAAAAATCTACAAATTGTTAGAAAAGAATATGAAATATATCTTAGTTGCTTAGTGAAATATAAATTTTCAGACGCAAAGGAATGGAAATTGGATTAATTTAAGTACAGTAAATTTTCAGACGGCTTTTCGAAATTAAATCAAATCGTTTCCAAAAGTTTATATTAAGATGCCGATTGAGGATGAATCCAGATGTAAATTAACTGTCACGTGCTGTTAATTTTAGTGTGGGAGATCGATAATTAACACTGGGCTAATGGTGATGCCCGGAAGGACCACCAGGATTACAGTTATCAGCCGGTATTAGCCTCAGATGTCTCACTTCCTCAAGATATCGCCCATCTCCGATAGCTTCCGTTCCCGATCTTCGGCACGTCCGAGGGTGTAATGTTCCAGTAATTAGTCCATTAGACCGCTCCACAAACCGTGCCCTCTACTTAGGAGGATAATAATGTCTCTAATGGGAGAAGAGGCTAGATGGAAACCTATTGCTAGAAATTTAAAAACAGTAGCCCCATCATCATCTGGATTGTTGCGCCAGCGTTTTGTTCCGTCTTTTTTGCAATAATTAATTATTACAAATCCTAATTTGGTTCTTTCCTCATTAACAAACATGCTGATGGATCTTCCCTTGGTAATTTTCATTCAACTGACTTGTAATTACTATGTGGTGATGATGAACAGAGGTAAAACAGATTAATACTAAAGATAGCAAACTATACTCGGTTCCATTACTTCATCTGGATAAAATATGAAACATATCAACATCAATCAAAACTTTAATGAAATTATCAATAACCGGGCTATGCAATAAATTTTACCTTCCCACTCCTGTTAGAAAAGATAATAATCTATAAAATGGTTTCCATTTCTACCCTAAATGGAATGCTTAAGGGGATAAAATGCAATAAACAATAATAAAAATGGGTAGCATAAATTAAGTATAAAAAAAACTATATGTGTGTATATATATATATATATATATATATATATATATATATATATATATATATATATATATGAGGGCATAGAAATCTGTTGTTGACCTTACTATCTCTGGAGTATCATAAACATTTTTACTGTTGTCTCCGTGCTCAAGTAGCTGCAGGAGAAGATCACACGCAGGAAAAAGCTGGACAGGTGTAATATTTTAGCATTCATAAGTATGTTGTGGAAAAGGTTATTTTCAGATACTTCCGGAGAGACAATAAACATGAGCAACATTTTTAGTACTGTATAACGCAAAACAATATCTTCAGTGTTCTCTTAGGAATTTTAAGGAAATGAATCACCCCATACTAAAAGAGATCGTTTTGAGTTAAATTCGAATAATATATTTCTTTCCCTTTTTTTTCTTTTATGGCATGTCTTAAAAAATGAAAAACTACCCGGATCAGAAACCTTAAATACAGGCTATCAGTGCTAGGGCTAAGATGATTGGTTACTCCGAGGCTAGAAGACAAAACTAACACTGGGACAGTATCAGATATTCCAGCAGTTGGTAGCAAGCAAGTCAGCTCGGAGATTTACATCGTTTATCGACACACGCGAGCCTACGTGATAATACCTTTTTTGTCATCGGGCCCCCCCTTCCAAAGAAGGGAATTTTTTCCTGTAGCTGGCAGGTGCCTGAGTTACGGCCATGGGCACCCTGTCTTCCTTTGTCTAACAATTAATATACAGCCTTAGGGCAACCACTCACCAGCAGAAATAAGGGTACCCGCTGAGGGTGTACCACAGGGAGTACTAGGGTTCCTACTGTTTTAATAAATAAACGGGTCCAAATGATATATTCGGCTACTGATAAAATCATTTGTATGCATAATAGGTAAATGAATTCCGATTCGAACAATAAACTTTTTGCAAATTGAAAATTTAATAACCGACACTTCACTTTATCTCATGTTCTTAATGTAGGTCTACTTTTCAATCTGAGTTATTGATGAACTTCAATTACCGTATTTCTTACTATTTTGCATATAGATTTCAACAGCAAACAAGTTTTTCTCATTAATCGACTCGTGCTTAATGCATTTTCATAACGAATGGTTCTCTTAATTTTCATCAAAGTTATTTTAATATAAATATTTATGTATTTCATTTTATTCGTATGTATTGTATTTCATCAATAAAAAGTTTTTCATTTAGGGCAATTCGAGTATTCATGATATTGTATGAAAAAAGTAAATTACATAAAGTAATAAACAATCAATTGCTACGGTTGTACAGATGAATATTTATTATTGATTAATTTTGGTTTAAAACGGTTATAATTTAACAGATCATAAACTATAACAATGTATGGGAATCATCAAAATTATAAAAATTGCGACAATCATCTTTGGTTAAAATTTCGAGCGACATGAAGGCCGAACCTGTTTTTTTAGGAGGTACTTATACCAAAACTATCAGTAGTAAGAAATTTTTTTTCTAAGTCGTGTTTAAAGTTTAAAATATTTAACATTGTTTTATTTATTTTTAAATACCTATGTAAATACTATTATTTTTAACAAAAAAAAACTCTAAACACTAAAGAATATGTGTTAATATAGTTATACGATTCTGTAAAATTTCAATATATTCTAACGATTAATTTCTGAGAAGATGTTCCTTATATTCCAAAAATATAAACTTCCGAAAAGAAGAAAAAAAAAATAAATAAAAAATAATTTTTTTTTTTTTTAGTAAATTTGGGTCAGAAAGATCTTTGTAAATTGGTTTAATATTATTCATTAGAGCTATTAATATGTAAATATATTTCTACTATACAATTAACATTTAAAAATATTCCTACTACACTGGCTAATGGTAATGAAGATATACTTATATTATTTATTTTTTATAACAAAATCTTAATATACAGTACACATATTATATAAAATAAAAACTGTGGAACGACCTACTAAATATACATATATATATATATATATATATATATATATATATATATATATATATATATATATATATATATATATATTGCTAGGAGTTTGCATCAGATCAACCAAAGCTACAAAGTTACAAAATTTTGTTGATTTTACTATTTTCTAATGTTAAAATAAGCGAAAAACATTCAGTTCATAAACATTCCGACTGTATATTTATAAAATGTTAGTTACTTGTACATAACAAGAATAGAACTGTTGAAACTTTGAACCCGTAGTGAGTATTTATTTAATAAATATTTTTGTTTATCTTTAAAAAAAAAATACGAATCATCCATTAACTCCAGTAAAACCAATGACACTAGAGTTTCTTACAACACTAAAAAGTTATATTAATATACTTATAGTCAGGGCTAGCCATATGTCAAAAATAACTACCACAATCGGTTTAGCCAGATAACACCTGTGGTTTTATCATGAATTCTACAGCCTGGAATCTCCTTTCCGTCCCCACCGTTTAAGAATTCATGACGGCTGATAGCCACCTCATCACTGCTGGAACAGACTATTACACCATGAGTACACTAATATCTAGCCGTACAATGGTCGATGTACTGCGATGAGTACTGTTAGTGGTGTATGAACAGCTGGAGGATCTCAGTCGGGCGGAGTGCTCTTCCTTGTAACGGGGGGTCTGGCTGCACCTTGTCTCAGCTTCAACTGAGTCACTCGCCAATGAGTCACGCTGCACTCTTGAATACTTAAGCACATTCTTATTAGCAAACTACAACAATAAATGCCTCTTTCCTACATCAGGGCACAAATGGCTTATAATGCTTCCAATGATTCAATGCCGATCACAGCAATAGCCAGTGTTGGGGGGTGTATCAAGGGGAACAGGCAGAAATATTTTGGTCTGTTTCGTTCAGCGAAATCATTATGTGTTATATTTTCAAGCATCAAAAATAATAAATTGTACGTTCAATACACCGGAGAAGGGTTATTTCATCGCAAGTAATAGGAACGTCTATACCATATTAAGGAGGAACATGGTTACAAGGATTACTAGAAGAGGTAATACTATTTAATTAGTAATTGACATACATAAGTATATAAAAGAACTGTAGTTACATTTAAATAGTTTAAACATTATAAGCCTTTATTTGACATATAAATTATTGAATATATTATAATCAATGCAATCATTGATTTTGAAGCCATGTGAAAACAATTTCACAGAAATGCTCATTATTAATCCAGATTATAGCTGCAGTGGATAATCTTCAACAATAAGGTAAACTAAAAATCTACTATTTAAAAAGAGTCCTGGAATAATAAATATGGAATTATTTGATCAATAGAATGCCTTGCAGTGCAAGTTAGTTGGGAGCAAGGGAAATTAAATAGACAGTAATGGAGTAATATAATTGAGACAAGAAAAGCACTATGAAAATTTCTGTAAACAATAAAAACAACAACAAAAATTTGTTTTCAGTATTAAAATATTTATTAAAAAGAAAAAATCCGCGAATCAATATATCTATAATATATCAATATACAATATATCTATAATAAGAAAGTTGTACCAAATAGAGTGTGCAATAATAAGCTGTAGGTAATCTTCTGCATAATTTGAGTCTCCAAAATCTTAAGTCGGTTTTCTAGCGATCAGTTTTTTTTTCTTTTACCTGAATCACTCGAGAATTAGTAGACTCTGAATTAGAAAAGCAGGACTAAAATGTGTTTGTTTTTTTTTAGACTGAAAAGCAACTCCTTTCACTTAAAATGTTTGTTCAATTCAAATGCATACATATAGGTCTTATCTGGCCTTTTCCTTTATTAGGGATTCATATGTGACTTTTACAGAAATAATGTGGCATGTGGATATTTTTATTGAAATATATTTGGCTTTCCCATTAAAACAGCAGCTATTTCAGCCGATTTTAATATGCAGCCGTCTATCACAGGCGGAGTGACATGCGTCATGGCATTTTCACGGCACTCAGTGGCAGTTTGGCAGTTTAATATAAATAATAATTGGCAGATGGGGAAGAGAGAGGGTGACGTAATGGATAGGGTATTAATACGAGGGGTGTGTGTGTGGCGCTTATACCCAGGGCATATGCGGCTCCGGAGGCGGCCGACCGTGGAGAATCATAAATATTGGATAATGCCGGTTTAAATTGACTTCTCCAAGGGGAGCTAAGTGGCTGGAGTGATTAGGAACTGGGGTCAATACCACCCCCAGCCGCCCCATGAATTTTACATCTGGCCGCCTCCGGAGCTACCTGCCCTCTCAAATCACCGCCTACCCCTCCCTTATGCATAATTCCCCACCACATCTCGACCCTATATTAACCCCAAACACCTTCTCAATACCCAAAAATAAATATCTTTTTCATACCTCATCGTGGCCACTCCTCACGTCGAACAGATTGAGTGACCGTGCTTTTCAAATATTCCATATTTTTGTGACATATCGGTGACATATGAACGATAACAAATTTAACAAGTAATAATAATAATAATAAAAAAATAAATCGGTTCTGAAACATTGAAATGAGGACTAATACTTATTGACAATCATACTCTATTGTTGGAATTTAGGGTGGTCAGAACTGTACTTCAAACACCTAATGTATCTCTGACTAATGTCAGAAATTCATTTCTTTATAGTTGAGTATGTAGATCAAATATCCACAAAGCCACAAAATTTTGGACGAAAACCACTGATTTTCTGTCAAGATATGAATTATAGTGCCTGGCCAGGATACGGACAAGAATCGTGCAATTCGAAGCGTTAGGCTATCTCGCTACATAATAAAACTGTATGTATTTTATAAGGTTTCCTTCAGTTATTATTGTTTCTTCTTAAATTCCCATCATTCTAATTATCCCATAGTATGTTAACAGGTTAAACTTTTTTAATTATTTTTTATAATATTAATTTTGTAAAATAGTTATGTTCCAACTTTATTACTTTCAGAGCACAATTGTTCCTTATTTATTGGATTTTAAACCCTTATGTTTTCCCAAAGAAAAAAATCACAAGTATTGAAAGTGTAACTATCTAACCGTTTTCAATTTTGCTTGCAAACAAACCATATTTGTTGTTTAGTAAGTCAGTATTTCCTTAGGAAAATAGTTTATTTTCTAAACCCGTCTTCGTATCCCAAAACCTTACACCTTGATACACAGCTCTCACTGA
This sequence comes from Rhaphigaster nebulosa, assembly GCA_948150685.1. Taxonomy (NCBI): domain Eukaryota; kingdom Metazoa; phylum Arthropoda; class Insecta; order Hemiptera; family Pentatomidae; genus Rhaphigaster; species Rhaphigaster nebulosa. Next base: position 131,608,823 of record OX411306.1, read on the forward strand.
AAAATCAAAATCATTGATTTTTTGATTCGAAGGGATTCATCTGTTTGACATGTTTTCCATCAATTACACTATCCAATTTGCAATACAGGAACGAAACGGGTAATTTACAACCAATTACTACAGAGAGTTCTCAGAGGCCATTGAAGGTGGGCAATTAATAAAGAAAGATCTGAACAGACTGCAATGCGAAATAAATTACAACCGTTTTATGACGAGCCATTGTTATGGTCTCTCTAATTGCCTGCCAGTACCGTACCATTTGATTGAGCGTAGCTATTATTATTGGAGTGAGCCGCTGAGGGATGCAAAGTAAGAAATATGTCGGATACGGCCCTAAAGTACCAAAAAGTGGGGCCCGACGAGAGGGAAGACTAATTGCTCGACAATGGGCACGAGAGCCGTGTTCTGGAAATAATACGTGCTCTGGAGTGGCGTGATTCGGCAAGAAAACACGTCAACCCCGGACTGAGCTATCGCAGACAAGGATCTAACATAATACTCCCCTTACACAGACCGTACTCCTCCTTTTTTCTGTTTGGTAGTGGAGTCTCTATTATACAAACAAGGATTGGAAGGCTCATGTATAATAAGCAGAAGGGATTAAGCTCCTTATTAGAGCGCTGTATACACGAACACAATCGCCACATCGTTCGATACTGATTCCGCTCTCTGAGGCTCATCCAAAGCGGGGCAAATTACCCCCATTGTCTCGCCGAATAGCCACTCTATTCTGCGGTGCCCTATCAGTGCTGTGTATAGAAATAATATAATATTTATGCATAATGATATTTATAACTATCAGTAGATAAATTAATTGAAAGGATACAATTCTGTTATGTTCTATTCCACATTAAAAAGGTAAATTAGGGTAATTGAAATTTTCATCTGAAGATTTAATTTAAACATTTCAAGAGATATGTTCCCAATTGGAAGAAAAAAAATGGTAGTAAAATGATGAAAAATGTATATCTAAAAGTAAACACTCATTCAATATTTTTATTTGTTTATATAAAACCAAAACTTATTTACTGATGCAAAAACTGAGAAAATTTTACGAAATACATGATATATGCGTTTTTATATTTTTCCTTTTAATTTACTTTTATTATGAAAGTTTCAATTTGATTAGTGCAATAATATAAATAATTTTAAGTAGCCTTTTTGTTTTCTGTTTTTCCTTGTAATATCTCCTATATTTCATAAGTTAAAAAAATAAAATGATTCATTGTTGGTGACCATTGTTCCTAGCCAGGAAAGTACCGAAAATTCCACTAAAACTAGCAATTGTTATGTTCTATATACAAAATTAGAAGCAAAATATGAGAAAAAAAAATATTTGGATTTGAATTCGGCCTGTTAAAGATTGATATACATGTTTTAGGCTTTCCTGTGTACAGAAAACCTCTTTTGTTTTAAATATCGAATTAAAAAAAAAAATCGTACGCACTCTTGCTTCTACAAAACTACTAAAAAGTTTCGATGAACGTTGAGGTGTATGTAACTATTATTTCAGAGTTAGTAATATAATATTAATTGTAATAAAAAATAATTAAAAATTAAATTAAAATAATATTGGAATTAAAAGTCCACTTTTTGAAAGTTATCATAGGGAGGTCTCATGCAGATAATGAATAATTTTCTTAAATGTTCATTTCTAACACCTACTTTGCAGGAGAAAAACAAAAACATACAATCCAATCTCAAAAAATAAAATTTTGTGTAAATACTTAATAGACAATCTCATCAACCAACAGATATTAGGCGACACTAACAACGTACCTACAAACTTAAAAATACAATATTAAATGGAGGTTCTCGACTAATGTCACATTAATTCTGGTTGAATATTTGCACAAACGCGTCAACAGGACAATTTGTGGATAAATTAAAAATATAAATTGTCTGCCTTAGCAAGATGAACGCTACTCACAACCTTTGATTGTGCTTGAAATGGCAAGATGGGAGTACATCAGTGGGTCCTAAGCACTGGATCGGGAAACCACTCAATCCAAATCAGAGACAATGGTGGGGGCGTGGCTTGGACAAATTGTTTTGATTTGTCACTTTGGAGGAAGATGGTGCTACTATTTGTTTGCAAGTAGCGCATCAATAATGTCCCCCGCGGGATCGATCCCGTAGCCATGGCAACCTGACGCCCCCAGGTGACAACCCGCCTCCTCAGCGGCCCCCACTTCCGTCCTCTCGGTAAACAAGCGCGGAGCGGTTCAAGGCTGCCTAGGTCAAAAAACTTTCCATTCTTAACTCAACATAACAATATCTAAGGATTGATATATATTTTCTTTCATAATTATTATATTTTAAAGATTATTTCGATACGTCGTCCTAAATCTACATTAACCTATCCTATAGTATCCAATAATAATATTCAACTTTGGTGGTGGCCGTAGACATTTTGGACATACTTTTATTTAAAATATACCACAGTTAAGATTAAGTTTCACAAATAGTAATAAACAAGATGTATAGACAGCAAAACAATTTTTTTTTTTTTATCGAGATTTTATATAAAATCCTTTATTATTTCGAAAAAAATCTACTGTGGTTTTCAACAGACAGCGTGGCTAGAGCTCTCAATTTTTCTTGGTACATTGTTAAATTCACCAAACACTGGCGTTGTTTACAATATTCTTATTGCTTCCCATAAATTAGAGTAGACTTTTAAATGTTTTAAAATTTCAAAACCTGAACTCCTCCACACTCCTACTCCGCCGTTTGGAGGAGTTCAGGTTTCCTGCCTCCCTATGCCGATTGATAGGATGTTATCTCAGCAGAAGATCTTTTGTTGTACGGGTTGGCGAGAGCCTTTCGTCTCCACACTATACTATCTACGGAATACCTCAAGGGTCTGTACTAAGATCAAAACTTAGTACATACCCTTATAGTTATAAACTGTTCGTCGTATTCAAGGCACCAGTTGTCTCAGTGAATCATTCAGAGGCAGTAGTACGCGGACGATATTGGCATCTACGCCACCAGCGTCAAAGCCAGCAGAGACCTCTAGAAGGCATAGGCAGCTTAGGCGGCCATAGTGGAAGACCTAAGACTGAACGGCATCAGAGTGAATCCGGCGAAGACGGATTCGTGATGTTGTTTCAGAAAGGGAAGAAGCCACTGCCCAAGACATTCAAGATGGAAACAGCAGACCGGCCTCTCTCTGGCGTCACTTTAAACAGACACCTCACCTTCACCAGCCACATCACCCTCTCTAATTATTCTCTGATCAAGCTGGACCAGCTGAAGTCGCATAAGCTTTACTACGTTCTCACGTCGCCGCAGGTCTCACTTCGGCAGAAGCTGCAAATTTGCAAAGTTATTATAAGACTAACCATGCTATATGGTATACCACCGCTGCTCCCATATATAAGACCACCTTAAAAAGACTGCAGAGCTTCCAGAACTCCGTTCTTCGGCGGATAGTCTGGGGTGCCTCACTCCAACGTGCGAGAATCGCCACCATCTATGAGGAGCATTTGCAACCCTCAGTGCCAGAATACATAAGCCGGAAGCACATCATATTCTTTGATGTGCTGAAGACCTGTGCCAACCCTCTATTCATAGACATCGCCGCACCACCAAGCCATGAGAGGTGTATGGCTCTGTTCCCTTGGTCGACGAGCTTGTCGAGGAAAGGGGTCTGGACTTCTTAATTTCTACTTAATTCTTACCATTCATCAACTTGCAGAATGGTCCCTCCCAATCCTTTGCATTTAAATAAAGAAAGGCCAAAGACAACAAGAAACCGACGCACACAGCGGATTTTGAAATTAAAATTGCAGCCTCAAAATACCTTCGGGCAGTGAAAGAAATTTACCTGTATATACAATATGGAAGTTGAGGTTTAGAGCTCCTATAAGCCATCTAATTATTCCTGTATTCAATTCTTATAACGCAAAATACCCCATCAAATCCATGACGAATGTTGTAATCCAAGTTCCATGTAATGTTGCAAACCAAACTATCTGCAATGGCCTTTATGTAACATATGAATCTTATTTGTAAAAAAATCTGATAAAAAAGAAATATCGCTCCTTATTAAGCAGTTAATAAACTAAAACCGAGTAGTTTCTAACCTTACTTCCCAATCTTTTTAAGATAAACCTCCGAATCGTTTTAAAAGTACTTAGCTTGTTTTTAATATCAATTAAAAAAAAAGACTAAATTTATAGACTTTGTTTTAGTTACTACAATGAAATTCATTACCGGGGATTAAGCGCATATTGTGAGTTTTATAATAATTTAATTTTCTCTTTCTTTATAAAGTCGATTTATATGATTTGATGTGTAGAATTTTGAATTACAATAAAGAAATAAACTGATGATAAGTAAATAACATATGAAATCTATGGGCCGTTGATACGGTACGTCAGTAGTAAACTGTCGTAAGTACAATTTTACTAATTTCGGTTTTATTAACTAAATATTAATAATCAACAAATTAATTATTAACTCATTTTTAACTAAATAATAATAAATTAAATACGTGTATAATTTGCAATATAAATTTCAATTAAATAATCGAAAATAATTATAGAATTTAATAGGTATATATTTTTCATTTACAGATTTTTTTTTTTATAATTAATTTGAATTGAATGTACTTCTATATTGTGTTCTAACAATATTTCCCATTGATACTTATATCCAAATGTAATAATTGTTTATTAATTATATTTATTTAGTTAATTTTTTTTGGTTCTAAGTTTTATTTGATCATTTGAGGTTTTATGAGGAAAAATAAATTACGTAAAAGAATTTCTGATATTGAGAAAGTAATATATAACTTATTACTTTCTCAATATTATAAAATTCTTCCTTTTGATGTAAAACTATCGTAAATTCTATAGATGACTTTCAATATTGAATTAAACGAGGAACGTTGGATAAGCAGATACGTTAAGCCCGATAAATCAAAGCGTAAGATTTTCCTAAAGCTGTTGACTCAGCAGCGTAGGTTTAGTATTCATAGCCCGCTGAGGGCGGCACCTTACTAATATTGATATTCCTATGTAAATAAGTTTCCCTACCGAATATAATTATACAAACTCAGCCAGATTCTAAAGTAATATCTTCGTCAGTGATGTTAGTCACAATGGTGTTGATTGATGATAGGAATTCATAATTAGACATCAACGGCAGAAGAATGAAACTCAAGTATATAAGAATTTTTAAAATAGCATAAACATGTAATGGACACACATAGGTCAATTATTGACCAAATCTTGTACCATGATTACTCATTTATGATAGATAGATCTATCTGAGTAGATAGATCACTCATTTATTAATATAGCCATTTTATAAGAAATATAAAAATATTTGATAAAATAAGTCACACAATTATTATTTTTTGTTTATTTATTGAGTAATATTACATGCTGTCTCAATAAAGGACAATTGTAATAATGATTAAAGAGATCATTCATACCATATTAACAGAAATTTAAATAAATAAAATTCTAGAAAAATAATAAATAAAAAAATAAAATAAAATAAAAAATAAACATAAGCATACTCTATTTTAAATCGGCCAGAGGAACCCCGAGCTTGTTTCCCCTGTTATGGATGCAGAAGCGGGACTCCAGCATATCCCAGCGCTTCTCTCTCAATCGCGTCACTGGCATTGAAGCCAGTGGGACTGAGCGAGGGCGCTTTAGCCACAGACGCAGAGCTTGGGTGGAGAATCTGGTCATTGCCAGAACTCCAATATTCATATTTACAACAGGTCTCGGGGCCACTGCTGCTTCAACCTTCGAAGAGGATTGTAGGGATGGGTCGTGCTAGATAGGGATTGTGCTAAAGGATTATAATGATGAGTAAATTTCTGGTGAAATTTGGAGAATTTGCATGGAATAAGGTCTAAAACAAGTGGTATAATAAGGTCACGATGTAGTGTCATGATGTAGGTGATGCTATTGGTTACATAGTATGGAGTATTGATGATTGTTCGAAAGATTTTAGATTGAAAGGATTGGATGCGTTTGATTTTCGACAGTCATCATTAGAAAGCAAAAAATGGCAAATTCATATTTTATGATAATTTTTAACTGCATTCATTATTATTAAAAACTGAGATTAGTTATATTAATTAAGGCATTATAAAGTTAAATGACTTTTTAAGAAAAAAATAGATGGGTACACTTTTAAACACTTCTAATTATTATGACAGGTACAAAGTAATTACTAAAAATATATATAGTTAAATCTTCCCTAAAGTATACCTCTCTCAAACCGACCCTACGCACAGTTTTTAAATATCCCGGCATGGAAGTGTTGGAATTTAGATACATACAACGGAAACTAAAGAATGCGGACAGCCAATTTTTTTTTGCCGAGAGACAAATTTACTCATTTGAACGGACACTTACAAAATGTTAAAACATTAAGAAAACCATATCTAGAGTTTTTTTATATTTAAAAAAAAATACTAATTTTTCAGATTTTAAAATTAATTATGCAGATACCTACGTTGTTTATACTCCAAGTTTATTTTCTATTTATTAAATATGTTTATACAAACAGTGAATTCTAAAAATATTATGTGTATAAATAGAAAACAACGTTGTATCCATAAATTTCATAAATTCAAATTAATAAACGTGATTTGGTACATTGATGCACGAAATTGTTTTTTTTTAAACATCTTGTATACTCCTTCTCAGTGGATATCTCTCTACAAAGGACAAATACGTCGGACCCATGGCTGTTGTATTTTCATTTCATAAGCGAGTTATGGAAATAATGTAGTCTTTTCGGTCTTAATGGAATAGTTTCTTCAAATTCAAATAGTTCAAATCCGAATAGTTTGTTCTATGACTTTTTATATCAACTTACTTGCAGAATTAAAGGTTTTTTCTCAATGTTTAGTCACAACTTACAGCATTTCTGCAAATATATTTCAAACTCATTATCAATACCTATCGTACAAAGCAACTTATCAATTCTCTGAACAAATTTTTCAAGTTTTGATGACAGGTTTTTCTTGAACCCGGCAACAGAATTAGTTACATCAAGCAATACCTAACTTACACCGATCTGACTATAAAACTGTTTACCTAGCTACTTTTTTATTATATAAAAAATGTCAGGAAAAAACTTCTTATTATTTCAAGTAAAATGACGAATTTACAGAAATTAGATATTACCTGTTCATATTTGTGTGTACGGGCCAACCAATGCACAAGCTTACAAACATAAAGGAGACTCTAAAAGGGGATCCGTATCCTTCAGTAACAAAAATTCAAGTTGGAATGAATGCTATTCTATAAAAGAGTCGGCAGATTTATCAAAATACATTTAGAAAGAATATGTAAATAAATATAAAAGACAGGGAATGTATTCGTTGGTGAAAGGATAGCTCTGTGTAATATAATTCCCTCCCCGGAGGCAGATAAGTGGCAAGTTTGTTAGGGAGGGAAGGGTTTGCGAGCTGTTGCTCAAACCACTCAAACTAAGGCCTTCCCTCCTAAACTCTCCCCATTCGTTTACGTGCTATAATCTCGGAACAAATAATGCCGGCTTCTAATTTATTCCATACATTTTTTTATACAGATTTAAAAGGCATGCAACCCGGTGTTATAGACATTCATTAAGTGTCCTCATTATTGTGAATATATATATATATATATATATATATATATATATATATATATATATATATATATATATATATATATATATATGTATATATTTATAAGTTACTTGCGCGTTAAGTTGAGAATCTAGTACTTTCAATTTTATAATTCATCAATTGTACGAAATTAAAATAATGTTGCGAAACAATCAGATCCCAGATTTCAGGTAAACATATGTTGGCCGAACCCGATACCAAAAAATAAAAAGTAAATTATCAGAATTCATCAACGATAAATAATGATAATTCACTAATCAAACAATATTGGACTCAAGACCCTCCATATGCTGTAGTTTTATTGGTTTATTTATTATAATAGTAAATAATGGTAATTTAGCTACAGTCCAAAATTTGGCCTGTACCTACAGTAGATAAAGTAGGACTTATTTGAAGAAAACTTTTAGTCATGTATCCAAATAATGTGGCTCACAGATCGGGCTTGACGAGTTTTTTTCCGAAATAAGGCGATTCTCAACCACTGTGCTCCACCTCCTAACATTGGCAGACAAAGCATAGGCGTCCGTAGTTTTATGTTTGATCGAAATATAATCATATCTCAAATTTAATACTGAGGATGAATATATGGATATATGACTAAACGGTTCCTTCAAATAATTCACCAAATTTCGCCTCCGCTCTAGTACTTCTATATGTAATAATATTATTCTGCAGAAAGAAGAACAATTGTTTTTATTTTTTGTTTTGGAAACAATTTTATTGTATATTGATCAAACTAAGCTAATATTTGTTTCACCACTCTTACTATCTCTTACTACGTATCAGCTCTATTATACCATCATCAGGTATGCGTTTTAGTGATTTTAAAGCTATAACTTGACCGATAGCGACTATTGCAAGACCCAGATTGAAGGAAGGTTATTTTTTCTTTCCTCCAATCTGAGTCTTGAAATAACCGTATAATAATAAAAACAAATGGGCAAATTGTAGCTCCCAAATCATTAATATTTGATTTGATCCTGGCACGATAGAGCCGAAACGTGGTAGTAGATAAAAACGTCGTGAGACAAATATCAGCCTGGTTGGATCAATAATAAAAAATTCATTCTTCAACATAAAAAAAAAAAAATTATTTCATTCTTTTAATCTGGATGAATTCTCTAAACAATAAATCCTTCAATAAAAAATTACAAGTGCAGATTTAAAACTAAAATGATGGTTGTGGAATAGAGCGCATTGATGAACTACAAAAAAATATTCTGGAGAATTGTCACTTTTGCAGGAATGCTTAGCAGCGGATACTAACTGTTTAATATGAATAAGCGTACTCTAGATGATAACGATCAGCCAAAGGGAAAACAATTATATGCAGGCCGAACAAGAAAGTGGAACCCGTTACGCTAGAAAAGTATTTTTATAAAAACGTCGGTTTTTAAGTGAGCATATCATTTAAAATAATGGAAATCGCAGTTATATATTTCTTTTACATTTATTCATGGGTCACGGTCGTTGAACGAAATTTCTCTTTATAATTTCATAGCAAAAGGACGTAGGAATTACTGATGTTTGTTTAAACGAATTTTCATTTGCATTAAGTAAATTCTCTGTTGACAAACTGGAAACACGGGTTTGTTTTACAGATGGGTTGCAACTGTTATTCTTGGATCATGATTTAATTTTAGCATGAGGAAACTAGTATTTAGGGTTAAATAAAAAGAAATATTCTTCAAAGATTTTTTTCTTTCTGAATTCTGATAATATTCCGTCGCTCTATTTATTTCACTCACACACAAGGGGAGAGAACAGTCAATGGGTCACCGATTTCAACCATATTTTTTGTGGTATCCAAAAATGTAGAAATAAATTTTATTCTAAGGAACCGAGAAAAAAATAAATTAAACATGCTGAAAATGCTTTGTTCTTTATCCGGAGTTTTGAAAATCGGAGTAGTTTTCCAACAAAACTTTTTTTTTTTAGAGTATACTAAAGGGAAAACACAAAATTTTGCTTTTTGGTCAAATAAATTGAACAAAATATTTAGATTATTGGGTAAACTATCCTTCAATATTTTTTCATATCCAAAATTATGACATATTTTGATTCAACCTTTATGTTGAAAATATCATCGAAAAAAAAATTCAAAAATTCGTAAACCACGAAATTACGTTTCGATATGAAGTTCTGTATATCATCTTCAGTTTATCCGATTTCGATTTTCTTTTACTCGTTGGAAAGGGGGAAGTTTCTTCTTCCCATAATTATAAAAAGCTATTGGATTATCTAGATGTGTTTAAAAAATTTTGATTACAAAATAAAAACAAAAATGAGATTTTTTGCGGATAACGTTAGTTCTAAAACAAATAGAGTCCACAATTAAAGCAAACCGCGTAGATTAAGAATCTTTAGAGACGACCGAAATTTGGTTTGAACCGTTCGGAGAGTTCCTGACTGATGGGCAATTTTTTAAATCATTAAAAAAATTGAAAGGATGGATATAGACCCTTGGTGATTTTTTTTTTTTTATTATTTTTAGATTCGCCCGAAAAAATGAATGTATGGGTTTTTCAGAGTGCTAAAATCAAATCTGATGCCACTTTTGAATAATTTTTTTTTTTTTGTAAATATACTTCCTTCCTTGGAGGAATAGTGTGTTCAAGATGACTTATTTTATTTGTCTCAACTAAAATTTTCTTTATCTTGAACATTACTTATTTGGTTATTATCTATCTATTTATTTTCATTTATAATGTACGTATGTTTTAAATTATTTTTCACTTTGTATATATGGTATGAATGAAAACTTACAGCCCTAATGATTATTGTCTTGAGAGGTGTGGCATCTTATAATAGTATTCAATAAAAAACTTTTATTTGGTAGTAAAATATATATATATATATATATATATATATATATATATATATATATATATATATATATATATATATATATTAATCAAAGTTAATCATTTTCAAAATAACTACTAACTTTGATAGTCTCTTTGATTCCGAAGTCAAATATTCCAAAAACAAATGTTTAACTATGTAAATATATTTTGGTATGGAAAAAAAATCCCATATAATTTTCTATTTGATAATAAATATTCAATTTATATAACTAATAAATAACCTCATACATAAAAATTATTTAAGATATAAATTTAGAATATCTCAGGTCTTGTTGCAGTACCTGCATAACATCCTAATAACTAAATTTATTTTATGTTCTAAAGGAAACAATGAATAGATAAATAAATTATTTATTATATAAGTAACGAATAACAAATATTTTATGTAACGAATAATATATCAGCCAATATATAATCAATTTTAATTCAAATAGCACACAAATCTACTGCTAACTCGCTACTACCTAATCCCTTATTTTTGAAGATTTACCGAATTTCCATTTAATTATCAAAACCATTTTTTCTTCAGTTACCACTGGGAATTGATCTTTCACATGCCTGATATGATATAATTATACTATATTTATAGAATATAAAAAAGTAAAAGTTTGAATTATTCAAAATTAATAGCATAAGTTTTAATTTTTATTGAAATTAACAATTCTACATGTATCATGTCATGAATGTATATGTGTAGAGCAATGATAAAATGGTTATTTAGTCAGTATTCGGTAAATATTTTTTCTTTGTATAGCAGGCATGGAACCTCTTATTTTTCTCAATAAATATTAATTTAAATACTTCTTTTTTTTTTCATATCCTCTAAAGTATAATAAATATACATCTTTTAAAGTACCTATAAATTTATAACATTTTAAATTGATTGTCTTGAAAGTCTGGTTATGTAACTACGTTGTCTATGGTAATTCAATGGCTCTGTTTTTGTTTACATCTGAATTTATATAAGGTGACGGGGATCACCCATTTTTGTATTTATTTATTTAGTTAATTTATACAATTTAAAAAAATGTATATAAATTACCTATATAAATAAAGCTAACGAGCGTAAAATAAAGCCGAAATGAATAGAATAGCATTGTAAAAATAAATTAAGAGGGAATCCTGTGAGAAGGTGGCTAAGATAATTAATTGCAGCTAAAGTGGTTTAACGGATCCTCCAATTACCGCCCTCTCTTAGATCTCTACTAAATCACATCTCCTCCTTAACCCTGTCTAATTCCCCTCTACCTTTGCTTTATTTTATCTTCATCGCCCGTTTCCCTCTTACTTTTTCAGAATCTTAGAGAGACAAAAATAAATATTAACTTATATTACTTCATTCGAAAAAAAAAAAGGCCAAAATTTGGAACCCAGAAAGAATAGAAAAAATGTATAGCTTGCTGATATAAAATCCAATTATAATATTATTATTACTTATTGATCCATATGTATTCAAAGTATTCCCTGAAACTTCTAATGAAGTGTGATACTAGTGAACAACAGTATACTTTTTATTTTTTTAATTTATAGAGATTTCAGAACTAAAAAAAAGAAATGGATATTCATATCGAACTGTCGGAAATTATTGAAATTTCATTATACGAATTACTTACGTTTGCTTATTGAAAAAATTAGCCACAACAAATGGTTGAAAAGCCCATGAAAAAAATTATTGAATTTGTTTGCAAATGAACTCTGCAATAAACACCACGAAAGGGGTGGTTTAAGTATTTTTTTTCAAGTTACCCTTTCCTAAGGGATAGAAAAAAGAGAAAAGGGTGCTTTGTTTCGGAAAGGATTGGGGGTGGATATCGATTGCACACAAGGGCTAAGGCTGAATGAAATGGTCGAATCAGGACGAAATTACAACTCAATCTAAATTGCTTTAAAATGCCGTTCGTTAATGAGAGACAACTGTTACATTTAAATACGATACCTGTACAGACTAAAAAAAAAATTCATTAAAAACCGGATTAAATCTGTATAAAAAGAAGCGATAATGAAATTTTTATTTTTGTCTTTTCGAATTTTAGTCTTTAGCTTGGCTACGATTTGTATCACAATTTTATTCTTATTTATTTTTATTACAAAGAAATGAAAATTTTTTTATTTTATTTTATCTACAATTCGACAACATATTATTTTGAAATTTTTATTTATTTTGTATGCCTCTACCCCTAAGAGTCATTGGCGTATTTTGTAACTATGATAAGTTTTTTTTTAGGTATTCCAAAATATTTCTTATCACTTTTTTAATTATTGTTGTCATATCTGCGATTTAAAATGGTTGGATCATCACAGAAATTCCGTAATCATATTTAGACTGAATTTGTTCATTCAAAGAAATATATGTGAACAAAAAGATAATTTTGGATTATGTAATCATTAGGTACTCGTAAATTTTATTTCAACTACGCTAGCATATCGGGAGAATATCAGAAAGGATGAATAAATAAATAAATGTTAACGAAATTTATCGAACTTTTTTGATAAATATAAAATAAAAAACGACATTCAACTTCCGATAAATCGAACAATGACTCATTGGATATTTACAATAACCTCCTGTAGAACTGTAACGCAGTAAGAACTGTAAACATCATTGGTAATTGAATCGATGAAATTTGTCTTCAACCAAGGTAATTTTGGTTTAAAAATTAGAGGTGCCGATCAAATTTTCTCTAAAACCCGTTAAACAAAAAATTTCGAAATAAATTGAGTTTGTAGTGAACCTCTAGAGAGAATGGGTAAAATAAAAAAAAAAAAAGGTAGTCAATCGGTGAACATGACTTTTAACCTGTTCGCTACTATAAAACAGGACCTACCATGTCTAAAAGAGTATCTGGTGCATCGTGTTGTCGGAGTTTGGAGCATCCGGCAATGTACCCTGAAAAACAAAGTCCTATCCAAACAATGGCCCTTAATTCAATCATCGACGAGGCAACATTTAAAAAGGTAGTCCGTCAATTAGCTTTAATCATCAATTAACCCATTTTAATTCCACTCTCCTCGAATTTTTCACTAATATCATCAATTATGTATAATGCGATTTTTTCCTCTTTTATTTTGCAAAGGGGCTCGAGTGCCGTAATTCCAGCCTTTCCGGTATTTTATGCCCATAAGGATTATTTTTGCAAATTTCCAATTAAGCCAAAAGCATTACAATTTAATTAAAAATTTAAACAATAATTGAATTGGTCAATATGACTTATATAATATTTAAGATATTTGCAAGTGAGATGAGACCCCACACCAATATACACCTTTTATAAAAAAAAAATAAAAAAAAAAGTTATAAGAGCTTACACAAATTCACACTTAAATAAGAGCTTAAAATTTCACCAGTAGTCCATCAATTCCATACCCTATTGGTGAAATGGGTACGCTTACTTTTAAAGGTTACTGAAAGGTAATAAATAAATTATTAAAATTTTATTTACAGAATATACAAAGCACTAACAGTTTTTTTCACAAAAAGTTTTTTTTTAAGTATGGAATAGTCCACCGAAATAATTTAGAAAAAGATCAGAAGGGCTTAACGGTCAAAATTAAACAGAACACAGTATAAAAATATTTAATACATAAATTTTATCTATTTCTTATCTTGAGATGTTTACCTTACTTTATTGTTTTCTACTCTATTTAGTTGTGTTGGTGGGCATGAAAATCATATTTGTTTATAAATTTCTAGAAGAGATCCTCCAAGAAAAGGAAAGAAAAAATAGTGAAATCTCTTATGGACTTTCTAAAAATAACCAACTTTTTTTTTACATTCCATAATTAGAGACGATATAGACCATATTATCTATCAAAAAATCATAAAAACTGTTGATACTACTAAGTATTTGATACAATATATCTAACACGTTTGCTAGTACTTGGCGATGAAAAGAGAAGAGGCTTTATAAAAATGCAAGAGACATATTAAATACAGATAAAAACTATAAATTAAAGGGAATGGGGGTTGGGTATCTAAGTGACAATGAGAGAGAACTATCGATTGAAGAGGGTAGCTTTATCCGTTAATAAACAGTGAAGAGAGGGCTGAGGGCTAGGTAATAAGCCACCCCCCACCCCCTCAAGGGCGGCCCGACCTAATCCAACAAGTAAATGAAGTCTTCGACTCTAATCCTCCCAGAGCAGCCCTTAAGCACTCTTTTCGGCTACACACCCCCGGATCCTCATCAATTATTTATTGGGACTATTTCAATTTACATACAATTACTCTCGAAGTCCCATTGGCTTTATTAATTTTGTCCCTTAGTCGCCCAATTTCTTTCCAAACACTTTCTCCCCTTGTTAACGACGCTCACAATTTGAATAATTAATTTCGACGCAATCTTCGTTTAATATCCAGTTGGATAGTAAACAAAACCGATTTATTTCATGGAGTTTAATCTAATCGTTAGAGAGAGAAACCCCGGCACGATCCTCTCCCCATTAAACCTTAATACATTGGTGACCAGTTTTTATGTAATTTTAATATGTCTCATAATGTAGCTTCATAATGCATTTACAAGAGGTACCGTTTGTAACACTTTTGTGAAACTACACCACTCTGTTATATATTTAATAACTTTTTTAAATGATACATTGTGTTCGCATACAGCTTTCTAGCTTTTAAAATTTTTAAATAAGAAAAGTTAGATATCATTTATATCTAAATGGATTATAAAAACAATTAATAAAAATAAAAAAAGGAAATGTAAAAAGGAAAAATTCTTCAGACTCCGGAAAATAAGCAGCAATATAATAGGGATTTTTATTTCCTCTCTCGTCTTGTAACCCGAAATTTAACAAAAATATTTTTCAATGGAACTGTGAATAGCTTGAAGTAATTTCACATTCCACTGAGATAAAAATTGAAGAGAAAGTTGACTGGATACAAATTTTGCCAGTATAAGGTGCACAGAAATTGAAAGAATTGATTATTATAAAAACCTAGAAATTAATTGGAGTTTAATCCTAATAATAGTTAAATTTTTTATGAGAAAAAATGTTTGCAAGAATAAAAACTGAAATAAATAGAAACCAACAAAATAAAATATTGCGTTAAAATAATTGCGCCTAGTTTAAGGCTGTTTATATGAGTTTACCGCTCATGTGGCCTTCCTGTTGGAGTCATGGTCCTGAACAGTGGGTTCGTCGTGTGTTAGAAGCAGTCAAAAAATTTTATATGCTTACGTTTGATAAAGTCAGTTGCTTCCGGGAGCACGAGTATTGTATGGAGTAAGTCCTTTTTTGTTCTCTGTAAGTTGGTGTGTCTCACAACTTACTACTTGAGTTTTGTTGCCGATATATTAGCGAACATCGGCGCTCCATGGAGGAGGGCCGATCTTAATACACTTTTATAAATCAATGATTTGTGGCGGAGGAATAGATTTGGCGATGCTAAGAGTTAGTTCAGTCTATAAGACTCGTTCTTCATCAACCTGATCTTCTTAGGGGAATGGCGGTATATTGTCAGGTGCCTGTAGAGAGTGACACCCAAGTACACTACTCTGCTGGCCTATTTGGTTTACCCGATACCCTATAGACCTTATGAAGAGGGTCCTCGTTCTTAGGAAGTTAAAATAATTTCTCAAGAAGAAACTTTTTGAAGTATCCTTGTTTCGATTCCTTCTGTGACTAGATGCATCCTTTGCTTAGAAGATGAAGAGAATGCTTATGTGCTTTATGGATGTAAATCCCTTACCTTCTTACTGCAGAATCTAAGTCAGATCGTCTTAAGCACAAATTGTCTGTATGACTTTCTCTGGAGTCAGGCTGACAATTACTAAATATCTAAATAGTAAGAGAGATTAAGTCATCCATCAAATAAAACAACAATATTTGTGTCTTTAATAAAAGTAGAAAGAAGTAATTAATTAATTAAAAACATTTAATGACGGAAAACAAAGGTCTCAAATTACCATTTCTGAAATAACGGTATCCTACTTTAGAAAAGGACTGTGAATCAGGCAATGTTATTTTAACAAAGAACAATCAAGCATTCTCCTTTCGAAAAAGGGATAGGCACATATTCAATGAATCCACTTAATCATTGTTTTTTTGTTTGTTTTTTCTCATCGGGAAAATTAAGGACTTCCAACTAGTCAAAACACAACACCGAAAAATCAATAAAAGGACTTTAAAAAAAAAAAGTTTATCAGCCTATGATCCAGTTGTAGGTCGAAACATACATATGTTAATAGAAAAGGAGCCTGAAATAGATAATGTATTCCCTTCCAATTAAAGGAGGTGAGGGGAATTTTTTCCACTCCCTTCCCGGGCAGTTCTCACATCGGTAGGAGTTAAGTAAGTCAATATAATCTAAGGTGCTCTTTTTCTTACACTGTTCGGATTCAGGATCGGGCCAATCACAGTCATGTAGCATTAAAAAAATAAATAAATGGTATTTTTCTTGGAAGCATTACCAGCTTGATAGAAACTTCCCTCATTTTTTATCATAACATCTGATTTGGGTGGGAATATTTTTTTTTATTTTGGAAGGACTAGCAGTGATTGCCCAAGGACTTTATGTATTACATAAAGTCATACCATAAACTTTAATAATTTCAATGATAAATATAAATCATGCAAAGAATTTTTAAATTTCTAAATATCTGATTTTCTGATTAGAAATAAAACAAGAAAACTGCATTCACAGTGTCAGGTTAATTTCATTTACAAAATAAACAATTTAAAAAAAAACAATTTCACTAAAGGAAATTTTATATGCGTTTTTTTGCATGTAAACATCCATAAATGTATACTGGGACAGTCGGTTTAAAAAACGTGTTTAACAAGAGGAGAGCGGGGTTGGTTGGGACACATTTTTTTCAGAGGTTATGAGAGCTCCTGTGTTGCTTGAGATTCTTTGATTTTTAATGATTATCACGCATAGGGATCTTAACTAACATGTTTCAGATTTTGATTGTCTTAAAAATCGTTATTATACTTCTTTTTATGTTTTCCGAAAGCCTTCATTTTGTCCATTGTATACCAATGAGTGAGCGACATTGAACACATACCAAGATTCCTGATTTTGCAACTGAAAGCCATGTCCAGGATTTAATTTTATTTTTTTATATATCAATTTTTCAATGATTATTCCTTTCCCTTCTGTGTTTTTTTACGTTAATTACTTCTTATTAATTATTTCAAATCTTAAATATTCATATATAATTGAAATATATTCACTAAATACCATTATTTTAATTAAAAATAAGATAATCTTAATTTGTTTCTCAGAATGACATTCTTTGAGGTTAGGTTTATAATTATGGTCCTTTTGGGGAATTCTGTATTTATATAAAAATAAATGCTTAAAAAAGCCTAATAAATATTTACGAAAAAAATAATCAAAATTGTATTTTAGTTTAATTCAATTAAATCCTGTAATGGCATCCTCATCCTTTAAACAACGGCAATTTTATCCATGTTCATCGGAATGCTAGGAAGAGTTCGATGCATCCGATGAACGTAAAATTGCAACAAAAAAAGTTCTGTCAACCCCTACGAGTAAATTAAAATTGAAATCGCTCTAGTAACCCGTGTATACTTTAAATAAATCAAGTCATACGCGAGAGAAAGGATGTATTTTATATGCGTTGTTAGTGCCTAGTGTTGTTTGGAAGGCTCCTCAATGTTGTATTAATAAATTACTAATAAGCAGAGAATTATTTACTGTATATATTTTTCACAGTCACCCTTGTTTGTTTGTAACGATACATTTTTAAGTGAAGGGAGACTCCTGGTTCGTTCGACAGCTCGGAACAATTTTCGTTTGTTTATTTACCATGCTTTATTTTTGCCATTACATTTTAACTATTGCTTTTTCTCCCCTCTTTTCTGTAATGCATTTAAAAAATTTAAAAAAAAAACCTATCCTCAAATATCAAATACTTATAATATAATAATATAAAATACTTAATAAATCTCGTGAAAAAAAGTATTTAACTTTATTAAAAATTGATCCATTTTTCTAAAAAAAAAAAGCCAAAACATTATGTTCTTCCGAAATTCATGCATTTCCATATATGGTTTATACTAAACAGTGCTTATAAAAGTTATGAAAAATATCAACCAAAATCAACTTGTAATCGGTTCAGCAGACTAGGTAAAGAATTTTAAAATTTGAAATAAACCATTGTAAAATAAGTTATTGACTTTCGGAACAATATCCTCTTTTCTCAACCATTTTCCGAAAATATGTGTGAAATACGTAATCTTATTTATTTCTTTAATATCTCCAACAAAACGCCGAATTACGATTGGCCGTAATCCCAATAGGATGCAATTGATGAAGATTTATTAAGAGGATTTCGATACCAATTTTAAAGAAAGATGAGAAACACGATTTAATTAACTTATTTAAAATGTGTTTTTATAGAAATTTAATTGATATGTATAATTATATCTATTTGTTTAAATTAATTAAGGTCATGATTTATTTATTATTTAGTAAATATTATCTGGATAATTTACACTACTAATGTTTTGTTATTTATGTTTTTAATTTTAAGTTCAAAGTTTATTATGCTAGTTTGGTACTAACCATCTATAGAGGATTTATTCAAAATTTATTCTAAATAAATAATAAAAATTGAGTATTAAAAATTTGAAATTCTTTTCCAGTCACTTAAGTTCAATTTTGAAATTAACAACGTTTATTCACATCGATATTTGTATAATTATTGATATTCAATATAATTTGCTTGCTCTAAAGGTTAACTTCTCATCAGACCTATGATTGACTAAAATACATGATGTTTGTTAAAGTCAAACTGTAAGCTATAGTTAATTTACTCCACGTATAACCAATGCAAGAACCGCTATCCCAACCCTATTATTACTTCTGATAAATTCTACAACACACGATTCCACTAATTAAATAATCCATAATAGATTGAACGTTCAGATTCTGTCTAGGCCTAATAGAAAATTGATTCCGGTATGCATATCCACTGGATCAGATTAAATCATCGCTTTTCCACTGACAAGGAAATGTTTATTTTGACATTGACTTTGCAATCAACAATCGGCTGATGAAATGGATGTTTGTTCCCTATCAAATCATTCCTAAAAGCATTCAGTTTTAATTTATAGCCAATATACATATATTATCACAATAGGTGTCAGGTGATTGAAATGTACCGATCCCAATTCGATGTAAAACCAACCGATAATTAATAAACATAAAGCGGTTGAAGTATATATCGAAACATTCAAGAAACAACTGATTATCTCAGAATTACTTTAGTAAATTATTATAATATTAAGTTCATAAATTAATAAAATCAAATTTCAATTAACGTAAAAAAAAAAAAAAAAATCAATTCAAGTGCATATGCATTAAACGGGTTATAATGATATTAACTTACTATACATTATAAATGGTAGAGTGAACACTTTCTGTAACATTTGTATGTTAGAGTAATTATATTTAAATAAATGAGACGAAATTAAATTGTATGGGTACTGTACTGGAGTACAACTTTATATAACAATGTATTAGATATAGGAAATAAAATTGTTTTAATAAAAAAAAAAAAATAGATTGAAGACGGAAGAATACTTCGAAATGTCGGTGAAGATGTAAAAGAATAGATGTGATAATAAGTCATTGTTATCGGAAGTTTTTGTTTTCACAAAAAATATTTCCTATAAGAAATATAAGTATTTAATCAATACAAGCAACGTAAGGAATAATAATTACCAGGAAAAAAGCAAAGAATAATAATTATTACTGATCATAAGGTACACTCAAAATAATTGCAAATAAGCCTGTAATAATAATTATAAATAAGCCTGTATTAATTATAAATAGTGTACTAAACTTAACCTTCTTTGTAATTAGAATTATTTATTATTATTTTTACTTTTTTTTTTATTGGCCTTGATAAATACCAAATAAATTATTGTTTTTGCAACAATATTTATTATTTTAATTTTAATTTTAATTATTTTCATTAAAATATGTTTTGTAAAGGCGCATAAACAGTGAAAGCATCATTAGCAGGATTACTAAAATGTGGAGAAACCTAACTTTTCTACTGTCAAATAAAAAACGCGAACTGATATATGTTACAGCTGATTTATTTTAAACGGATGCAAATGAAAAAAAAAAATTAATTAATATAAATATTATTTTATTTAATTAATTTCTGAAATACCCATTCTTTTATCCTGTGTATAAAAAAAAAATCAAATTGCATTGAATATAACTATTACAAACAGAGGACTCTACAATTTTTGAATCTAAAGAAAATCCGATGGAAAGATTTAAGTACAATAACATAGATTTTTGACATTATAAAATATAAAAGAGAAGAAAATTAACATTTCTTGTTTTCTCCCGAAACTTTCGTGTAACAACGAGTGCGATGAGACAGTTGTAATATAAAAAATGTAACATTAATAATTGAGCTCAATTTTAAATATTTTTTTTTTGATAACGAAAACTAAACTAAATACTATAGAATTTTGGAAAATTGTTACTCAAGAGGAAAATTGTCAAGAATTAGCAAAATTATCAATATAATATAAGATTATTAATTAATTATCATTTATCGGGACCTGTGATGCAGTATAAATACCTCCGAGGTAAAATGCCGTAAGTAACATTTTAAGTTTTACAGGATAACAAAAAGAAGTTTCAGATTGCACTCTATTGCTTGTTGTGGATAGTTTTCAATGTTTATTTTCACTTAACTGCATACGAAATATGTAGTAAGGGAAAGTATAGCGATCATAAAAAATGTCTACTCCGAATTTTCGACGGAAATACACATTTTAAGGCTTCCTGAATCCAAATAACCAAGCATCCTAAAATGTTCACTAGACAATTGGACTTCGACAATTTACCTCTGACGTACAGATATGATCAGGACATTTGAGAAAATAATTACTTAATAAATAAATACTTAACCAATAATCTTTGCAGATATGTTTTTTTCTGATTGATTTTACTCGGATATAAAATGGCACTACATACTATATTTGCTGTATTCCTTACAATAAATGTTCAATCATTGGTTCTCACAATTCATCATCTTTGACCAAAAAAAAAACGAAAACCAGGTCATATATCTTGGAAGGACACAAAAGGATAAGACGTAAACGCCAACTTGTTACGCACTCCGCTACCCAACTCATAAAGGTTTTCCCTCACGTGTGCAATACAGACACGTGACTCAATTACACGATCGTGGCTCCCCGATTCAGGCTTTCCTGATGATCAATTTTCCGAACGTTTTCTAGTTACGGATTTCCCATTTCTCGCGATTTGTTCCAATAATAAGTTATTAAGTAAGCGTAGGATTGAGAAATCGAGACCTACCTGATTGAACAACTGAACAACACTTATCACTATACTTCAGAAGATGAACAATACATTCATCTAGTCATAAAAATTAAATCGATAATAGAAGAAAAAAATTGTCGAATCAAATAAACGCCCGATATATTATTTGAGAAACTGGGAGATTTATATCGCCCATATGTATATCGCTCATGAAATAATTGCAATATAATTAAAAATATATTTGTATACTTATATAATTATACATACACAATATTTTACAGAAATTTAGCATTTTAGGTTGACGCATTATTATTTTACACATACTGAATTAGATCAGCATCAATGAAGAACACGTGTTTGAAACATAAACAAAACGTGTCCGTCGTAAAATCTCAATAACAGATACGATTTCGTTTATTTGTCCTGTGGAATAAATGCACCCCTTGCTTGTTTTTCTTTTCTTTCTTTTATTTTTGTTACGCTATCGGGCAGAGAAAATAATAAAATAACTGCTTCGTAATCAAATAACAGCAATACTAAAAATATGAAAGCCATCTTCGTAAGTCATTAAATATGTCGTCTACTGTAATGCTTAAAATCAACATTGATTTTGAAAATTATTTTTGGAACGAAAAACTATTACCCGTAGCTTTTAACTATGACAGATTTTAGCAATTACATACAAAGGAACTTATTAATTAAATATATGTATACAAAAATATAAAAATTTATACCTATGTATAAATTTATTTAAAAATTTATATATTTATGTACTTCAATTTAATTTAATGATTTCATAAATTACTGATGAGATGAAATTTATGAAACCTTTAAACCGATGTTTTACTCGTAAATCATTAGTTCTCACACATTCAACGAGGTCATTTTTGGAAGAGATTTTTTAAATAACCATTTAAAATTGTAAAGCATCTTTTCAGTGAACAGGGAAAACTAATGCTTTTGTATCATCTCTTGAATTGGGCAGAAAACGAACAAAATATACAATTCAACTAAGTAATAAAATAAATAAAACTATAAAAGTCGGTGGAGATCTGTTCGGACTTATTGAAGTAATCGTCATGTAATGGATTATAATTTGGCTATCAATAATTTTTACCAATCTTTCCTCTGAACACTGACATGAGTTATTCAAGGATCTGAAAACCAGCAGCTATATTCCCCTGTAGTTTAATCGAAAGTGGATAAATAGTTATCGAAATAAGGAATCCGTTGAAATAAACGACAACTACAGAACAAGAGTTTATACAAATAAAATTTGTCGGACTCGAAGAACCTTAAAAATCGAAAATAGTACTTCTTCTGCTTCAGATTGATGAGGTAGTTATTAATAATTTTGACAGCATCAAATTTTATTACCATAGTTAAATACAATTTATTTTTTTTTAACAAAACTAAAACAAACATAAACAAAACATTTTGAAATGTAACATTCTTAAGACTATCGAAAGAATGTATTCACCTAAATTAAAGCTAATTTTTTTTTGTAACAAATAACGAACGGTTATATTTGTCTGTTGCTTAGAACCTTTTGTTTTTCTTTTTGAACGTCATTTCGATACTCTTTTCGGGATATAGGATTGATAATACATTATAAAGTGGCGAAATACAAGACCATTCCGAAACAAAGGCGACCAAGGAGGAGACAGGAGACAGGGAGATAGTGGGATTATAGATTCTGCTCGCTGGGAGAAACAAACTGTGTGACAAAACCAGTTCCCTATAATGGCTACAGTTGGCGCCCTGAGTTTGTGTGGCCACCGAAGCCATAAACCTACACAAATTGACAGAGGCAACCGAGAGCCTAGTTCATTTAAAATATTTATTACATAGCCTCCCGATCATCTTCTGATAACGGATTATATATTAGCTTTAGTATTAAATTAGATATCCTCTGGAGAAAGGGGCTATACTTCCTTCTCGCTGCTACCTGTTATTTCTGCAGGCCAACTGGCAGTAACTATTCGACGTGATTTCAGATTGGGTGGTTACTCCGTATATAGTAATTTTTTAGAACCAAAGAAAAATAGACTCTTTCAAATAAAACCTACTTAACTAAATCCAAGTAATTAGATTCATTTCATATGGGCCATTCTACCAGAAAGCGAAGATTTGATGTTCAGTGCGTTTTCCAAACCTCATTATACTTTTTCGAATTGAGATATTTCTGTTATTATTATGTCTGACTTTATACAGAATGGCTTATTACATTTTTTCAATTAATCGATTCTTACAGTAAAAAAAAAAATTCTTGAACAGTTGATTCATCATTCCCCGTCCGTTCCCAACTTTCATGTTCTAAATAAGCTTTTCTCGTGATGAATCGAGTGATTGCGCTTTACAGATTTGATATCGAGGATTTTAATAATTTTCCGTAATTTTCTTTTGAAAATCAATATCAATAGACAAGTCTAGACCTGTTGCTTGAGTCATCTAGTCCAGGATGTTTCTCGAATTTTGGCTTTCGCAGCCTTTTTTCCCGAAAATTCTTTCTCCTCTTTGGCTTCCCGCGGATCTCAACTGTCGAAAACACCAGTCGCCAGTTCGTTCTAGTAGCTTATACGTCATCAGAGTGGAATCATTTAGTCTCGATCGTTGTTGCCCATCATCCCTTGTCATTCCCTCGTCGCAGGTTGCGTGGTGTGTTCGGAACCATTTTTTTCTTCTTTTATTTAGCCTGGTAGAGCGCACAAAATAGTTTCGATTTCCATATAATTTTTAAAAGATTAGTATAAGTAAAGTTACGAAAAACAGGAAAATCCTAATTTTCCCGCCATCTCCCATCTATTTTTAATCCATAGATAGACGGGGAATGACGCCATAAACGAGGATGAAAGGGGTTGACGGTGTAGACAATAATAATTATTCTGATGGAACTTTCGAGTATCAACGCTGCTGTTTAAGAAGCATCATTGTGAAGCAAGTTTTATGGATAAAATAACATAATTTATTTTTAAGTTGAACAGATTAAAAAAATAAAATAAAAATCAGGTAAATTTTATTTTTTATCTTCAAAATAAATGTCTCTCTTATTTTAATATCCATTTTTGATAATTAACTGGGTGTAGTTAATTTTTTTATACTGTTTCTAGTGTGTTTTAAGTATTCATAGCATGTATATATACTATATTACAGTGATGTATACTATGTTACTGAATACATGCCCTGCGGAAAAATCCGAATCAACATATTTATACGAATTTCGTTTTCGGTAAATAGGCCAGGTTAAAAATAACAATATAAAATAGCTGCCAGCATGGTTCCCTTTCAGTTTATCACAAAAGGTCAGTCAAAAAACAATGAAACATGGGCTCAAAAAGGGCCCCAACGCATGTTCAATATTCCAGTTAAATCGCTGAAGCGGGGTATGTTTGGGGACGAAATAAAGTGCAGCCAGCGCATATTAAATTTATGTAAAATTTTTTTATATATGAATTTTTATACGTAGACTTTTCTATAAAAAAAAAATTGCTGGTGACTGAAGTTTATGCAACCAACTAATCTACTGAACTCTACTGTGTCATATGTGTCAATAAAAAAAAAAACATAATGTACGATAAGAAAAGTATATAAGACTTTAATAAGTGCAATAAGTTCATTTATCATTTTATCATTAATAGAATTATTAATGGTAACCACTGGCCACTGAGAAATACCCTGCTTGGTACTGGCCATTATGTGGAAAGGAATGATTTATATAAAACTAAAATAATCAAAAACACAAAACATAACGATTAACTCTTTCAAGTACAAGCATTAAACAATCCTAGTATACTTTATGGTCATATTTTTTTAACTTCTAACCCAATTTCGAACAGTATAAAAAAATAAACTTTTTTCCCCTCTGTTCCCTTCTATACTACTCCAACGTAAGAATCGTTTATTCAAAAAGATAAAATACACCATGACATTTGGCATAATATGCGTTTTTAAGTCAATTATCAGAAAAATACGAAAGTTATTAGTTGAAAAGTTATAGGAGATGTAGACAAATAAATAAACCAAAAAAAAATAAATGAGTAAACGTAAATATTTAAAAAAACAAAAATCGTTCCTTCCGGCCATCCCTCCGGTGCCGTCCCATACTGCCTACCTTAATTATATCTAGCCATTAGGCGCCTAGTTCCCGTAAAATCGCTAAGAGTCCTCAGGAACTTTCTCAGTAATAAAATCCTTCTAGCATGGTAGATAAGACAAAAAGCTAGGAAGGCATGCCTTGTCTTAAAAAAAAAAAAAAGTGCTGAGTGACTAGTTATAAGAGAGAGTGCAGTTATAAACCCGAGGATGGAGGAGCATGAGGAGGAGTGCTGGACCATGCAAATCCTCTATCGACCCCGGCCTCCCCACACGCTCCGTCTTCGCTACACAAACCAGTTCCTTCGGGGTCTCTCTTTCCGCTGCTCTAGGGTTTGCAACATTCTGTCCTCATGTGGAAAGGATTTAACAAAAGAAAAAAAAACACAACAACGCAGAAATCATAACAAGGTAGTACTGAAAAGCAATGCAAATTAAATCACTAGCATTGGATGAGAAATTTCAATAGCATGGATCAGGTCAACAGTTCGCCAATTATGGATATCATCAGCAAACATAGAACCATATAAATGCGGATTCTACATCGGGTACGAATGAGGATACTACATTGTTCTAAAGAGTTCAACATATACTTAAGGACTAGAGAAACTTGAAGCAATTTTCAAAAATTTCCAATAATAAAAAATGGATTTTCTATTTGTTTGTTAACTTTATATGATAAAACGAAAAAAATAAAACAATTCAACCACTGAATACTACTCAAAATTTAAATAATTAAAATTCCAAAGTGTTTAGTAACTTAATTTTTGTATTATTGTTGCTTCCTCAATTTATTTATTGCCCGTTTTTTTCAATTAATTTAATTTTTTTTTTATCATTTCTTAATTACTAATTCATTTTTATCCATTAATTTCAATAAAATTCAAATTGTTCATAATCATTTATAAACTACTTCAATCTAATTAAGATCGTAATGGAAGAGTCCTAACCAAGATCTCTCAAATTCCAGAAAATAACTAACCATCCAGCATTTCATCAATTCCGGCATTATCAGGACAGACAAAGATAAGATCGCGTAATTAAAAACCAGGGGCAGCACATCTCACAGAACGTCCTATATGACAGTTAAACAAAATGTCATACTTTATCAGTCAAAGACAGTAAAAACATGTTAGTGTGTTGTTTTTTTTTAAACTTCGCTGTTGGCAAATATCACAATCTGTCACAATGATGGGCCATAGGTAATAGTGATGATTGTGTACATTCATAACACAAAACAATCAAAATACATAAGTGAAAAATGAAAAATAAATAAAACAAAATAAAAGTACAATATTAATAAGTTTCGAATGAATATCGATTTATGTTGAAAATATTAGGTGAAGCCAATAAAATTGAGCACGTTCTTATTTCAAAAAACAGAACTGAGCACATGCTTCCGGTTAAATGCGAATAAATTGATGTTAGAGACTTTAGAACACTTGCTAAATATATGGAGTACGTGCTGCAAATATGGATTGATTATTGATTCGGAGTACCTGCTTACCTTTCTAAATACATAACACTGTGAACGTGCTCCACTATGTGAGTGTAGGTACTCTGTAAAATGCTGTAATCGAAAGAGTAGATCGGTATTTTACTGCCGACTCACATAGAGTTTGTTCTCAGTTTTATGCACTTCACTTATTATGTTTAGCAGTCTTGGGTTGCATTTATGTGATTATTTTCTGTCCTAATTAGTATGTTGTAATATAGCATTTCTTAAATAAATTTTCGGAGAATAAAGATTAGAACGAACGACGAATTTCAGTGATGATCTTCACATTTTTACATTAAGTCTCATTTTCAGTATCATGCATAAATTGATGAATAAACTTATGTATTTGTAATTTTTCTTCTCTATCCATATATATTTTTTAAACACGCTGATGTCCAGACGGTGTAAACAAGTTTCAAAGTCCACGGAAAGAGGAAATACCATGAATGACTCCACGTTGATTCCCTTAAGTAATTTGAATGTTATCAACCGGAAATGGATCTCAGTCGTTGCGTTCGTAGCTAAGTGCTTTTTCGGTAAATTTATAAATCGATCTCTGATAAAATGACGGTGAAATGTACACATTATAAAATTCATAAATTATTATAAACTATTTAAAAATTAATTAACACTACACTGAGAATATATATTTGTTTTCAATTATCATTTGCAACTATCAATAACGAGGAAATATATAATACGCTAGAATTATGGTCCACTTTTATTTTCAATAGATTTGCATTTTATCACGATATCCCAGACATGGAAATTTTTTTTTTTCATGAAATATTATTTTCTTGAATTTTTTTTTTAAACGTTTTGTAAAAGAAATATTTTTTAATAAATAATATTGCCACGCCATAATCGTTTCCGATTCTAAGTCCAACCTCAACGATTTAATTTCTACTTTTCTTTGATATTTGGTCGTAATGAATTGTTGATATTAAATTTAATTTATTTTAACTCAATTAGATGGAAACATGAAAGTAATAATATAGTTACACACAGTCTTCCATACGAACGCGTCTTTTTGAAATGCTTGCATGAAAACAAAGGTTGATCGTAACTTATAATTGTTTGGGGAAACAAACTAACATAATTTCTAATATTTCATGTGATGAATTTATCACCCGAATATTCCAAAATAAAGTTTGATTTAAAAATACTTCTGGGATAATGAATGATAGATGAAATCATTCAATTCTTAAATTATTTCTAAAATTTTCTTAAATTAAAATATATATATATATATATATATATATATATATATATATATATATATATATTTGTTTTCTTCAGGTGTTATTTTTTACAAAGCTCCATTGTCGACAATATTGTCATTTCAAATAATTATCTACTTAGACCATTTATCTCACATTGTTAATTTGTAATCATTAATCGTTACGGCAAACAATTATTTAGTACTCACCCATATGCTGCAAGGGTTGGGTCGTAAGGGTAGTAACCTGAAGAAGGCTGAAGGCCTCCAGCCCAGGGAGACATCTCTGTACCCGTAGTGCCGTCCTTCAAGCCATACGGGGTACTCTGTCCAATCAAGAGAAGTAAATAAATAATAATTCTGCTCAATACAACCCAAAATTCATTCATTATATGCATTCATTAAACAAAAACATTATATTATATCAGACAGTATATTGTGAAAGTAATATTATAAGAAATCAAGTTTTAGTACTACCATTCCTTCAAATAGTAACAAAGAGAGACTAGAAATAACGTGAAGGAATGTTTGATTATATTTCTTCTATCTGATCTTCATCCTTCGTTGATTAATAAATCTAGATTGGAAATTAAAATATTATAATTTCAGGAAGCAGTATTGCTTCCATGAGGTAAGAGATAAAATTACCAAAATTGTATACACAAAATTTTACTTATCAATACATATATTTAATAAGCGGAAGTATAGCACTTAAATGTCTTCTGGGTATTATAATATTACCCCGATAGTGCAAGTAAAAACAATAAAAAAGCAGTTTAGGCTAAATTATTATAATTTCATGAAGATACATGCCTCGGCAATCCATGAATCATCCAAAACATGATAAATACTGAAATCTTGCGACCATTATGCATGACCACGTTACACTGCGACTTGGTCCCGGCTATGCAAATTGTAATGAACTGACACGCACATTCGTAGGTTAGCGATGGTTTGAAATGGTAAAGTAATAATCTGACCAATCTTGACAAACATTCCTTCATTTCTCTTTTCCCTCTCCCCCTCCCTCCTCCTCCCGTTCTTTATTCATTGTTGCTCTATAAGGTCTATTGAGCAAATAGTAAATCTTTGAGATCACTTGTTTGGGATCACCAATACAGCCATTTTCTAAGAAATGTACTTATGCTGAAATACAGCACTTATAGATGAGGTAATATGCTGTATCATCTTCTAGCAAGAAAATATATTTAAATAAATAAATTATCACGAATTGTCATTATTTAACCCACTTATTTCAAGGGAAAGTTTAGACTCTTCAGACACAGTCAAATTATTCTTGAAAACATTGAGTCGTTAAATGAAAATTCCAATCATGGGCCTCTAAATGAAACTTTTTTGGGGTCCTGAAATTTTTACCACATAGGCTTTCCACTAGTCTTGATCCGCCCCTGGATGTTGTAACTATTATTGACAGTAAAGTTTCGATTCTATAAACTAGTGCAGCTGTTTTCATTATTGGTTTCAATATTAAGCTTAGAGGGGCTTGATTTTCAAGGAAATACCTACTTCATTAGTCTGTAATGTTGTTTATGTTTCAAAAGTATATTCCAAGTAACTCCAGAGTCTAAGTACATTGAAAGATATTAAACATCTTCGATAGGTACGGACATGTTTATTACATATACATTATATACATTACTGGTCCACAGTTTTTCCTCAAGTTTAATGTAATGCGATTGGATTTTTAGGATTTTGGTCTCATTTTTAGAAACTCTAAGATATCTAAGGTGGTCTTGAAGGGAGAAGGAAGAAATAGTGGTGTGTTTGTGCGATAAAAGGATAGCTGTCGGCAAAAGTTCAGATGCCTGTGAGACTATATTGAGAAGTTTACTAGGATTATAACCCATCTGAAATACCTTACTGTGTCACTTTTTAAATAACCTTTGTATTATAACAAATCGTATTCGTAATTAATAAACTAACAGTAATTAAAATCACAAAATATATTTTATTTTAATCTACAGTGGAGCGAATCAGTAAGAGTGCACAGAAAAGGTGCTGAATTTAAATGCTGCACCTATAAGTACAGATGAGAGCCTGCCAACACTCCTGTAAAGATCCAACCTAGACCTGCAATCCGATCCAGCTCTTCAGCTTGATCAGAAGAGCCTGTTAGATTGCAGCTATTTGGAGAACTAAGGAGGCGGCCGTTAGAACTAACTGCTTGGGCTGATAGCGTCTTATTGAGGCGGATCGTTAGTGATGTTAGCCTTCCAGTGACATGGGACACACTAGTCACCTAATGCTCCCATCATATTGCCGGTAATCAGCTACATTTTTCCTCTGCCAAAACTTTCGCTCGTTATTTCGAAACCCAACGGTCGTGAGAAATGGCAGAGTAGGATAGAAGTGGTCCCCACAGCCCACTTAGCCGAGGAATGCTCTAGGTCTTATCTGGGCTACTTCATACATCATTATATAGTTGGTTTTTATTTTTTTTTTACCATTATGTTTGCGAAATGTCAATGCAAGGACCTAGTTTGTTAATGTTCATGTTTTTATGTTATACAAACCTAAAAATTTCACAACTTAAAAAATGAGGATTATAAAAAAAGTATTAGCTCAAAAAGTTTTAGATACAAATAAAATATAATTAATCTTTTCTCTATTTTTTTACAGCGCCTCCTCTCGGACTGTATTAATGAAAGAAAGTGTCTTATCCAGCTTCTATTAAGTCGCCCCACCGGACGTGCCCCTCCATGGACGTGCCACATCTTTTATCAGCCTGTTATTATGTTCATGTATTTTATAATGATAGCGAAGATGACGATTCCCTATGAATTGCTCGATTGTTGGTTGGTGTAATTCAATTTGCAGTGTTTTGGTTTTACATGCCAGGAATTACGTAAGGATTTACTGTTGTTATACTGTAAAAACTGTAGTTATTTTGAGTGAGTCATTTTTGTTGTATATCTGTATTATATGAGTATAGATGGGTTGTGTATCTATTTATTTTATGTCTAAAAATTAAGATTTGGAAAAAAAAAAAGTAAAGAAGTTTCAGGATTTCTTTCGGAGTCCCATTTCATTACATTTAGCAACCAGCTTTAAGTATGATACAAGAGCTTGGTTTTGGATTTTTTACTTTTTAAAATTCATGTAATTTCTTACTATGACTGAGGATAGATCCTGTGACGATGAACATTTATGGTGTCAAGTAATATATATCAGATTTCAATACCGTCGGTTTGGTGGTAAAAGTGATCAACTTCATTTTTGTGAAAATAAAAGTTTGCTCCTATTTATTTACCTGTGTCTGAACCAAATTTACGCCTCGTTATTGACAAAATTATGAAATTATCAATGATTATTAGTTAATTATTGATCATTTCACAATGTTTTGCAAAGTGATGCTAAGTAGGATGTCCGAAATGCATCCCTGTGTAAATACAGTATATGTTGCATTATATGTCAAAATATATAAAATCTATTTTCGAAGTAGAGACATGTTTTTGAATAATTAAAGATCCTAATTATTATTATTAAGCGAATAATAATATTTTAAATTTTAATTGAAAGCTTCCATACCATAACTAGCCAAAGGTTAGTTGTCTCTTATCTATGAATATGCCTGAGCTATAAATTTTGCACTCAAAAGCTCCTGAAATATAGCGAGATTTTATATGCATTGTGACGATATAGTAGCAGTATTATTGGAGCTAAGGACAACTGTGGTGAAGCTAACCGTAGAAGGATGGGCCACAGGCGGGATTTATGGATATATAATGGCTTGTGGGGGCGGTTTTGTGGGGCCTTTTGGGGCTCAGGTGATTCCCCTAAATGAGGGTTGGCCCAGCCCCTACAACCGCCCTCAGGATTGCTCAATTATTTCCTCATCAGTTACGCTCTTTCCATTGATCCCTTCTTTTTTTTCTCAAATAAACAAGACCTCAATGTCCTATCATATTTCAATTTGGGCTTCGTTCTCGGTTATGTATTGCTGAAAAGCAATATCCGTTAAAAAGCGATATTAGCTACCATTTGGTAACTAATTTATATATTTTATTTTATATTTTTATACTGTGTAAGGTGTTATTAATGAATAATTAAAAACAAATTTATATAAAATGTTGACCCTTATTTAGGTATACTAAAATGTTTTCCAAATACATTTGACAAATTTAAATCCATATATCATTTGCATAAATAAATTTTATAAATGAAATTAAAATTTACTAGTTTTTTTACACAAAAAAATATGCATATAAATCATTCAATTAACTACATATAAATTCAGCTCAGCTTTAAGATACGAGAGGAAGTGGATCTATATAAATTCTTAATGAAAAAAAAATCTGTAATGCAAACACGTGTTAAGAGTTATTAATGGTGTTTAGTGAAGTTAAGTTGCAACACGCCGTGACTTAACGGACCCTCATGTGGATTTAAATATATCATAACAGCTTGATTCGAGCCTCGCTGAGGACTGGGTTTTTTGAGGTCATATGTAAAAAACATAACTCTCATTTGCATAAGTAAGTACGGGCATTAGTGTCACTTGGCGGCAGATGGATTAGTCAGGTTAGAGTCCAGCGGTATTCTACCCGCTCGGAATAAAATTCAACAAAGGATTGGCTGAATTCTATCTAAAATTTTAAAATATCTAATATAGTTATTAATTTTTCAAATAGTTATTTATTTATATGTCATAGAAATAAATTTAAGTATTTTTTTGTTTCATAAACTGGTCAAATATTATAGCTCCTCCATCATCACACGCGTAGGCCTCGAGATAATTAGTTCGAATTGAGCAAAAATGAGCTTGGAGATAATTGGAGAATATTGGAGAAGGGTCATAATGAAAACACGGAGAAATTGAAGAAAGATTCAATCACATGCTCTTCACATACTTTTATATTACTTGTACTTATACTTAAAATAATGTCTTAACTTCATCGGCTGCGTAGGTCCCTGTGTGTAAAAATCATTGAATCTATATGAGCTATGGTACCATAAACTTTGAAATATTTTTTTTTTGTTCATTTTAGCAGATTTTTAATTATTATTCACTTCAAATAATTTATCTGAGAAAATAGAAAATTTATAAAAAAAAAAAAAAAAAAAAAAAAAAAAAGCAGTTGAGCTCCGTGACTAAACTAAGGTAAAAAAAAAATCACTTCCTTAACAAGTGGCAATGGAAACTCGTGCATAACACGAACTGAAATTTTTGGAACAACTATTTGTTCCGTTTTTAATGGCAAGAAAAACAAAAACGTATACATCTTCTTACTGCATTTTTATTCTGGCATCGATTCAATTAATGTCATTCACAAAAATAGCAATTCAAATTTTATCACATTCTGAAAACAATACCAAGTACAATTAAAACTACATTATATAAATTTCGTAGAAATGATTTTCATATAAATAAAATCCATTTAAACAATTTCAACGTCCAGCAAGTCATCCTGTTAAAAACTCATTCCCTGATATGGGAAATTCGTCATTAAAAAATGAATATGTAGTTGATTATAATAATAATAATTATTGCTTTAAAATGGTCGAAACGTGGGAATAAAAATTATGTAAAAGGAGTACGCATTTTTGTTTTTTAACATAATTATACTAGATAATATGTCCCAAAATTAGAAAGGAATTGTCTAATTATATATATATATATTTTTTTTACTGTTATGAGAAATTAAAGCTATCATTAAAATTAACAGTTTCGGTATTAGAAATTAGGTGGCAATTGATATGTTTTGGCATCACTTAAATATGAATTATATAAAGAAAGTACTATGATGCTAAATTAGGGAAGATCCAATACAATACAGGAAGCTCAAGGTGGAAATCATAAGAGAAAGTCCGAAACATCTTCTGAGCGTCCACTACAGAATACTGAAGACTTCTTTAGAGACAATTTATGCCAGAGGCAGCACATCCTCTCCTTGCTAATTCAGAGTTATGACATAGTAGTAATCTTGAAGAGTTACAAGCATGCTTTATCTGCCGCATCTCCTAGCCACAGAATCTACCGCACTTTATAACTCCCTCACTATTAGCCTCCCTTAGCCCAGCGGCGTATATAATTGAATTATCTCGAAAGGAATCTCAACTCCTTACTAGATTTATCCTCCGTTGTTTCAGAAAACGTTAGTCCAATTAGCAAATAAATATTTCTCGAAAAGGTCATACGACCAGGTAATTTAACTTTCCTAGGGGTTGTTTCCCTCGTTAAAAATAATAAATTCTAAAATGACTATAATTGGAGCACGCATCTTTACATTCCGGGATATTCATATATGTTTCTATTCATATATGTTCTATATTCAAGGTCTAAATAATGAGCTTCTGAAGGTACATCAGCCAAGTACATCAGCGTTAATCTGGCCATCCATCACCAGCTGATACGTTGAGTATAAATCGCTTATATCAAGGAAATTATGTAAGTTAATTTACTTCAAAGTTTATTAAGTATGCCACCAAGTTTCCGGTTGGTTATTAAACATTTATAAAATTCAATGATTCTTATCCAGTAATTCCAATAGCTTTTAGAATTTAAATATGATGTTAATGAAGCGATGTAAGAAAGGTTAGCGTATCTTAAGCTTCGACTAAAAGTGCATTAGAATATAATTTATCTGTCCATAAAAAAGTGAACCGGTATAATGTAAGTGGCGTAAGTCCAATCCGGAATAAGAATACAAAATATTTATTTGGCCTTGAGCACGTGCGGCAAGTAGTATATTTATTGCGTTAAAGTTACTGGTTATATATATATATATATATATATATATATATATATATATATATATATATATATATATATATATATATATATATATAGATGTAATTTTATTAAATGAAGATTTTACAGTTCCTAAAGATCAAAATTCAAGATGAAAAACTTAATGTAAGAAGATATTTTTATGAAAATTTAATGTAATAACAATCTGCGAAATGAAGCATATATTACATAAAGATCCAAAGTATAAGGCAGATTCTAAAATTAAACTAACAATAATGAAAACCTTGAAGTATTTAAGAATTGTATAATTTCTTTCCATTTTAAATAACTTCAGATCAATTACTCTTGCATGAAAATTATGTTGTAAATGTAATAAATATGAAGGTATTATTTATGATAAAAAAATAATAATAAAAATTATTCACTTTACATGAGAAAAACATTTAATCAATGATGAAAAGAATCATAAGAATACATACTTCGTCCAAAGACTTTAAAGATAAAAGATGTTTTTGCGTGAAAGATGTTTTAAAAAAAAATATCTCATAAAAATTTAAACAATAATTAAATATTAATTTTCTTATTTAAAAGCAGAGAGGGGAAATAAATTTTTCAAAGGTCAAATTTAGTATCGAAAGCCACAAACTTTGCATTGAAATATTTACAAAAAAAAAAAAAATGCGCTTTAAAAAAATCATTTTAAGCCCAAGAGATATTATAATTGGTAAAAATTTGTATAACATATAAAATTATGATTTTTGATTACTAAATTACACTACTTTACAATTACTCACTTTTCCACAAGAATGGGAAAATAAACAAAAAATACTACAGGAAAAAAAAGCTCAAAAAGATTTTCAGAAAGAATTCTCAGCGGTAATTCAGTGAGGGGTGAGTCGGTCCATGAGTCAAAACTAATTGGCAATTGAGTTCCGCTGATTAGTTCAATGACACAAAGGGACCGCATTTATTGAGTTCAACCGACCATTATTTTCTTGTGTACCTTTCTTAACATTTTCTTTCCACAAAACGGAGCCGCCTACGGTGAAAATCGCCATTTCTAATAACATAATACATTAGTTATTCGTGTAGGTTTTATTTTATCCCATCCTATCTATTCTTAAAATGTTAGTATGTAAATAATGTGACATTGAATATTTGACACTGAACTTGTTAGACACCAGCAGGTGCAATGTTAATTGAATAAACTTATTCGTTAATGATATTATGAATAAATTAGGTTCAGTAATTAATTATTCATATGTTTTTTTCTGATATGGTAATAAATATTTCATGTGTTTGTGAATATCAAAAGAAAGTTTGGAATCTTCAATTGTTAGCCAACCGCTTTTTTATTTCTATAAATATTAAAACATCAATTTTTAATAATTATGTATTTATATTTTTTTGGCTATGTTTTCCGTTAGATGTGATATTAATGATATATTAATTCATACGTGAACTTGGTATGAAAAAAAAAAACCGTTAACCTAACAATAGGCCAAACAGAAACTTCTTAAATCAGCATTTGCCCAACAAACACAAAACCTTTTTTTAACACGTTCTTCTAAAGCTGCTTCCAAACTCTAACGATAATTGATTTTTATCTGATTTTCTTAAAATAAATATATTATTTATTTACACGCATTAACTTTTCTTAATTTTAAATATGAAAATATTCGTTTTGTGTTCCCGAAAATTGGGCCAGGCATTTTATTCAAAATCTGTCTATCTACAATAATAATAACAAGTTTTGAGATGATATTTTGTAACAAAATCTTTAAAAAAATATTTTTTTTTAATTTTGAAAGGTTTTCTAATTTAAATATTTTCGATTAAAATGTTATCATTGAATTTATAATTAGAACCTGGTACTAACTAATACAACTATTAATAAAATTGTTTAAATGTTCACACGAATATTGGATAAAATTAAAAAAATAGAACAGCTATGCAGCATTTGCAGACTCGCTTCAATGCAGAAGAAAATGAATTAAAAATTAAAGTTAAAATATATAATTATATATTTATATTTAATTTTTATATATTTATATTAACATTCACGAAACCTAAAGAGATTTTAAATTAAATATTGTAATTTGAACAAGCTCTCTGTGCGGTAATTAAGCGAATATCCGATCCAAAGTGATGGAGCACCTATGCATTATACACAGCCGGTGAGCTTTTGTGCACAGCCTAATTTTATCAGTGAGCAGCATTCATTATGATTCATGAAGACAGGTGTCCATTTTTCCTGTCTCGTTAATATATTTTCGATGAGCTAAAGATCATTTTGATAAATATGTTTAAATTTTAGGTGTTGAGTTAATGGCATATATAAATAATAACTCGATGCCTATTGTCGTTAAGGGTATAAACTATAACCCTCAATAATTCATATTTATCGCTCTTTAAACGGGACGCTTTGGCACGGGATATCAATTTCATATTTAGAAAACCGCCTAAATCATATTTCAGTTATTAATAGATGTGTCCCGGTGGCATTGTTCCCATTCTTATCAAGCCGTTAAATATCCCTCGCACAGACTTCATATTTTTTATTAATGATTTGTATTTATAAACGAATAAAATTTATTTAGGGTACATTGCCTGAAGAGTGCGATCGTAAATTTAGTATATAATATATTGCCGCTTAGGAGGCATTATATTAATAGTCCACATATTTTTTTTTAATTATTATTATAATTATGTTTATGGAAATCATAAGCAATTTGGAATTGTAAAGAACCTGTACTCGGTACAACAGAGGAGCATGTGGTTGCCACCTAGGGAATTGTGGAATGGTCATGAAGCCCATATGCTATGGCATTAGCACGAGCCCTTATTTCAATAGTGGCAGAAGGGATTCAGAATGTCGTATATTGCGAAGGGGAGTGTCAATAGAGTTTCTAAATTTATAATTTAATTAAGCCATGAATATTTCACGAAATTCGCATTTCGCATTGAATTATAAAATACTGTTGATTGAAATTTAAATCGTTTTGCGCCGACAAGATAAATATTTTAGAAAAATCGAAAACATTTACCTAGTTAGTTTTTTTTTATTTAATTTTAAAGTTGGGTGACTATAATAAGATTCTTTAGAACTATTGTGCCGATTATATTGGACAACTGATATACTACATTTTTTTTTTTTAACTTATTTCGAATCAATAATCCTTGATGATATAAAGTTAAATAAAAAGACAAAATACGGATCAGCGAATTTATACTACAAGCTTTTTTTTTTTCAACTTAATTTATTACTTAACAATACTCCCTCCACATGTCCCACTTCTTACTGACATGAAAAGTGCGATAAACGTTTTCAAAGATTTTCCTATAGTAGGTACAGGTATGACGCAGAGAGAGAAAGAGTGGATATATATATATAAAGCTAATTTTATGTTTATCGACTGGAGGGTAGCTGCTCTAGGAGGGAGCGGTGATTTAGCGGCAAAGGGGTGGATATTGAATACAGATTCGGGGTGGATTGCAGCAGTCCCGCCTCTCGGGTATATATAATACAGATTTATCGACTCTCTCTCTCTCTATAGTCCCCTTCTTCTTCTTCTTTACCTTATTCCACGCTTTTCCGACCTTTACAGGAAGAGGGACAGGAAACTTTTAGCTTATAAGATATTGCTTCATCTCCTACAACTGTTTTTATTCTTATGAAGTGTTATCGATACAAATTTTAAAAGCAGAATACAACAGAAAGATACGAGCATAATTTAAACAAAAAACTGCAGCATTTCATGGGCATTTTGTACCAACTTCTAAAAATTATCACTCTTTTCTATTCAGAGTGAGAATGTTCAAAACACCGCTCGGTATTTCTGTTGTACATCCCCTTGATTTTCTGCTGTAGAATAAAAAATTTCCAAAGTTGTTTTGAGGCCCAAAACTAAACAATAAATAGGTAGAAATCTACTGAATCGATAAATTTCAATCACTCGGCATCGAATTTAATTAGAGGTTATCTAGTACTGAAAATTGACGATCTAAAATAATAAAAATCGATAAAAGTGAAGAAAGTATAAGTAAAATAAGTGATTTAATAATTAAATTAAGTCTCCAAGGATCGATATTTTGGGGGAGAGGAGCGTGTTGATTTTATTTCGTTGAGGACCCATTAAATATATTTCGATCTTTGCACTCTGGCTAATGTAAAGATCGAATTGTTGGTAACCTGTAGGTATGTACTCCTTCCTTCATCAGTTGGAGTACATAAAGTCGCAAAAAGAGGATAAACAACAACAAAATGATTTCTTACCTAATATTTTAAATAAATAAACATGGTCATGATAACTACTATTACTTTGATTTTATTATTTTATTTTTAAAAATTGTTGTTGTCCTTAATAAAGTTAAAAATTATTAAAAACATAGTATTGGACCAATTATAACCATAAGCATGTTTTTAAGAGTATATTATTGAAATATCTTATCATTAAAAATGATTGTTGTTTAAAATAAAATAAAAAATATTAAAAGCATAGTTTTGAACTTATTATTAATAATTGATAATTGGTAACAATTAATAATTGAACCAATTAACTTAAGATCAAATGGAAGGCTTATTGCGTTAAAAATCCAAATAAAGAAGAGGCGGCGAGAAAGGATGGATAAGGATCATTAATCCCCCTAATTCTGAAAGGGGAGGGGAAATAAATGAGGTGGTAAACCAATGAAATGAAAAGACAATTTCAACCCACCGGGAGGGGAGGTGGAAGAGCCTGTTGCTGATTTGATAAGGAAGGTGTGCCATATTAATCCCGAGATAAATGGACCAAATAATCAGATGTGTGCGCCGGTCCCCAAATGAATATATACTGCATTTTTCAATCTGCCCTACTGTCCCGGGGGTAAACCCACCCCTTGACACCGTTCAATCAGTCAGCCCTTCAGTCAAGATCGATATTTCTCTGTCTTATATCTTTTAGGGAGATATTTAGCTTTAAACATTTCAAACAGTATCATAAATATTTGTTAAATTTTTAGTTACTTCTTTTAATTTATAAAAATTAATATATTATATTATTATGTCTATTTATTATAAACTACTCTAAGGACGAAGTAACAGCGTTTTTATAAACTGTGTAATATAATAAGACAAAATATAAAATAAAAAATATTTTTTAAAATACCTTGATGATATTAGAGAAAGGCGATATTGCCCTACATTTAACATGACTTGAATAATTGTATATATTTATTATCTAATATATCTTTCATTTAATGTCTATTTTATGTGTTTTTTTTTTGTTTTTTTTGTTATGATATAATTTCAATTGAAAACGTTT
The DNA here is from genome assembly GCA_948150685.1 of Rhaphigaster nebulosa. NCBI lineage: Eukaryota > Metazoa > Arthropoda > Insecta > Hemiptera > Pentatomidae > Rhaphigaster > Rhaphigaster nebulosa. Next base: position 131,649,452 of record OX411306.1, read on the forward strand.
GTTCCCAAATTAGAATATTTCTAATAATTATTATATTATAATAATTATAATATGTATTGATATATTTATTTGGTCTGTTTATTTTTCTTTTGATCTTGCTATTTTCTTAAAATAGAACTCGTTAAAGATCTTTCATTTCAATGATTTTCATGTTATTATTAGATTCTAGATTTATTATTGTTAATAATACATATTTTCTTCTTTAAAAAATTTCACATTTTTTTTTAAAAATCTATGTTAGTATGTTACTTTTTTTCTATTGCATATTTTTATATTTTATATAAATACATTAAATTCTTTAAATGTTTTTTTAGTTAGTAATAAAAGTTTTTAATTATAAAATAATACAAGATGCCACACTGAAGGACAGTAAGTAATAAAATTATTTTATAGTAAAAGATTAGATCTATTCTATATATATAAATACAAATATATAAAACAATTGACATTGAATTCATATTAAATCCGATGTTCTTATTTGTTTACGGATATAAAATACCGATATGAAAAAAACATATATTTAACTTTTTTAATATTCATCAGCAGCATTCATCGAAAATGAATTTAAAATATTTCAAAATTGTATAAGCGGTATAAGAAAGTTTTCCACTCCATTAATACTTAATAAGTGTTAACTCCTTGTTGTCTATACAAACAGGTTGAAAATTACAGTGTCATTAAGATATTATAGACAAGAATTCGGTAGCTAGTTGGTACAGAGCTCTTCGATTATTATTTAAATAATGACCGATTAAATAGATTGTGGATAGATAGTTATCTCCGGATAATTATTCCTGTTCCTTTCGGGAGTTAACAACTTACCTAATTAGTATTTAACAAGCCTAATGCAAATCCATAACCTTTTTATAATAATTCGTTGTCATTGGAATAAACTCGTTTAAAAATGAACGATTAACAGGCCAAAAGGCGGAACTTCACAATCGTTACTTAAACGTGGTTTTGACGATGTAGGTTTTTTTAAAAATAATAAGTAACTATTTGTTCCTAATTAGCACATTTGATTATTACATTGAATATTAATTAATTATTATATTATATAATTAATTAATTATTATATTATATAATAATATAATATAATAATTAATTAGCAAAAATTGATTATTAAATAGAATATATTTTCCAAGATATTTAAAATTAGAAATAAGCCCCTTCAACTGCCATCATAACATTTAATAGAAAATATAAATACAATTTATTTCACTAAAAGACATTAAAATTTATATAGAATAAAAAATGAGATAAAAAAAAAAAACTTGTAAATAAGTTCTGAACTGTGTTTCAGATAAGTTTTATTTAGAATAAAAGAAGGTTAAAGAAATAAAAAGTTAATTACATATTGAAGGAATAATAAAATTAATAGATAAATGAATATCAAATAAGAAATTATTCTTTATTCTCTATTTTAAATTTAATTTTTATTAAAAAATCAAGGTTTTGTTAAAAGTAGGCAATTTTTTGGTTTGAATTTTTATTTTAATTAAAAAGGAATCTTAATTTACTTTTGTATTTATATTTTATATATGTAGTGGTGCTGAGCATGTTTTAGTATAGTTTTTATTACTGAAGGATGGGAAAAACGTATTAAAGTATTTTCATAGAATTTGCTATACCTAATGTTAATAAATGAAAAATATAATAGTTTATTTGGAAATTAAAAAATTGTAGGTTCTAACATTAAAGTCCAACATAAGTGTGTTACGATCGATGCATATGCTACTAAAATACTTAGGTGCTAGTAAATTCCTTGACTGTTAAAAAAAATGGCAAAATATAGTGGCGATAATTTGTCCCTAAGAACACGGAGAAAAGGGAAAGGAACTGGTAAAAAGGAATGCAAGCTGTTGTAAAGTTAAAATTGAAATGGATAAATCTCTGTTCGGAGCCGAGGTATTTTGAGAATGAGAATACACGATACCATTTTCCTTTAGAAAGGGACTGATGATGATGGCCTTGTGCCAGTTAGAGTTTTTCAGCCTTTTATAAAACCTTTTTGGGCAATGCAGCGGAAACTGTTATATTCGTTCGGTATTTTACTCTCCTACGTAGCAGTGGGCGCAAAAAACTGATACTGTCAAGAGTATTGTTGGATATCATTTAAGAAAAAAAAGGGATAAAAACTTGGAATTCTGTTTAAGGAACAGAAACGATTTGAAATTCCATACCATTCTCTTTTCAACCAGCGGTTTTTATTTATTAAAAAAAATAACAAAGAAACCACAAACAAATGCCCCGTATTAATTTATTACTATCTAAGTGGAATGGGCTTTGTCGGGTTGAAGACCGTGATTGGGTAAACACTTCCTATGACCATTCTGCTCTAAAATGTCTTGGAATTTTTCTCCCTTTTATATGATCTGCAAGTAACTAATTTGGAAGAAATAATAAATCCATGAATATCAGGTTTGTTGTGGATGTACCACTTCAGTAATCCAATCCATTAACCATTTTTCAGGTACATCGTAAACCGATAAATGCGGACAAGAAAGGTTAAAAGTTAAAGAAAATATAAGGCACGATAGAAAGTATACTTTGTTTAAGTAACTTAAGTTTACTTTTATAACTAACTCTGCAAAAGAAATTCCACCACAAAATGGGATAAATCTTTTAAAAAAATAATTTTTCGCTCTTAGCTGGACATTAAAAAAATGTATAAAAACCAAGAACGTTTTATTTAACACTTTCGGGTTTTTAATTTTCGTAAATTAAAGAAAACTATATGGATGCTGATTGAGATTAATTTCTCAAAGCCTATAGGGGTTCCATTTCAGCAATAATTTTTTTTTTTAATTATTTATTTTCTATAAAAATTGTATTAAACAATTTATTTATAAAAAAAATGTTAAAAATGTATCCTTAGTAACCTCTAAGAGAGCATTTCTTTTATATAGACAAAGGTAAAGTTATTATGTTATAGAAAGGAAGCATTATGGGTGCGCGAATTTCCATATACTTATGTAGGCACCTACATAATTACCAACCAAATTTTAATTGACAATTTTGGATAAAACTGTAAATATAATTTTTTATTTTAAAAAGGTATTGGATTGATTCATTGCAAGCTAATTTTTAGTTTAATTCCTCCACTTTCATGACCGAACGATGTAGTAGATACAAACATGAATGTGCCAAAGAGGAAAAGACAGATGAAGAAAAAGAAGAACCAGAGGTGGAGGAAGAAATGAGAAGAAGCGCCATCAATTGTGGCTGACAAATCTTAGCGAGCTAATCGGCAGTGTTGGAATTCCAGCCAGAATATCTCGAGACAACACCTCCGCACTCTTTTGCTTTATTGTTTCATTGTTGCCTCCCTCCTTCTGGAAACAATACGAATAACGACCTCTCTCGGGTATCCTCTTTTCTTTTTCTTTTACTATTCCCTACGGCCTTAATAGCTGTTCTAGGCTTCCAGCATTCCTGCTTCCATGTTTATACTTTGTGTAGCAGTAGGAAAATACAGTCGTATCCAACAAGCCTTGTCCAACGCATACTATTAGTAATCATTAAATTATAACGAATCAACTTTTAAAATTTGAGCAAATACTAAATACTAAAATTTATTAGCAGCCCGAGAGCGTCCTAGAACCGGCCCTGATATATCTCAATGCGGTGTAATAACAAAAATCCTCAATAAAACTTTCCTTACTACGTCAAAAATAAAAAAAAATTCATAATAAAAAAATAAAAAAAGTCATAATCCTCAGAGGCATCCTGAATAAAATTTGTACCTGTGTTCTAATGATTTTATATTGTAGAGCTACCAACCGTCAGTTTCTTCGTCATTTGTCAATATTTTGCTCTGTTTCGGATATTTTCGATATCATAAATATCCTTTAAAATAAATATCCGAATAAAATTTAAAAATATACATAGTTTTTTTTCTATACGGTCCGACTAGGTCATCAGGAGACAATGAAAGGACGCACAAAGTTGAAGGGGTTCCAGATTTAATTGGAGCCCTGTCCCGAAGAGCGAAAAAAAAAACGAGATGGGTAGGTGTTGGAGAAGATAGTATCGCCTTACCTTCCCTCACTCCTCCACCGCTGAGTTATACATCCGCTCCTAATTGACAGTCAAGTTCCGATCCACTCGATCGTCAGCGCAGTACCGTGTATGTCCGATAGCGGTCCTAATATGTCTTCGGAGGGATGCAGCTCACGTTTTTACGGCTAGTGACGATAAACTAATAGGCACACTTTAATTGTGGTATAAAAGTGGGTCTAAAACACAAGTAATTTTGGTCATGCAGGTCATTTTAATGCAAAATGTACAGCATCAATTCAAATTTAAATATCGATTAATTAATGAGAAAAAATTCGCTGTCCCCTCCCCAAAAAAATACTGTAGGTAAATTATAGGATGGTCTCAAAACAAAATCTTAGTTTAATAGTTAATAGTTAATAGTTTAGTTTTATGTTGACTTATAGACAAATGTTTTTGCTTCTCTCTATTATGATAAAACTCCTAATACCAATGAATAAAATTTAAAACAATAAATACCAAACATGACATAAATATAATAACACAATCAAGTAAGTACTTCATTACTACTGCTGACAAATAAAATTACTTTACTTTATTATTCTTTATTTCCAGATAGCCTTGGTTAGTATTAGCCTTACATGTGTATTTTGACAATAAACAATATTTGTTACAGTTGACAAAGGGAGAGGGTATTATCTCATATAAGAGGCACCTCTAACGACTCCATAATGTTTATAATAATGACATAATTTTAAATTTCTAAAATAAATAATTAAATAATAATATTAATAAATTATCGGAAACATAAAAACAGAAATAAAAGGACTTGACATTTTCAGACCATCTAATCCATATTTATTTCAACTTCAACATAATATCTGAAGGTTATTTAATAAGAGATACAATTTTACAGTACATACAAAGGATACATTTTACAGGATATAAAGGATACAATTTAAATTTTTATTTATTTATCAATTGGTGATATAGTTCATTGTATATATTTGCGTCATTTAGCAGCTCGATATTGTTAAAATATATAATTATTCAAAATTTAAACTTGATCGCTGCTCAAAATAAACATACTGCATTACTTGATGAGTTTCGCAGTTCAGGATTCATAAAAGCCCTACTTAAATTAACTTCTAATTAGATAGATGATTAATATAGCAGTGGCTGATATACGCAGATATGAAATTACCATCTGATAAATCGTCCGTTGTCAGTGGACACTGTCTTCACATTCAATTAGTGTTGGATTAATTTTAGCCGGAGACTCACACATACACACACACCGAGGAGGAATTTTTAACCAGAGCAAGAGACCTTATCAGCCGAGATCTATGTAAATTATAATGTGTGTCAGAGGAGGGACCATAAAGCACTCCCTGCCTAATCAAGCACCTCATATCTAAGCACTACTTGAGCTCTAATTAATAAAAACAACAAGGGGACAATATTTCAGTCAACCGCGGTCGTTTACATGTGTCGCCCTCTTATTACACCGGCATTAGCGGATTATAGTCCAAGGCCACTTTGATATAATAACACAAAAAATGGAGAACTTTTGCATTTAATAGCTTTATTAGTTTCACTATAGAATTTCATATATCAATCCCCATATTTAAATAAATAAATAGAATAGAATAAAATAATTTAATTTCTAAAAGAAAACATGTTGAATCTTTGAACTTTACTTTCATCTACTGTATTGTATTATGATGTTTTTTTCTTATAATAAAATATAATCTATAATGTACCATTAATTACAGTAAAAAGTTAGTTTTATATATATATGTTATTTTAGTTAAAAAAGCAATACGGGCATGCTACGAATATATATATATATATATATATATATATATATATATATATATATATATATATATATATATATATATATTCGTAGCATGCCCGTATTACTTTTTTAACTAAAATAACATTTAAATTAAATTAAATTGTTTTATTAAACGATTAATCATTTTTTGTTTTTAATTTAAATCTTAATTCGTACCTCTCACAGAAGACTTATGTATACAAATCATCAAAAACACTAATGTCTAAAAAGTTTCATAAGTGGGTACCATTTTTGAAATTTAAATATATTTTTTTTAAACATTTAAGATTTCAATATTATCATGGTATTCAGTTTAGCAGCTTCCTAACGTAGAAAACTTTTTTTTTAAATTAAATTGTTACCAGATTAATAGCTATTATTATAAAGAAAAGTTTTATAATTTATAACTATGATCATTATAACACCAAGAGAGAAATATCTTGTTATTCGCCTAACTTATAAAACGAATATTAAAAGTTTTATGTTTAATTGTTGCAAAAGTGGCTAAATTGTCATCCGTTATGAAAATGTTTATAGCTCTCTGACATTTCATTACTCATATATTATCTCATAAAACTATTATTAATGGAACTGATATATATTTAAGTTTACACAGTAACTATTAAGTACCACAGCAGTAACTGAGTAATGGTTTTGATTAAGTGGATTCATAATTGGACCCCGCTTGATTCAGAGAAACGCCAATGAATGAATAAACATTTAGCACATAATTATTTTAATTCTTTTATTATGCACTTATAATAAAAGGATTATCAACAGTTACGACTTGGTATTACGAGTCTATTGCATACATTTTTTTTTGTGTCAGTCGAACTTCACTAACGGCTCATGAGACTATTTTGAAGGTGACGTCTAATTCTTTAAAGGGTTGAGCGAAAACCTAGTGGTTGAGCTTAATACTGACCACATCAAATACCGAACCCAAGACCATTTGTTGGCTGGTTGTGAGAAGATTATTTTTTTTTTGTTATTTTTTAAATATTTTATATATATATATATATATATATATATATATATATATATATATATATATATATTATTTCAAAACGTTAGACTTCTTAAATTTTGTTTAAGATAAAAATGTCTTGAATCCTAAAATGTTATACCATCATATAATAGAATATGATAATGATCATATGATGTGTAACGATTTTAAGGAATTAAAAAAAAAAAAACAACAAAAACAGATGTAACAAATTATTTAATGCTTAATTAAAAATTTCTATAGAAAATTATAATCCCTTACCACAAGCATAAGAGGATATATCTGTTTTTAACTGAGGGTTTCATCAGGTGTGAAGATTTTTTCCCCCTTCTTCGGAGCTAAAAGGACAAAAAACGGCACTATGCGGTGGCCCCCACAAAAACATTAGGTGTCAAGCAACGACAAAATAAGTTTGTCAATCCACCCACTATACCAAGCCGCTCTTTTCAATAATAAAACCGATTATAACCCAATTTTCTTGTGACAGAATTAGAATTTAATAAAGTTAACACTACGGTAAATTATCCAAATAATATATTTTATCAAATGCAATTATTTATGTATTTATATTTTTACTAGAACGCAAGTACAACTCAAATAACTGCTGAATTACTGATTTGACGTAAGAAATGTGCTATATACACATATGTGTAAAAGACTATGTCAGAATTTCAATATGTTCGAATCCACCGTAGTACCATTTGGCACGTTAGACCGAGATATTTTCAGATTTCTAGTCTGTATCGAATTTCCCGTCGTTAAACTGTTCCATATACCTGTGCTTGATTAACAGAAACTGTACTTAAGTCACTGGGTATTAGATATTTCACTGAGATATAACAGTGTCTGCAAAATAGAACCTAATTATTTGGCACGAAATAAAAATAATGCACGGTAACTTGAATGTTGACTTATGAAGTTAAAAATATCTGATGTGGACAACACATGACTTCCTTGTACGACTATTAAACTATAAATCGGTGGTTCAAAAAGTGATCCTAAATTTGGTTACTAGTTTCCGAAGATCGCAGTATCTCAAAAACAACACTCGGCGTCGCGACATCCATCTATTGACAAACACACACACAAATAGGGAGGAAAACCAGTATTTTACACTAAATTTTAACACTTAAAACAAGTAATAAAAATGTTTAATTGGATTGGAAACCAAATTGCGTTTGTACCCTTTATCACCGAAACATATGATTTATGTATTTAATTTAAATATAATTTTTAATGTAAGCTTATTATGACCTTCAAGTAAAGTACCGTTTTCGGCTCACCAATTTTAACCAAAATATAGTAAATACATTCACATCAATATAAAAGGCATGTTTACCAAATTTGAGATGTTTTACATTATATTTTAATATAATTTTTGATGAAAGTCTAATATGACCTTCAAGTGAAGTACCGCTTTCGGATTTCCAATTTAGACCAAAATCTAGTTTGTTATTTAAATCAATATATAAGTTATAAATACCAAATTTGAGAAGTTTTGCAAAGTATTTTAATATAATTTTTGATGGAAATCAATTATGACCTTCAAGTAATGTACAACTTCCGGTGATTAAGCAGTGACCAAAAAAGGAGGTTCACAACTACATTTTACAACAATCCTAAATACAAAATTTCAACTTTCTACGGCAAACCGTTTTTGAGTTATGCGAAATACGCACGTACGTACAGACGTACAGTCGCCACGACGTGACTAGTCAAAATGGATATTTCCGTTGAAATCTGAAAACCGAAAATTTTCACGATTATAATACTTCCTTTACTTTGTACAAGGAAGTAATAACATGTATTCGTATTATTATTCTTTGCTATGAATAAACCGGAATAATTTTTTTTCCTCTCTTTTTTTTAGCCTATGCCAGTATACTTTATCTATTATTTAGAAATAATAATTATTATACAAAAAGGTACTATACTAAATCAAAATATGAATCGATTTCTAATTCCTTTCATATATAACAAAACATATTTGCAAACAAATGTAATTTAAATACAATATAAATGCCAACGCATTTTGTGTTAATTGATATCTTAGGGTTGTTTTATGGTGATTTTTAGGGTTATAAAGATTATTTTTATTTAATTGAGAGAATTAACAGGTAATCTATATAAACACCGAATTACCGTAGACTTTAATTAGCGGGGTTTCTTTGGAATTTTATTGAATTTTTTGGGGTCACTTCAACCCTTTAAAAAGATTCACAACACATAGTATGTATACATACAATTAGTATCAAAGATCCTATATTCAGGAACTAACCAAATAGTAAAATAGCTGTCTGTCAAGCATCATAAGTTTAAAATTATTTTTGTCTCCCCTCAAATATTTGCATTTCAGCGGTTGGTTTATCATATGGTTTAATAAAATATTTCTCCATGTGAGTATTTATGAAACTTCACACATGAATTATCATTTTTGTAATGCGAAAATCTCTTTTTACTTATAGAATAAATATAATTATAGATGTGTACTTTATGAAACATTGGAGTAAGCAGAATGATCAGATGAAAATCCGGCGCAACAAGAAGCAATCCATGAATATTATTTGCGCAAGTAATTTTAAATTTTTACATCTGAACTATTTGATAGAAATATTCATAGTGTGTAGAAGTGTGTAATTCTGACTCTCTCTTTCATAACCAGTAATCATAATAATAGCCATTAACGTTATTGCATTTGATTGTTTTCGAATCTTCATTTAACAACATTGGATTCACGATTTTTTATTATTTTTCTATTTATCTATTCCAATGCAAGATGAAATAATATTGGAGAAAGGGAATCCTCATGTTTTCAACCTGAGTGATCCTCCAACTTCTTGGCATAAAATTTACCGATTCCATTTCCATTTAAAATTTCAGACTAATACAATACAAAAGAATAAATATTAAGGGACATTCGTGGTAAAAATGTTACCATTTAATAGCAATTAATTATTTATTAATTAAATAATTTCACAAATCATGAATAATAATTAAGAGGCATTCATATTTGAAATTAATATTAATGGGCATACATATTTGATTGTGAGCTTAGGTATGTATAAAAGACCGAATTTTCGGAATTGTTACATCATTGAGCATGTCAATAGTTATTGTGTTTTTTGGATGAATACTAATTTGGTTCCCAAAAACAAATAAAGTATTCTTTCTCATTATTTACAGTTTGCGTATTTATATAAAATATGACTCGTGTCTATACTTATAGATATTCAGAGGTATTATGTGATTTTACTAATAAGTTTTATTTAGCTATTCTGCATTTGTTACATATTTGTGATTCGAACCGTTCAATGAATCAAACTATACGGATCATTAATGCATTCGGATTTAATTTAGGCATATTTTTAATTACTTAGATAAAAGCGTAACGAAATTATAATTCATTGTTTTTGTTTACACTCTCATGCGAAAGAATATACATATACGGTAACAGTGAACGGATCGCTTCTTGGTTTATCCATGTAAAAACCATTTCATTATGATCAGACATTAATTTAAGTATGATCAACAAGCAAAAAGTATGATCGACTTGGTACAAAATCAATTCTAAAAACTAAGACAGCAGAGGTCAGAAATATCCACTAAATGCGAGAAGGGGCAGATAGGGCGAAGAACACATGTAAGGGTGGAAGGGTTGGGGCGTAGGCGGGCGCATGCGCCCTACCCTCGCTCTTATCTCACCCCCACAAAATAAATTCCTTCTTATTCACCCCCTGTAAACATGGCGTTCCAGCCGCTTTTTGATAGCCCTTTAACAGATTCTTGTCAGCTCATATACAAACAGTATATTTCTGATATTATCTCAAAAAACCGTACACGATGGACTTAATATGAATAATAAAAATATCTTGATACCTATAATTATTCATTCATTTGATTGAAATCTGGATAAAAATTATTCATTGCGATGGAAAGTAAGATCTTAAATCATTTAATAACGATACAAATTATTCGAGCACTAACTAAACAAGCATGTGTCAGTTTATCAGTGTATGTCTGTACAGTAAACCTCAATAATTAGAAAATACAAATATTTGTATTATTGTACCCGAATTAAGCATCAATTACAAAACATTTCTATAGTTTTTCATCCTTAACTTAAATTTAATTATTTTAAACTTATCTATCTCAAAATGTCGAAAATTGTTTATAAAAACGATTTGTTATATTTTATATTAAACTATAATTTTATTTTTATTTAAAAAAAAATTAATATGAATTAATTAATTAAATTAGTATGAATTAAAAAAAAATCACGGCATGAGTATATTAATCAAAAAATTAATATCTATTGAGTAAACTATAGTGTGTGGTGTATTATAAATCCAGGATTCGTTGGTCGAGAGTCGGTCAGAGAGAAAAAAACATTGCGAAATGTAACATTCATTAATTGAATTAATGAAATTGCTCAATTGTGCAATGTTTTATATTCTTTGTATTGAATGTTTCTTTCAGTAGGAAAGGGCATAATCATCTTATGCGATTTCCAGAAAAAATAAAAAAACATCTTTTAAAATCTGGGGGGTCGGTATAACACTTATTGTAGGTGTTTTTAACCCAGAAGAATCACCAAGGTTGAGAACTACAGTAACTTTTAAAGTAGCAGGTACTATGTACTTACTTTATAAAACTATGTGTGCATTTATTTAATTGTATAAGAATTCTTATTTAGATTTCAATCTCAGAGTTTATACATTTTTTTTTCCTGTCAATTTTGGTCACATAGATAATTTTTTGTTTTTATATGAAAAAAAATCTTCATTAAATTATTACTATTTTAAATCGATCAGCGGCAGATGGTATTACTTACGGTAGTAGTACAGTACGGTAATATCACGGAATAATTATTATTTTTATTACTGCTTTAAAAGGCTATTGCTGATACTAATTATTACAGTTGTCATTTTATTTATTTACTCACTATATAACGTAAATACTAGTACCTTAACATCCCGCAATACCAGAAAGAATAATCAGTATATTTATTTTATTATTTTCGTTATCATGGAAGAATCTTATTTTAAAAATAAATTTAATTTTGGGTATGAAGTCAATAAGGATGTTAATGTAAAAATGGGATAATCGTTTTCAATAAAACATAATATAAAAGGGAAGAAAATTGACTTCAATTTATTTAAGTATTAATATTATAATTATAATATGATTATAATTATAGTATAGAATTAAATTTATTTTCAGTATATTTATTGTTTAATGGTCGTAATTTATAGAGTATTCTCGATAGATATTTATTTCCTCATAATGGAGCTTACAGTTACTATTTATCGTTTACATTAATTATATAAATGTATGCATAATAGGATTAAATTCATGTTATAGATTTATATAAATATATGTATACTATCCATATACTATATACTATAGTATGTATATAGAACTAGATGGTTACAGAAGAAGGGGCGGTGGATTTCACGGTGACCACCCCCGGCGGCATTGATTCCGCTCCCAGGCAACCATTACCGCTAAGTGCTACCCTCTCGCCCACTCAATTAAACCAATCCCTTCGGTATACACTGCCTCTATGGTATATGGTCTAGCCCTAATGTGTAGAGCATATTATTTTTACTATGACTTACTTATGAGAAGAGATACAAGCTCTATTGGTTCATCTAATCCACAAAGCCACAAATGGCCAACCGTTCAATGTTTGAACTCATGAATGAGTTAATCAGATTCACCGTTTAATCTGTAGTGTCTAGTCGGGGTTTTTATCAGGAAGCCTAAAGGGTTTTTCAGAGCTGTTACAATAATACTTGTTTACTTTGGTATCTTTTTAATAACTAACTATAACAACATTGAAATTAATTTTTTTTTTTTTAATTTATAGGATAATGAAATCATGTCTAACTTATTGCGTTGAAAGCTACTAACCATTTCTAGCCATCATATGTCTAATGGATATTTATTTTCAAGATAAGTTAGGCTTCTCTTCAAGGTCAAATTCTTAATTTTAACAAACATACAATGTACATAGCTGAGTAATGTTTCGGGACTGCGACATAAAATGTGAAATAAAAAAGAAATTAAAATCGTGAAATTCATAAATTCTGCTATAATTTGCAATTTAATTATAGCAACCATTCTTCCAAATCACGAAGTATTTTTTTATTCAATTTTTAGTTTCATTAGATAAATTCCACTCCACTGACAAACGACTCGTAAACTTTCATCTTCGAAAAATCAAAGAAATATTTCATCAGAATAGTGAAAAGGCGAAAATTCGTTTCGACATATTACTTTATACGAGTTTTAGAGTTTCTTGAGTCGAAAAAGTAATTTTAAAAACTGTTCTCGTTTTTGTATCATATTATTTTTAAGAATTTCTGGTCCCTACTGAACCGTTTTCGATATAACTTTATAAGTATAAATGAACAATTAGTTCTGAATATAGAGTAACGCAAATTTGTTTACGAATAAACTTCCTGGTTAAAGTATGAAAGACAATCCATAAAAAAATATTTTTCCAGATATTTTTGAATTTTTTTCTTTTTTGTTACTGAGTTTGCCGTAACCTAACATATTTCCCAAGACTCCAGGCTCAAATAATGTCTTACTGACAGAATCAGCTGCAATAGTAAGGAGCTTTACCCAAAATTATTATAACTTGTGAAAAATTATTATAAAAAGAATTATTAGGGAGGCATCTCATGGAGAGAAGTCTAATTTTGATGGTAACATTTATTTGACAGGAAAATTTTTTTGAACTAAACTGAATAAATTTTAGGTTTAGAATATTAATTTGAAAAAAAAAATTATCGTTTTTTTTTAACTTTTGACAGAAAGCTTATAAATTATTTCTATAAATTAAATTATCGAAAAATATTTTTTCTAAAATTTTTCACAAAAATCTCGTAACATCTGATTGATATCATAATTTCTAACAATCAGCTGATTGAGTTGAATTGAAATTAGTATTGAAAATACTAAGATAATTATGAAAAAAGGTATAGAAAAAGAAATTATTTAAATTTTAATTTGTTAAAGCACACGCTCGTATGAAATTTTTGTAGAAGATTTTGATATTAAATCAATGGTAATCGTAAAAATTTAAGCAAATGTGTTTGAAATATAATATATACTAGATTAAATTAAATGATAATTGAATGTAATAAAACAAAACAGTGTAAGCACTTAATTAATTCCAACCAATGATCATGAACATGAACAAATTTATGAGAATTAATACGACAAAATGTATTTCGCCTTATCGTTCTGTTTTGAAAAGGGTGAAAATCTCAAGATAGATGAAGAGCTGCTACAGAAAGTCCAAGAGAGGCTAAAGTGCTTACCTACAATGATGCAGTTTAGGATATGTTTTCCCTTTGGGGTTTTTCCGATTGTAATAATTATTTTTTATAGGAAAGTTAAGTAGATAATTAAAACAATAAGTGGCGGTTATAGTATATAATGCAGAAGTCTTGAATGTGAAGAATTAACCACGGCTGAAAACCATACATATTTCAAAGTCGGAAGAAGGCTTTTCTTGACGGCTTGGTGTGATCGCTGTTCCCACCGTAGAAAGCTAGCTACTCACTTTAAAAGTTCAATAAGGTAATCATACATAAGTTGAGCTATTTGAGAATGATTCGAAAAAGAGAAATGGAATGTATTATTTATGAAGAGGAGAAGTGGACGTGGCGGCATTGTGTGTTAAGTGGTTATAAAAAGCCAGCTCGGCGCCCCACACGATTCTCACACCTCCGGCGCCCCTGATTGACGTAAATTGTCTTTCCCCCTTCATTCTTTGCTGCCTTTTGTGTTTTTTTGTCTGTCTGTCTGCTCTGCTGAGGATGGAGAAAGAAATGCCCAGACCGGATACATTTTGTAGAACAGGAGCGGCTTGAAGAAACTTATGAATGGGCGATCTTCCACCTCCCTCCTCTCCTTCGTTTTTCCAGTCTTCACTTCTTCTCGATGGCTCCAGGTCCATTTTCTGCGCTTTCACTGCGCTAATGACTAATAACTTTTCTACCAAACGTATTGATGATTTAGTTTCGAAAGCATTAAACTGTTATATTATTCATGCTAGGGATTGGAAAAAAAAATATTGTCCAAGGAATATAGCGCTTTTTATGTTCAAAATATGAAATGAATAAATAAGATTTGAGAATTTAGTAATTATTATTATTAACGAGTTATTAAATATTTAAACGACATTATATATAATGGATGTAGCCGAGTGTCTAGAGGGTGGCAGAAGTAATATAAATTCGAATCCCGACTTCAACTTTACAGGATCGGCAGGTCATAAGATATCCTAGGAGAGTCTCTCTAAAGAACGAAAAATATTACAACAACATACATAAATATAAATAGTCGCTATGATTCATACTGAAAAGAGTTGTAAAAGCCCGAAATAGGCTTTTTAATAAATTACTAATTTCAAATTAATGCGGATTGTTTTCATTCCTATCGTTGAGTGCATCTTTCTTTAAAGAGAAATATTTTGAATATTGTTTGTTTGTTTACATTGGGTTTAACATTTTTATGTACTCCAACTAGGGCAGGATGGACAGCCTGCTCCTACAGAATACCTGTTGCCAACCTGTTCAAGCTAGAGGGAGAAAGTAGACATTTATTCTGTTGGCCCGCAAAAAAATAAAATATTAATCTTAGAAAACAAATCAACAAACAAATGGTTACATAGGAACAAATTTATTTAATTATAATTTATTTATTTATTTAACTGAAAATTGCATTTTTTAAATAGCACGCGCTCAACACATAAGTATTGAAATAATAAATTTTATTTTCCGATTTACGAAAAATCCGAGAAAAATTACGCTCTCCGAGAAATAAGTATCCAAATTAAAAGGGAAGAGTAGGCTACTCAAGGAAGGCATTCTATCTGGTGCTCGGTGCTCCCACGATGTGATTTGGTCATGGACTGGTGCCCTCTCCCCTTACTACCCACACATACCACAATATAACTCCACGAGGACATACGACAGCAGGAGCCCAAGAAGATGATCAAGGATGGAAGGAAGGCGACCCCCCGCCAGGAAGAACCGGTCCCGAAGGAGTCTCTGCCCATTGCCCGGGTTTACCAGTTTTTGTCCCATAAGTCTTCCTATCCACACTATTCCAGTCACTGCCAATCTTATCTCCTTGACCAATTACAGCCCCGTTTGTAATTCATCTACAATTCATTACTTCTGCCTCACCTTGGTTTCTCATCGCGTACTTCTTTGCCCCCGAGATCGTCTCTGACAGATTCCTGATATATCTTTGATTTATGGTTTATGTTCTGCGGCCGGAATGTCTGATATGTAATTGGTCTTCATACTATAGTAAAAGAAATGATTATGTATTGTCTGACAATAGGATAAATTTCAATGAATCAACTTTCTGTTGTACCAACAAGTCTTACATTTTACTTATTTAATTGACCGTAATGAATTGAATGTATGATTTAAGATAACTCTATTACCGCAATAAAATGTTCATAATAACCAGATTATCTGTTAACTATAAATATATAGTTATAATATCGAATTAACACACTTAAATGAGAGAAATAAGTTTCCAATGCCATCTAAGATAAAGTGCAAGTTTATTGCTTTGGTATAATAGGTCGTTTTATCTTTGCCTTATCCATATGCATGAAGCTAAGCATTCATTGGACAGGTGAGCACAGAGCAAAGAGAGCTTGTTTACGTAAGCCTTTGCAGTCACAATCCCCTACACATATTTATTCAAAGTATTTAATATTATTCAAATAAACTGCATACATTATTAATTAAGTTATTAATAAGCCAAATAACTCCTAATCGGATTCCATTCAAGCCGAATAATTTCAATTAACCTTGTATAGTTTATCAAAAGTAATCGATGAATAATTTACAAACTATTTAAAAAAACTTATTTCAAGTAGAAATCATTTATGATCTATAAGTTCCAAAAATAACACATTGATCAGGAGGAGCAAGGAATCGCGGTCTTATTATTACTAAAAATTAAGCTTATATAGAATTATTTTTCTTTATTTAACGACTTATATAATAAACCATATATGTATAAAAATGTATATTCATCATATATATATACATAAATATATTATATATATATATATATATATATATATATATATATATATATATATATATTATATTATATATTATATATATTATATATATTATATATATATATATATATATATATATATATATATATATATATATATATAAATATGTATAAATATAATATATATAATACAATATATATATATATATATATATATATATATATATATATATATATATATGTGTGTGTGTGTGTGTATACCAGTATATATGTATATATAAGTTTATAACAGCATTTTAATTAAAAAATAAATTATGGTGATATGGTGGATTCACCCTTCTGATATGGAATGCCTCAAATATTTAATAAAAAACAAAATAAATATTAAATCGTAAAATATTTTTTTTACCTGCTAAAAATAATATCACAAATTATAACTGACAATCCAACCTGTACTTGAAATTTAAACGAACATTATACTATTATAAAAAATTAATAGATTTTGAACGGATAATCCAAAAAATAAAAATATATTTAAAAAAGTACTTACGAGTGGTGAGTAGAATGCGGAGCTGTCGATGCTCGGGTAAGGATTCTGCTCGGTGGACGGGTAGTGGGCCGAGTACACCGAAGGCCTCGGGTAGGAAGAGAGAGCCAGCCTCGTCGGGTGGTCGTACTGGCAGGAGCAGACCGTCTGTCCCGACGAAGGATCGCTGAGGACCGGGCGCCCGCCTTCACAGCAGGGGCTCCCGGGGGTAGGCGACACCGCGCCCGTGCTCGAAGGGGATACGCCGCTCTGTAAGACCAAGAAGAAAACAGGAGTTTAGTATGATATTCTCTGGATTAGTACCATGGAATTATGGAACTAAGTAATGTAACTAAACACCAAATTGAAACATCGAACCAACTGTGTATCATTGTTAGCAAAACAAGTGGTAAAATAGGATCATGCATTTGAAAACTTGAGATCTTACATTGTAATGAAAACTATATATAATAACATAAAAAAATCAACTAGTCTAGCATTGGTGTTATAATGCGCTGTTATATAGCGACAATGTTTACAAAATCTATACTATTCAAAAATGTATATAACAGATGCCTATTACATATTTATATACTTTGTTCCGTGTAAAAAACAAAATTACTTAAAAGAATAAAACATTCCGGTTTTGTTGAGGGAGAGGCGTTCTGATCTGCTGTAGTCTTGCAATCTTTGTTCGGAGTTCTCTAGATTAATGCGGCCTACAAATCTGGTAATGTCGGTTCGCTAACAACAGTTCGGCAAATCAAGTTCCCATGCGTGTAGAGCTGACGAACAACTGTTCGTATATTTTTCCTTTGTTCGTATAGTATGTAGAGAGCCACGAACCGAACTGTTGTTCCCATGTGTTTAGGCCGCTTTAATGTAAATATTTTACACAAGTATAGTTGTATTTTATTTAGACTTCAATTTCAATTTTTTTTATTGTGACCAGGTATTTATTTATTTTGCTGGCATTTATTTATTTTTTGTCAAAGAATTTGGTACGAATGGATACATTTATCAATACTACTTGTTCCCATTAAACGTAACATAGTGAAGTATTCTATTTCAAAAACAATTAGTAGTTTAAAAAATATAATAGGTCTAGAAGAAGGAGGAGAGAGAGGGATGGACGGGGGGAGGGGGGATAAATCAGTTTTTCATAACTACTAGAATCCGAAAATTCGTCTTTCTTTTGAATAAAACTGAGAAATGTTTTAAATCACAATTGAGCACAAAGAGCCTTGATTTAACCCATTCTTGCTAAAAATAACTCATTTTATTGAATAATTTACATTAATAAACTTACATATTTTTTGAGAAAAATATATTCTATTAAACAGTATATTTGTTATTTCATGGTTCAATTATAAATTAACTTTTAATGCATTATTCTATACTTAACCAAATCCGTTATTATTATTTTTCTATCTTTCTATACTCTAAAAAAAAAAAAAAAAATTTGCTCGAATCTTTTTTTTTTTTTTTGCCGTTTACCAATCCTTTATATCATTCAATTTCTTTTTTTAGAGATCCGGTTCGGAAACTGAGCTAAACAAAACATAAACATGGCTAGATAAAATTTAATATCCAATTAGTTTATCTGTGCCGTGGCAGGGGCCCATGGAACGCTACGGATCTAATGAGCATCGCTCGCACGCTCCCGCTCTTAATTGGCCCAACACTAACCGATTTGTTGCACTTAATTTCTACACACGCAATCGTCATCCCCTTCCTTGCTACTTTCTGACAACTTTGCGAGGCGGCTAGTAATGGAAAATAAAAAGGGACGTAGTTCGCTAGAAATATTCTAGTGCCATTTGATCTATTAATTACTCTTTATGGTAAATGGTAATACAGGAAATAGAATCCTATATTAATTTTATTTGAAATCCTTTAGAAAAAATGGAAAGCTTCATTAACACAGTAAAGTCATCTCAAAAATAATTTAGTGTTCGACTAAAATCATACAATTTTATCATTAAGAAGAAAAATATATCATAATTTTGCTTGTTTGACGAATCCTTTATTTTATTTGCTTATTTTTTATATATATTTTTTTAAAAGCACTTTCATTTAAATTCAAAAAATACTTTCAAAAACTAATTTATGAACTATAAACAAATCTTGAATATTATTTTTTTTTTTGTTCAATAAGTCAGGCACTGCTTTATTTTTTCTAGAAAATAATCTTGATGATGATGTTTTTCATCAGCACAAATACCTTTCGGACGTTTCTTTTCCGCATTAGCAATCAGAAAATTTTTAGTCAAAAAAACTTAAGTCAATCAAAATTGCAAAGAATATTTTATTGATATAAAAATATTAAGTAGCTCAAATCATCTTTTTGCTTGATTTTTTTTATTTTTAAAATCTAAATAGGTCTTAAAACAGTCATTTAGATTAGTTTTTGCAGTAAATCAGGTTTAGCTTCAATTAATCAACATAACAACAAAGTGTTTAGATATCAGTTAAAATATATTGAAAAAAATAAATTTAAAACTACAAAATAAAGGAATGATATATTCACACATTAATTTTTCCTTTATTTAGATTCCTATTCTTCAATTCATCAATTAATATTATTGAACTTTTAAGCCTCAAATTTTCATACAAATAGTACTACGAAAAAATAAATTTACAAAACTATTATTTATTTATGTAATACAACAAAAAAATAAGTTTACGCATGAAAAATAAATCCTCTGATTCAGCAAATGTCCCTGCCACCACCTCAACATAAGCTGTTAATTGACAAAAAAAAAAATTAATTTGCGGTTTTAAGAGTCGATGAGTCTAAAAATAGATTTAAAAAAGTGTATCCCGTCGTTGTCATAATCTCCTAATTTTAACTTTCTTTTTTTTTTAACTTTGATTTTGTAAGCATTGTTTTTGATGAAACTTTAGGGATAACGCAAAACTGGAACCTTTTTTTTATGTATGAACTGTACAATATTTTTATTTTATTTATTTTTTTTGTCAGCCTTACCAAAATATTATTTAAAAAAATTATAACTTGTTAGAAGATATTCTAATAGCGATTTTCTAACACAAATAGGAAAATTAGGAATAATTTTTCCCGTCCCTCGAACACCTCTAAAGTATTTTAAGTAACACCAGCAATGATTTTGTTGCTCACTAACTAAATTTGTACATTTTCACACAGTTTTAATATTTTTTTTTAAAAGTTGATTATTACATGTATATTGTCCGTTTAGAATTTTTTTTAACATAATAAAATTCCACTATTCGGCATAATTGATCAATTTGAAGAAGTAACGGCAGGCAATAATTAATGAACCTCCGTGTTTCGAGAAAGGTCTCCTCGGGAATAAGTCAAACATTTATGTCAGTTGTCGGCGAAGATAACGAATTCAACCAGCGGGGGACTGGATATTAAAGTTCGCTCATTGTATACATTTTTAAAAACTGGTTTCCTGCGACGCATACAAGCGACGTCGTATCCTTTTCCCTCTATACCGCGAATGCGGTTCACAAGTCGCTAGCTTGTTGAAATTTTTCAAGCTATATCCTGGCATCCCGTCCATAAAAAGGGGATAAAAAAAACCCCGGGCCTCTTAAAGAGAGGCTAAATAAAGAGATTAAGGGGGGGTTGTTCACAGAGGAAAAAAAAGGAGAAGGGGGCTAAATGATGGAAGCTGTTGCTACTTAGCCATATAGATTTCTCATCCAATTTGGCCCCAAGAGGACCCTTCACTCAAGAGCTCCTCTCTTCTCCCCTAGACAATTACTTTATTACGTCTGCCTTTCTCCACTTCGTCTCCTCTATAGGTCTTTTCCATGACCTTTTTAAGCCTCCGTTTACCCGTCACCTTTATGTGAACGCAAGTGGAATTTGCAGCAATAATTAAAGAATAAAGTTCATTCCAATACCATCATAGATATTTCCATACTAACATGTACTATTTCTGAAGAACATCTTAATAAGGAAATCACTTATTTAGAACAGCGATAATTTTGTTACAAGAAATTTAGATTAAAGATGGACATAATTAAAATATGAAATATCATTAATCTCAACCATTAATCTGAACCCTAGTAATATACCGTCTCTGGACTTGTTCTGGAAAAAATATACCTAAAACTTTATTATTTTTTTTATATTTATGAATTGAAATTTACAACTGTATTAACTATAAAAATACTACAACTAAATATGAAGTAAATGATATAATGCTGTGACACAGATATGCCAAGAAATTACCCATTGCGCTCCAATAACGAATCTAAATTAGAAGGTCCAGAGGCGATCTTCTTTTCAGACTCCTCAGAGGATTATTGGGAATCAAAGAGAAAGAAAGTAATGGGTTTGAGTGGGGGCCAAATCGACAGCATCAGAAACATTAAAGTGATTGTGGATGATTTTATTCATAAGGATTGAAGTGGGATTCGAAGGTTTAGTGGAGTACCAAAGCTCATCTTCGTAAGTCAAAATAGGCCTTATTTTAATCATTAAATGAGACTTTTGTAAGTAATTGGAAGCTTTGAGCGTTACGAGTACCGCAGCAGACAGTGAGTACGTACTACTTCATGGTCTCTAAGTTTATTTGAAAGAAGGAAGTAACCACTAAAACACAAATGACAGATTTAAAACGATATGTAAACCTTATATTCTGAAGCCGTGATGGTGTGTTGAGGAAATCCATCACCGTTCTAGGATCAATTGTGACATTGGTTCGAATCGATGAAGAGGGAAAGGATAAGGAGAAGAATTTTGAACAAAAAGTTTCAATGGTTTCCAGAAATGTTTAAAAATTCCGTTGTTATATTAAGTAAGTTCTCTTAATGAATTTCAAACGGGGCACTTTTCTTTTGCCACCTTAAGAATATCTTGCTTGGTGGCACTCTTGCCAGATTTGCTAAGTCAATTGGACAATATAAACTTTTGGCCTATAGGTGTTTCCAGATGCCGCAAAAAATAAACAGGTGACAGAAAATAATTCGAAATTGGCAGACACTTTTTTCTTCTTCGACTTTCTGGCATTCGACTTGCGGTCCATTTAGTGTTATTTATTTTGATTTCCTTGTTTAAAATTGTTGCTTCTCAAAACATTTTTAAAAATTACTTAGATTTATCTCTAAGATTGCTCCAACCAGTATTCTGAAGAAACTCCAATTATTCTGGTTGTAACAAAAGCTTGCCATATCCTATCAAGAGAGCTAGGCTGCTCGTACCGTTGTTTTTCTGCCAACTATTTCCCATCTTGCGATTTAATATCTCCTGAACAAAATAATTCCTTGCCATTGAATATCTTTGAAAGTTTAAACAATCATGGAGTCGATTACTATGGACCTAACAAAAACTCTCAAAAACTAAGTCCAGAATAACGCGAATATTATAAAAAAATCAAAACAGCAGAAAATTGGGCATATAACAGTTTATCTGTATTACAGTTATTTATTATACACATAAGCCATATTAAATTGATCATCTCATACGATTATTGCATATGCAAGCCCAATTTTCTTTCAAAATCCCTACCACATGTTTGTCAGCAAAAGTCCGCTATAAAACAACGAAGCAGACACTCTTTCGATCGCTTTCAATAATTTTTTTTTTTTTAAATTCTAAAAAGAGAAAAAATCCAATGAGCCGACGAGCGAGGAACATATAAAGAAGTTCTCCTTTTCGAGAAGAATTATTAATGTGCAGCAAATCATAAACAAGCAAGACGGGTCAACCTGTGTCAACACCGACGGGAGGACAGCAAAAGAAAACTCGCCCAGTTGGGGAACAAAAACGGCATTAAAATGTATCGGGACAATTAAATTTGGAAACTGCTTCTGTTTCTTTCGCCTTCGGCCGAGATTAAGAAAAAAATTAGATCGATTATATCATCCCATCGCTCAACTTTCAAATACAATACTAAAACTGTTTTAAGTTTTTTTTTTATTATTATACGGGCGTCGAGCCGATAATCCCATGATGAATGATACTTTCAGTCTCATGATAGTAACGCGTGACTTGAGAATTAGAGAGCTAAACGATTTTAATGAGAATTAGGGGCAGGTAGTTTTCGGTCTCAGAATAAGTAATAATCAATAAAGAAACATACCTGTTTAAATTTTCTGAATTCCCGTTAGAGAAAATAAAAATTTTATTTTTAATATTTAGGTATAATCTAAAGTGAATAATTAATTTTAAATTTATACTTAGAGAATGACCTGAAATTAGGTCGAAACTTTGGTTTAAAAATGTTTTTAACTAATATTTTAACCTAGAGACCTTTACGATAAATATGTTTTCTTCAACAAATATATTCCATAGAGCAATTTTTAAAATTAATTATTCTCTGTAATGCATATCATAAACGATAAATAAATCAGAACCTCTGAAAAATACAAGCATAACCAAGGTTACTACAACGATTCTTAGCATAACCTAAATTTAAGTTCTATACTAATGTTGTTCAGCAGCTACTCAAGCAATCTGTTTAACAAGGCTCATATTCCATTTCAGACCAAAGGACTTTTGTACATTGGAAACGTAAATTGAATCCGTGTCTTAAGGTTCGTAAGCAACGACCCTGTCCAACAACATCCGTTTTTTTAAGCAAATAACACAAAATTAATTAACATTAACGAAGTTTTCCTGAAAATTGATAATTTGAATACAATTTTTTTTTTTTAATTCGTGCTCTTTATCCGAATGAAAACCTTGGATTGACAGACGATTCCTTCCTGACTTTTTCCACCCTAAAAATATTATAACCTAAGGGTGGAGATTCATGTAGCGCTATTGCGAATAAGATTTTTTATTATTTATTTCTTTTTAATCTGTTAATTAATTTCAAAGACTTCTTCATAAGAAAAAACATTAGATTTCTAAATGGAAACAACTCACTTTTTTAACTTATGAATTTGTTCGCTAAGAACATTAAGAAAAAAATGTTTAAAATATTATAAAAATTTATACTGGATGCTAAAACAACTACTAAATGTGTGTGTGTCATGATTGAGATATATAACCCACTTATTGCTTTCCAAACTCTTCAGAAACATAATACAAATCTGTAATTGTGTCGTTATTGGGAAATTATAAAAATTGAATAGTAAATTTTGAGAAGGTTTTATTTTTATTCCATTCGGTTTTATTCAAAATTGAATTTTTCGTTTGTTTGTATTTTTTTTTTTTTTTTACTTATTTAGACTGATATTTTATGAGCGAGAATGGGCTGTCATAGTGGTGAATAACACGAAGAAAATAAAATTTGTTCAAATAAGTCCAATGGTTCAACAGAAATCCAGTTTGTTGTTGTTTTCGCCCTTGAAAAAAAAATTAATTTTCTGAGGCGTGCCCTTTTCGAAATTCACGATTAGATTCTAGAAAACTGCACCCTGAGCAACACCTACGTATAATATATAGATATCTAGCATCTATATAAAACATTCATTAACAATATACTGTTTAATCTTGAAAAACGGATCCGCTATCTAGAACTTCAGGTGAATAAGCTACTAACAAAGAATCCTCATATCAGACGGAAACAACGGGAAACTTCTCAATGCTATCTACTACTCCAACATTTACTAGCAATATTCTATTATTTAAGTAACGTCTAATTTATAACGAAAAGCTGTTTAGCGTGACAATCTTTTAATATGTACTGAGTTGAACTTCGAGACTCAACAGAACCAAATTAATCCTCGTGAATACAATCCTACAAATCCAAAAACTTTCGTTAATTCCTCCGTACGGTTTGGTGTGTCCAAAATAAAACTATCAAACAATATGACGCAGATTTGTCCTAAACGGAGACCTATCATTTCAAATTTCACTCCCCAAACGTTAACGAATAATCATCCGAAATGTCCAGAGTTGATGAGGAGATAGGGGGGGAAGGGATTTTGAACATTCAATTAAACGTTGGAGTGTTACCATTAAGTTTCTTCTCAGTCATTATCATGCCGAATCAATACAACAACACAGTATACTTAATAATTGTATATTTATACCATGTACATAGGTATGTTAATATTAATAAATTTATTTTATAATATATTTGAAGCTATGAAGTACAAAGAAAATAATTACTGTTTTAGTGTCGGTAGTCCATCAACGAAAACTTAACTCAATGATCATGTACAGATTATCCGTTCTTGTATTTCTACCCAATCTACTTATATTTTATACCATTAAATTATTCAATCTACAACGATCCCAAAAAGAAAGTCCGTTTCAATTATACAATATCAGAGGTCGGAGAAGAGAGCGGTATCCATTCTGGAAGCCTTGCAATAAGTCAGGGAGGTAACAAGATATGAAGCGGAGCTGGAGTGCTGGGGTGTATCTCTGCCTCTTAGATCTTGGTCACGTACCTTCCGCCGGGGGCCACCTTATAAAGAAAGCCGTGCAAACGAGCAACTGGTCTTACATTCGAGGAAGTGCCATTGTCTTTGAATATTAAAGACTTCTCCTATTAGCCGACAGAGGTAATTGCTGTTCAGTTGGATAGAGCTGTCTCTGGAATCTCAATTATTTCCCTCTATTATACTTAATTATTCAGATTATTATCTGTTAGTGTGGTCTGCATACATAGGGAATATATCCTAACATATATATATATATATATATATATATATATATATATATATATATATATATATATATATATATATATATATATAAATGAAATATTTGTATCTCACTTAAATACTACACATTATAATATATAAAATAAGTAAAAAAAGAATGTAAGTAACCAAATCTTCCACGAAAACCCTTCTTCACTATTTTTTGTTTAAACAACGGTTGATGGGTTTAACTCCTAAAAACTTTTAAACCAAATGCAAGTTTTCATTTTTCCTACAAACATTAATTTTGCACATATTATAATAAACAAATTCATTAAACCCTCGTCACTATTTGATAAATTCTACCTTTTTAGTGACGTGACATAATCGAAAAAAATAAATATGGAATCAATGTTTCTAGTCTCCATGCATGCTAAAAAAATGAATGGAATGACACTGATTAAAATATTTATTCATGAAAACATCTTGAGTTAAAGAATGAAATTATTAAATATTAAAATTAAGTTTCCAGTCTTTATATAAAATGGGTTTACTTGCGTAAGGAAACGTATTTGTTTATTTAAGCAATGGTGCATTTTTTGATCTGTTAAGTAGGTAATAAAATTATGTATAGGTACTCATAGTTGAAAGTGAACGTCTATAAACAATTGGAGCTTAGTGCATTTATAATTTTATATTCGACCATGTCATATTTTCTTCCTTAGAAACAGATAACTTCGAAATGAAGCAGAATTAATAATTTTAGATTTCAGAATTTAAAGTTTCCCCCTTTCTCCCCCCAAAAAATATAAAAAGATTTTTATAAACCAAAACAGAAGAGTCAATTAGCATTTAATATCGCCATTCAAAGCAAGAATAGGCATATTTATTTATCGGGAAGGGGGAAACTTTGCAGAAATCATATAAATCTATTCAGAAGATAAATTTGGCATAGTAATTCTGTATTAAGACGTTTTAAAACCCAGTTTATTTATTTTTTTTTTTAAAAGAAGTAATAATGATGAAATATATGTATTGTTTTTTTATAAATCGCCTAATTCTTCATTATTATGGACCTTGTATACACAAAATAAGGTTGAATTGTTTTAATTCGTGGTATTAATCAAATCACTGCTCCCAATGAATAATGGCTCATAACCATAAAGCCAAACCATAAAGTCTTATTTATTATTTATAATGCATTTTTAAAATAAAAAAAAATTTTAGAACAGCTTTATATTTTTATTTCAAATATCACTGATCACATCCAGGTTATTTAATTGTATCGAATTCACACGGTCTTGACTACATCAGTTTAGATTTTTAATAACGTTAGTTAAAAAGGACAATAACAAAGTTAAAAAGGAAGATCTGGTAGTTATATTTCGCTAACTGTGAGAAAGCTGACTATTTCCTTAACAAGATTGTAAAATTATAAAAGAAGTCGAGGGTCCTGATGCGGTATTAATGGAATGCGTTAGCACCTATCTTCCCGGCTTTATTGCGCCTCTGTAATTCAGTCCCACCGCAGATGTTTTGAGGCAAAGGCAAATATAAAATATCTAGCCTCTTGATCATTCATATTCGTCAAAGTGTCGGTTAGGCGGATAATTATTTCCTAATAATACGGTCTTCGAAGGTTTTATTTAAGATGCAAAGCAGTAGCCACCCACACCTGCTCACCTGCGCAAACAGTGTCAAGGAAGAAACTCAAGAATGCCATAACGCTTTTAACTTTATTCTTCGCATAAAACGAGATTCTTTTCTTTAAACATAAATAGGTATTACAAATTAATTGCTACAGTTTTATCAAAGTGATTCAGAAGACAAAGTCGTGTTTTAATCTTGCATTATAATTGATGATCCGAAATGGTTTGTTGATTAAGTGTACATATTTGTACAATGAAATAGTTCAAACAAATTTCGATGACAAATTTTAACGGCAAATATTCCTAATTTTTATGTATTAATGTTCAGCGGCTTTAATACAGATATGGCTCCTGATTTGATATGGAACACTTCAAATATCTATTAATTTCTCCCATGGTATGAGAATGACCGATTTAATCTACAGAGAAACTAATAAAACTTGGAAACATCATTGGTCCGAAGTATTTTAAGATCCAGTTATTGCAGCTACAGTTTAAGCAGCTTGATTTTTTTTTTTAATCTTAATAAAATAATTTGATTAAAAATTAATATAAATTCCTGGACTGTTAAATTATACCTTTTTTTTTCAAATAAAATAATTACTACTTATTTCCATTATAATAATTAATAACAAATGAAATGCAAATGTGTCCGAGGTATTTAATTAAATAAAGCATTAAATGAAGTAAACAATAGTTCAGTTATAAACAAGAGCTCAAATAAAATTTTAATTATATGATTTCAAAGTCAAAATTCTCATTTTGACAATAAGTTATGAACGACCTTTTACATAAAATATTATAATTTATTTTTTAATTTCGAGATCCTTGTAATTATGAATACTTAAATCTATTGACAAATAACAAAAATATACACTCAGGGACATTTTACATTATATTTGTTACAGCAATGGCAAAATAAGGTATGCTTATTTTTCATTAGCCTCTGGGTAATTGAGGATCGCCAATCCCACAATACAAAAAAGTGTATTCAAGTAATTGACGTTTAATGACAGCATTTCTCGGTAATTTTACTGTCATACATGGTTCCGTGACTGTAGCAGCCGTCGCCTCACCAAGACATGAGTTTCAGAATCATAATCAAACAACTATTAAACATGTTCTGACGCTCTAAATACACGCAACTCTTTTAATGACGTGCTCCTTTGAAATATATACTCGTGTAAGCTATTGTATTAATTAATTTTGAGTCGCTCCGTTATAGTCACCATGTTCCAGCTTATGGTGAGTTCACCTTAAAAAAAATAAATTATTTTTGTAAACACCTTCCTCCCCATAAAATATTGCAAAATCGCCCTTTAATGTAATAAATTATATTTCAATTTCAGTAAAATAGAATGAACTGATAAAACTACTAAAGCTGAGGAAATATTAAACAGAAAAAAAAATACTCAAGAACATCAGTACAGTTATAATTGTATTGAAATAAATTAAATTCAAAACCAAATATAAAATTATAAATTTTTAAAGAAATGCAATTGCTGAACCTTTTCCTATAAAATACTAGATTAAAATTATTAGATACAATTAAGATCTAGTTTAGTTTTTATTTCTCATTATTTATTGTAACTATTAACATGATAGTCTATAAGTGATTTTCAAGCATTAAATAATTGCATGAAAATTTATTAGTTTCTGCGAAGTTTCTCTTATAAATATCTTCATGTTCAAATTAAAACTAATAGAACATAAATTAAAACTTATTTAAAAATTATAATTAAAATAAGCTGAAGAGTTCAATGTGATCAAATTGTTGAAAAATTAATTCTTCCCACATTGAACTACTAAATAAATAGTGAACTGCACCGAACGAATCAGTTTCTAGCTAATTTAACCATTATATCTAATTAAGCTTTAATTTGATATTTGATTTGTATTCTATTTGTTTATAATCTATATTTATTTGGTTGTATATTTATTTGCTAAACCTTAAGATTCCCAAAACCCAATATACACATTATATATATGTATAATGTGCATATATATATATATATATATATATATATATATATATATATATATATATATATATATATGTGTGTGTGTGTGTGTGTGTGTATATGTGTATATGTATTTATGTATGTCTGTAAGTATTATACTGGTTACTTTACCGGTAGCGCTAAAGATTATTTAGAAGAATTTGGATTGGGTTCTATCATTGTGTTGAGGATAACTGAGTACGGATTTATTTGAATACGGATTTAGCGGTCCGCCTTTTGAAATAAATTACACTATGCTAAGTATGTTGATTCCACTAACAAGTAGAGGATCCTACATGTGTATCTTAGATTTCGATGAAACTTTTTTAAGTTAATCTCTGTTTTAAAATATTGGGCTGTACCTGAGATCATCCACCAACGCATCCTAGGAGCGCGCATGTAAACTTTCCGAGCTTCTGCGACAAATAGGCGAATAATTTCAGGCACAGTCCAATATTTTAAGGTCTAAATACACTAATTAAAATTCCATCAAAATCCCATGTCTCCTAAGACACATGTCGCACCTCTCCTTAAAAGTATTTGACCCTTTAATTTGGGTCATCAGTTATTATTTATATAATTATAGGTATTGATATACTGCAAAAACCTAATAAATTTAAAGCTTTAATCAATGCTTGGTGCTTACCGAAATGTTAACTAAATCATCGACATGATTTTATAAAATTTTAGTGATTATAATAAAATTATTTTTCCTTGGAGAAAAATCCAGGAAAAAGTGAGTAAAAATAATTTCAGCCTGGGCCTCAATAACCAACGCTTCATTCCTGACACTAAAAAAATAACGTGTTGTCCATCATATCGCATGAAAAGTATTCATGATTTCTTAGGCGCATCGAGAATAATCATAAAACTGAGTAAAACAAACTTTAAAAAATTCTCCTGGACGGATAAACATCGCTACCATGACAGTAGACCCTTAAGGAGTATCTGCTTAATTGAATCAAAACGAGCATCAAACTGGGCGAGAAAAACTCGTTAGCCTCGCGGTGGCGGGTTGTTATTCGCCTCACGTAACCGCTCGCAGCATCCTCTTCTCTTCCCCGGTGGACCGCTCCTCTGGTGTCCCAAATCCGGAATAATATCGGTTATCGGGGGTACATCATGCGAGCTGATCTAGCTCGGACGGAGCTGACTTGGGAGTCCGAATAACCCTCAGAATAATAGCGCGAAAGGTGCTGATTGTTTTAACATCTTAAATGAAATTTAAACTTAAAGGATATTTTAAGCAAATTAAATTCTGTGGTGTTTAGATAAAGGGGTACAGGTCATTTTTTGGGGGTAATGGGTTTAGGTTATATTTTGTTCTTTATAATGCGCTTTAACTTTTGTGGATATTAGTCACGGAAACAGTGTTGGCATTATATGTTAACACTGTTTCATTTATTTATTTTCACTTTGCCCAAACACTACAAAATTATGTAATGTTAAACATCGCCTAAAGCACATCTCGAAGTATGGGTAATTTATTTCAAGCTTTCCCTCACTCTATTATTAAAGATAAAAACTGGTTTATTATTTTTTCCAAGCTTAATAAGAATATTCTTGATTATTTTATAAAATTACTAGCTAGGCCCCGCGGTTTCATGATTAAATTTCGATCAATCACTAAAATAAAAAATAACTTTTAAAATATTGACCTGTGTGGTTCTGTCTCATTTGTTGCAGACATTTTCAAGGAATAGGGTCAAAATTACAATACATTTTTATAAACGGCAATAATGTTTCAAATTTCAAGCAAACAAAGGTAGGACGTGGCTACCCTCCTACGGACATGGGATCACCGATTCCAATGAAACTTTTTTGGTGATTCTAGGTCAAAAAATAGTAGACACGAGTACGGGGGTTCCTGTTAATGCTGTGAGCCGAAAAAAAAATAATTTTTTATAATTTCAAAAAAAAAAATTATATTAGTGTTTTCTACCTTTGCTCTGCATGGATTTCAAAGTTCATATATGCCAATCGATTTTTTTTTTATTTTATTTTTTTTGTGTGAAATAAGAAAAAAATATCGCCGATTGTATTAAATGTTGGGCCTTAGATGTTCACAAATATTGTGATAACTTCAACACGACTCTACCGACCCTCACGAAACTAGAGATTAGTTTAGGGCCTTATATATTACTCGAAACGGCACAATTAACTATTAAACAATTAACCTCCGTAAACAAATTAGAACCGGGGATATAAAATAAAATCAAACACTATTTTACTTGTTCCTTATTAAGGCATAAAATGTAAAAGTTATTAGTAAGGTAAAGAGATCAGAAATTCAGCTTTTCAATGGATTTAGTAACGTTGCATTCGGATAAAATCCTGAGGAGTTTATTACGGCAGGAAAATCTAGTTCTCCAAAAAATGAAGTCCAAAAATTTCTATTTTTTTATTTCGACGAAAATTCTATTTCATAAGTTTAAAAGGATACTAAAAACGAATCTGACTTGCTTTTTCATAAAATAATTTTGTTTGCAATTACCTTAAAAATCGATTGGTGAAATTATATGCAATGATTTTTTCTTGGCTCCTATGGCGCATTGGCAAGAGAACCCACGGGCCTTGTCTAATATTTTTCGACCTAATATCACAAAAGTTTCATTAAAATCGGCAATCCCTCGTCCGGCAGCATCTCCTTGTAAATCAATTTGCTTCAAAGTTACACATATTTGCTCTTAGCAATTTATCTAAAATTATTATTGCACCTTTATTATGGATCCTAGTTATATTATAAAGCTGAAAATCTTTCTCAATAAACGACCTATATAATACAATAATTTCAAATTGGACTGGTACA
Source organism: Rhaphigaster nebulosa (assembly GCA_948150685.1). Lineage (NCBI taxonomy): Eukaryota > Metazoa > Arthropoda > Insecta > Hemiptera > Pentatomidae > Rhaphigaster > Rhaphigaster nebulosa. The sequence continues at coordinate 131,681,881 of OX411306.1, forward strand.
TCCTTAATTAATAGCGTTCAAGCAACCAAACTGTACAGCTTTGTTTATTAGTACTGATGAATCGTATGTAGATAGGAACTTTTTAAATAACATGTGGAATTGTAATTAATTTTACACCTAAAAATTTTCTTTTTTAACCACGATAATTATTTCTAATCACGAGACCCTTCAAACTTATTTTTTTTTATTTTTAATATTTACATTAATAATATTAATGTTATAACGGTAAGATGAATTATCAATAATTCTAATTATCGGAACCTTTCTTGGAACCAAATAGTTCGCATAAAATCTCTTCATTTAAATTAGATCGATGCTTCGCCTTCCGGCTCAAATAATGGAACAACTCAAAAATGGTCGTTTTGCGAACAACTTAATTGAAATACTTGTAAATTTAAATTGTCGTTCAATTTTTCAACTAAGGTTTTTTTGAACGGCAAATGATATGATCCATTAGCAGTCCAAAAACATAATGAGTAAAAAATTGACAAGCAATTCAAATTTACAACAACGTATTTCAATTGAGAGGTGTTCACAAAACGACCGTTTTTGAGTTATCCCATTATTCAATTTGTTCGGATATATTGAACTTAAAATGTTATTTAACGTAACTATTTACAAATATAACATAATCCACGCTCGAATAACAAGGCAGATGTGGATTCTATTGAAGGTAGCCGCTACGAAGAGCATGTCATAGCAAACCCCTATTGTTAGAGGAGAGAGATACGGACTATGATGGATCACAAGCTGTCTATCTCTCAAAAAATTAGCCATCATCTGGTGGTAAACCCCCGTTTATCTCTGATGGCTTCGTAACGTGGCCTCCGGGGTATTTATGAACGCACTAACCGCCTGAAACAACAGCATGTGTGATTTCTAGTTACAACAGAATGCCAGTGTTCTTCATCAGGATTTCGTAATTCTTCACATTCTCATTTTAATTTTGCATTGCGAACTTTTTCTACTGCTATTCGGTTACTTTTTTTATACAAGTGAATCCCGTTTTAGATCCAACCTACTAGTACCAATAGTTTACGAATACCTTAGTACCAATACATATTACCAACTCCAAGTGGCCCTTATTCAGTTACAGTATAATACATACGTAATTACTTAATTAAAGGGAGCAAAATTACAAATTAAAAAAAAAAAAAGAGAAGAAAACAAAAACTACAGTATATCTGAAAATTCCAATAAAAATTCTCAAATCTCTCAAATAGCATTAGCTAACTAACCAGTCGACGTTTCGCCGATTCAAGCATGATTAGGGCTAAATTGTATTTTTCATAAATCACATAATTGATAGCCCATCAATAGATAGCTAATATTTAGCTATTATAGCTATTGATAGCTAATCAATAGATTAAAGAGACTAACTAATTAGGGATTGTAAATCCACTACAAGACAGTTTCAGTACTGCTATAATATAATGCTACAGTTACGACAGTGACTCATATAATAACCATTTGAGAGACTTCTAATTATAACCAATAAGTACTTAAAATCATTACGAAAATGATAATCCGTTTATTGTATGGGATTCATCAACCGGGGCTTGAACATGGGGGAACCAAGGCAATTGACCTGGGCGGAAGAATTTAGAGGGCAGCATATTTTGAGGGAAATTTTATTTTTATGTTAAGAAAAAAATATTCCTCTAGGTTTTTTTTATCGTTTTGACCTTAATTCGGAAATAAAATAAGTTGATGATATTTATTTATAAATATGCCTATAAGAAATATAAAATACTGTTACAAAACTGCAGACGTTTTTTGGAAAGAGTTGGCATGAAGGATGGGCAAATTAAGCTTCTCTCCTCAAGCAAAAATCCTGGCCCTATCATCAACAACAACTCAACTCCAATTACCATTAATATAAATTTGATTATTTTATAAACAATCTATTTGTTCTTAACAATGTATTTAATTTTTAAAAACGCCGTGAATTAAGCCATTTTAAGATCAACAAGATTTTTTTTTGTAATATCATGGTTTTAAGTATAAATCCGAAATTTTTATTACAATATTTTTTTTTTCTTTTTAATGTTCAATCTTTTTATGAAAATTTCTTCAAATATATTTAATACAATATACATAAATGGAATATTGAATATCAATCTTACTTTGTGGTGAGGTCCCTCTTACATGGGAAACAATTTATTTTATATTTATCCGCATCTGCCCTGATGCGTTATTTGTAGTTTACTTAATTATTAGAGTAATTCAAAACATGATACATTTTATTTATTTATTTTACTAACCCGATTAGATATACTAATGTATGAAATTTCTAATCTGGAATGTCTTAAAAGTTTAATATTCATAAAATAACACAATAAATAGAGCAAACATTTGTATGTTTTTTCAGAAAACAGTTGATTGCAAAATAATTCAAATAAAATTTATTTATAAACACACTAAAGTAAACAAAACATAATAAATCTTGCTTAGCTTTCTGTAGTTTTCATTCAAGTAAATCTATGTGTTTTTGCAATTATAATATGTAAACGTTTTAAAGAAACGATATTATTAATTAAAGAAAAGAATTGTAAGCCTAAACTTAAAATTTGGATGAATAAACAGATACATACGATCCGCTTAAACATTTTAAGTACATACAAGTAAAATACTCTTTTTTTCAAGACTTTAAAGAAAAATAATTTTTTGTTATTTTAATTCCACAGCTATTTTGAGGCCATTTCATCTGTACCTAATTAACACGTTTGAATTTAATAGCTTTAATTGCAATTATCTATAAAATGTTCTTGCCTCAATTTATAATTAAGAAAAATCTGGATGTTGAATTATACCACTTGAGGAAACAGAGAGGAAATCGTGTTGAAGGGATGCGCATATGCGTTGACCTGCGCAAACGGAAACAGTTGCTATGGATACGTATACACCCCCATCCGTACGACTCACCCCTTCTTGGATGTCAAGTAGGCTCGCTGATTCTTTGTTTGCATTTCATGAAAATTTAAAGATAGTCGGATAATGCAGCAGTACTTTTCTAACATAACTTCTTAGATTTCAAAAGACAAAAAATTCTTAATTTCTATATTATTTTTATAATTCCATACACTAGTAATTTCGGTTTCTTAAAAAATATTGGTGAAAAAAAACACCTTAAAATAAATCAAAAACACAAATCAAGCCAATATCATTCGTCATAAAACGTAATTTTGTATGTAACTAAAATCTTATCATTCATATGTCTCTGACGATAGCATTTTAACCCTAACTTAATGTAATTATTTGTAGGAAATGACTAAACATTATATCGTTAACGGAAAAATATAAGAATCAATTACTACACTAAAAATGATTTAAATTTGATAGTATTTTCTAATTTTTTACAAATCTACCATAGAATTCGTGAGGCGTATTATATATTTTTTATATTCATATACCAACGTCATAATTGTTTCCTATATTCAATATTCAATATATGATATCATTTTTAGCAAAAGCATGCTGATGATCAATTAAGAAATTAAAATAAACTTTCAAAATGAGTTGAATGATATACATGATAAAAATTGTTAATAAGTTTATTAATATCTTTTTAGTACAAGTGAAGAAGGGAAACAATAAAAAATAAGTATTCACATATCGTCCCGTATCGTGAGTAATTGTTCAAATAGCATGCATTCACACGTTCTATTAATTTAGAGAGGTGAGCAGTTACTTCGAATCAATAATCAATCCATATTTGTGGAGCAGGTACCATACACTTAGTAAAATAATAATTAAAAGAATTGTAAAATAATGATAAAGAAAATTAATTCTGAGCGAAAATCGGTTTTAAATAAACAATAATAATTGAGTATACGAGTATTTCATTGTATAACTTTTATTTATTCACATCGAACCAGAGCACCTGCTCAGTTTTTTTCACTTCACCTATTGTGTCAAAGTCTTGAATTCCTAATCTCCTAAAGAAACAAGGCGCCAACCCTAGTGCATTAGTAATTCTAGACAAAGCCATAATGCGTGCTTCAACTGCAACGTTTCAAAGTTACGAATATGAAAATACCATTTTTGGATATTGGATAATTGGGCATGGTAGGGGATATATATATTTCTTTTCACAATTGTTTAGAAGCTGCATTCGCAACCTATTCTGAAAATACTATACTTATTGTGGCATTTCTTTTGTGATATAACAACGATATATCCATAAAATGTTAAAACATAAGAATATATCTTATAATAATGTTGTGTAGCTGTATCGGCGCTTAACTGATTTGATGATAAGATGCCTTCAAAACCAACTAATTTCTTATTACCTTTGTTCGATTCAGTTTAGCAACTGAAGGCAAATATTAGAGTCCACAATAGGGGTTCATGCGGTAAACCCAGGCTACCATTAGCGAGCGGCAGTCACCCCACAGAAGATGCGGAGGACCGTTGCTATGACCACCTCTCCACCGGACAGGGAATGATGGATCGTGGCAGGGGATCATCCATTAACCACACTCGTCTAATTGAGCAACCTATCCTCCTTGTGGTCATAAATATTTTAATTAGTTCGGTTCATAAAGCCACATCTTATCTGCTCACGGATAATATCTTTACTTCTCGAAATAATGGATTTCTTCAGGTTCGAACACCATAACTAATATTATCGAGCAGAACAAGCAGTCAATTTTTAGTAAATAAATAAGTAATAATCTCCTGCTTTAGGTATACTGCCAACCGTAACGGCTTGCATTGCCTACCAATCATTACTATAAACCGCAAATGCTAACTCACGCACTGAACATCCTTGTTTGAAATATAGTTAAAACAAAAATGTCACGCTCAAATTTAATAGTTTTCTTCTGTATCGCAAGGGCAGATATACTCAAGATAGCGGAATTGTGATCTCATTTAATCAATACTCGTCATTTTGCCTAGTTCAATAATAAGGCTAAATTATGTTTGTCTAAAATTTAAGCCGTTATGTACCAGCAAACTACATATTAATGCCCAAATTTTACAGAGTGGTAAAATAAAGTATATTTTATGGCATATATTACCAATTTCCTATTTACCTAGGCCATCATCTGCCTTACTAAGCCTCTGATTATTTCTACCTAGACTATTATCTATCAACCTAGGCATAATCATATCCTGCATGTTCGTTACCTTAGTAACTATTATTGTTTATGACTGCCCACTTCTGTATGCAGTCTAGTATCTCAATAGAAAGCAATATGTAAAGAAAAAACAGGAAAAGATTGAAATTTTTTTCTTAGAAAAAAATAATGCCAGATTGTACCACAATGAGATGACTCTTAACAGCAGTCAACTTCCAGCAGTCACTTCCGGCCTCTATAGTGGACAGAACCAGCTGAAACCTATCTTTAGGAAGCCAGTGGGGATAGTTCGGTTTCAGAATAGTTTTAAATCAAATAGAAACTGTTTGAAAAATATTTTTGATATTATAATTATTTCCTAATAATAAAACTAATGCTCTAACCCTTGACATTCAAATGACGATTCATAAAATGTTATATCCATTGAAACTATGGCCACTGTTTTATTTCAAAATCGGTATTCCTTGATATAAATGTACTGGCGAAAAATATGCAAACAAATAATTGGATGTTGAAAGTATTAATAATGACAAAAATCAGAACTTATGAAACAATGGGCGTGAAAAAGCATGGTTTGTATTGATCACCTCTGTAAATCTCAAGCAGGCAATTTCACACTTAAATGAGATCTTTAACGAGTTTTGTTGGTTAGTTGTCTAGTTCCTATTAATCCGAGCCGTAGGCTGGAGTTATCTGTAATATCAGCCGGCCAGGCGACAGAGGAAGAGCATAACACAAAGCAGCCTGCCTGGATCAGAATTCATCAAAATCTTCGTGCTGGATCTTTACCTTGATCAGTTTCATTTTCCTCTCTTTCATACGATCGAAGTTTGAAGTGTCACCAAGGTGCTTTACGCTTGGCATATACGGCGGTGTAATTTTGCGATTAATCAATAAATTCCAATCAACATTACTGAACCACTTATGATCTTTGATATCGGCAATTGCATTCTTCATACTGCCTAATCTCCTTGAGATATCGACCTGCAGTAAATTGAAAATCAAATCTGCCAAGTTTCTGGAAAAATCCTTCGGCATTGAATATGCGAGAGTCAAGATGTTCTCATAGGTCTTCATCACTGTCGGGGCTGAAAAAGGCGGTGTGCCGTGTACCATCTCAAACAGAAGAACTCCGAAGGACCAATAGTCCACCGATTTTCCATATCCCTTATTCATAAGGATTTCAGGTGCGAAATAATCAGGCGTGCCGCAAATGCTGTAAGTTCTATGCGTCACTACTTTGCTCAGGCCGAAATCCGTCAACTTCAAATAGCCGTTTTCGTCAAGAACTATATTCTCCGGCTTAAGATCCCTATAAATGACGTCACAATAATGGAGGTATTCTAAGCCCAGAATGATTTGAGCAGAGTAGAATTGCGATAAAGTTTCATTGAATTTTTCCAATTTTTTTAAATGGTTGTACATTTCGCCGCCGGGTAGAAATGGGAGACTCAGGTAAATATAACCGTTATCCTGGAAGGACATTTCCAATTGGACACAACACGGATAATTCAAGGATTGCAGAATTCTTTTCTCTTGAACAATTTGTTTCGTCAAATCCTTCTTGATCATCAGGGCTTTATCAAATGTTTTTATTGCGTAATACTTTTCTTCTTTTATTAGTCTTGCCAAATATACACGGCCGAATGCACCTTGTCCAATCGTTTTGATGAACTCGAAATAGGATCTCAAGTAACTTGATTTACCTTTTAGTTCATATCTTTGGTTAAACTCTTCCTTAGCTTGTTGTAAGAATAACTCCCAATCATTTATAGGAAGTACGACTCTTCTTGGTACTAGATCTTGGCTCATCCTGATCGTACTAATACATTATACTAATTACTATAAAAAATATTAAATATTGAAATTGCACCAAAAAAACGATAATTTTGACAAACGATTATAATTAAAAAATTCAGTCATCACATAGAATAAAAAAACAATGATAAAGTTGAGTATGTATCTTGAATGCATATGATATTTATTTTTTTTTTTCATCATATTGCATCATCTGCTAATAGAATAAATTATATTTTTTTTTGTATCCCAATTAAGAAATACCTATTGCTATACCTAAGCTATTGCAGAACAGAGACGGTTTCAAACTCCAATCTGTACTAATATGATTTTAAGTTCTTGGAATATATCTACTTAGCATCAAAATCAATAGTGAATCTAGCTGTGAAATTGTTCGCTCGGATATACAAGTGACAAGATCATCATGCATCGCACAACTTAGTCCAAGATAAAACTTAATTTATCTTGTATAATTTTTAAAAAATTACCTATTTTAAATCGCTAACAATTCATATTCAAATGACTGCAACAATGAATTTTTTTACTATAACAGAGAAGCATATTTTTAATTACAGAACCTAATTACCAAGCGCGTAGAATCTTTGAAACGTCACTTTTTCTCTTATCTTATTTTAACTTATCTCTGGCATAATATCAAATCTGAGCTAAGTCAGTAGGCACAAACCGTAATTACAACCAACAGCATCTAATTATTATAGATTATTCTATATACTTATATAGATTATTATTATACTTATTATGCCATACTTATAGACATGACAGCCTTCTTTTTTGTTTTATAAAACATATCAATAAATCTAGAGTTGTTAAATCTAAAGTAACGGACAGCGTTTGAAGCATTTTAGATTGATAACATAGCTTCGGTAATACAGAAGACAAATTTACATATTAAATGTGCGACTTCTAATTAGTTTTTCTATTTTTATGAAATAAAGCTTTCTGTGATATCACGTACCCGGAACAAGAAAAAAGTCATGTATCCGATTTTTTAAATCTTAATATACCTACGTTTTTTTTGTTATTTGAGTTTAAGAGCATGAAATACCGGTTATCCTCCAGGTTAACAAGCTGTTCTAGCAGGATTGGAAGTTTAAAATTTATTTTTTGGATCTGCCTCGAAATAAACTCTCCCAGGCCGGATTCGAACTGTTGTCGCTTCAGACTTGCGAGAACCTCCACGAAACCTCATTTACAGGTTTTTGTTAAGTAATTATTGTGGTATTAGGTCCTTCATAGAATAGTTACACCAATTACTTATTAGTAACTACAGTGATCGTTAGTAATTATTAATACGAGATTTATTGATCTTATAGTACAGGAAAAATAAGCCCAAATCGATCAAAGAAAAAACAAAATTTGTAGATTCATAAAAGTTTGGTCATAACTTTTTCTTGGTAGTAAAAATCTAAATCTGCAGAGTCCGCCCTAATTTCCGGGGAGAAACCCTCCCAGCGGAGTATCGAAATGGCTGTATTTTCGCTAAAGTTCACAAATTAAGTCGAGTAAGGTATCGTTTCTTATAGATATTTTGCTACTGTATTAAATTAGACTACTCCCACGACGATGCAGTCAATAGTTCAGAATTTATCATTGATTTTAGGTTAAAAAAAAATACATATAAATCACATTCTTCGACTTAACTATTTACAGGGTATCTACAGAGTGTCCCGTGGATCACGGGAAATATTTAAAGAGGTAATAATGAGCAATAAAAAAATTTCATATTGACCCGTGATCTGATGCCACACAGAAAAGCAGGAAATTTGTGTTTCGTATTGTTTTTTTAAGTGTCACATTTTTTATTGAATAAAAAGAGATCACTTAAAAACTATTCAAGGTAGTTACGATTTCAGCATCGTAAAAGTAGACCGAATTCCCTTAAGAAATATAGTTCGGCTTAGCTAAATCCGTTGGAAGGGGACTCTGGGGAGACCAATAACGAAAAGTTTTATTTTATTTTTTCAATTCACTCTTTATTTTTGAGTGTTTTTCTCAGACCCCTATGCCAATCCCAAAAGAAACCCCAATTCCATATATATGAAATTAAAGCTATATAATAAAACAACGGATGGGTTGACTGAGACATTGGCGAAAGGACCAAGATAGCAGGCAGATGCTTCCAATCCCTCAAGACTGGCTTTCTGAACAAGAAATAAGTCTCTAAAACAACCAAAAAAGTAATATACAAGAATACGCTTCTTCCAATCCTGACATACGCAAGTGAGTCTTGGACCCTCACTTCCAAGCACAAGAGCCAGATCCAAGCATTGGAAATGCGCTACTTAAGGAAAATTGAGGGGAAAACAAAAAGAGACAGGGTGAGGAACTCCACAATAAGAAAAAACCTGGACATAGGGCCTGCAGAAGAAATAATAGAATAGAACCAGCTAAGATGGTTCGGACATGTCCTGCGGATGGCTGAAGACAGACTACCAAGAGTTACCCTCGAGGCTAAAGTGGAAGGGAAGCGACCACGTGGGAGACCCAGAAAGACCTGGCTGGAGGGAGTAAAGGAAGGTTTCCAGAAGAGAGGCATGGACTGGAGAAGAAGAAGACAGCTGGCTGAGGATAGAGATAATTGGATCAGGCTCTATCAAAAGGCACCTCACACCGCTCAGCGGTAAACGAGGACAAGATTAAAAAATAAAAATAAATAAAATAAAATAAAACTAGAAGTTTGCCTATAAGCTTTCGGGGATATCAATAACGAAAAGTTTTATTTTTATTTTTTTTTTTCACTCTTTACTTGTGAATGTTCTTCTCAGCCCCCTCTGGAGCTACAAATGCCCCACTAATAGGCAAACTTCTAATTTTATTATATACCTAATTAATTTCATATAAATGAAGTTGAGGTTTCTTTTGGGATCGGCATAGGGATCTGAGAAAAACACTCACAAATAAGGAGTGAATTGAAAAAATAAAATAAAACTTTTCGCTATTGGTCTTCCCAGAGAGTCCCCTTCTAATGGGTTTAGTTAAGCCAAACTATATTTCAGAAAAGGAATTTTGTCTAATTTATAATGGTGTTATCGGTACTAAATTACCTATAATAGTTTTTGAGTGATACTTTTTTCTATTCTATAAAAAATGTGACTTATTTAAAAAAAAAAACACGAAAGATAAATTGCCTTATTTTCTATGCGGAATCGGACCGTGGATCAATACGAACTTTTTTGTTGTTCTTGAGCTCTGCTTTTACCTCTTCACATATTTCTCGTAACTTAAGAGACATCCTGCTGTGCATAGTTCGCCTGCAATATGTGTTTTTTCTGATTTTGTTTACCTAAAATCAGTAATTTTACTAAACTATTGACTGCATCGTCGTGAAAGTCATTCGATTAAGAAACGATACTTTAATCGACTTAATTTGTGCAGGTTATTTTTCGAATACCCCGTCCCCCCTGGAAGGGTTTGTCCCCCCGCGGTGTCTGCAGATTTCGATTCTGATTAATATGGTAAAGTTATGGCCAAAGTTTCATTTATGTACAATTTCTTTTGTTTATTTTGTCATTTAATTGTGCAACATAAAAAATTAAAAGGTGAAAGAAGTACCGGATCGTTTTTTCAATACAGAAAGATATTCTGCAAGAAGAAGTCAGCTATAGCGAATGATACATAATGAAATTTTACAATAAAATAGACAAATAGGGATGTTCAAAAAAAAAATGTAGTAATAAAAAATTCTTAAGTAGATGGTTCAAAAATATATAATTAAATTCAACAATTCAGGCTATGTTGGAATCTTCGCTTATAGAGTAACACTCCTTTAATATTGGTTGTTATAAATATTTCTCGTTTTGTAATTTGTAAATTCCAAAACAAATTGTAATTTGTTTCAATAATCTATACATAATATGTATATTATATATTTCTTTTATCATATGATATTTGTTAACGATCACTGTACTTACTGAAAAGTAACTGGTGTACCTATTCTATATATGACCCGTGATATGTGTTATTTTAATTTTATTTTTTTTAATTCTGCTTTATAGCCTATAAAATAAGCATTGATCAATGTTACATACGTTCCCCTGTAACTATCTGTATAACATACAGATGGTAAACTCTCATTTGATTTCTTAACATCTATTTTCTTTTTTAATCATTGTATTTAATTTAAAATAAACAAAAAACAATATATTTTGGTTAGAAAAACATGATTGCAATCTGATTTTATTAAAAATCTGAAAAAATGTTCCTTCTATTATGTTCTGAAGTGATAACAAACATGATACGATTTTAGTATCATAAACTCTTGTAGATGGCCGATTAAAACATGCTTTCATCAATGTTTAATATGTTTGCATATTTTATATCGATTTAAAACGTTTTTTATGTTAAATTTAAGTTTGGAAAAAGGTAAGGAGTTGACTTACGCAGAAAAAATTATTTTCAAACCCGTAAAAGTTAGGTTAGGTTTTGATCACTCGTGTAATGATTTTTTTTTTTTTACATTGAAATACTGCGGAGAACTTCGTTTGTCTTTAACTACTTTATTTATTTAATTTTTAATGTAGATTATTATTGTTCCCATTATTTAAATAAATGAATCTATCCATCTAATGTAGTTGTACTATTAGACAAAAGAAGTGAAACGGCAACACTCGGTTTCTGAACATGGCTTATCTAATTTTTCTTTGGTATGTTCGATAAATCTAAATAATTAACAAACGTATTTACCTGTCTGGATATTGAAACGATTATATTGAATATCAAGACTCTAATGTCAATTGTATTTGTATCTTATTACACTTTTAAACTACCACTAAGCAAATGAAATCAGTACTTTAATAATGTAGTTATTTAATATGTTTCATTTGTATATATTGCTTTACTGTTGTTGTTTTGTTTTTTTCAATTTTCCGACATAGTAGATGATTTTAGTCCAATGAATTCCCATTTTTACCTCTACTGTTATTACATAAAGAATTTTTCATATAAAATGTATTAAGTTTATTTCCTTCCGTTAATATTTCCAGTTAAACTTGGTTAAAGCGAAGAAATTACTTATTTTTTTTATTTATTTTTTTTAAATTCTGCTTGTGGCCTATATTTGAAATGAAATCTATTATAATTAGGAATTCACAAAAAAACACAAAATGGAACTTCCAACTCACAAAAAGTAATTTATTTTTAGATATTAGCTCTCCACCAGAAACTACTTGTTAAACTCAGAATAGTACTTTTGATGATGTAATTAATAAAAAAAGCATTTAATTACTAATTTGAAATCATTCAGATTTAGCATTATATTATACTTATTCATTATTATCATTTTTATTTTTTATTGCTATTATTGTTATGATTATTCCGATTATTTTAGAGACTGGTTTTCTAATTTTGAATATCGGGAAAAACAAAAAAAAAATTAAAAAGTTAATTAATATAATAAATGTTATAAACTTGCCAAATTAATAAAAAAAAAAAATTTTCCTGATCCGCAATTTCATGATGAACTTTGTATAAAATAAAAACAAAGTTTAAGACACCAATAATTAAATTGGTTAATCATAAATAAGATTAATTCCGTAGCATTACTAAAATCAATTTCATAACAGTTCAAGCTGCATACATTTCAAAATCAAAAGTAAAGGAGGTTGAAGGAAGCCAACTAAACTCACAATAAATCAATTTCATCTTTGACACCACCAGTCCCTGTCCCTTATTTTTTCTACCAAAAAAAAAAAAAAGCAAAAACCGAAGCGTTCATCATTACGTCCGTTTATTTTCTCAACTTCTTCAAACTTGTAATTTATTTTGTCTGGAGTTAATTTGTCGCAGAACCACAATTTTTTCCATCACTTCACTAGACCGTGTTTCTAAAACAACGCAAAGAGGGATTCCTGATCTCAGCATACTGTTAATTATTTGTCTTAATTATTCTTGAGCTAAGCAGTTTTTTATTTTATTTATTTATTTTTTTTTTTTTATGAGACAAGCTCAGATAATATGTTATAATGACATAAGTGACAAAATAATTTCAAGTTGTTTCTAGTGACTAGATAAATTACAAATATTCAACATTTATTCATGTAAAAAAAAAGTAATATGAATTATTCCTTCATAGAGCCTAAAATAATAATTTAAAACTCAGGACTTCCTCACAATCGTAAAAAAATAAAAAAATTATTTCGAGATTTTGAAACAAACACTGTATTGTTTAATTTAGCATAAAGATTCTTTAAGAATTGTGGTGATTATTTAAAAAAAATCTAATAATTGTTAAATAGAAATTGTTTTTAAACAAAGAATATTGAACACATAATAGGTATCAAATTTTAGATTAAAAATTGAACTTCATAGAAGTATCACATACTACTGCATATTAGAATTACTATAATTGTAATACATAATTAATGAATAATTATGATTACATATTGTTGATTTAGTTTAAAGCGATTAGTATGTAAATAAAGATTTTATTTATTGTAGCTGCATGGATCTCTATTTAGAATTTATTTGACTAAAACAACTATTGTTTTATTTTGAAATAAAGATTTTTAAAGGAATTTATCAAAACAAAATGTATTGTCAAAAGCATCTGAAAAGACAGGAAAGTAGAGACTCCAAGTAAATTAAAACACTCACAAAAAAAGATAAAAAAAATCATTAATTAGGTTTTATTCCGATCCCAATAAAGTATGAAAAAACAATAATGTACAATAAAAATTACAGTTCTCTGTTTTAATTTAAAATTAACTAGGATAATTATATATGTAAGCAATTATAATTTTCTGTCCGAATTAGAAACTAATGTAGAATTAGGAACAACATAAAGTAGTATTAATAAAATATTTTGTAAGATAATAACTTTATATTCCCATAAAATTAGGACAAGCTTGATAATTTGAAAATCAACACATCTCATAATTATTGAGTTACTACTCTACTAATAAGGTTCAGAAAATTTTATAGCAAAATTTAATTAATTTTTCAAATTATTAGAAATTGTTTATTTATTTTTAATATAGATAATTCTATATATCATATATCCTTATTTCTTCTAGTTTCTAATGGGAATGTTATATATTTATTTGTTTTATGTCTGTATTTTTAAAAGTAATGCATTTTTTATTTATTAAGTGAATATGCATCTTTAATTTATTTATTTATTGATGTTTAGACTGCAGTGTGAAGGAAAAGAAACAGCGGGAGCAAGTTCTAAAAGGCTTCCAGAGAGCTGGGGAGACCTCTAGATCCAATTTGTGACAAACAACACTTCCAAAGAGGATTTCCACTGCAAAATCTAATGCTCGCCCTTTTCTTATACCTCCCGCTTACACCTCGAATATTCTCAATATTATTCTTTTCCTCTTTTCTTGATTGCTTAGAGACTGAGTCAGGTATTAGTCGGTCGAAAATTTATCTTACTTTTACTAAAAGAAAGAATACATTTTAAGTCAGAATCTTTAATCATGAATAAATAAATATTTATTCAGAATGACTACAAATTTATTCGACTAAAAGAAAACAATGCAAAATCCCGATTAATTTTTTAGTCATTGATTTTGAACTAAAATTTCAATCGGATAAAAAAGTATTCGGATGAAACTTTAATCGAATAAATGTCTCTAATCCAATAAAAACCGATTCTTCAATTTCATATTGACTTATCTCTGATTGCAAATATCAGTGCAATATTTTTCTATAATTAAATCAAAGCAGTCAATGTAATAATTTTCGCCCACGTTGTGCTTAGAGAGAACAATCCTTCAAATTTTAAATAATTTTAATATTTTTTATTAAAGAATTTGATTTTTGCAAAGAAAATGGTGTTTTATTATATATATATATATATATATATATATATATATATATATATATATATATATATATATATATATATATATATATATATATATATATATATATATATAATTAAACCGTTTAAAATATAGCATTGTTTTTCATAAAAATTACGCAAAATATTTTTTTTTAACTATCTAAATTTACTGAATAAAATTATCCAAATATTTATAAACATAAACCGCGTCACTGAAAATAATATTTAATATATATATATATATATATATATATATATATATATATATATATATATATATATATATATATATATATATATATATATATATATATATATATAAAATTCCTTCATTTTAATTTTTAAATACAGTTGTACTTACCTTTATTTAAAATAAAATATATGCCAACTCAGTCAAAAATTTAAATATTAAAAAATATGTATATGATTTTTATTACGCTAAATTGACATTTCAAAATATTAATGATTTTTTTATTAAATATTTTTAACTCACAGATATTAATTTTTAATGATTTTTAAATTATTATTATAAATTTTATTATAATTATGATATGAATGCATAAATTTATTCTTATTACCCTTAAATGTGCCAGATTGTATAACAGCGAGATTACTATTAAAACAAACAAATATATATTTTAATTTATTTCTTCGTATTCCAAATAGATTATTTTTAAGTTTGCTATTTAAGTATGGATGTGTTTGTTAAAATTTATATATTATATTGCTGTGGTTTAATGTGTTTATTTTCTAATTGCATAAACGGTATGAATGTTTTACTTAGATCATTATTGTCATAGTTATAAATTAAAGATATATGAAATTAATATTAATTAATGTTATAAGAATTTAGTTAAATAACAAACAGTAGTCTACAAGAAAATATTTATTAATAATGTTTACGTATTACAAGGATTTTAATTTAATGTTTTAATAAATTTGCCTATTAAATTGTAACTACTTAAAATAAAACTGATTTTATGAAAACACTCTTGCATTATAAATTTATTTATTTATTATAAATACGCTTTGAATCAGTTATTATAAATAGTAAAACAAACGAGAAATATAAAATAATGATAATATTTATATTTGAATAATTTCTGTCTCGTTAAATACTTCAGATGTAGATCTTTAAGGAACATATAGAAACAGATTTGTAGACATTTTAAGTGCTTTCAAAAATCGAGGTTTGTGTTTCTCAATGAAGAATTTTATAAATCATAATTTATTAAAAATCTAGGAGTAGAAGACACTATCTCAACAATCATATTAAAAATAGAATTATTAGTTAAAATGAAATTCATATATTTCTAAGTATCATGAACGTCAACATTAATTATTAGTACACCCCTTGTTTAAAAACCTTATTGCATTTATATATAAATATAATTATTAAATTAAATTCATAATAAAAATACATTTCGATTATTGAAGAAATAAACATTTGTTGAAATTTCTATATGTGATCATTCTATTCATTATTAATTCATTTAAATCTTTTGAGTAAGTGCATAGTGCCCACGTAAAGTGTTTGTGAAAATAACAAAATATAAATTAGAAGATTTCTATATTTATTAATTTTTTTTTAATCCAAAAATTATTATTTTTAATCGAGTATAAAATTTATAATTAGTTTTTGTTTGGGTAAAACTAATTTCTCTAAATACTTATTGAAAACTTCTATACATACGTTTTAATATTACCGGCATGCAAAAAACTCAACATTTGGGTGTGATATAAAAGTTTCTTCAGGGAAAATTTGCTATCCGTGTTAAGATTTCACGTATGAATATAAGTATCCGTCGTAAATATTTAATGCAAATTTAGAGGAAAAATCCACTCTCTGAATTTAACAAATAAACAAAATTATCCATTTTATTACCTAGTACAAAGCTTTCATGTAACAGCTTCTTCTTAGTTTGTAAGTGTTCATTGATTGGAGTTTTAGTCATGCTGTTAACAAATCAACAATAAAATACACGTTGTAATCGACAGTACGAATAAATATTTATGAATTGCACTTGATTCTCACGCTGCCCTCTTCAAGTACCACCGGAAACCATAAATTTTAGAAGCAACAATAAATTTGCTATATTAATTTAAATATTAATGAAATTAAGAATGCGTTTTTAATTTGAATCTTAATTAGGGCACGCTAACTTATTAGAATGATGAATATTAATTGAAAGGTCAGTTCTCACAATCGGTATTGGTTGAAATAGAAATAAATAAAAAAGAATCTTGTTTGCAACATTGTAATAAATTAATCTAATTCCATTGCGTACTTTAAGCTGTACAAGAGAACAAGAACTCAGGCATTTTAAATTTCATTATAAAGAATTAAATATCAAAATTAAAAATCTACTTCCTGGAGTATTTATTTACTATTTATACTAAAGTAACTATAAGTTATACTTTAGATAGAAAAATTAGAACCAATTATAGTTTTTTTTTAATAAACATAATTTTAGATCAAAATTCAAATTACTCAATCCTTAAAAAAAGCATGTATTTAATAAAATATTTAAGATTTGAGGATATATAAAAATATCTATCTAAAGCTCGTGCTTGTTTTATAGGTACAATGTTTAGATATTAAAAATAGCAACCATATGAAAGAAACTTTAACTTCCGAAAAATAATCCGCAGGACTTTAGAAAACCAACCTGGCCAATAAAAAAAATTCGCGAACTAAATTCAAGAAAAGTTTTGATGAAATCTTCGATTTTTAACCACTTATTTGATAAGATCGAAGCCAGCTTTTGTATTTCGTTGCTTTATAAAGAACAACGAAATAAATCTGTAAATATATCAGAACATGGCTATTTAATATAAAAAAATTCTTAAAATTTTCTAACATCGTTCTACACTCGATTGTCATGCGGTACGTCTAATAATTGTAGGAGTATCTACTTTCAGATAAGAATCTAATTCGGTATATCGGAAATCACAAAACAAATGAGCAAGCTAGGGCGATACATTCTAACTAAATATAAAAGGTGTAAATGTAGGAGAGCTCATGCAGAAACTTATATCATAATATTATGCCGCTTACCTGTGGGGCCGCTGGGGAAGTTGGGTGGTAAGTGTAGCCGAATTGTGGGTAGGCCGACATCGCCATCGGGGTGGCAGCTTTGTTGTCTAGGCTAATTTGTTGCTGCTGCTGCTGCTGCTCATCCTACCGGCACACAAAACACAAGACGGCTCTTAGCCTCTTTCAATAGTTACAATCTTTTAACACAAGGCTCCACACCCGAGCCCGGACCGGGAGCGACTGAGCCGGCGGTGGAGGGGCAGGTGACCACACCCCCACCCCTTCTTCACAGCCAATCAGATGCCGTCCTACCCCACCTCACTCCCCTCCACCGCCTTATAAATCACTCCGGCCCACGGCGTAGCCATCTTCCCCACCCCCCCTTTCTACCCTCCTTATCCCCTCAACAGTCCTCTCCTTCGACAAAAAGACTTGTTTATGTAAATTGTTAACAGCTCTTCATGGGGTTTTATGTTTTTGGGCTCGTTTCAAATTGAAGTCTTTTTATATTAGATAAGGGTGACGCCCCTCCACCCCTCCTCCAGTGTGTTTTATGAGCCAGTCGGAATTTCGGCTCTGCATTCACTAACGATCGCGTCCGAGTGATAAATATCTTAAGTCTTTTTTTATCTCTAACAAAAAGATAACACAAACGGATAAAATTGTACTCTACAGATACAATGGAAATTACTTATTCTTTTTTCAATATTTTTTTAATTCTAACCAAAAAAGAAAAGACTATTTTTTTTTTTTTTTTATAAGTATTAAAAGTTCTGTATCTAATATCAAATTTTTGTGGAGCTGAATACAGTAAAACTTTGTTATAACGCTCCCGTTTATAGCGATATCCTAGCTGTAGCGCTCTTCTTCCTCGGTTCCGGTCCAAGTTAGTGGTTTTTCTGTGAAAGTATATTCGTTATTACGATCCGATTTTCTTTTTATGAAGGTCCGAATGAGTTATTCCTTTAGTATTTTTTACATTTTAACAGTTTGTTTTCAAAATATGAGAGGGGTTGACTTGAAATTTTCGAACTTCATTTTCGATGAGAAGTCAATTCTTTGTCAATCACAGACTTTACCGCCTCGACTAGATAGATTTAATACCATCATTTATACAAACTTGTGGCGCGTCAAATTCAGCGAATTCAGATTTAACATCCGAATGGAAAAATCAAATGTTGACGCCTGTGAACCCTGTACAAAAAAAACCCTGATGATTACTTCAAAGCAGGAACATCAAAAATGTAGATTAATTTATTTTATTTTATTTGTAGTTTAAATAAATTAAAAAAAAAATTGTTAGTTATTTTTATGATTTCCCGATTATAGTGTTTTCTTGGATATAGTGTTTTTCCACTTATAGCGCTCTTTTTCTTTACGCTCTAGGAGAGCGTTATAACGAAAATTTACTGTATATATTATTGTAACAAAAAAAAAATCATTTCCTTACTAGCTTTAATCATGCAAATAAGATCTAATCTTTATTCACACATCTTTAATAAAATAACAAATTTCGATTTTAAAGTGACCATATATATATCTACCTATTTGAATTTACTGGTAAATTCTTGTACTAAAAGTGAGGTGAAATAATTGGCCTAATAGTAATTTTTAAAACTTAGATTAAAAACGATAACTACGATTTCATGATAATTCAGTCTGTGGGCTGTATCTTTTTGGTGTAACGATGAACAAAACGATAAATAGCTTTGTGCTTCAGTTCGAGTTAGAAATTGAAATAAATAACAAAGCACTCATTATATTACGTTAATTTTCCTCTTAAGAAAATATGTTAACTAAAAAATTAGTAAAATTTCCCAACACATAATAAATTATGTAAAAGCTCGTAATAAAACTTGGGCAAATGATTAGAATATTAAAGAGGTAGATTCATTTTCCTCTCTTTTCCATCTAAATGAAAAAAATGCACACATTAATGGGACCTATTTGGTTTTATGCGCACACCGACATCTCGAACCTTCGCTTTCAGTGATTCATTTGTACAATTTTAGCTGATTTTTTGTATAACGTCTGAATTTATTATTCAAACAAAAAAAAAAAAAAAAATAGGTACCTATACCGTATATTTCTTCATCATGCAAATGTTTCTTTTTCTACTTCATCGGAATTTTTTCGTATATCTTGCAATAACAAAATATACAATAAAATGCAAGAACGAACAGTGTGAAAAATTGCGCTCTATTCGTAAGATGTCGTATAAAATCAATAACGATTTTTTTAAATAAATAATTATTAATTAATAATTAATAAAGTTTTAAAATTACTTCTTGTAAATGTCAGTTATTTTCCCAGAAAAAGGCTTGAACTGATAGCTTACGTACAAATAATTCTCACTCCCATTAAATAAAACTAGAATATATTTTTTTTCTACAGCTTTGCATAAACGTTTGACATACCAAACATAAAACCAACGACAAATATATGACAAGAAATATCCAACGTTGTGTGTTCGGATCACTCTAGATATGCAAAGATTTGAAGTTAACTTTTAAAGTAACACCGTAATATAATATAACTTTTAGACTTTCCGCGATTAATGTTTTTAGTAGGTATTTTGAAATATCATGTTCATCAGTTAATGAATACAACTTTTTAAACTAATTACAAAATATCACTATGCTTTTATAGTAGACACGGTCATTATACTGCCATTTAATGTTTTAGCACTAGAGATACATATTATCAGATCTCGTATTACTATTATTTTTTGTCTGAATGTGATTTCTGAAGGTTGGTTAGATATTTAAATCATGTTGTAGTGCATAGGAATTTAAATTTGTGAACGCACTAGTTGACGCATAAATTGAGGCATAGTCTTGATATTCTAACGCCCAAACATAAGGCGTTAACCCTAGAGAATTAGGAATTCAAGAATTTGCCACAATGCCTGCTTCAACTAGTGCGTTTCAAAGTGACGAATCCGAAAATCACATTTTTGCATATTCGATGGTTGGACACGTTAAAGACGATATATGCTAAGTACAAATTTGTCATCATATCGTCGGTCACAATGTGTCATATTACATAACTACAAAACGTTTTGATTTAGGATTATTTTATTTTTCCCTAACTTTTACGCACATTTTTTTTCTACTTGATAGTATATTACTTACTGATACTTAATATTTAAAATAAGAAAATATTTCAGTATGATGAAAATTTATTTATTTTTTAACATATTTTTTGTCTCCGCTGAAAAGTTGGGATTTGGCAGTTATCTGATTTCATTGCAACCATCGCTTCAGAGCAGAATTAGGTAGCTTTATGCCAGAAATTAAATTTTGCACGTGAGAGTTTTACTTTTTGTTTCAGAGTTTCGTAATGAACCTCTAAATGTATTTGCCATATTTTTGACCTCTTCTCGCGTATTATAGACAGATAGAGACTACTTCTGCATCAAATCCGCATTAGTCTGAACTACCTATCTCAATTAATTGATAAAAACAGAAAAAGCTAAAGTTGGAGATGCATTTGGCAAATTTCACTTATCACATGTGTACACAATAGATAACATTAATGCCAATGCGTGCCATTGAGGCAAAGTCTTAAATTCCACAAGGGTTGACGCGTTGTGTCTTTTGAACATAAGGATATCAAGACTTTTCCTCAATTCATGCCTCAATTAGTGCGTTTTTAAGTCATGGTAGGGACCGTATGTACACAGCACCATAGTTGTATGGATTTTATCATGATCTGTATCATACCCGGCATAATTATCTGCAATAATAATAATAATAATATAATATTAAATGTCTATTGTATTTTTGTTTAAGAACAAGATCCACAACTGCCTATATTGTATACCTATTTTGTACCTATAGTACAAAAAAAACAACGTCAAAAAAGGTAATTGCTCAGTGCCATTATGTTATTGAAGAGAATAAAGATGGGAGCAGTGGCTCTGTATATCGTTGCGTGTGTTTTATAGTCCAAGTCTAAATCATAGCCACCGAGGACTAACTATCCCATTTATATTTCTCTTAATGAGCGGTTTGATTTACCACAACTGCCAGTACAAGCGGGGATCTTAATCTCTTCCTTCACGTTGACCACAACTACTCATAAAATGAGTCCAACAATACGAGGAATACAATACTCTAACCGCTTGTTACTAAACGAAAATAGATAATAATATAATAGGTAACACAGTATATGAATTGAGGGCAGGAGGTGAGAACCCAAGAACAATTTAATAATTTTGTGAAAACGCATTTTGAACTAAAAAACTTTTTGATAAATTTTGAAACGTTTAAGTTTTTAGGAATTGATAAATTATTTGCCTCTTCTATAATTTTGTTTTTATTAAAAACTAGTTTGAATGTTCTTCAGTTCTAAAAACAAACAAAAATTCAAAAATAAGCAATTCAAAATAAAATTTGGTATTATTATTCATATTAAATTAAGTGTATTATAAAACATATTTTAATTATGAATTTAATTAAGAGAAGAAATCAAATATATGTTGGTACTCACCAAGGTTTTCATAGATTATTTCAAACAGAAAAGTTGAAATATCTCCAATTGAATTAATGGAGATAGTTATTTGGTCATCTAAGCAAAAATATAATTTAGTGATCTTTCAGTTTTTCCCGTGTATTTGGCTGCACAATCATTACAATTTAGTTCGTATACTCCGCTTCTAAGAGTCTATTTTAATTTAGGAGAAGGGAAATATGAGAATAGGGTTTTTTATATTTTAAATCCAGGGTTTAATCTAGTTTTTTCAATTCATTTCCGACTTTGGTGGATATAGAGCTATATATAGCTATATAGAGCTTGGTGGAAATATGGAATCAAGACATAATTATTTAGTTCAATTGTAAAATTATTTCATCTGTATATTATCTAATTGTATTTTTTAGCAAAATTATTGTATTTTCTATATTGTTTACATGCATTATTTAGTTTAGCTCTCAGTATTTTCAAGTTTAGTTTAAGATTCAATATTTTTGTTTTTAATTTTTTATTTATTTTATGATGTCTGTTTTGTTTTGTTTATTTGTCTTTTGTTTTCTAATTTTTTCTTCATACTTTATTCTTTTGTGTATTGCTATGTTTATATTTCTTCAAAAATAAATTGTATAGTATAATGTAACTAAAATATTACTATATAGGTAACTAGCCTATTGCAGCATGGAACCTTTAAGTTTTATAAATATACGACAAAAAGGAGAAAAAAAAAATTTGGTCCTGAAGATTTCTGAATTCTTCAAAAATAACCTAATAAATTATAGTAATTAACTGTTCTATAAAAAAAAATATGAAGAAAATTTGTAGTATCATTAACAAAGTGTAACTTGGATCGTGTAGGTAATCTACATTTTCTTGAAATATCTGAACGGTCAGATCACTGGCAATCATGATATTAAAAAATGAATATCGAATATAATATTAGCGAACGCATAAAAAGAAATACTAACTTATTAATTTATTTTATAAGCCATGGTTTTCTAGTTTGGTGATTCAAATGTAATTTGTAAGTTCAAGGCATGTCTAATTACATTCCAAATATAACACAATAAAACCATGATGAACCGACAATTACACATCACGGACTAACAACATAAGGGCTGAGAAATACAAGCGCATACGACTGTGACGGATTCTTGCCACAAACATTCCACACTTCTTATTTCACGGTAACAAACCACAATCGACCTCCTTAAGATTTTCTAGTGTAGAAAAACAGGAAAAAAAGCATGTGAAAAATCGTTTTGTATTTTTTTTGATTTTCTCTTCACTAATTTCATTAAAGTTTATTCCGTTTTATAACTTTGCATTGAATGTTGGCCATGCCTACTGGCCCTATCATTTCAATACAGGTAATATGCTAATTTGGCATGACATCTGCAAAATTTATAAAAAACACGAACCTCCAATAAATAAAGTTTCCACGGATGTGAGAAATGATAAAACGATGAGAAAATGTTAACGCACCATAAAGCTTTTATAATACGAAATAATCCTTTTTAATTTTATTTATTTATTAATTTTTTTTCAAACTTAAAACATAATTTAATTTATACCTTGACTATATAATAAGAAATTCTCTTGAAAAATAGATATTGAAAAATTTCAATAATCGGAGTTTCATTTTATTCAAGCGGAATCCTAAAATTTTCACTTTTTTTTTCATTCTGTACTCAATATCTTGAAATCTACCGACAAATGTTTTCAAAGCAGGCAAAGTAAATTTGAGCTCTAATGGAGCTCTTCAAGTTTACCAGTTCCCGAGATATAATTTTAACATTTGAGAGGTAATAGATAAGTGTCTCAAATAGTCCCTGAAATAAACTATAAGTTTTTATTTTGACAACTATTTTAGAAACTGTTCTTCCTACGAAGATAATCATTGTGAACTACATAAAGGCGCATTTAACAAGCTCCAATTTGGTTTGTAATAGACATCTGTATGTCTGATAGTTCCTGACAAATCAGATGTCTATTACTTTTCTTACGATATGGATCAAAATCAATTGCAAACTATCAAAATCGCGTGCAAATATATTTTTGAAAAACTTTATCTCGGGAACTATTTGTCATACCATGTGTCAATTACCACTACAATTGGAACGAGTCAAGTGAACCATATAGCAGATTATGATGATTATCTTCGTAGGAAGAGCAGTTTCCATGATATTTTCAAAAATAAATTTAAAGAAATGTTAATTTTTCGTTTTTTGAAAAACAATCTCTAGAAGTGGTAAACGTAAAGATTTATTAGGGTCCAAATTTGATCAAATTTACTTTACTTTAAAAAAGGTATTCACAATATTTTTCGCGCAGCTGGTAACTGGGAGTTGATATAGTTGAATTATTTTTTAACTCTGAATAACAATAAATACAATTAAAAAATATCTGATGTGAACAACATATGACTTCCTTGTACGCCTATTAAACTATAAATCGTTGGCTCAAAAAGTGATCAATAATTTGGTTACTAGTTTCCGAAGACTTCAGTATCTCAAAATCGATACTCGGCGTAGCGATATCCATCTAATGGCACACACACAATCACACACACACACACACACACACACACACACACACACACACACACACACACACACACACACACACACACATACTCTTGGTTCTGGAGGTCTCATTCCGTTATTATATATCGTTTTTTTTTCAGTAGGTAATAATTCCTAAGAGATTTGTTCGTGTTCCCTGACAACATTAGAACTGCCTATGTCATTTGATAAAGCATTGGAAATTGACAGTTTCGACATTTTAAGCGGAAAAACTCAACTTAAATCTGATTCTCCTGCTGCTGATTCTCCCATCTCACAAATGGGGAGGAAACCCGTATTTTACACTCCATTTTAACACGGTAACCTTTATTACCGAAACATATGATTTCTGTATTACATTTTAATATAAATTTTGATGTAAGTTTATTATGACCTTCAAGTAAAGTACCCTTTTCAGCTCACCAATTTCAACAAAAATCTAGTAAATACATTCATATCGATATAAAAGTCCTATTTACCAAATTTGAGATGTTTTACATTATATTTTAATATAATTTTTTATGAAAGTCTAATATGGCCTTCAAGTAAAGTACCATTTCCGGTGATCAAGCAGTGACCAAAAAGGGAGGTTCACAACTAGATTTTTCAACAATCCTAAATACAAAATTTTAACTTTCTACGGCTAACCGTTTTTGAGTTATGCGAGATACGAAGGTGTGTACGTACAGACGCCACAACGAAACTAGTCAAAATGGATTCAGGGATGGTCAAAATGGATATTTCCGTTGAAATCTGAAAACCGAAAATTTTCGCGATTTCAATACTATTGGGTATTGGGTAAAAAAGTAATATAAATAATTTCTATTGGAATAAATTTAGTTGGCCATAGATAAAATTATGGAAGAAGTTGGTCGCGGGGTGCGATCAATGACAAACACACTAATAAGTGTACCTTACTTATTCTGTACCAAAGTTTCAGCCTAAGTTATAGGCTGTACGCCTCTGCACTGATGATGGCCTAAAACTTAGGCCGAAACGTTGGCACAAAATAAATAAGTTATACTCATTAGTGTTTTTGTCATTTACCGCAACCCCCGACCAACTTCTCCCTTAAATAATTTCTAGTGGTGTCATCTGAAGAATTTTATTCAAAGTTATTTTCTACTTTTATATAATATTATATTATTATATATAATTAATTTACAATTAAATTGAACCATTGGACCATTGGCAAATTTACATTTGACGTATTCGGTTATAATTTTTAATTTTCTTCATAAAACGCTAGCAGCGCTAAATTAAAATTATGCTATACCTATTTTGATCTTTTGGTTGAAAATTAAAAATATTAACTTCAAAAAAATTTTAATTTTGCTCTTATTTCTACACAATTTCTTCTCGGTGAAACTTGAAGTTATAATTCATGAAATATACAATAATAAAAATATAGATAGCCTCTTACAATTAGATTCGAATGTCCAGACACATTATTTTTTAAAATAATATTCTTTGATATAACTTTCTATTTTTCCAATATTTAATATTATTCGGTAATATTGGAATATTACCGAACACTTTGTAGACATATTATTTTTATTGGATTCATGTTTTCGTAATTTAGTTTTTTTTTCTCTTTCATAATAATCCTATGCAAGAGGATTTTATTTACTAAGTGTACATACTCCATGCAAAACAGCATGATATATGCATAAGAATATATAACGGATATAAAGAATATATAATGGAAATATGAATCAATCCACATCCAACATATATATTAGATATAGATAGCATTGAATATTGTAAAACAAAAATATTGTCTCCTTTATTTAGTGCTAATTATTCACACATACGAATTTTTACCCACAAATGACTCTAACTCTCTGAAATAAGAAAAACTATTACGAAATATTTAGTCATATACCTATAGAAAAAAAAAATATGTTGTGTATATATGTATAAAATATTTCATACAATATGTATAATATATATTTTAAGAAATGTTCATTATTGATAACTTTGTATCTGTAATATAATTCATAATATCTAGCAAAATTTAAAAAAAAAATCTCATTGCGTTCAAGGAATGTTACTATCTATTTATATTTATCAATGCAAGTTCAATTCACTGAATTAAAGATTATGAATAATTATACTTGACAATGATATTAACAAATATGAAAAAAATAAAAAATACTCATTATACAAATATTTTTGAAATGATGATCGAAGGCTATTAAGTATCAAATTCAGTCTATTTTATTCCCATATTGGCTAGATACTTATTAAACACAAATTACATTTTGCCGACGTTTCGACCCATATTGTAGAGCTTTATGAGGCATGCGAAGAACAAACGATTAGGAAAATGAAGATGTTTGTGTATAACTGAATGTAAATCTATATTTGAGCATGATTCAATGGTTATAAAATAAAAAACTCTTACTTTGCTATTATTTTTTTATTACATTGTTAACAACATCGTTAACTGAGGCAATTCTTCGGGGATTGAAACATCGTCAATATTAATTAAACGTATTACGAACAAAAGATTGTATTCACACTTGGTGAATAAAATTTGTAAAAATAAAAAGTAATAACAATGCTAAGATCACAATAAATTAAACAGTTTAAATTGTACTTGCTTCTACAGAATTTTTGAAAAATTAAAATCTTATTAATTTGTTAAAAAAATTAAAACGATAATACGATAATATATTAACAGAAAAACTCTTCATTAATTTTAATTTTAATTGTAAATGCATTATTGATTCCGAGATAAATAAAATTATTAAATTAATGAATCATGATTATTACAAATTAATTACAATTATAATCACGTTTATGTTAATAAGGAAGCTATAACATTTATTTGTCATTTCATTGCATGATGATTGGCGTAAAGTAATTATATAATTATATAATTATAAAATCATCCTATTATTACTAATTTTCATAAAATAAAGAATTGGGGGTCGGGGTGGCCGAGTGGGTTAACGCACTTACTCACTCACAAACCCAAAGATTGAGAGTTCGAATCCCGGCACTGGCATGAATTTCATTTAATTAAATTAAATAATTCAAGCAATTTATCCCGCCCCTCCCCCCGGGTATGTGAGGCCCGTCAGCATACTTGGAGGCAACTCACAAAAAGGCAGGGCGTAGGAATGATGACCCTTACCCCCGTGTACCTAAATTGAGAATCGCGGTGCGGTCTCCTATGTATGAATGCATCATCGAGCTGCCAAGGATCTCCACGGTCTACAGTGCCAACAGAAAAAAAGTACTGCCGCAGTTGACTTATAAGACTTCATGAACTGACAATCTCTCACGGTGTTTAAATCTGTATCGAATTAATAAACAATGCTTAATAAATTCTCATATATGAATTTGATGGGAGAAGAAATCATTTTAATTCTTTTTTTTTTTCTTAGGAAGTCTATATTATTAATAAATAATGAGTAAAATACAACATTTATTTACTTCTAGATTATCCTAAGTTTACCTTCCGGGAAAGCTTTCCCTATCTTCAGAACATTTCACTACAGCGTAATACCATCACACTTGATGTCTATATATTGTATAAGAATATCTTGAACACGCTAGCATCTTTTTTAAATGTTTGCCATTTCAAAAAGTAATAATCATTCTCAATTTCTTTCACTATCAGAGATAAAATCTTTTTTTTTTTAAGGCATTTATTATTTGCCTTTTATTAGTTAAAAACTAATACATCGTTATAAATTTGGCAACGTTTCGGGGCTTCTCTCCCACCTTTAGAACTACAAATTATGCAACAAATATTATTTACATAAACATTTAGCCACTATACAAATCTTTTTTAACATATTTTTTGTTATACCACACTTCATTATATTTGCCTAACAAACAATCGAAACTGTTCTTGAATTTTCTCTTGTGATTAGTTATATATCACTATAATAATATCTCAACAATTAAGCCCAAAATAACAAGATCTGAATAAAAAAAATCATGAGGTCTTTTTCAAATAAATAAGAATCGCAAACATTGGTAGGAGAAAAAATATAAAAAAAACTGAAAATTTCATTATGTTTACTGAAGTCTGAAATATCTTTATTGTTATTAAAACAACAAAATGGTTAACTAAAGAAAATTTATTAAAAATTGTAATGAATTAAGAAAATGATAGAAGTTAGCAAGTGAGCAAGCAAGAGAAAAATTTAAATTAATTAATCCTTTGAAGTTCATGACGTCTGTAAACGTCCTGTATTCAGAGGTGTATAAGCAAATGGCGTCCATACACGTCTTACATAGTCTATATTCATTAATGAGTGTTAATGGAGATGCGCATTACTTTTAAGTCTTAAAACTTTCATTACTTGACTTTAAAATAGTGAAATTCTATAGCCGTATATATTGCCTATCAAAGTTAAGAAGTATCAACTTGTGCTTAATTTGATAATTAAGATAATTACGATGAAGCTAACTGATGTTAGCTGCGTCAACTGTTTTTTAATTCGTGATGTCAAATATTTCTCTAAATAAAATGTAATTTCATTTGACAACTGATAAACCAAAAGAGACTAGCGACCTAAGGGTAGACAAGAGGTAGTTAGAGAGATATAGACAAGAGATAGCTCTGTGACCCAGGACATAGGAGTTCTACAGGACATAGGATAAAGGTTATGAGAAATGAAATAAATGATAGGAGGAAGTTCTTAGAATTTTATCAATTTTTATTTTTTAACATATAAAAAAATATAATATGAAAAATATACAACAGTTCTACCAAATAAATCTGATCACTTGTTTAATAAAAACTTATATTGTCACATTTAGAAGTCAAAAATTTATTTATGCATTTTGACTGTACTACAACCATCTATAAATATAAATATGATGCCTATATCATTGACCTTCAATTGCAAATTTATTATTCTGTTAAAACATAATTGGCAGTTAATTTTGAAACAAAGAAAATTGTTTATAAAAAAAGCAATAACTATTCAACTCAATCTTTAACTTATTTTTTGAACTTTAATAAGCACGTTTCTTCTTTTATAACGGAGTCATAGTTATTGCTTTTTTGATGAAGTATTTTCTTTTATTGGAATAGTAGCTGCTAATTATGTTTTAATAGAGGAATAAATGTTCAATGCAAAGTCAGTAAAATGTTTTATGAAAAAAGGGTTCTTAAATGGGAAATGGCGTTTTCAGTAAAAAGAGCATAAAAGTAATTGCAATGTTTCTTTAACCAAATTGGAATAACATGGAATAAGAAATATAAAATCGCTATTTTTTGTTACTTTACAGTAATGGTTTAAGAATAATTGGTTGAAATAATGAAATGCAAGAAGAAGTTGTTGGACAACATAGGCATTTTAAGTGTCGAAAACCTTTGCCAGCTTGAGTAAATGCTCTCCCTGCAGTTGCAGCCTCAATTGTAATTTGGTTAGTTGCTCAGGTAATAAAATGAGTTACTTTTGTTACTATTTATTTATATATTAATTCTTTGTTCTGAAGATTATAATTAAGTACAATTGTTTTACTTAATAAGGTTCGTAAAATATTTATATTTTAAATTACTACAATATTATGGAAGAAAGGATATGTAAAGACCTTAGCCTTAGACTCAATAGAGCCACAAAAATTGCAATGAACAGTTGTTAAAAGCCAGTTATCATCCCAATGACTAATGTTCCCTAGAGAAGCCTGCGTACTCGTGTAAACTTCACTCACACTCCTGTTAGCTAACGGTATACTAATGTTTATTACACTATTTGGATATCACGATTCTTGTTATCGTTATTTGCTATGTTAATGACACAAAGTGGAACCCAAGTAATTATCACCTGTTAAAAGATAGCGGTACCCGTTCCTGTAAGCTCTTGTAACCATGTAGAAACTTGTTTGAATCTCAGGGTCCTTACGGATTTTTTGAAAGAGGTCTAGAACGGGGTCCCCACTTAGCCATGTGGTGATAACTGAGTAGCTATTTAAATAAATTAGTAAGCGGTCCGGTTCCGAAAAAAAAAACTTATAAAAGCCGTTCACCATTCAAAAATCTCAATAAATTAATTTTAAAAATCATTTAAAACCGTGTTTATTTATAAAAGTTACTACTTATCTGATTATGAATATATTTATTATTTATAATAAACAGATTCATAATTAGAAAAGTCATATATGATATATTTGAGCCGTTTTCTTTGAAAGTGGTGTAAATCCGTTTTATATTAATATATATGGAGATATTTAACTGTATGCATTTGATTGGCTTGAAAAATATTGGTATACGTTAATACGCTCATTTTAGGTTTTAAAAATATTAAATTGATTAAAGTTTATTATGTGGCCATTTTAAAGCATTAATTAAAAGAAGTTTATACTTTTGATGACCTCGACCACTTTCAAAGCCAACAAAATTGCGAAAATCATGCATTTATGAAATATTAAATATAGGATTTCAATTGAATCAAAACATTTTTTTTTAATGAAATTTTTATTAAATATGTTAAAAAAACAACATACTAAGGCTTTATTTCAATATTTCTTAGTGTAATGACATTGAAATTACTTTAATTACAATTTTATGATAGTAAATTTAGATATTAAAGTGAGTTAGCTGTCATTTTAAACAATTTATATTTTAAAGTTCCAACTATTTGAAATTTATATCTGGCATGATATATAGATATAAATATCAAATAGTTGGATGTTATGTTTATATTTTGCATACTGTTATTCTATTATGATATTTTGTTGAGACATGGGAAAAAGATAACCTGTTAATTTTATAACAGCATGCTGTTTCTTATGCTATTTTAATTTGTGAATGTATTGAGTTTAGAAAGCAGATGGTAATCATGGCGGTCAAAATTAAACAAAAATATAATTATAATGAATGCTTACGCTAGGTTAGTCTCTTATATTATATTATATTTATTTCCTTATTATTATATAATCTTTTTATTTATTTAGTTGATCTTTGGTATATAGTTTATCTAATATAACAATTAATTTTAACATTCCGTTGGCTTGGAAGAAGAGTGCCACAACACGAATAAGTGGAATTTTACAGAAGCATATAAAGTTTGCCTAAATGTGTAATAAATTGTGGAAGCTTTTCATAGAAATCTAAAATAAATTGTTATTGCGGTAAATATTGAGACTAAAAATCTTACTTTTTTTTTTCAAAGAATCATACTCAAATGTCTGCTTTTCAAGCAAAAAAAAAAAAATTATCTCGTATTGTGACATTCTTCTTCCTTAATATGGTTATTCTTAGTGTTTATTTATTTTGGCTAGGTGTAACCGGCGGCTTCGGTCGCGAATGCTCCATTTCTGCCATTTCGATTTAATTTACGTTTTATGCATTTATGGTAATGATATCTAGAATGGACATAACTTGTGTTTCACATTGTATATACCTGAGACAAGTCCCGTTTTTATCACCAAAATTCCAATTAGGTTCCAACTTTTATTTAATATATACATAATTTTTTTTCAAATGAAACACTTGAGCTATTATATCGTGTCTGGCATGATGCTTTTGTCCGTCATTTAAGGCATCTCCAATTTCAGACCATTTCGAATTAGATGTCAACGTGATAAACAACCCAGGAGCGTGAAAAGTACCCATTTAAATAGTGATGAACATATGCCATGGTATCCTGAGGATGACAACACAGCCATCTTTACAATACCCAAAACGTTTCCATACATTTCGTTCATGGACAGAAATGCTTAACTTTATAAGATTCAACAAGAGTAAGCTGCGAGCGGAAAACTATGTTCATCTTAAAGTCATATGTAATATGTTCTTCTTTTTTGGTTGCTCTGTACGTGTAGTTTCTGCTGATCAGACGTTTGATCGTAACCTTCTCAGCTGTTGTTATTTTATCTCACCTTTCCTTCAGTATGTGAGTAGATGTCTTGGATTCATATGTTGTCTCTGGTTGATATGTCTTTTATACAGTTGATGTGAGATATATTTGATCTTCATAGATGTGATTGTCTATGTATGTTCTGATGATGTCTGAATAGGCGAAACGTTGATTGGTTGGTTATTTACCGGTATTTCAGAGACTTAATGTTTTGTTTTAGGAATCTTCCAATTGTATTCTAGCAATTAGTTTATGCCTCTTTTTTGCGTTTTTGCTCTTTTATTGTATTATTCAATAATGATTACTTTAGAAAAGTATTCAGAATAATCCTGTTTGAGCTTGATTTATTTTACAATTTTATTTACAACGCTCCTCTTACCCCTCTATTATGCAAAAGTTTGAATAATGGAGTCGAAATCAATGTTCTTTCTAATCAAGACTCAATAGATAACACTCTGTATGAATTAGGCTATACTGTCAGAGTATGATAAAAGTACATGCTTTTAATTATTATAGATTTAAATGATTTTGTTATTTTATATATTTGTTCAAAAAACTTTTTGACTATATAGATTTTTTTAGTCAACTCTTACACTGCCCCTTCTTGAGGGCGGCCGTGATGCTTGGCTCAGTCCTCGGGTACTTGAAATTATCCAAATCTTATAAATTTTGAGTGCATTGCTTATAAATAAATTGTTTCTCCCAATTTTTCAATATCGCTTATATTTAACGACCAAAAGATAATAAAAGTAGAAAACAGCAGATTTTTTTATAAGCACTTCCTTTCCAGCCATTAGTTCTCATTGGTTAAGGAAGGAGTTTCAGAGCTGTGAGACGACTCCCATGCGAAAATTAGGATAAATAATTTATTTTTTCCTCAATCACGATTGTTTTAGATCCATCTTAATCTAGAATGACGAATGTGTTGTGCTCTAAAAATGTATAATTATATATGATGATTGAAATAGTGGGATATAATTAATTGGCTAAGTACCTATATAATTGAAATACCAAAGATAGGAGGGTGAACGGTAGCCGATAAGCTTGATTTATGACAGGTCACACATGAGAGAGATATAGACAAAGGCCTGATGGTCCTCAAAATATTTCCACTAATAGTCGACTACAGCCCTCATCGACCGGCGACATCGATATTTATCGGCTTAATGATCGAATTATACCGGCCCCGGTAAATTATCCTAGGTGCCGTGATTTCGAGTCGTGATAAAGTATCTCTCCGATAGGCAGTTCTTCTTGTGTAAGACCAGTTGGCGATCACGATCCCACCTTTTGAAATTATCTCAACCGTTACATCGTGGGCCCCATCGGTTATCTAAATGTTTAACAATACTTAGTTTTATTTTTAAAAGAATTCTGTATTTAATATTAGGAAACATTGATTACATATATCATTATCTAAATATTATCATCGGATCAGTCCTATTTAATTATTTCAATTAAAGGCATCAGATAAATTCCTGATAGTTTTTCTCGGTCAATTTACAGATGCGTATTTTTCTAATATTTTTGGCCTTACTTAACTTGCTTTAATTCCACCTCATTCAGGAGCGATGAGTCCATTTTGATCATTTTTTGAGTAGCTTAATATTATTATAATTTCTCAATTACTTAAAATCCTCATACATGATTGAAACGGAAAGAAATTTTTCCGACTACTTCAATAAATATTAAGCCCCATTTACTTGATTTCGCATGGAAGTGAAAATATTTTCTTAAAGGTTTTAATTATTTTTCATAAATTTTCAAGGGATTGAAAAAATTCAAAAATGTTTTATTTTTGCATTATTTACAACGATCACAAGTTGGCTTATCATCAGATTCCCAATCTATAAATATCAATTGCATTTTTAAGATAGATGAATTATGCTAAAGCATTAATATATTATGATATTGCATTTGTTCAAATTATTAAATAAAAAAAGAATATACATTCAACAAAAC
Organism: Rhaphigaster nebulosa; assembly: GCA_948150685.1. Taxonomy (NCBI): domain Eukaryota; kingdom Metazoa; phylum Arthropoda; class Insecta; order Hemiptera; family Pentatomidae; genus Rhaphigaster; species Rhaphigaster nebulosa. Next base: position 131,716,434 of record OX411306.1, read on the forward strand.
AGTAAAGATATTACCAAATCAATTATAATTATTTCAGTCCTTATTACTAAAATAAATAATATATTCAAATATCCTTGTAATTTCTGTTAAATAATATTTTTCGCTATTAGATTATTCATTTACGATTTCTAAGCTATTTTTTTTTTAAATTGTGATAGTTTTAATTATGATTTGATTCAAATTCCTTACATGAAACAGTTTTTAAAATGAATTATGTAAGTCAATTTTTACCTAGTTTAATTAATTACATCCGAACTCTTCACTGTTCATGCCTGAACTGTTAATCTTGTTTGTTTAGCTTTGAAGGTATAATTCAACTTGTCTTATTTTAGCTATTTATTTGTTTATTTAAATATTCTATTGCAAAAAAACCATCGTTCGCAGCAACGTGGGGTTGGGTGACCCCCTCCGGGCTGTCTGTGCTCCCGCAAGCAATAAATGTGTGTAAGAACACCACATCGCGCGGCCAAAGATCTACAAGGTATGTAGAGCCAACCGAATATATATATATATATATATATATATATATATATATATATATATATATAGAAATAATCTGTGACGAGACCCTTTTTTTTTTTTTAATTATTATTATTTTTGTTTTTATTATCTAGATTTTTATTTATTATTTTAATTTGTGTACTATTTCCTTTGTTATCTCTATTTTTTCCTTTACTAAGTAGTAGCTCGCTGCATTGTTCTTATCTGAACCCCCATACGTTCCAATTTTATTATTACTTATTAATAACTATATTGATATCCACATTTCTTATTATGTGGTTTTAGTGTTTTCTATGGTAAATTTAATTATTTTATTGGCTTTATTTAATATTTCTAAAAGGTTGTTATAATTTTTGGATATAATTAGTAAGTCATCAATATATTTTAGAATCATTATTGGTTTTTCGTTTAATTTGTTTATTTTCTCATTTAAAATTTTATTAAGAAAACAACTGCTTAAAATGGCAGATAGTCTACTTCCCATAACTAATTCATTTATTTGCTGTTATTAAATTTAAAATAATTATTGTTTGTACATAGTTTTATGCCTTCAAAAAATATGTTTTTAATATTTGTATGATATCAATTAAATTCCAGCTTTCAACTATTATTTCATTCCTCTATGGGTACGTTAGTATATAATTCTTTTACGTCCAAACTGACAATATTGCATTTTATATGTTTGTATAATTTTATGTATCTTATGTAGGAGAATCTTGTTTGGGGGTGCGGTCAATAAATAAACACACAAGTAAGAAAAAACTTATTATAATGTGTGCCGACGTTTCGACCTAAGTTTTAGGCCTTCATCAGGGTCAGAAAAAAAGAAGATAACAATAGGTGGAACAACAGTGGCAGTATCAGTATTAGTAAAAAAAGTTAACAAACAGCAAGATGAAAAAAAAAAAAGTATAACGAAAAATGTGCTTATTATAGTGTGAATATTAATAAATAAAGAAACAATATGTTAATAAAATACAAAGTATATATACTTGCTAATAAAGATATACTTGCATATTTTTCGTTATACTTTATGTTAATAATAATGTTAATAAAGTATGGTAATCATAATATAAATAATAAGAATTAAAGAAAAATATGTTTATAGATAATGAAAATAATGATATTTAAAATATTGTGAAGATACAGTAAGAAAGATAGTGAATGACATGAAAGATATAGTAAAATGCATGAAAAATACTATTTAGAACAACTATTAGAATGAAGATTTAGGAGTGTGAAAAGTAGATCAAGATAATTATGATGATATACATTTAAATAGAAATGTAAATGATTTCTATGTAATATATAATGAAATACATGGAAACATGTATGTAAAAAAATAACAAAGTAAAATAAAGTTGTAAGATATAAAGTTATTTTTATTTTATCTGTTTGATAACATTTATTATTAGTACTGCTAGGTACTACCACTATTGTAGCATCCATTGTTATCTAATTTTTTATTAGCCCTGATGATGGCCTAAAACGTAGGCTGAAACGTCGGCACACATTATAATAAGTTTTTTCTTATTTATGTGTTTATTTATTGACCGCACCCTCACAACCAAGATTCTCCTACATATATTTTTCACGGTCAACCGTACTCTCACCTTTATGTTTTTTAATTTATCTTGTACTTCAATTGATTATTGCTGGTTTACAATTTTTTGATATACCATCATTTGGACCTTGCATAATTTTACTAACCAATGTATCCTGAGTTCTAAATAATTATCACAAGATAAACTATTTTTTGTATACTTGTCAATAAAACCTAATTTTTATAGCTTATGTACATATAAATTTATTTTTTCTGCTGATTCTAAACAAGAGTTTTTTTTTTTATGAGTAGATTTATCATCTAAAAGATCATTAAAATGGGAAACATCATTATTAATAATGTTGCATATGCAATTTCTTCCGATGTATCCAAACTATCATAAATTTTCTCTTAGTCCACAATCAATTGGATTAAGTCATTTTCTCAATGAGGACTGAAATTACTAGGTATTAATAATTATAATTAATTTGTTGTGGGAGCGGGGTAGCTCAGTGTGATGCGGATGCGCACTGTGCTACTAATCTCTAGGTTCCGGGTTCGAGACCGCCTGTAAATAAATTATTTTTCAGTTATCAGCCGCAGATCAGCCTTGTGGGATTGGGAGACCCTCCTGTGGTCCCCCAATCTTTATTAAGTCTTTATCCTCTTGATTGGGAGAATAATCTGGCGATTGAGCGAGATCTCGGCCGAATCATCTCCTTGCACAACCATTGGGCTTGAAATAATATGGTCCTCACCAAGTCTCTTCTTGGGTTGTAGTGGTACAGGTTTTCTTTTTTTAAAATTAATTTGGTGATATCTTTAAATTAATCTATTTTTTCTCTATTTATATAATGTAATAATTTGAACAAATGTTCATTCATGTTTTAGCATAATTTATTTATCTTAAAAATGCAATTGATTCGGCAGTGTCCGATTCGAAGCCGGGCGATGACTACTTCCTACCTTCTTAAAAGCCTGGAGCATGAATTTCAACATTTTACAGTTGGTTTTCCACTGTAATTCTACTTTATTCGATGTTTAATCGTCCCATGAACTTTACTATTCATACCATTTGAGCTCCGCGAGGAACCGACAAATTTCTACGTCTGGAAAGGTATGAAGTTCGTCTTTGTCAAACGAGTGTCCTGTTGCTGCTCTATCAGCCATCTCATTTCTGACTAAACCAATATTACAGTATCCTTATAAAACAACCGTTCTTCAAGAAGTTTTTAGAATGTGCAAAAGATATATTTCTCTTTAATGATATTTCTCTAAATAGGAATTGTTAATACATCGGAGGACGCTATGAGAATCCGAGCAAATAAATCACTATAATATCATCATTGGCCGAAATTCCTAACTGGTATGCTTTTAGGATGTCAATTCAATTCAATTCAAGTCAAGTCAGCTGTAAATAAAGATCATAGGCTATTTAATTAAAACTTTTGTGAGCTATGATTGTAAACTATTGCAAATGATGTTGAATTTGCTATTTTGGACCCCATCGGCATAGGTAATTATACTGTTTTTTAAATAATTTATTGTAGAATTAAATGTCTGTTTTATTTCATGGCTTGATATATATTTGGAACTATCTTTTCTTGCCAATTTGAATAAGTCCATATTAAAAAGAGGAGGGCATGGGGCACAAGGAGGTAACTTGTCACTTATCATTATTTGACTATTTTTGTTTTTACTTAGGATTCTGTTTAGTCTGAAGCTTATAGAGAGTGATGAATTTCTTTCTTTCTTCTTTCTTTCTCTCTCTTATATCAGGTTTTATTTTGAAGGTTAATGGAACAGTTGTAAGAAGGATTGTCTGATTGGGTGTATAATTTAGCCGAGTATTCAGTACCTAGTTTCTGACTCCGAAATGTTAAAAGCCTTACAACTGCTTCCGAACTAAGACTTAACGTCGCGTTTGTACGGAATGCTTCTGTTGTTGAACGTATTTATAATTGGGACTCACCTATTTATAATGAATTATAAATTGTAAATTTAAGGTGAACCTTAAAAATCTATAAACCTACATTTCAGTCAACACTAACACTGATCGCAAAAATCACCTCGGTACACTACAAACCACACACTACAGATTTCATGACCAACTTCATAATCATAAAATTCAAAGTCATAAAAAGCCACATTCTACACCCCCGGAAAAAAAACCCTATCAAAAAGCTGAAAAGAAGCTCAATGGGTGACATTCCCTAAAAGATGTGTTCCTGTCTGTAGAAGGTATCATTGGATACTGATCTCCCTCATTCCTAATATGCCTAGAATGACCGATAGAGTGCAAACTCACTTATTATCTATTTTATGATCTGTGAAAACAATTCGTCTTAGAAATTAAGATAACGACTATTGTTAATTACTTGAATACATAAGTTATAGTTCATTAGTGTAAAACTTTATAGTATGACACTCTCCAGAAAGTACTATTTTCATATGTATAAGTCGATTTTAATTCGTTATTTTTTTCCTTAAGTTGTTAGTTTTAATCTAATTTTATAATATTAAGTTCCATTAATCATTTTGCCAGTGATTATACAGGCAGTGGATCTGAAAGAATTTTTACACATAACAGAGTTTTATTATATTTTGTAATAGATATCTTATATAACGTCATGCAACGTTTCAAGAACTATGATACATTTTTGGGAACAACTATGCAATTTGTGGTTCCATAGGCTAGATAAAAAGAAGCTTTCATGGCATGACAGAATTTTTTCTATCTGATTTTAGTGCCATTAGACTGGAAAGCAATAACTCAACTGGAGAAGATGGAAGGAGATAAACTGCTCAGGAGGGCGGGCCACACCTTCACATATCCTCTTCCTGATAAAGCGGGCCAAGACCACTTTCATTTTTCTAGGACGTAGAAGATCAAGTATTTGCGGAATCGAATAACGTAAGCATATAGATACGTTGATAATGAAAATTAATTAATATTGAATTTAAATTGTATAATTTACCTTTGGTAGATTTTTAAACTCTTAAAGACTTTTATATATATCATTAATCTGTAGAAGTATCTGTAATTGGAGGAAGAGCTTAGAATATAATTTCTATATCTATAAATAGAAACAGCCACTAATACAATCTCTTGTCCATGAACTGAACATTTTATATATTTTTCGTTTTATTCGATCAATATAAGTGAATTTCTGGTATTCTGATTAAGAAAGTTCACTGAGTTAGATTAAAATAAACTTCGGTAATGCAATCCGAATTTAATATTAGCAAAGTACTGGAATCTTTAAAGGAGTCCCAAAGTGGGTTAAATATCACACATGAATAGCAAATAGATCCCCAAAATGTGTAATGAGTACTAAATGACCTCGAAGACAAAGAAGATGATGTAATTGGGCACGATGACTGGATAAGAAGGATAATAGGAAACTTTGGGTCCAGGTTAAATACGTCCATTCTCAAATATTTGTTACATAACTCCATTTATTGGATTTTTATCCGTAATTTTTGAGGAAATTATGGTTTTCGTAAAAAATTAACACAAATTCTTAAAACTTACGTGAGGATCTTTAATATTGGTGTTTGAAACACTGTTAAAGGGACAAGCCCTACCGAAATCAAAATGTTTTTTAACATGATAGCGTTGCAAATCATACAGTTGTCAGTCATTCATACTTACGGGCCTAACGTATTTATAACGTTATAGTATCAGATATTTTTTTATTCTTAAGAGAGCATATTTTTGTCTTCTGTTATTTCATCTTATCGTTACAGGTTCGATCGGCCTGATCCAGGTACTCATTATGAAGATGTTCATTATGAAGACTAAGAAAAAATCCAGAATAACTGATACCACACTTCGAACATACCACATAACGGAACCACTCCTTTCTTCAAAAGCTATTAATTTAGATTGAGATTGGCTCCATATCGAAACTCTTAGGAATAAAATTATGGAATCGAAAGCTTGTCAAGGACGCTAACTACTGCCCCAACGGAACTCCCAACAGTATTAAATTAATTTACATTCATGGTACATACCACTCGTAAAAATACTAATCACAGATGTATTTTGGATAAACATAAGAATATTTATGGGGCAGGATGGCAATTTCACAAGAAAATAAAATGACTGAAAATTACCCAGATTTATTTTTTTATTACACCATGAGGTCAGTTCTACAATCCAGCGGTCGACCTAACCGACCGATGGGAGATAAGGACACCGTTCTACTAGAAGTCGCCCATTTAACACCATAAAGATATGAAGATTAGATTGCGGGAAGGTTGCGTGAAGGAGTATCCCGAAGGAAAAAAAATATATAGCTCATGGCCCAGTATCAGGAACTGCTTTTCGAGGTGGGGCTTAAATCAGGGCTATGGAAGAAACAATAGGTGCTTTATTCAACTGATCCATGACGACTCACAATCTCACTGAATTAATGATGAACGGAAGTGACTGAATATTTAGGTAGCACGATCTTCGTGCTCGGTCCCCGTCTGTCTCCGCCGTTGTGGAATAGCGATGAGGAAGCTCTGCGGCTGTTTAGTCTGCTTCGGCGGTTCTCTAGCGTGAGCCGAATGATACTTAGCCAACGCTACGGCAAGCTACTGTCTATTGTCACTAATTATACCAAATTAAATTATTAGTGGTTAACTTTTTAAGGAAGAATAGTATTTTAAAAACATAATAATGGCAGATGTTGGAGTTGACAATACTAACGAAGCTTGTCTGATTCGCGGCCTAATAGCCTTCTGAAAATTGGTAATAATAGTGAACAGTATACAAATTAACTTAATCAATAACCTAATGATTATAATTATAAAAAAATGTACACATATTATGAACATATTATCTTTGCAGCTAGATATTTTCTTGTTATAATAAGCTCTGAAAATATTCTTAAGCTTTGGAAAAAAAACCTCTTTGAATGATATGTTTTGGAGACAGGTCTTGATAAATATAATCATTGTATCCCTGTATTTCAGTCCAAATACTAGAAATGGCCGATGAAGCAGCAAAAGTGACACTCCCTCCCCCAGGTTGGAGTATGATAGGGACTTGTGGGGCAAGAATCTTCCAAGCAAACTTAAATTTATAAAGAGAGAAGTAAAACCTTGGAACTCTTCTAGTCCCAGCTTTCCCAGAGAGGAAGTCGTCCTTAATCGGTTCAGCATTGGCATTCACAACTATCTCACGGCTACCTAATCAATAAAGACGTCCAACCACATTGCAACAGTACCCTGACAGATGTCCAAAGCGTTCATGAATGTCCGTTCTACTGTTCTTACAGTTCTTAAACTAAATGAAATGGATAGATATTGGATAGTACAATAGGTAGCATAAGGGAACGATAGTAGTAGAGCTGATATAGTAATATCTTATCTTGTAAATTTATTGAAACAGATATGATGGCCATATAGTGATTATATTATTTATTATATAAATCAGCATATTAATGAATAAATGTGTTTATTTATAAATATTTTTTTTGGTTATAGTAGTAGATATTGTTTTTTGGATCGAGCCCTGATGACCTAGATGTTTTCTGCTTAAACATGAAAACACGCAATCAACCAGATGAGCGGTTTACAAAATACGAACACAAGGAATAAGGAAAAATATATCTTTCTATTAATGAAATGGTGCTCATATTTACCATAAACGTAGCCTCTACATATATTATTATCTATATAAGACTGCACAGTATCAAGCCTTATACTTGCAATCAACAAGTCTTAAGCAATTACGGACAGTCATGTCTCTTTCAAAGCTTGGATAATTGAAGAATTGTTTTGCAATATTTTACACCAAGATCAAAATTTGTTATAACTGAAGAATATTTGATACGAAATTAGTTGATGGAAAATCTACACAGTCTTGTACACTTTAAGACCTTAGCCTATATCACCTATCACAATATCACAAATCTGCTTTGAAACGATTTTTTTTTCTTCAAGGGATGGCAAAGGAAATTAAGAATTAGCTGAGCTGATTGTAGAAGGCAGATATGGATAAAATAATATAAATATATATGTATATTCATGAAGAAGTATCAATAATTTGTTTAGAGGTGTGCTTGAATGAAATGAAAATCTTGAATGAAAAAACCTGTACCTTTACGAAATCATCTCGTAACTCTGGAGAAATACCGCGTAGCTGATGTTTATAGTTATCGATTGCATCAATTGTTGTAAAGAGTTGCTGTTTAAAATAACAATTATTTTTGTCCCTGAATGCTGCTAAGCTTGTTGGCATCTTCAATTTTTATTTCGCTTATCTGAAAATCTTGATAGTTAGCTTTAAAGTAATGGGGATGGGCTGACAGATATTTAGTAGCCTGTTATATTCTTATTGCTTTTTATGGATGTCTTGAAATTTTATAATGATTTAACAATCATTCAATTAGGTAAAACAAATTTTCTTTTACATTTTTCTAAGTTTTTATGAATACAATATAATCGTTGAAAAGGGCTTTAGAACAACGGATTAAGAATGGAATTTTAATAATAATAATAATTTATTTAAGTTGAAAGGTGAAAAACGAGTAGTTGTCCACGATTATTAACCATTTAATTAACCTCAAAACTGGGCATTCGCCGTTGAATAAAGAGCCACCGATTTAATATTAGAAGCGCCAGCCTGAAGAATAATAGGGGAGGGTCAGGTATTTTACAAGGTTTCACTGTGGATTACAGGAGGATAAAGGATCTACATCCTTTATAAACAGTGGAACCATCTCTGGCTTATTTTAAATTAAATTACCTAAACCGACGAGGCCCGTTCAAAGCAAAGCGGATTACGTTATCACCTCCCGCTAGCAAATAACTTGAGAGAGAAAGATAATATTGGAAATGTTTATGACAAAATTTATAACATAAACCGAGGCGACTTGTTATATTTTACAAGTAGATAATTAATTATTGAATTTGGTATACAAATTTTGTATGTACAATAATAAAAAAAATATCTGATGTAGGCAAAAAATGACCTCCTTGTAAACCTATTAAATTATAAATTCGTGGCTCAAAAAGTGATACTGAATTTGGTAACTAGTTTTCGAAGATTACACGACACTCTTAAAAACGAAACTCGGCCTCTCGACATCCATCTATTGACACACACAAACAAAAACACACACTCTTGTTACTGGAGATATCATTCCGTTATTACAGGTCGTTTTCCTTCAGTAGGTAACTAGTTTCCAAGATATTTCTTCATGTTCCGTGACAATAAAACTGTCATAAAGCATTGGAAATCGGCAGTTTTCACATTTTAAGCGGAAAAACCCACTTAACTAATATCTTATCCTCATGCTGCAGACTTGTTAATCCCACAAATGGGGAGGAAAACCCGTATTTTATACTCAATTTTAACACTTAAAACAAGTAATAAAAATATTTAATTAGATTGGAAACCAAATTGCGTTTGTAACCTTTATTACCTAAACATATGATTTATGTATTTAATTTAAATATAATTTTTGATGCAAGCTTATTATGACCTTCAAGTAAAGTACCCTTTTCGGCTCACCAATTTTAACCAAAATATAGTCAATACATTTATATCGATATAAAAGTCCTATTTACCAAATTTGAGATGTTTTACATTATATTTTAATATAATTTTTTATGAAAGTCTAATATGACCTTCAAGTAAAGTACCGCTTCCGGTTTTTCAATTTAGGCCAAAATCTAGTATGTCATTTAAACCAATATATAAATTATAAATACTAAATTTGAGAAGTTTTTTTATAGTATTTTAATATAATCAATTATATCTAATATATATTTAATATAATAAATCAATTACAACCTCCAAGTAAAGTACCACTTCCGGTAATCAAGCAGTGACCAAAAAGGGAGGTTCACAACTAAATTTTATAACAATCCTAAATACAAAATTACAATTTTTAACAGCTAACCGTTTTTGAGTTATGCGAAATACGAACGTACGTACTTACAGACGCCACGACGACAATAGTCAAAATGGATTCAGGGATGGTCAAAATGGATATTTCCGTCGAAATCTGAAAACCGAAAATTTTCGCGATTACAATACTTCCTTTAATTCGAACAAGGAAGTAAAAATGGAATATAGTTGCTAAGAACACCTGAACATGAATGAAGTAGATCAATGTGGATGTTAAAACATATTTTACTAATTACTTATCCAGTTGAAACTGCTAATACAGATTTGAAATAAAAATTTAAGGTAATAGATAATAAGAGAGAAAATCGTGTACAAACCGGCAGATATAGTAATGGTAACAAGGTTAAGTTAAGTTAAGAACTCCTTCCCAAAGGTGTAAGGGAGGTGCTGCAGAATAGCAACCAGGACTGTAAACGGTGCCATTTGTCGAAATGAGATAGCATGGAGCAGATGGAACCTAGTTATCTAGCGGTGTTGATGCTGTGTCAATTATAGTGCGAATTGGTGTTTATTCTGGACTGCAAACCATCATCATCGCTGTGGCGACAGCCCATGGGTCTGGACTGCCTCTAAAAACCTTCAGCTCTCCAGTTCCGAATTTGTAGGAGGTCCACGAGTCAACAGACATCTTGCCCATCTTGCCCTATTCCCACTCTTCTTGTCTTGTGCAGTTCCTCTCGATTATCAGTCGTTATTCTTCTTCCAATTTGCAGGTGAGGTCATTCCTAGAACTAAGTTCTGTGCCTAGATTGAGGAATGATTCAACCTGCTGAAATATTTCAAACATTCAAACATCAAATTTAGTATTTATAACTTATATATTGATTTAAATAGCATACTAGATTTTGGTCTAAATTGGAAAACCGGAAGCGGTACTTTACTTGAAGGTCATATTAGACTTTCATCAAAAATTATATTAAAATATAATGTAAAACATCTCTAATTTGGTAAATAGGACTTTTATATCGATATGAATGTATTTACTATATTTCGGTTAAAATTGGTGGGCCGAAAAGGGTACTTTATTTGAAGGTCATAATAAGCTTACATCAAAAATTATATTTAAATTAAATACATAAATCATATGTTTCGGTAATAAAGGTTACAAATGAAATTTGGTTTCCAATCCAATTAAACATTTTATTACTTGTTTTAAGTGTTAAAATTGAGTGTAAACTTCTGGTTTTCCTCCCCATTTGTGTCCGTGTATGTCAATAGATGGATGTCGCGACACCGGGTATCGGTTTTGAGATACTGCAATCTTCGGAAACTAGTAACCAAATAGTCCTACTTTCAGGAATTGTTCCTGAACCTCCCCGCCGTCAACACGCATATATTTAGTCTTCACCTCGTTGATAGTGAGTCCAAGCTCCTTTGCAGCCTTTTCCAAAGCAATAAAGGCCTCCTGTAGGGCGCGCACTGATCTAACCTAAAAGTTGGACTAGACTGGAAAAGATAGTTTTAGTAGTTTTGGTAGAGGAGGCATACATGGAATTTAAAGAATGTAAAATTTCCTGCAAGTTTTAAACATAATATTTTTTCGAATTCGGAACAGCTTCTGATATGAGTGACTGTAAATATCTACAAAATGTCAAGAAAACGCAAAAAGCTGGATATTCAGAGGTTTCGCCTTGATAACTATTTTTAGTGCAAAGTGCATGATTATTAATCTTATTGAGGATTAAATTTCCTACAATATCCATACAAAATATTGGTATCTCAGTAACTGTTCCGAATTTTAAATAATATTAAATTTTTAAAAATTTAAATTTAACGTTCTTTAAAATTTGCAAATCCACGGTTTTACCTAAAATACATTAGAAGCGAGTTACTGAGGAAAATCTGAAAATAATGACGAATCCGTCGATCGGTTTTGAATTTAAAATTTGGTTGTAACCGTTATAACCGTTCCAGACATTCATATTTCCAGTCTATTACGAGAGTACTTTCGGCCAAGACGATCAATAATTTTCTCAAAATCAGATACGTCTTTTGGCCTCAGTTCCCGGACTAATAGATTTTTTAGGACAACTTTCAAGATTTTTAATTCTGCTGGAGTCAATAAATTGAAAGATTGATCACCGAAAGTGGTACTTTACTTGAAGATCCTAATTGATTTCCATCAAAAAGTGCATTAAAATACTATGAAAGACTTCTCAAATTTAGTATTTATAACTTATATATTGATTTAAATAACATACTAGATTTTGGTCTAAATTGGAAAACCGGAAGCGGTACTTTACTTGAAGGTCATATTAGACTTTCATCAAAAATTATATTAAAATATAATGTAAAACATCTCTAATTTTGTAAATAGAACTTTTATATCGATATGAATGTATTTACTATATTTTGGTTAAAATTGGTGAGCCGAAAAGGGTACTTTATTTGAAGGTCATAATAAGTTTACATCAAAAATTATATTTAAATTAAATACATAAATCATATGTTTCGGTAATAAAGGTTACAAATGAAATTTGGTTTCCAATCCAATTAAACATTTTATTACTTGTTTAAGTGTGTAAAATTGAGTGTAAAATACTGGTTTTCCTCCCCATTTGTGAGATTAACAAGTCTCTTAACAACGATTAACAAAGACACCGGGTATCGGTTTTGAGATACTGCAATCTTCGGAAACTAGTAACCAAATTCAGGATCACTTTTTGAGCCACCGATTTGTAGTTTTATAGGCGTACAAGGAAGTCATGTGTTTTCCACATCAGATATTTTTTTTATTATTTCATTAAGAATCCAGTTGTAAAATTGTAACGATTTTTTTTGTTACCTTTTTGGAGAGGGTCCATTTAAGCACCTCATTTTGAAAGGTTCTATTCTAATTGCTTATTGTAAATCTTTGTTTTGAATTAATATAATTAATGTTAAACATTTTTTTGCCCCAAATCATTTATTAAACTTGTATTAGTTGTAAACGAAGGTCGAAAATCTAGAATTTTTCCTAAAGAAAGTAAATCTAAGTCAAAAATAAAAGAGGGTACCTATATTTACACCTTTTTTCTCTACTAGTTTCTTTCAGTTGATAATAAGCTACTATTTTTCACCTCGTGGATTAATTATTTTATTTTTGGGGGGAGGAGATAGGGGAAGGGAAAATAGGACTTCTCCAGATGAATTAATTGGTATTTGAGACATAACAATTTTACCCAGAATAAATAGCTGTTTATTTTGAAAATTAAATTGGAAAGGGGATAAAACTTTTAAATAATATCATGTAATGCGTTATTAACTGCTGGAGGTTTGCTAAGTTAGTATTCAGGGTTATCAGCTTACCGAAAAGAACGCTAGTCTCCATAGGCAACTCCTCGTCTTTAATATTGCTAATATTTAAGTTTAAATGCTTGATATTTAGTTACCACTTGGGAAGAAGGAAACATACCGTTTACTGAAATATTTTCAACATAAATACAGTTAAAACAGATAAAAGGAAATAATGGCTTAAAAATTATCCATAATCATGTCCAATAGTTGTATGAGTTTTAATCATTCTATAGGTAACAAGCATAAGGACACTATTCATCTGAGAGATGTTCAGGAAATCGGTTCAAATCAACCAAAAAAAATATAAAAAACTTCTTAATGGATCCCAATGTTTGGGCCCATTTTCTAGTCCTTCTTCAGGGCAAATAAAAATGGGGAGCCTGAATAAGATACAAAGTAGTGCATCAAGAATGAATAAATAAGGAAGATAGGAAGAGAAACCGAAACGTCGGCACACAGTAAGTAGTTTTGGACTATTATTTGTATAATTTTGACAACCACTATCTTATTTTAGATTATAACGGTCATCTATTCCATACATAACAAAAAATAATTAATTGTGATTATTTAATTATTACTAACTTTAGAATTAGTCACCTGGTCTGGAACCTTTACCCAGATGCAACCCCATGCTACCAAGCGCGTCTACGGGGTGCGGATTGTGGAAACACCAATAGATAGTTAGCTGTGAAAATCCAGGTTCTTGGCTGGGGAATAAGCAATCGTGGATAAGGGAACACACCAAAGGGGATGTGGACTGTCTAGTGGCGTTGGCAGCCTTGTAAAAATCTCATAACCCTATGGAAGTATGTGACAATAACGGGTTTGCACCGCCATTCTAAAAAAAGTGCAATGCCAAGAATGGTGGTTTCCTAAAGTCTTGGCCGGCAACCACCTAAGGGAAGGAAATCTCCTATAGAAAAACCCCAAATCAGGTTGGGGTCGTTTTGACAGCCCATCTCTTATGAGAACGTACGTTCTTTATATAAACCCGGAGCCCTGAAGATCTTATCTGACGAGATCTCTAGGCATGATATTGACATAGCTCCAATTCAGGGTTCTGCCAATTCAGGCGTGCCTATTGTTCAACCTGGCTCTAGAAAAAGCGACCCGCGACTCCAGCCTACAGGTTGGGGGACACATATTTAACAGGCAGATCCAAGTACTGGCCTACGCGGACGGTATTGATCTGATTGCAGGAACATAAGCTAGCCTGAAGGAGGCGTTTACGGTTTGAGTCTTCCGCCAGGAACATGGGTTTAGCCATTAACACCCACAAAAGTAAGTATATGGCTGTCGGAAATGACCGGAGATGCCCGTATCTTAAGGTAGGAGACTATGTCTTTGAAGCGGTGTCCGTGTAGATGCCAATAACCGATCCTCTATATGGTCTTGTCAAGCCTTTTCAATCCAGACTAATTACCAGAACTACAAAAGTCACCCTATATAAGACACTGGCCCCTCCTCACCTATGGATCGGAATCCTGAGTGATTAACAGGATTGGCGAAGAAAGACTGGGCTTATTCGAGAGGAAAATATTACAACAGATATATGGATCAGCATGAGAGAATCGTATCTGGATAAGGCGTCACAACAGAAAGCTTTACTCCGAATTCCGCGATACACCTGTGGTGGATTTTGTAAATCATCAGGCTTCGCTGGGCAGATGGGCTACTCTGATTAGGGTCGCGAACCACACACCTATGGAAAAGAGGAAGATTGGAAGGCCGAAAGCCCGCTGGATAGACCTGATAGGCAAAGAGGCGCGACGATTGGGTGCAAGGAGCTGGTGGACCCTGGCGTTGAACAGAGAGGAATGGGCGAATTTTCAACTGGAGACCAAGGTCTGTACAGGGCTGTAAAGCCAAGGATGTATGCATGTATGTTGAGTTAGTCAAGATTTGATTTATCGACTTGCATAACTTTTGTTTTAGATTTCAGAACTATAGTAATGTCAATAAACAGTAAATTCTAAAAAGGAAAAAACAAAAAAAGAGGACCAATTTTTCTACGATAGAATTATGATTTACCAGAATACTGTTACAATTGATTAACTAACTGTCCGGTCTAACCGATTCGATAACAAGTTGCATCGGAATTAACAGAATGAAACTGTAGTGGAAACATTACCACGGAGCTGACATGAGGTAAATGGGACCAAACAACTAGTGGCACCTGATAAATAGTGAGCAGCTTGGGTCTCGGATCTATGAATAATCGAAGAGATCTCATGGCGGCCATGTTAAACATTGAAACCCCAAACGTACATCCCTACTTGTCAATCCGCCCAGGTATCGGCTATCTCTCTACTCTAAATAATTAGCCAACTTGTCTCATTTATATTAAACTAATTTAATTTGTTTATTTGCAACTTAGGCACTTCTATCTCTATTAGCCAGAAACTTTAAGCCGTAGCAGAGTAATGGACTGAAATGTGGTCGCCCATTAGTGAAGTATTTAGCTGCTGGAAATAAAATGGCTATTTAATTAAAACAAAATTTTAACATTAACAACAATTAAACACATTATTTACAAAACGCACTGAATAAATCATATTTAAGGATAGACCAAATTTATTATTATTGTTGATATTTATATTTACCTCGGTTTTTCTTCTCTACGAGGCCTACTAGGGACCATGAAATAATTTCAATTTACTTATTGTTTTCTCTTCCGTCCCTTCCCATCTTCCTTCATCATTTTCCCATGTCTCATTTCCCTTTTCACAGAACACTTTACACCGGGATTCTTTTTGTTCCTCTTTGGAGTCCTTCCATTCTCAAAATCTTTTTTTTTTTAAATAACTTTTTCCATAGTTTCCTCTTCTCTTATTTTATTTCTTTCCAAATTTGACCTCTTGAATCCTGCTTGTTGTCGACTTTCTCTTCCAAAGGTTCCTCAATATTTGATTTGTTAATCTGTCCTCATTAATTCAACGGATAAGTCTCCCCAAAAAATAGCAATATCCTTATAATTATTGCTTTCGTACACGCATCTGTTATTATTATATCTTTTTTTTTTTCTGATGCACATTTTCGTTGCTGTGAACAGCTATGAAACACTGATTTGTGTGGTGTTGATGGAAAAATAATGTAGGTTTACGTTATTATTATTTTTTAAAACCAAACAATAAACCTTATTCTATATCCTCTCTTTTGCCCACAATTCAGACAATAAAATCGTTATGTTAAGTCTGTTTAAAACCTTTGAAAAGAAAATGTAAAGTTTTTGTCAAGCGAGTTAAAACTGCTCGAAATATCAATGAAATGCGGGGATTAGAGAACCATTAACGAATCCACAATGCAGCGTTGGATTCCTGGCTTACAAGCCAGACTTATATCCAAAAAAGTCATGGTGGACTGTCGGTATTATTCACTACAGCTTTCTCAATCGTGGCGGACAAGTACTGTCAAGAAATTAAAGTATTGTCATCGGAAGCTGCGACGTCTTTAACCATCACTGATTAATCGAAAGGATCGAAGCTTCTCCATGGTAATGCCCGGCCACACGTAGCACATCCAAAGCTGCGAGAACTTGGGCTACGAAATCCTTCAACGCCAATCCTATTCGCCTGACCTCTTCCCTACTGACTTCCACTTTCTCATGCACCTGGACAACTTTTTACGAGAAAAAAACTTTTAAAACCAGGATGTTATTGAAAACGCTTTTCAGAAATTAATTTTTTCCAGGGATCCAAATTTCTTTCCTATAGCGATAAATAAGCTAGTTGTAGGTTGGAAAAAGTTTACAGATATTGATGGGAGTTATTTTGACTAAATATATATTTTTGAAGTTATGATATGGCATGTTTTCAGTTAATTTAAAAAAAAGCTACATTATTTTTGCCTCAACAAGATACATATCCACTAATTTTATTATTTTATGTATTCAATATTTTTTGTTACATATTGTTATGTTTTTGTATAATGAAAAGAAAACTATTATTTCGAGTGCGAAAACAAGAAAAAAAGAGGAGAGGGACAGGGCATGTTCTCTATCTTGATAACTGCTGAAATTCTCACCTCGTTCTCCCGGGAACAATCCCGTTATCTTTTTTGTTTGTATGGGAACAAATAAAACTCATATATAAAATAAATGGACAGACTATCATAATAAAACTCGATTTTATAACTTTTGCTAGAATAGATTTGTAGCATGCTAGATAACATACCCTTCGTCCTAGTTTGTGCATATTAGCATGTTAATTCCAATAAATAATAGCCATGAAATCATAAATGAGCTCGAAATGTGTGCATGCTTTTTAAAGATTACTGCAATATGAAAAAAATATTGTGTCTTGATTGCCTTATTCTTCCCACGAGAATGGGCAGTAGATATTTGGTCGGATGATTCACTAACAATTACAGTGGAGCGTCGATTATCCGAACGTTCGATTATCGGAACGGTTTTTTTTTTTTTTTTTTTTTTTTTTTTTAATGTGTGTAATTTTAATTAATTTGATCATGACATTTTATATGCCACAGCATTAATTTTGATAAAGCCTTGTACATACACTTTGATTATTTTTTTGCAAACACGTAAATATATATTTTTGTTCATTTTTGTCCACATGTGACTAAGTTAAACAATTTATATGTACTTTATGACACTGGTTTTTTTCACTATGCACATACATACTTTATTTATATAAATAAACAAACATGTTTTTTTTTTTACAAAGTTGTTGTTTTAGATCTTCCTTTTCCTTATTATATTATATTTCCCTTTTATATAATATATAAAAAAATAAATAAATAAAAAATAAATTAATTTATACATATATATATATATATATATATATATATATATATATATATATAGTGTGTGTGTGTGTGCGAGTACGTGAATTTCGATTATCCGAAGTTTTGATTATCCGAACCACCACTGACAACATTAGTTCGAATAATCGACGCTCTACTTACAAAATATAAGTAAATGTATTTGAAATTTATTTCGCAAAACAAAAGAATGAAATGCTTAAATTCTACAAAATGAAATAAATGAATACATATAAACAAAATTATTATCATTACTCATACTACACAAAGTCAGTAATTTAATAATAAAATTATTTTTTTCGCATTGTCTTCATATAAAATTTCCCACCAATATCAAAACTATTTCCTTTTATGTTAATCCCCAAAACATAAATATGTAATAAGTATCTGAATTAGGGAGGCAGAAATTACTACCCACTGACTGAAGCACGGTATCCTCTTTCTCATCGTATTGATGATTTGCAATTCATCAAGTCCGTGGTACCTTGATGATGTTTTAAATATCAGGCTCAAACAAAGGAAACATTTGTTATGAATCACAAAAACGTATTTGCAAAAACTGCAAAAAAACCTTCAAGTATGGTCAGAGCATAAGCCATTATGTCCATTAAAATAGGAATTTGGATTTTTTAAATAAATTAATTTGTGTCGCGTCTCAGAATTTCAATGCAATTGTTGCACTTTGCGTCAATGTTAATCTTGATTTATTGAAATTTCTTAAGTAATTTATTTTGTTTTAACTTTGTTAATAAATCCACACCTGTCAACAATACAATAATGACATCTCGAGCACGAGGAAGAAAATCATCCTGAGCCATATATTTTCCGTGGCATCATTCAAGGTAAAAGGCAGTCACAAAAGGTCTTTCATCTAAAACATTTTCAGCCTCCTTTTGATGTCAGGCGTACTAGTAGTAGCCATTCTTACTAGGGGTAAGTTGTTATGTCCATTTAATTTGTGCTTCAATAAATTGTAGTGAGGGCGTATGTAATTGCTGAAATTGACATGTGTAAGTCAGTAAGTAAAGCCATGCGTAATAAGTCTCAATTTTTATAAAACAAAATAAGTATATAAATAAATATTTTCAAACATGTTAGCCTTACGTAGCACCGGCTTATAAAGGCAATATTCTGGCCACGAAAGTTAGACGTGTAGAACACAGCTTTATAAAGTTGGGTATTTCACTTAGGCACCGACTAACATGAAAATTTAAGAGAGTGTTTGTGAAAAAAAAAAAAAGTTTGCAAGTTGAGAGGGAAGGTACACATAGGCGTTGAGGTCAGTGAAGAGGGGGGAGGAGGGGTTGAGGAGTTCTCCATTATCCACAGCTAGCAAGTTGGCTAAAAGCAACCGGAACTCCTGTTTCCTAGGCAACAGGTGACCAGCCTCTTAAGTTATTTATGAATGAAGGCTCCTTCTCAATGGGGGAGCCTACCGGGCCAATTTATGGTAGCCCGCTTAACAGCTACAAAGTATATATACTATATCTTATCATCTATAACTCACGCGTTTTGTTTTCTTTCATTTTAGGAATGTGACTTTTTATTTTTTACTACAACAGCTCCAATTTATATTGGTCTCGGGACACCTTACATTCTTTTTTTTTTCTTCTCTTTTCTCCTTTTAATATATGCCGTTTCCAGGCCATAATATGATCTCTTTCGTGAGGAATGTTTACCGAACTCAAACAGGCTTAGTGGATGTTGTGACATTTATTATTTCTCCTATCAAAGGTGAAGCAGTGTATGTGAGAGCTTGAAAATCGGATTATTGGGAAATTTATTTGCCGATAAATAATGTTTTATCTGTATTAATGGGTTTTTAATAGTTGTTCGATCAGCATTACTTGACTATCCAGAGCAGTTTAGTCAGACATTTATGAGAAAATATAATACAATATCCAAGAAGATGACTTATATAAATGTGATATTTATTATGAAAACAATTTTAAAAATTAATATAAAATCAAAACATCCATTTGTCCAACTGCGTTGTCTATTCTGTTTACAGTATAAATATCCATTGAAATACAAAGATTTATAAATACATATATTTATGTTAATGTTATATATACAATATTTAAAAAAAGTATTTGTATTCCTTATTAAATATAGCTTTAATTTTTGTTTTATTATAAAAAAAATGTTTGTACCCGTTTGGCGGAATTAAATAATGGTAGTGGTTTCTCCAATGTAACAAAATAAGTATAATAAGTTTTTATTCATTTATTTATTTAATTGTTTATTTGTCTTTAGAGAATGTCCCTGTACAAATATAAAGTTGGCTTCAACTCAATATTTCCTCTGAATATTGATTGTTAACATTTTACCACACATCATAATTTTGGAAAGAAATATTCTCACACAGAGTTTTATTCATTGCAGTTCTCTACAGAACTACTGAGTGTTACGTTAATTGAAATATAATCCAAATCAGAAAGACATGAATGGCAGGTAAAAAACACAAATTAATTTATTTTAATTATATAAGATTTTCCTATTGATAAATAATGCCAGATTACCATTTTTACAGCATTTTCCCATTTCATTCAATACTATTTGATTTGAATTTGATGAAAAATCCATGAGAGTACTAGAATCGCTCTTTACTGGCACTGCTTCGTAATCAGCAACCTACCAAAACAGTCATATTTTTGGAATACATATTTATAGAATTAATATATGTGTGTATATATATATATATATATATATATATATATATATATATATATATATATATATATATATATGTATGTATCGAGGTTATTGTGAATTATTTTAAATCAATTTAATATTGTTAATGCAGAATGCGTTTCATTGTGTGGCCTAAATAAAAGAAACAACATGTGGAGTGCTGTTACACTGACAAATTAAGTTGCGTTAACAATGATACCGCGCGACGCGATGAAATTGTTAATTACTCATTAATAAAAAAATATTGTATTTTATTTTGAAAGATATTTCTGATTATTTTGAAGATGGAAATGTGAAGAATTAGAATCTATACTAATACTAGCTGTTTACGGCTACGCACGGGAATATTTCATTTCTGCTACTTCGTTTTAATTTTTTTGCAATAATGGTAAGGGTAACTATAATTCATTTGGTAATTATGTTATATATTGTGTATTCGTGAGACAGTCTCGCTTCTGCCACTCCCCGGTAAGCATTTCATACCTATCTGGACCGAATTGAAACCTTTAGTCAAAACATCCTTTTTTTTGAACTTCAAATGAAACACTGGGGCTGTTATATACTGTCTGCTATGATTGGTAAATGATGAATGATCATTGATAGGAAAATATGACTAAAAAAAAATTGTTTCGGTCAGTGTTAGAACAGAAATAGTTTTATCACAATAGAATAAATATGTATTTATAAACATTTAAATAGAATTTAATCACTAAACTACGATCAGACGGATCCCATTCCGAGGACAGTTGTAATCACTATAAAAAAATATAAAACATTTTATTTATGCATTTAGCCTTAATCATTTATGCCCCCACAATTAAGTTGTCTTTAGGTACTCTCTATATTCACTATTAGATTTTCATTAATTTATAATTTATCTAAGATCGTTTAAACGTGATTTATTTTAAGTAAAACATAAAGAATTAAATTACACGTATTTACAGTAACAGTGAAGCAAACGATAATAATTGATAAACCAGAATAAAATAAGTAGAAGGTTTCAATGGTATGGTGGAACATATGGGTGAGGTAGCTATGGAACCTTACATTTATAATATTCATATATGAGACAAAAGGAACTTATAAATACATAGGGCAGAATCTACATTACCCGCAACACTGAATGGTTATGAGAGTTTAGTTTATCTTAAAGATGGATACGGTCGGACGCTCCTAAGGATTAAAATTATGAAGAATATATTTTCGTAAAACGGAGATTTTGGTAAAGGTTTTTCTTAAATTATGGTTTAGTTCTTCCATATGAGAATAAAGCAATAAAAATTACTCAAATTTTCAACTCGTTTTTAGATCAACAATAGAAGCATTGAAGGCCGTTAATTCCGTTAATAAGTTACCATTCTAGCTAATTCAGGTGTTTCTTGCCTGCATTCTTGTCTATAAGATTTTTGATTCTCTTTCAAATAACTTAACATTCAATAAGGGTTTCTTAAGAAGCAAATTCGGTAGAGAATTGCGCAAAACAAAAAATAGCACACTATGCGATTTCTAGATTATGATTAATTTTTTATCAATAATAACAATTAATATGTTGTGGTAAATGTTAACGAAAGAGAACTACCATAGTCAATATTGAGTTGAGAACAACTCCATTTGTAAAGGGGCTTTCCCCAAAGACAAATAAACAATTAAATAAATAAATAATAATATTTAAATAAATGTGTGGAAGAAACGAATGAAAAATTTATTATACTCAATTCGTTACCATAGTAATCTCTACTAACATTTATTTACATTAATTGGCCACAAACAATTTTTAAATGAATACAAATATTGAAGCTATATTAAATAAGGTATAAAAATACTTTTTTAAATACATTATTGTATGTGGTAGTTAAGTTATAAACATCTTAAAATGGTGCTAAAAATTATGTTAACGATTTGATGAATAACGAGAGAGTATCTGAGTGACGTTATAAAATATGCAGTGGTTTATTGTAGCAGTCGATTGAGATTGGATTATAGATCACACAATGAACAGATTGTAAGGAGTGGTCGGTGGAGGCTGGTGCAGATGCGAACGATAATTGGAAGCGGTAGATAGGAGTACACGCGTGCTCGGAGATGGGATCTCACCGGAGCAAGACAAAGGCCATCTAAATTAATTATCTTATTATAGGACCCCGTGTAAGCCTTGTCCTCCCACGGTACCCTAATTGAGACCAGAATCCTAACCGCTGGTCGCAAATTCGAAGCAGTATCGAGAATGGGAAAATCACGTCTGGATTGTCCGTTAAGTTCGGAATCATTTTACAGGAATCTTCAGCTTTGATTTAAGATTCGGATCACCAGCAGCATCATAAGTAGATCATCAAAGATACTAGATCCTGCCTTTCGATTTTTATTGGCTCAAGACTCGCTTCAAGTTAGCAGCTATCCAGAGGGTTTTCTAAATTTTACTAGCCTTATAGGAGCTCGAGGTCCATTTCGTGCACCAGTCATGGAATTAATTTTAATCCTTAAAGAGGGGAATCAAACCTAAACTGCTTATAGCCTCAAGTGTTGTTTTTACACGCGCTACCACAGTGACCGCTTTTAATTATGTCAAATCATTAAAACTTTAAATGTCTAAATTTTTAAAACAACAAGATCTCGAAACTTCCTTTTTATTACACAAATCTCAAATATACTACCATTATCAGGCCTACGGAATCGATTGGTACTGCACAAAACCATAAAATTCCTCCCAACCACAATCAAAAAACCTAATAAAAATCCTTCATACTCTGTATTATATCAAAACTAATATTACACATAAAAACTAATTAGCCAAAGTTTAATTAGCCAAATGTTCGTAGCCAGTATTCCTAATATATTCCTCATGACGATAAGAGGCGTCTGAAATGAAGATGACCAGTTCCTCTTAAAATACAATAATAATTATATTGCTACAAATGTGTAGTTTGTTTACAATCCGTTGTCATTTAATAATATTCTATACAGCATATCTACTTATCGTAGTTTCGTTACTGTTGTCAATATCATTAAATAAACCGAATTTCAAAAAATGTCAAATTAATAATAGTATGATTAGAAACTCACGAAGGGCTCTAATCTTTAACGAGATAAGGTCACGTAAATACACATTTGAATTATTTATCTGCCACATGGCAAATGAGAAGCAATGGAAGCTTAGTTCGGATCTGAAAAGCCAGTACGATTATTCATGGAGACAAAAATATGCGAATAAATTAGATGGCATTAACAATCAAGAGGACTTCATTAATTATACATCATAAAGTGCTAAATTAGACGGGATGAGTCTTCAAAAATATTCATTTTCACTTTATGTTGATAATGTGATGCATGTCTGCTTCAAGGATGAAACATTCAACTCATAAAAAATACTTCTTTTCCCAAAAAAAGATGTTCTTAAAAAAAAAAAAAAAAACCTGACATAAATGTAGGTATTAACTTTTTTTTGGAAGGATGGCATCCAAAATACATATTCAGTTATATTCACACATACCTAGAGAGTCAGTCAAAGAGGTGCCTGATTTCCGAACTTAAGATTAGGAGAAAGTGGAGCTAACACTCCTGTGATCTGATGCATCCCCTGACTCCAGTTCCTGTACGTTCAACAGATGGATGATCCGATCTTGAACTGATTTGAAAGCTTCTCTTTTTAGTAAGTAAGTGATTAGTGGTACGGAAAAAAGAGCTCTTTCGGGAGAATCAAAGTGTGACTTTTTCCAAATGAGATAGCAATTAAAAAAACAACTAAATCATTGATCAACTGATCTAATCACTGAAAAATCACTGGTTTTGCCTTGAAAACGGTTCGGTTCCTCAGAGTGCTTCCCACACCACCTGTAGGCAAATGAATCTGAGTCACCTCTTGATACAGAATCAAATGAGTTAAACGCGTACTCCTCATTTTTGTGCTCTATAGTTTAATTGTATGATCTTAAACTCTTATCTTTTCCTGTGATATTTAAGTATTTGATAACGACTTATAAATTATAATTTATTGGAGGGAATAGGGAAACTTTGTCATTTGGCTTTTTAATACAATTTCAGCCACAGCTCTACAGTCCAAATAATCTAGTCTTGCAAAATGGTACGTATGTGTGGTAAGTCTAACTTAAAATCGAAAAGTTGTACGGAACTGAAATTACAAATCTAAGGTATGAATATGTCTGGGATGTTACAGCAATTTTTTCACCCAAATCCACATACCGGAAGTTTCCACTTTACATCATGGATCTTACACATTTTTACATTTTGCTCGAAAAAAGCTTCTAACGATTTTGATCGAACTTGTTACATCAATATACAGTTAAATGATCTTTAATATCAGCTAGGTCTTATCCTCATTGAAATAGTCTGGTATGGCTATTCAAAACATCCTTTAAAGTACATTCTTTAATTTTCTTTATTTGAAATAATAAACCGTCTCTCATTGCTAGTAGTAATAAAAAATGGACAAATAGAAAAAATGAAAGAATTTGACAGATTGAAATCAAATTTTCGGAAATAAGAGTATTAATCTAAATCTATAAAATACCATTCGAGTTAGCTTTCTAATTTTAGAAAAAATAATAACTTACATTTGATGTCGTAGAAGGTAATGGAGGATGAAGAAAAAATCATAAACTTGAATAATTGTTTTTGAATCAACAGATTTTAAAAACAATAATTTACATTTTGTTCCCCTTTTTTGCTGTTCTTATTGACTGTCCTATTATCCCATTTTTGCTGTCTTATGGGAAGAAGAAGTGAGCTTACTATTCTACCCTATATTCTCACTAATAAACCAAATAGCATACATACGAGTACTTAAATGGGACATCGAAACCGATGGTAGAGTTGGGTTGGTAAAAGATTACAGCATGTTTATTCTGAACCGGTGGCACGCTCAGCGTGATCTCCCATACTCCCAGCTTCTGTAATCGAGAGATTATTTACTCCAGTATGTCACGCATCAGGAATCGGTTGCATCTAGACGCCCTTCACCTAGGGTACTATCAGCGTCCTTACACCCCAGCCGGTATATTCCTATGTATCTTATCATATATATTTATGACTCGGTGTCAATCCAACGGCTACTTAGTGATAAGGCGACCCTTGAGCGAGAAAATATAAGTGTTTTAGTGCAGAAAAGACACATCGGAAACGTGCATTTTATGACCTTGATAACATGGTAAAGTTAGTACCCAAATGAAAGTGGAGACAATAATTTATCGCCAGGCTCTTGTAGATAGCGGTAGTACGTAGCAATAAAATGAAGTGAGGTTTTAGTTAGGATTGCGGAAGTTCAGTCATAAATATTAAAAAATAAAAACTATCTTTCTATACCTCTCTGTTGATGTTAGCATACTTTGAAAATGAAAAATATGAATATATATTTAATTATATGCCAAGAACAGAACATTCGAAATAACCTAATTCTGCATAATTATCTCTCAGATAGTATTGAAGTATGACTCAGATTTGGAGTCTGACGTACGGTGTTTTAGATATATGTTCCAGAAAATATAAGAATATGAAATTAAACGCATAGGTATTTGTCGGAATTTGTTTAATTTAGAAAAATCATAAATTTCCAGCATATTAATTTCAATCGCTAACGTATGGAATAACTTGAATAGTTACCAATGCTTTCTTTATTAGTTATTATCATTTCTTTTTTTTTAGAATATGCATATATAACATAAAGAACATCTTCACTTAGCAATTATGAAAACAAAAAAAAAAAAATTATTATACCGAAACTGGGTGTTGGAATATGATTTATATCCACTCCCACTGTTGATAGTACGCGGTGGCACCCCCTAGGTAACCATAAGGGGTCGACAAAAAGAAATTTTCAGTTTAGATGTATAATCTATCAGCATTTATATCCACTCCCACTGTTGATAGTACGCGGTGGCACCCCCTAGGTAACCATAAGGGGTCGACAAAAAGAAATTTTCAGTTTAGATGTATAATCTATCAGTTTTTCTCTGATTTTTAAGTGGATTGGCTCACTTCTGCGATAATGTCCGCAATGGTGTAATTTTTTTCGTTTTTTTTTTTTTTCGGCGGAAAAAGATTCAGTTACATTTTAAGCTACAACTAACGCCAATGAACCTACGGAGCGTCAAACCCCTGAAATTTTCGGTATTTCAATAAAAAACTTGCTTTAAGCGTTGTAAGAAATATGCATTTTATCAAACAAAAGTTCTTCAGCTTAAGATCACAGACAAAAAATGTCCAGTTACATTTAAAGCTAAAACTAACGATAACGGCCTTGCAAAGCTCTATACTTGTGAAATTTTCGGTAAGTAGGGTTTCTTTTCAGAAAATATATGTTTAATTAAAAAAGTTTAAAATAATAGTTGTTCAGCTTAAGGTCACCAACAAAAAAGGGCCCGTTAAATTTTCAGTTAACGCTAACTGCTCTACGGAGCGTTTTTTATTTATTTTCATTTTTTCAAGAAAAACATGCTTATCGCGAAATTTGCACTGTGTTAATTTTACTTAATAAAGTGAAAGAATTGGTAGGAGGAAACTACGTGTAGGGAAATTAAGGATATAGGGTAGGTATTGACACATTTCGTATGCCCACACTATTGGCATGAGCGAAAACGAATGCCAAGAATCTTTTTTCGTTCCATAGAAAGTTCTAGTTCCTTCCTGCATTTGTTATTCATTTCTTATTTTATTTATTCTTTAACAAATTGTTGATTCAAATTAGCTGTACTTATTGATTATATTTAAGACGGAATTCGTTACTAGTGTTCTGGTATTATTATTATTGGTATGTATTTAAGAGAGGGGACCGACGAGATGTCATTAATTGATCAAATATATATTTACTGAAAAAAAAACCCACGTTTATTGCTTGTTACAGGACGTTTTCCTTAAAATACCGAAAATTTCACAGGTTTGATGCTCCGTAGGACCGCTATCGTTAGTTTTAGTTTAAATGTGTTTGGAATCTTGTTTGTAGGTGGTCTAAAGCTATAGTTTAGGTAAGAAATATATATATATTTTTTAATGGAATAATTCAAAAGTT
This sequence comes from Rhaphigaster nebulosa, assembly GCA_948150685.1. NCBI lineage: Eukaryota > Metazoa > Arthropoda > Insecta > Hemiptera > Pentatomidae > Rhaphigaster > Rhaphigaster nebulosa. The sequence goes on from OX411306.1 coordinate 131,744,154, forward strand.
ATCTTCATGAACATGTATCCTGTATAGTTCTGCATTCTAGAGGTAAACTGTCGAACTCCTTCAAAGTTTTAGAGCAGAACAAAAGGAAGATTCAGATTGTCCAATATTGCTTGTTTTGAATAGTAATTAATCTTTATATTACTTTTACAGCTTATTTACGATACTTATCCTTGAAAAAATATGGCCAATAATACTAATAAGACAGATTACTTCACCAGTATACAGAGAATGCAATGTATAAAGTTGAGGTTACTAGATGCAATGAGTGAAATTAATGAACATTGAAAAATGAATTAATTGTGGTCTGTTGATGAAGGAATATCTAATTTAATTGGTGGCTAGGAGGATGTCTGGTGCTGCTTACTATGAGAGGTTTTGAAAACTATTCACAAATCATCTATTATGAATGACGGTTGAAGAATAAGAGTTTCTGCTATTCCTGCCATCAAAGAATGAATGTGAATTGTGATAATAGCACTCCGTAAGATGCCATTGGTCACAGTGCTCTTAAGTGATCTATAAACATAGGTCATTCTATTCATTCATTTGTTAAAATAGGAAGGCATAAATGGTTTTATTTCGAGAAAAAAATATCTATAAAATTTTACTTTAGAGGCATTTCCTAAATGGCATCTGCTATTTCAATTATGTAAAATAATGTTGAAAAATAAGTTTGTGCCTATGTACAAGGTTCACTGAAATTGATATATACATTACAAAACTCATTACAGAAGGATCGTGCTGTCTTACCGTCTTGATATCGCGTAACTTTTTCATATCATAAAATTAATTACATTTTTTTTCATAATTTTAATTGACAAAGAATGGTACATTTTGAGGAATTTCAAAGAGAAAAATACCTATGATTTATTTATTACAGCTGTATGCATCTTAGGTGCTCTAATTGTTAGGCTTGAAAATACCAATACCAATTTTTTTCTTCAAAATTTCTCTGAATCACTATTAGTGAAACCCTTGTTGGCATGTTCAATTGTTTTAGCCTGCACTAGCAATACAAGTAAATTGGTAGTAAAGCTCGATATTTACGAGTTCTATATGGGCAGCGAATTATCTCCTCGTCCCGATCTCTCTCAAAATGAAATATAACGTCGCTCATCAAATAAAATAATTACTGGTAATTAATTAATATCAATAGATTCGATTTTAATTGATACAACTGATTTAACCCCGTACACTCAATATAACACCTAAGAGAAATAGAAATCACTTCTCCTCTTTGACTAAAATTATTCCGATTATTGTTCTTATTATTAAAACACAACTATAGAAACGCACATTTTCATGTATCAATTATCATCATATACAATATTCATATAAAAAAATAATAATAAGTTATAGTAAAATTATGTTCTCTTGTCTTTCGATTTATTCTAAAAAAAATGTAGATTCAAAGTTAGCAAAAATCAATCCATTGCACAACGATACCTGGAGCTAATCTAAACCGATATTCAGCGATTCACAGTTTTGTTCGTTTTGGTGTATCGTTGAACTGCAAAATGTTTTGATGCCGTAGTGGTAGTGTTAGATATTAGTCGGTCGAAATTTTAAACTAAAATTTCAATCGGATGAAATATTATACGGATAAAAATGTATTGGAATAAATGTTTAATCGAATAAAAACTGAAAACTAAAACATTTTAAGTTGTTTTTATCCTTATGTAATGGTTCTGAAACTAAGGATTTCGTTTTTAGTGGGAAAAAAACGCTTATCGGTTATTCCGGTTAAATTACCTTCAACTATGACCGGCCGGTTTCAGCCGATGAAAATAACGGGTTTTTTTATTAAATGAAATAACTTCACAGCAAAACAGTTATTGATGGTGTAACAAATAACTGGAATTGTTACAAATAACTGGTCATCAGGAAGACCTTTAATTTAAGGATATTTCACATCGATCTCCTGTAATAATCAATAAAACCTTTACACAAGTAAACAAATGGCTAATAACCCTGGAAATAACTGCTTATTAGAAAAACCATCATAGTATTTGGGGTTCCTTATCAAAATCACTGATGTGAGCCGATGTAAAGAAAGACATTTGAGAAAAAAAAATCATTTTTGACTCCATTTATCGTATTTTTCGTTTATTACTTCAGAGAGCTTATATTTCTTAAACTATAAAAGATAAGAAAACAATTATAAGAACATTCCTGGAGGGCATTTAATGATCCTCAGTTTTATACATAATACGTTTTTAGCTAGGATTAATCGTTTTCGAAATATAAACGAAAAACCGAAAAATTGATCTGCCCTCCATATCTCTTTCCCTCAGCTCTTAGATAGGGGACTTTTAGTATGTTTGCCTCTTAACTAGTGCAAACAAATCCCATAAGTCAATTTTGGGCGTTCCGTCCTCCAGCACGCACCTCCCTTTTCAGCACGCATTGACTGGACTTATACTTTAAAGTCTCTGATTATCTTAAAGAAACTAACAAACTAACTGACTTGGTAAATAACTGAGAATGAGACAGAGAAAGAAAATAAGTTATAATAAACTAAAAAGAAATCTGTGAACCTCAAAACCGCCGCTACTGCGTTACTTGTGCACGTGAAACAATGGAAATTCAGTTGTAGTTTTAGTCCGCAACGTGAAGAGTAATGGTGTAACTTTACTAAGGAGGTAAGCACTAGGGAATATGCAAGTGGGTAAAAGGTGCATAGACAATTATTCTTTATAATTAACATTATTCTGGACTGTCTGAGAAGGTAGGATATTTATTTCGTATTTTTTGCTCAATAAGCTTTTTTATTTATTTTCAATTGATTTTTTCTCCAGTTTTTGGATAAAAAAAAAAGATTAGGTAACAAGGAACAAAACCGGTTGTTCCATACAAAAATCCTATTATCGGTTACAACCGACTGACTATTGACATCTCTACTCAAAACTACAGCTGATCCACTAACGGATTTCTGTTTTTATTGCTCGAATGAAATCCTTGACTTCCTATTTCCGCGAGAAAAAAAAAACAACACTAAACTAACAGTAATTACTTGAAATATTTCCTTTATAATAATCTCTTTGACTTAAGTGTAAAATATAATAATTTAGAAATAAAAGTTGTGATAATTCTTTATTTGAGGGTTTTCTTATTGGAATAACTATGTATAATTAGCAACTTTATTGACTAGAAACAAAGTGAATTTCATTTCTTTAATCTAAACTCCTCACCGCACTTTTTGACAAATCAGGTACCAATCCTGGGCCAAGGCCAAAAAGAAAACCTCAACCTCATTTATACTAAATTAAAGGATAATAAATGGAGAAGTTTAACTAAAAGTGTGGTATCTGTAACCCATCAGTGGACTGAAAAAAACATTCGCAAGTATACGTGTGATTTCAAAAATAAAATAAAATTTTCGCTATTAGTCCCACTGAAAGCCCCCTCGCAATGGATTTATTTGTCAAACTAAGATAATTAAAATTTAATTGCCTTAAATAGTTCTTGAGTAATCGCTTCTTATTCAACAAAAAACGTAACATCCTTAAAATAACACGAAACATAAATTTCATTTAAAATCATAAATTACAGAAAAATAAATGATTAAATAAATGTCGAGGCACTATTTAAAGTTCGCCTCGTTCAATACATTAAAATTAAATTAAATTTAAGCAATGTCTAATTATCTTATTAACTTCATTGTTGGACATTTTTTTATTAGCTATAATTAATAACATGTAAATTATTACAAATATGAAAATTCGGATATATATCAGCGGTCATCGTGTAAGCTAATTTAATTAATCTGATTAAAAGTTAACTGGCCAGTCGGGCGCTTTCAATTGAATTTTATTCAAATGAGATGTATGTACATGCGTTCGGATTGTACAAAATAAAGTAAATTCCTTAATCACACTAATGACAAGTGTTAATTTTTGACAGCATGATAATTTTGTTTAGAGTTGAAAATAAGAGGAAAAGAAGGGTGGGAGGGAAAAATAATTAAGGTTTTATTAATCTAATGAATAATTCATTTTAACTTCTATTTGTTATAATTTAAAATATTGATTCACACGAAAAAATTTAACTAGTGTTGGCACTCACAAAATTATCGGCTTGGGGATGATTTATAAAATTATTCAAAGATTATTTTATAAACAATATAAGTTTTAAATTTATTATTTTTAGTCAAATGTTAAAAAAAAAAAAAAAAAAAAAAAAATTAACGAATCGCTATACCGATGTACATGGACTAAACAACGTTAGTTTTTGCTGCATACGATATTCCCGAAATTTTTGATAATTTCGAACTTGGGTGATTCGTACTTACTCAATTGTTTAATATTTAAACACACCCGACTTCCAATTATGGAACTAATTATTGTATGAAGTAGTGGAAAATAGTTCGAAAACCATTATCAAATAATGGCGATTTTTTCAAACTTTGCCAAAAGCTGACACAGATATGAATATTTACATAGATATGAATACAGATATGAATTAGATATAATTCTGTAGCTTGGAAAGGGGTAATCTAAGAGAAAAACTCATAAGACAAAAGTTGTAGAACATCAAATTATGTGTCTACTGAGAATATTTTTTCAAGGTTCACATCTGGAAATTGGCAATCTCCCAATCTCCGGGGCTATAGGTATATTAGCCATGTAGAGGTGTCATTTTTTCGATTGCAAGAGGTGGAATAATTTTGTATCGCCCCTCTCGTAAAAAATTCAATTTTCTGGTGCGTTTTCTGCCATCTTGAAACACCGCTAAAAAAAGCACTTTTTCGCTTATTCCTACGTAACCATGCATGTGATATATATGTCCAGTTCATACATACATCTTGGATTAACGATGATATTGCATTTGGAAATATTAATTTGAATAGCAAGTGATCCTTTCAGTTTCCAATCCACTCTCTAAAATCGTTATTGAAGTATACCTTTGCGTTTGTTGAGAGTAATTTTCTGTATGCATCTTATAAGAAATTTATTACTCTACAGGATTGACTTTCAAGCATTTTCCTCTAAGCTGTATAAAAAAAGTTAATAAAACGTATTAAAAAATAAATATAATTAATAATTAATTAATAAAAATAATAAATAATAAAAAAAGTATAAAAAAATACGCACAAATTTGCACAGAATATCGAACATTCTTTAAAATAGGTAATGACACATTTTTACCTTAATTGCAGTGTAAACGAATTACTAAGGAATGATTTTAAAAATAAGTGCTCTTTCTTGGCGGTTTTCAAGATGGCGAAAAACACACAACAAGGAGGAGACAAAAAAGATGGAATTTTTACGAGAGGGCAAACTTTTATAATTGCGATATAGTTTTAAGACTTCTTGCACTGGCCAAAGCCATAGTGACGACTGAGAGTCGTCTGTATTTGGTGTTTACGACAAGAATAGTTGATTTTTAGACCATTTAGACCATTTTCTTGATAACGCTCTGAACCGTTTTTCACCTTAAGATAGTACAATAAATTCCATTCTAATCCTATAAATAAGCGTGTACTCAATTTCAAATTCTCGATTTGGACGGGTTTTTATGTTATTTGTATTGTTTTTTGGTGGTTTGTTGTTCGAACTCTATCCTATAGTTTAAGTAGTTGTAATACCTATATACCTAATACCTAATATTAAAAAGTTCATTATTATCTCCCCAAGTTTTGACAACAGAAAATAGAATAGAAAATCAAAGGCCGCTGATCACAAGTCACGTGCAGAGGTGCCCGTGGATCAAAAAATGAATGAAGAATTAAAACTAATTAATGAGTCTACTGGTCTTATTCAATTATCTAGTGTTAAGACACTCAATGGGAGATTTTCATTAATTTGTTTGTTTATAGCATTAATATTATGAATTACAGTCCAATCAATTTATGCCAGAGAAAAATCCGTCAGGATAAGATCCAACAAGTACCGTAAAAGAATCTGAATATCATGGAATCACCGATGATCATTTTTTTAATGTTTCTACATACATCAATTTATCTATTTTTTTAATGATTTTTATATTTAATCCAAAAAAAAAATAATAGTTTGTTATAGACGATTTTTGCAACAAAGCACAAATTAAATACGATAATATAAGATCCGTGAAATAGTGATTTTTTTTTTTTTGACTTTTGGACCGTAGAAAGCTCACATTTTTTTACCCACTTCTTGGGAGATATGTTGGCCTCAGCTATAACCAAGAAGGCGGCGAGTGGTCTTGGCGTGCAATGCAGAGGGCCGCTGGCCCTCTTCCAAACTATCCCAGCTGCTTGGTCAACCAGAACTCGCTAATTACCAGTCTTGAGAAAAACCCGAGGAGTGGAGGGAAAAAAGAGTTGGATGTCACATCCGCTTTATTGTTCCTTGGGCCTTATCGCAAGGGTTCTCCCTCCCAAGCGGCAATTTTTACGCATGAAACACACTTAATTACTGAGCCTTCCAAACTGAGGGCATCCATGCAAACAGGGATACCTATCTCATTCTCTTTTGATCTGATTTATGTCAATGATTTTCCTGTTTTCAAAACGCCATGATATTTCATGCTTCGCCGGCTTGGTAATGGAATTCTTTGCAATTTATTTTTTTTATTATAGGAATCAGCATTGTCAGTGATGTTTCCTACATTTCACAGTTATCTAAACATTACTATTATGCTTGAAGACTGCCATATAGCTGAAACATGTGCCCTATTTTGCTCCGCTGAACTTGCCGGATTAACGGTTTATCTTACAAGACCTTACAACACGAATGCAGTTTAAAGAAGCAGAACATATTTTAAATTAACGTAGAGTCAATTAATGACTTAAAATAAAAATAAAAAGCGTCATAAAATGAAATATTGATCTTTAAACCATTATTAAAATCGAGTATGGTATGTCGTACTTTAATTGCCTTCGTCTTCTGACATAAAATGGTTTCTCAGTGCGCTCAAGTCCCACCGGACTCGGGGTCCTCTTCTATGATGTGAGAAAATGCAAAGTCTTCTTTTTCATAATTAAAGTTATAAAAATATTTGTGATTTTCGTCAATCCTTTCTCCTATTTTTTTATATCATTAATTTTTAATAACATTAATGCCATAGACTACTCTGAAAACCCATTACAGTTTAACCTGTTCTTTACTAAATCAAATAGCATCTTACCACGGTCCTCCTGGACACACTGAAACCCCACCTCAAAACATTCCCTCCGTAAGATTTAGCAGATATAATCAAGAATAAAATAAAAAATAGCCACCGGTTGCAAATATTTGCAATAGATTGCCTCATTTACACTGCACTTTATTTGTGATAACCATTCAAAAATTTCTTTGCCACTTTTTGGCCCGTCACAACTTTTCACTCATGAATATTATGTGGGAATTATTGCTTATTATATGTTATTATACGTTATTATATGTCGTTTTCAAGTAAAGTACCCTTTTCGGCTCACCAATTTTAACAAAAATATAGTAAATACATTCATATCGATATAAATTCCTATTTACCAAATTTGAGATGTTTTACACTACATTTTAATATAATTTTTGATGAAAGTTTATTATGACCTACAAGTAAAGTACCGCTTCCGGTATTCCAATTTAGACCAAAATCTAGTATGTTATCCACTATGGATTGATAAGTATGCTGTGTATTATAGCAACCCAATGTAATTGGGCAGCATTGATTTTTAATAAATCATTTCTCTCTTCTCTCTCAGTATTTAAGTTATAAATACCAAATTTGAGAAGTTTTTCATAGTATTTTAATATAATTTTTGATGGAAATCATTTATGACCTTCAACTAAAGTACCATTTCCGCTGATCAAGCAGTGACCAAAAAATGGAACTTCACAACTAGATTTTACAAAAATCCTAAATACAAAATTTCAACTTTCTACGGCTAAGCGTTTATGAGTTATGCGAGATACGAACGTAAGTACGTACGTACAGACGCCACGACGAAACTAGTCAAAATGGATTCAGGGGTGGTCAAAATGAAAATTTCCGTTTAAATCTGAAAACCGAAAATTTTCGCGATTACAATACTTCCTTCAATTTGTAAAAGGAAGTAAAAAGGACAAATAATAAATAAATAAGCGGCAGAAAATAAAAAGCCAAAAAACATTTATTTTAAATTTTGCTATCGGTTCAGTTAATGGAATTTTGGATTGAAATTTAGTGAAACAAATGGACTGTGGATTTATGAACAAAAGTATAGTGCGTTTTTCTAGCTATTGCTCAATCATCGGCATAATCGTTCTTATTTGCCATGGAATATGATAAAGTTCCTTTAACGTTTTAATGCTCACGGATAGTATTTTGCATATTTTTCACATTAACCATTATCAGTTTCAAAGAACAACATATTAATAGTGAGTGTGAACTTTATATATTCAAAAACAAGAGCCCAGTAAGGCAATATACTTCCAGAGAAGCAATAAACGTTCTCACGCACTAGGCGGATTTAATTGCATGAGAGAAGTGCAGATGCAAATCTAAGTCCTTGGGCTGCAGCTCCTTTCATAATTGCTTCTGATTTCATGGCAAAGGACTCCTTCCTATGGTAAACCTAAGGTGCACACTTCGTTAAAACATTATTTACCTCTGCCACCTAATGTTTATTAATAAACTGTTGTATGCAGCAGCGAAACAGGGAAAGGAAGCAATTCGAGTAAAAATGCAAATCGAATAATCGATCATTCAAACGGGAAGGAAAAAATAATATAAATATATTTATGTATAAAGAAAAACAAATAAAAAAGTAGTGATTAAAATGAGTAAAACATAAAAATACTTTGACATCTACACTTCCAGAAGTCTTTATTAATAAAAATTAAAAAGGTCATAGATAATAAATATAAAAAAATGTAAGATCAGGAGATCTTTGTAGAAAATTTGACGTTTTGTAGAAAATATTTATCGAGAGCATTTGGTTTTAATAGAATCCGAATTTGCTACTCCGATTTCTTTAAGTTCTCTTACAGAACCCCATGGCCTCTGGCCATCAAATTACCTTATAAAATTTAATAATGAAGATATATGTATATATAGATATACATAATTTATCAATCAATTATTTAAAAAAAACCCTAAGAAAAACTAAGTTCTTAAAGGTAGTTGTGAACGAATTCTTTCTTATCATTTTATTAAAATTTATTATACCAGGTCAACCGTTTCGAGGTATTTTTGCCTTACCTACAAAGTCTTTGTTACAACTGGTAACAATATGTGTATATTGCAGTTCACATCAAATAACAATCAGTAATTAACAAATTATGATTTATCTATTAAATCCTACCTTATAAGATTACATTTTTTAAATAAAATATTTGTAAGAATACTTCAGTTATTAACATCGTCCATTTATAATATATTTTGTCAATAAAAACAACCTCTCTATTTTAGACTATTTAACCCTAAATTCTTTATTTATCTTTTCTCCCTGTCTATACTTATATTAATAACCATATTTAAATTTTGTAATCGACTCTAATTAATTTAGTTTTTTAGTATTATTATATTGTAAATAGTTATTATTTTACTATATATTTAACACAATTATTATATATAAATAATTAAATTACATTTATTATAAGAAAAACAAATAATCATTAACATTAACCGAGACAGTGTCTCTATAAGTATCCAAGATTAAATGTCAAGCGTTTGCCAAAAAAGTTGAATAACAAAGATGAAAAGAAATTTTTCGGATACGTTGTAATATTGTCAAGAAATTTAAAACAACTTATGATTATAGATTACTAAAAAGGATTTTTTAGTTGAAGAAATAAAAGGAGAAAAAATTTTGAACATACAACAGAGGGAATCATTTGGCGATAAAGCCAAGTTTAGAGTTTCATTTGTGTTTGCCTTTCGTTTGGCCATAAATATTCTACTGAGATTGTTGAGATATGTCTGTTTATTTCAATGATTTTTTATGGTTCTCCTTTTCCAGTAAGGAGTCAGCAATAAAAAATAAATAAGAAATATAGTAAATCGTATTAGCCGATGAACTTCTCAAAAAATCTTTAGGACTTTTCAGGTATATAGTCCTGGTTTTGATAAACTACTGAACAATTTTAACTGAAAATTTAAAAGTAATCAGTCAGACTGAAAAGAAAAATTGAGAAAGTACCTTTTTATTTAAATCGTAGAAAACATTGTTTCCTACAATTTTATACATTTTCGCTAAAAACTCTTTAAAAGTATATATGCATTAGTATTACAGTGTGATGCATGCAAAATTATATAAATTAAAAAAATTACGTTATAATGAATGATTGAGGAAGCAGGTTACACGAATTGAAAGTTATTTTCTTGTATCAATAATATTTTAAATTGAAACGTCCGTCTTAATCACTAAGAAAACAAATACAAAATATATTTATTCCATTTCGTTTTAGGAAAAAACAAGATTTTTTTTTTTTCTTATCCCCTTTTTGGGATGTTGGGATTTGAGATACGGAGAGTAGGATTTGCTAGGATCTCTTCTTCTGTACAGGGTACATTTTAAGAGAGGGATGTGGAATTGTTAGGTTTTTGTTTATTTATTTGTTTACTTAAGCATCTTCTTCCAGTGACGGGGCTCACCGGGTTTTTTGTAGTTCCTTTTTATTTATTTTTGCTTTCTCAGTCTAGGCTGAGGCTTTTTATATAATTTTGCCATCTTTGTGGCCGTCCTGTAGGAGTTAGTGTTCTGAAAATAGGGTTAGTACAGTGTTGGAGGTTATCAAAGAATTTGACATGCCTCCGTGTGATGAAGTCTGTCACCGTTGGAAGTTCAAGGGTTGTGTGTAGTATGTCAGTTTTTGTTCTCTGTAGTGTTTTATGTCTTACAATACGTTTCAGCACATTGTTCTGAAACTGTTGGAGTCTCTTCGCAGTGTTGGGCGTTATGTTTGCTAACAACGGCGCTCCGTAAAGGAGTGCCGGTCTTAGGACGCTCTTGTATGTCATTAGTTTGTATCAAAAAACAAGAGAAACAGTTTGCAGCGAATAATGCTGTACAAATAAAACTCGCTTCAACGGGTACCAAGTTGGAGATTGTTAAAATTGGCTTTTCCTAGTGTATAAATTAAATCTATAATTAATTTATATATATTAATTATTTATAAAGGAATATTTTTCTAGTCCATTCTCTAACATGGGAAGAAGTTGTTGACTATTAAAATAGACTTTCTTAAAGATCTAATCTTACCTCTCTCTCTATTTGTTTATATAATCCGTTCTGATGTAATTCTGTAATGTAAGCCTGTTTCAATATTGAGTATATTGCGGCTTTTTAGTGAACAATGCTAATCATTTTAATGGGGTATATGCACGTTTTTATTTTATTTTTTGTATTATTCCGTTCGTATTATAAAACATTTAGGCAAAAACCTAAACAAAAGATATTAATTTTCGAAGTCACGATTTCAGGCTAATTGATAAGTGTTTGATAGCTGAGGTCTGTATGACGTCACACACTGAGGAAGGTTCGAATACTTTATTCAACAAGAGTACCAAAGTAAAATTTATTACTTATAGGTATTGAATGTATAATATACCATGGTAGTTTCATTTACCAGATACCCAGGATAGAAAAAATAAAGTTTATTAATTCATATTAAAATTAACATTAATTGTCTGATTACATGAATACTATTAATAATTATAGTATTTATGATGGATACCTCACTCCGGTATCGATTTATTTAAATTTTTCGGATTTCTTCGATATCAGGATCATTATATTGTCGAATACTTAGTTTTTAAAAATACTATCGATTTTAAGATCTAGCATTTACCTACCGATTTATTTAAATTTTATGATTATGAGGTCCATAATTATGTTTTCGGGGAGTCATAATTTTTAAATATACTGCCGATGATATTTGATTTATTAATTTTACGGGTTTCTTCGATATTGATAGATATTGTATCATTAAATTTAATTATTATACAGATGTTAATGGTCCATATTTTAAAGGTTATTAAACCCCTAATATAAAATAACCTAATAAATGAAGTTAATAAATTTGTTTTTCCAATTTTTTTCTCACTCCCAAAATGACAATAATAGACGTAAACCTATCCTAATAAAGTTTGTTTAGTGAATTAGCTTCAACTGGTATGAAGTTGTCATGGCAACGATTACGAACCCCAGCCTATGCCTGTGTTCGCAAGCATTTTATTATATTGATAGTGAAATTTTAAATTTATTATTATTTCTGTATTTTATTTTAACTTAGTACTAAAAATTGTTTATCATGTTTATAGAAATATAATTTAAAGTAAACATGGACACTTACATTAATAACTGTTTTATCCGTTTAATATTATTAATGTTTTTTCTAATTTCAGGGATTCCTAATATTTTTATGAAATGAAATGAAACGAGTTGAATTTTATTCAACATATTCTGAGGAATTATATTACATACAATATAAAAAACAGAGGATATTGAACCTAGCTAAGCAACAATTATATCTTCAATATAGCTTTAGGATAAAAATAATAATTAGAAATCATTATTAATAAACAGGAATAAATGTAATGGTTATATGGCTCTTTAAAATTTAATGCTACCGAAAGATAAGACTTTTCAGAAACATGTGATTGAAGACATGAGTGGATAAAGGTCCTATGTAACAAATTTTTGAAAATTCCTATTTTAGTACCAATGAGGGTATTGTGTGATTATGTTAGCCATGTGACATTAACAACCCAAGGTTCTTGGTTGGATTTTTTCAGTGGAATGGATAGATCAAGTCTTAGGAAATAATAATAAAGAAGAAATTACATAAAATAAACTTCATTAATCATTTGCTCCAAACTTTAAATTCGTAACAGCACACTTTCATCCCATTATGTCTTCAATTTTTTAGTAGAAAGATACGGGAGCTTTATAAAGAAAAATATTTTTAAAAATATTGATTCACTAATGAAGAATTTATCATTGCAATATTTGCATTTGTTCAATTTGTATTTCTGTCTATTGTGGGGGTTTTCTGTGAAAATTAGGATTGTACCTTTCCACGGGCAAACATAAGTCTTATTAAGTAATTGACAATTTCGAGAAATCTTCCACCATATTGTAAATCATACGATATCCCCATCGTCCCAGATGGAAGAACAGAATACAGCCAGGAGTCCTATATAATTCCTAGCTGGAGTTATTAATCATATCTGTTTGCCCGAGAGGAGGTAGCCTTGATCTGATAAGAAGGATATTTAAGAAGACTGGACTTTCATTTGTCTCTTGCTCTTGTTATCCTGCCCAAGGACGGGCTGCTTCGCTGTTGAATCTAGTATACGAAGCTCCTTTATAATCTCAGTTCACGAATCTCACAAGCTTCTTCTAGTGAATGAAAAAACGAGGAGGGACTGTTGGAAAAACCTTTGAATAATAACACGCCTCTGGAATTTATTTGTAGTGGCAAAAAAAAAAAAATAAATAAATGCAATAGAATCAATATTTTATAGGAACAAAAATTTTACTAAATATTTGATAAGTTTTATAAAATATAGATAAACTTAGGATAAATAATGTAATTTTGGTCATACTATGTTATAATATTAATCACTAATTATGTATGGTTGTGCCATTCTGTGTTTGAGTGGATGGTAGTAATTTAAATGTGCCGTTGTTCAAATGGTATAAATGAGATTATTAACTGTCAATATTTAATGCATAATGAAGCATATTAATGTAGTTATAATTTTGTTCTCGATTATTGGTTTCGAATTTTACGTAATCAATATTGAATTATAAATGTGGCAAACCTCCATCTCAATAGAATTTTTTTTAAATATCTTTTTCCGGTACAAAATAATTTATTTTATCATTTTTTACTCAAATTATTGAATTTTAAAAAGTAATTTTATTTTAAAACTCTTAATTTATAAATTTAAAAATATATATCAATGGCCCCACTTTATAACACAGTAACTTATTTTTGGTATAATTTGTTATTTTTCATAATTGAATTAAAATTTCTTGTTGGATAGCTCTGTGGCTTAAATATTGGCGGAAATCCTCTAAATAAGTTCCGCTTGAGCAATTTCAGCCAATTTTTATGCCAAAGAGACATCAGATAAGAGGTCATCATTCGAATTATGAAAATAAAATAATAAATTAACGCAATATTATTTACGAAATATCATGTAAGGGCATCGATATATAATAAGAAGAAGGAAATACATAATATGAATCGTTAATTTCCAAAACGAACCATAATCATCATTGACAAATTTTCAGGAAACGGGAAAAACTATATTTTCTATTCCAATAGTGATATAAAAGCCATTTTTTTTTTAAATAAACTAAAAACAATCTTCATTTGTAGCACATATTTCCAGAAATGGTTGATTATTTTAATATTAATTAAAGAGCATTTAAATTTCAATAGGGCCGGTTTTGATACAAATAAAATTGATTAGGGTTCGTCTTGGAACGAAAAAAATGATTGGCATTGTACTTTAATAATTTTATATTTCCTGTGTTATAAAGGTAATATAAGATCAATTTATTTACTATTTTTATTCGAATGAAAGGGTTAAAAATGCTTTTGAATAATTTATTTTTCAAAAATAGTAAAGATAAACTTGAAACAAAACGTATTTTTTTTAAATTAGACTAAACATCAAGGGTATTTATTTATTAACAATTGTGGGCACTTCAACCACATGGTTTATTTCTGCCTTGTTCTTAGCTTAGAGACATTGGTAACTTGGTAATTTAAATTTTGTTATAAATTTCAACTTGTTTGAGAAATAGTATTAATTTTTCCATAGTCATATTACTTTTTTTCAAAATCTCTGTTCTATCTGTCCCTATTCCAGTTTCATCCCCTTTGGCTTCATATGCCAAGCACTCAGTCAAATGTGCGATACCGTCAATCGTACCCCGCAGGAGAAACATCGAGGCGGTGTACCGCTCATCACAGCTTTGGCCTGGTGTATCGCCTCTTTTAATTTCGCCTCTCTGGCTCTTTTAATTTTTTCTCTGAGGCACAAGCAAGTAGAGCAAACGTCAGCAGTAGGTGTGCTTATGCTTATATTGTAATCTTTTACAAATAAATTATAATAATATGGATAGCCAACATGCAGATCCTTCTCAGAAACTGTGCTTGCATAAATTGTATGCAGTTCGGCGATTTTTAGGCTACATGAAAAATAATAATGAGTAACGCTTTTGTTTCTGGCGCAATGGCTTTCTACTGATGAAACGGAATCAATACATTGTTTGACATACAAACACTTTTCCTCGGACAGTGCCTTTTTTGCTTCTCCTCCACGGTTCTCTATGGAAGAATTTCCGGTTGACAGAAAATCTCAACATGATCGTTGAAGACGATGTTTCGCTGTGTAGAACAGTTTTTTCTTCCTCTCCCAACAGGAGACTCGGCTATTTTCACATTACTCACTTCTCTTTCATCTGACATCATTAAATTATTTATTTTTTGGCTTCTTCACAAAATATAAAAAAAAAAAACTTTTCAAAGCAAACTTTACAATGAAAACAACTTTGACAGTGAGTGATAAAGATATGACGATTGAAATATTTTATAAGGTTAAATCACGTGGATGGATCAGTTTTAAAAAAATCGAAAAACGCTTAATCATCCATAGAAAAACTAAGCGGATTAAAACAAGAAATAATAAATTTATAGTCTTCAGAAAAAAAAAACCCGCAGAAGAGTGTGTTGATTGAATAGAAAGTTAGGACCGTTTTTGGAAAGAAAATAATGATTTATGTCCCACATTACTGTGGTTTGAGGTACGGTTTGGAATGAAATAAAGTTGTAATCTAGGAACATTCTGGAACAAAATAAAGTATGGTTTTGGAAATTTACGTATTTTAAAACCACTTTTTTTAATATTTAGGCTCGTTTCGGGAAAGAAATAACAAAACCATCGAATTCCTTGGGTGTTTTAACATACGAATCAATATTTATCTCAATTTCCGAAAAAATCGATTAGGATTCATTTTGAAAATAAGCGACTCATATGGTATAAATATATTTTAAAATATGATGAAATCTGACGAACCAACTTCTTAATGTACATGCGCTAGTTTTAAGTTATTTAAATAACTGTTTGATATCTATTTAAAATTATTTACAAATCAAATAATTCCCTTGTTTCATTGGGCTCATTAAAATCTTTATTTGTGCCACAATCAAGGACAGCAGTTATTGTTGATAAATTTGCATATTCATACAGTAAAAATTATAGCCCACTTAATCTATTATTATTTATCAGAGAATTTATCTAAGTGTTTTTTGTCTAAAAATAGTTTTAATCTGTTGCCTGAAATGTTACATACAACAATACATTTGATTGGGACACAAGCACATGAACATAAAAAAAACATTTATTTTTTTTTGCTAATGCCAAATATTTGCTATTTGAATAGAACTGTTCCCAATATTAATTAAATGGGATTAAACTAAGTAAAACTTATGTTTAAATGATTAACTACCTTCATCAAAGTACTTTTTTACATTTTAATTCGAGATAAATAAAGCGGTTGAGGTTTCCGTAGTGACAAGGTAGGGAGGGTGTCTCTTACAATGACGAGCTCCTCTTATTCCTCTCTACGAAGCCACTACTTATCTGCACTTTTTGTTTTTCCGAAAATGGGTGGTGAATTTTATTTTTAGAGGCCAGTTTAAATGCCATTCTTTTCAAGTAAGCCCATAAAAGGTTGTTTTGTTTTTTTTCAAATTGTAAACAATATTCAACTAATTATAAATTAATAAAACAGGCCTTCGTCCTAGAGGCACGTCAATTTTTGAAGTTCATCTTCGGTTCTTTTTACATAGTCTTAAAGCAGATATGATTATTCATGACATATTATGATCTTACGTGACAAGCTTTAGGTGCTTTAAGAGCCCCATCTCTTTATTTTTTGCAAACACACACACACACACACATATATGATTAATTCTCAAGATATTCATTGAATTAATATTCTCAATATGTAATCGTACATTGAAATATTTGTGGATTATAAATATTATAAAATAAGTGATTACCAACTTTTTCCATTTTATTGAAAAAATGTTTCATCAAATTTATCAATTAAGTATTGTGGATAGCAATGAAACTAAATTTTAACGTCGCTCTGATTTTTAATAAAATGTTCATAGCAATTTCTTATTTATGAGTTCGGATTAATTTTTGGAAAATGGTCTGCAGGAGCATGATTCATTGGTAAACAATGGAACACTGGAGTGAAGTAAAACGTTGGTGGGGCTTTGGAAGTCGTCGTCACTCCAATTACTCCAGTCGTTCCGCTTCATCTTTCCATTGTTCTATTTGGAGTAATTGTCAGTATCCTTTATAGAACGCCTAATTTATAAATTTTAATTTAAACTATTATGTAATTTATATATAATTAATTACATATTTTATTCACTGAGATAAAACAAAGTAGTCACCCCAAAGAGTTTGGACACCTTTTTTCGTTACCGGAAAGCAGTTCACTCTCAAATTTAGTGAGACAATCGTGTGTTTCAGAACTAAACCTTATTGGGAATCTATGGAATGAGTTGTAAATAAAAATAAGGTAGTTCCAACATTATCATAATCGCATAAAAAATTAAGGGTTGTTCTAATGGAACAATAAAAAAATATCATTCAAGAATTCATTTAAATATTTGATTAGGTCAATACCACATCGAAAGTTAGGCTCAGTAAACGCAAGAGGAGGAAACACATTTTCTATTCCAACGCTTCATCTAGTGATATTGACAGTTTTAATGTTGTCACGGAACACGAAAAAACCTCTTGGGAACTTGTCACCTACTGAAAGAAAACGAGTCAAAATAACGGAATGAGACCTCCAAAAACAAGAGCTTGTGTGTGTGTAAGGCAATAGATGGATGTCGCGACGCCGAGTGTCGTTTTTGAGATTCTGCAATCTTCGAAAACTAGTAACCAAATTCAGGATCACCTTTTGAGCCACAGATTTATAGGATAATAGTCGTACAAGGAAGTCATGCGGTGTCCACTTGAGATACTTTTTATTGTGAAGTTAGTAATATTATAAATGCGATTTTATTACTCATACAGCCATAGGTTGTCAGAAGGGTTTTGAGATCACAAACATACGCAGGGTGAATTTGTATATATATAGATTAATTAATTCTGGGGAGATAACACGGATTTTTATTAATATATAGAAAAAGTTTATACACCACTTTTCGACCGCTTTCTAGTTTTATTCTTTTTGTTAAGTATTAATTAATTCTGGGAAATCATTCGGATTTTAATTGAAATATGAAAACATTTTACAGGCCACTTTCCGGACTCAATTTCTAGTTTTGATTCAATATGTCTGTTAAATAGTAGTTAATTACCAAGAGATATTTCTACAGCAATTTTTTGGAGAAGGCCAAAATCTAAATTTTATCAAAAATTTTTATCTGATTTCCCAACTACATTAAATATTTTAATATTTCATAATACAGTTGAGGAATATTTTAATTTCCCCCACTCTTTTGGATTTGAACTTTTCACTTGCATGTTGCGAATGTTTCTTTTCTATTCATCGTAACGATAAAATACCAATTTCTTGACTTAAAAGATCGATATTGGCGGTAGTAACTCTTTAAACAAAATGTTTTACCACAATTCTAGCAGTTTGAGGTAAGCTATCAAATCTCAAACTTTTTAGTAAAAATAATCGCTTCGATTTGTCATCCACATTTAGAAGATTAAGGTATTTATAAAACTTCTTTCACGCTTTAATCGATTAATAAAAGTGTCTACTCTCTTAGATAATGGTGAAACGCAAGGAGAGCTGCATTAACATCCGAAAAAAATTAAAAATTCTTACAGTATGGTTTGGAACTTGTTTTTTGAACCCCTCAAGGAATATGCTAAAACTATTTTTTCAACAATCAATGTTTTTGAATCTCAAAACAGACGTATTGGTTTATTCAACGTCAATTTTACCAAGTATTTCACTAATTTAGATGTCTTTATTTGGGATCGTGTGTGCTTTTAACATCTTAAGGGAAAGTATTGTCGGTGGACGCTTTGTATTAATGAGCGAGCATAGTTCTGTTTTTAAGTAAGTTGCTGGATTACAGTAGGAGAGAGATAACAGTTTGCTTTCGAATCGTGATCGTCCCCGCCGTTCGTGACTGGATCTTTCGGCACAAAGAGCACTTTTTTACAAATTTTTGTATTTGATAACGGTTGCATAAGTAAGCTTTCTCCACTGCCGTTATACTTTCTGCCATATAGCTCTCCTATGGTGGAAATAAATTTATCTTTATCTCCCTCATCTTTGGGAAACAGGATTTAATCCCAAATGGGATTCGGGAAAACTTTTAAAGATTAATAAAACTGCAATTAGTAATTGTCTTTAAGGAGCCCCTCCAGGCGCGGGCGAGTGGAAGATAAAAATACACTTTTTTTACGTGTTTTTTTTTTCTCAGTAACTATAAGAGATAAAGAAATTTTGTTAGTCTGTCTGATAGCTCATTTGTTTTCCTAATAAAAATAGCCGTCGGTAAATTTTTAACGGCCTCAACAATAACAACATTCTCCCCTCCACTTGTTTTCAACTTTAAATTTTTTTTCTCCAGTCCAAGTGCTCCTTGAATTTCACAAAACGATTTAAATAATGAGATAGTCGTACCAATTATGACTACTGATTTCAATGCCTATAAGATTAGCAGGGTTCTGATGTAATATAAGATAATATGATAATTCCTTAGAGCATTCATAATCAAGCAAGATACAATGTAATTCTAGCCGACTACACCTGCTCGTAAAGAAATCACATTGCGATCTTACTGCGCGAATATTACAATGTACTTAGCAGCGACGATTAAAAAAAAAATAAACAAATAATAATAATTATATGAGAAGCATTCTTCCTGTACCTTGAAAAAGGTGTTGGTCAATTAAGTATTACTTATTATTGCTCATGAAATTTCATAATGCATTCTCATATTTTTTTTCTACTCTTTTTGAGGTATTGAAAAAAAAAAAAATCATTTCCTCGATTTTAAATCAGTTCTCAAACATTATACTTGGCTAAGGTTGGCTTTTTACTGCCCAATTAGTACTTATCCTAACAGGCATCAAAAAACATGCACTATAAATATAACATAAATTGTTTTCTTAATTATTTGTCTAAACCGTTACCTAATGAGAAGAAAACAGCTAGTGAAATATTTCGGTTCCAATAAATGAGTTTATAGCCACTATAGGATAAACCATTTCATCTAGAGTAACAGTGAACACACCAAGCCATTAATGCTCTGTTGCAATAGACGGCAGCAATAATAGTAAAACTTTGATTACGTTTTGCTTCTAATGTGCAGTTTTATAATCGCTTATACTATATTATCTGTATGCAATATTGCAAGTAATTATTGATGCAACTAATACTGTAATACCTCTGAAAAAAAGTAAATACATATATATTACTCTAAATCATATCTATCGAGGTTTATCCAACTTTAAAAAAAAAAAGTATGATAAAAAAATTAGAACCAAAATTCAAATAAAAGAAAAATATTATAAATATCTAGATAAATTAAAAAAACAAAACAAAAAAACACCCAAAGTCAAAGTTTACCACTAGCCAGTGATGTTTCACCAGATTTAGACATCTTCAAGACAACAGCCCTATAGCAAAAGTATTAAATACAAATATTTCTAAATAAAATACCTATGGTCAACTTCACAGATGTTGAAAGTACACTTTAGTCATTGCAACACTAAAAGTTGGAACTGTTAAAAAATTTCTAAACTACCTACGTTACATATCTGTTTGCAATTATTACAGAGAATTACTGAATGCTAAAAAAAAAAAATCTGAACTATATAATCTGCCTTGCATCAGTGAAGTTGTCCATCGGTATATCAATTGGTGCATTCCACGTATCTAGAAGCAACCTCGTTAAAAGCATACCAGAACACAAGAGATCATAGCATTTCTCAGAGGTGACGAATTATTCTGATGTACCGTCGGTGCAATGGCAAAGTGGTGTATCTGAAAATATTATTTATTAGTGACGTCATATATTCAATTCGGTATTTTTGACATAGTGAAGAGAATAGAAAACCACGCGTTAATATGGAACAAAATAGCAAATTTGCCGATACGCCACATTGGCACTACATCGACGATATGGTAAAATGTTGTCCCGAAGATGCATAAATTTGGATAAACTTGAAAAGGTAACAGATAAACAATGAATTGACGTAGGTGAGGCGTTTGTTTTGGAATATTCCAAAAATAATAAATTGAACTTGGAAATGTAAATATAATTTTTTTTCACAAAAGTAGTCAAATAAAAAATTATAAAATCTGTGTATTGCAAACAGTAGTATTTTCAAGTGTAATAGGGCACTTCAGACTTAAAAATCGACTTTGAGGATTTGAAGAATCAATAAGTTTGAAGCTTAAAACAATAAATATCCGGGAAAGTCATAAATATCCGAGAAAGTCCATTTGGAAGATATAAATTTTTAAAAACCATTGAAATAAGACTATTTTCATACCCTTTTGAAAATAAAACCAAGAGAATTTGGTTCGTTTTTTTACAGCCATTTAAAATGTGTCAGGTGTTTCTACTCCACCCTATATTATGTGATTGATTGAAACCAGTTTTTATACAAAATAATGCGGTGTCCTTTCTCCGATGTTGATTTTGGTAATATATACTTAATTATTTAGTTAATAATATATTCAATAATATATACTATAATAACAATAGAATATAATGAATAAATGAATTCAAGAATTCAAGAAATGAAACAAAAATTACTCTAAGGATAACATAGGAAGATTTCAAAACAAAAACTTAACCCTCTCAAATATCAGTAATAGCCTCTCAAATAACTGGTACACGATTCGCCAATTCAAGCACCATCAGGGCAGAAAAATATTTGATCACCTAAATTATGATCGTATACATAATTTACCATAAAATGTATACTGTTTGAGTTATGCGAAAATAAAATATTCTTTTCATCAAAAATTTTTTCCCTGCATTTCCTCGGTTACGTACTGAATAGATGAAAAGCTAAAGGGCTTAATGAGAACAATTTAGGCAAATTTCATCAAAATCCAGAGAGCTGTTTTCGAAAAAGTGTAAAAAAAAAGAGTGTAAAATCGATGATATAAAGTAGCACTTCCGGGTAATCGATTTTTACGAAAAAGTTGCTGTAACATAACAGGCATATATCTACCTTAAATACATAATTTCAGTTCGTACAACGTTTCGAATTTGAGCTAGGCTGTTCACGTACATATGCGGGACTTCGTTATTTAGACTCAGGGGACCTTAAAATATCTAATTAGGGATTGATAAATTATTTGCCACTTCTATAAATTTGTTTTATTAAAAACTAGTTTCGGATGTTATACATTCATCCTCAGTTCTAAAAACACATAAAAAATTCAAAAATAAGCAATTCAAAATATAGTTTGGTATAATTATACATATTAAATTAGATTAATATAAATCAGTATTATAAAACATTTATGAATTATGAATTTAATTAACACAAGAAATCAAATACATGTTGGTATTTGGATATAACAAAGTTAGTTAGTTGTAAGTTCAATGCGAGAAGAAACCAGTACAAACTTTTCTGTTTGATATAATCCATTTAAACCTTGAACTGAGGATGAATGTATAACATTCGAAACTAGTTTTCAATAAAACAAATTTATAGAAGTGGCAAATTATTTATCAATCCCTAATTAGATTGATTCTTCTATACCATCATGCATATGTATTTCCGTTGAATACTTGAATTCGAAAATTTTCACGATCGCAATAATATATATATTATATACACTACGCAATAGTATAATATATACTATATATTTTATATATAGGTAAGGAAAAGTAAATATTACCATTTACACATAGTAACCATTTGAGGTTTGCGGCCGTTCAATATTGTTTCGTTTTTTGTCATTCTTTTCAAAAATGGAACAAGATTTATGTGATATATTCAACAACACATCTGATCTCCTCCACCCGTTATTATTCCTTTTTACTCCCCAGTCTTGAAGGACTTATTGTACTATATCTCCTGGAATTCTTTTGTATGGACCAAGAACCATTAGTAAAACCACCGATTCTGAGACCGAAAAAGTGAGCATAGCTATAAAGAATACTTGTCCACCATACTGAAGGCTTGTCCACCATCTTTTTCGTATACTTTTTTGCATCCTTTCTGAACCGGCTCCTTATTGCTGTTTCCGGACTTTACAATAAACCCAGATTCATCTCCGTTAAAGAAGCATAAAGGGTGATACAAAACATTTTCTTCTATTAAAATACTTTCAATTGAACTAAGCCAACCACGAATGTCTTTTTCAGGCAAACATGGGCATGCTACTGATACTGCTTCGGTAGTTTTACTGGAAATATTTGGATACCAAGGCTGAAAACTGAACCATCCCTCATGGGGCATACTCTTAAATTTGCATAGTTGGTTTTCAACTATTGATAATTCATTAACGCTCATGAACAAATCAATTTTTCGTTTCGGAAATACCCCCTCTTTAGGAGGCAAAATGGGGTTTGGTCTACACCGTAGCTTCCCTGTGCCCTTTGATTTTGGGGTCGACGTCATTCTTGAGATGTATCGTATAATAAGATAAAGTAACAGCATTGTCACTAAGCAGGTTATAGTTTGAAAAACTATCCTTTTATAACTACAACCTTGAATATTTATAAGCCGGTTCTGATCAGTTGAATATTTATACTAATTAATATGATTAAATGTAAAACAATGAAGTCTAAAAGTAAAAATTCTAATAAAACGATACATACCTAAATCAATGAAGAATTTACAAAGTAATTCCTTAGTAATCCTCACTAGTAAAACTAGACGAATGACGTAAAGAGGTATTTCACAACATTAATTGGGAAAAATATTTTATACACTAATGGGAAAGGGATGGAGGAGAGGATTCGCTAGTAAGTGAATCGTAAACAATTTCGTGAAATATCACCCGAGTGGCCATCACAAAAAAATGGAGTCGTAGCTTATTGCTGTGAAAATTGTAGAAGCCTGTCCATTTTTTTTTTCATTTTACCTTAACACACTCGATATGTTGAACACTTTTGGATTGATAAGCTCTATTTCTATTTGGTTAGTCTCATTTATACGATTGATGTGAGATGTATAATCCCTATTCTGCACTCATGTCATCTTATTTATTCCTGTCTTGATGATGCCTGAATTGGGAAAACGTTGACTTGATAGTAATAGTTAAATACACAATGTTTTAAATTGTGTAAAGTAGATAAAAAAAAAAAATAAATAAATAATTCACAACATTGCAAAAGTTTTTTTTCCTAACAAGCAATGTTACTAGTTGACACACATGCTTACATGGCCGCACTCTCAACTATTTTCTCCTCAATTTTGGATAATCTATGGTAGTTTTAAGCTGCATCCGTCAATATAAGCCTGAAAAGGTGTTATCAAAGCACTTACTAGTTTATAATCATCTGAAAAAAACTGTAAACTGTAAAATAGAATTGAAGCACTTTCGAAGGTGCAAATCATCATGGTTGTAAAATTTATTTTGAAAAAATAATTGTACTTTCAATAGAAATTGCAAAACACTAACTAGCCTCATCATGAATTCATACTATTTATATGAATTTTATTTTAATTTTATTCGCCCTCATCAGTATATCAGTATATGCTGATCAGTATATTGCATAACAAGTATCATGACGACATTAATTAAGGTTATTACAAAATAAAACTAAAGTATAAATAAATTAAGAAAAAAATAACAAGACAAAAAAATGTTTTTTAAAATTAAAATTCCAAACTGACCATATTTCTTACTTAAATGTAAGAGAATACATAATATTTTGAAATTAAAAGCCTAATCACTTAGCCCTGGGGGTTGGGTGATAACATTACAGCGGAACATCAATACGATTAAATAAATTTGAATAATTTAAATTTTCACCGGTGAGCCGCCAGACGCTCTAATTTCTACGGTAGAAATTCTAAGAGCCAACGGCTGGACACAACCACGGTTATAATGAGTTTCTTATCTAGGGAAATATAATAATACTCCCTCGAAGGATAATTATTGCCCCCGGCTTGCATACGCTTAGCATGACAAACACTGGGAGCGACCCAATAACACAAGATAAAAACCATCTAATAATTATATATTATAATCATTAGACTGTAATACCCGGGCTTCTCTGGATCTAGATCCAGCTTTTGGAGAGAATTTCTTTTTTGTTTTGTTTTGTAGTCGGCCAGAGATATATTAATGTATTCAGTACAGCCCCTGTAGTCCTGTAGGCTTCCTCGATAAGAAGTGTTAATTAAAGTGATTATCTATCCTTACATCTTGCGTCACATTTCTAAAAGTTATAGCTCCTCACTTCCTTTCCGAATGCTCGGGACTATCAGATCGACGATAATACCCGACGTTTTCTGTTAGCGAACCTATACTTAACTGATAGGAGACTACATTTTCAATTTGGAACCGTGTCATTCAAACTGATAATATACGTTTCCTTAAAGGGATCAAATAGACTGTTTATTATATCATAAATTTCACGTATCGTTTTTTATAGATAAGAACAGTAAACTATTTAAATGTATTATATCATTATACATTAGTCGATGGCTAGTCATAAAATTATTTCCTTCGTTACAGAGTTTAGTTATCTCATGTCTTGGCAGGAGCGTACGCACAATTGTTTTTCGGAGGGGGATTTAACAAGAAGAATGCAAATAGTCACCTAGATGTCTATATTTGTCAAATTTGAGTTAAGTTTTAAGGATAAGCATGAAAATTGAATCAAATACTATAGTTAGAATTATCAAAAATATTACTCAAAATACTAATCGTATGTGGGTGGGTATGAAAATTATATTTTTTCGCATATTTCGGATAGGGGGCGGGTAGATTTCTCTGAGGCTTGTGCACGCGACTGTGTTTTAGGATTCCCTACTAACACATTATGAAAAGTGTTAAATATTCAGACGCTTATAATAATTAAGTATTTATTTATCAACCATACCAGTCGGAGAGACGGAAGTTTGCGAGAGAGACCGCCGGACAGAAGACCCAGGAGGGGAAGATGAAGATGGTGGCCAAATTGATGTACTGAAGAGCAGGCTGTGTTCACAGCTACTGAGATTTCTAACCTTGATTTACTTGTAGCAGTGTGTTGTTAAGCAGAAATTCATAACATCACACTCCGGCAAACACCCGTATTGCCTTCTAGGCAGGGTAGGGTGGAAAAAAAAAATAAAAATAAATAAAAACCAGACCTGTCAAAATACTTGTTCACCACCAGCTGATATATTACCGTTATCGCCAAAATAAATGTAACATAACAGGCACGATAAAGAGCACTAAGCACTCAATAACAACCCTTCCATAAGATTACTCTAGTTTAAAAGATTTCAGAAGTAAAGTTCTATCCACCTCATTTTAAACATCCATTTGTACTTTGTCCGTTGCTTCTATTAGCGAATTGTATCTGTGTTAATAGAAATCTTGTGTGGTGAATTTTTATGAATTTAACGGACTGTTAGTGTTTACAAGTCGTAATGAAAAATTGTTTCACTAATGTATGGAAATGACTAGTGAAATAAGTGTAAATGTTTTGCCTTGAAAATATGTAAAACTAAACTGGTACTTTTATTACGTTAGATATTTATTATTATATACGTTTCTCCATCTTCAACAACATCAGGACAGAAAAAAATAAGATCACATTAGTGTAGATCGTAGATAGTACTCCTCAAATCAACAGTCTAATAAAGACTATCAAAATAAAAGTTTTGCATCTCAATAACAAAACAAATAGTTCAGGAACCCAGGAGAGTGAGTCATTTTACGTTATAAACATTATCACTTGTCTATGACGATTTATAATATAATAACCTGTGAGTTTCGAAGACTCCAGAGGGATTACATTTTTTTTATCATCTGAAAATTATGTGAGAAGTACCTACCAGTATTGCAGCTATACTGTCGACGCTCTGCCCTGAATTCATTCCCATTAAAATTTTCTTTTCCTTTATGTCATCAATTTATTTGATTATTCTATTATTTTTGTTATTAAAAATGAATGAGTTAACCGTTTCGTCTAATTGAGAACAATAATAACCAGTAGATTATTTCCCTTTAGACCAAACAACAATTACTAAAAAAAACTTAAGTTATGAGTATTTGTTTTTTAGTTAATTTCCTTTATTATTTTTTAATAAAAATTCTTCTTATTCTTTTTCTCCCTCCTTAGTGTTTTTCACCGTGGAAGGATCTCGTTATAGTTACGCCAGCCATCGCGGGCCTTCGCTAGCGTTTTCCTTGCACCCGGCTGCTTTTCTCTTTTTTCTCCCAGCTAGATGGTTTCATCTCAACATGGTTTCCCTTGGCCTCTTTTCTGTGGGTCTTCCCTTAAGAAATTTCCGGGACTCTCTTTCCTCGTTAATCGTTATAACATAGCTGAACCATTTGAGTAGTTTCTTTTTCTGTGTTTCTAACAATAGTAGCACCCTTGCGTCTTCTCTAATCCGTTCGATGTGATCTTTTCCGGTTTGGTCTTTTCCAGCTACTCTCCTTAGATATTTCATTTCGGATATGGTTAGACTTCTTAAATGCTTGCTAAGTAGGATCCAGCTCTCACTTTATTACAGTAGATTTGGAATGCACAGTGAGTTGTAGATATTTATTTTTGCTTTATTTTCAACCTTTCGCTCACTTCTTTACGACAGTATTGCAGATCTGGTAATAGATACTATTGCCTTTTTGTATTCTATGTGATATTTCTTGATCTATTTTTCTATTTCTTCCAACAACTATCTCTAGGTATAAATAATTCTTCTATCAACTCTAGGGTCCTACCCTCAGAGTTTATCTATACGTCTATACGTTCCATTTGCCTTTGATTGCTCTTGCAATTTTGCGTTTAAAGATTTCCAGGATCTCATCCATAAATATAATAAATAGTAGAGAGCTGAGGCCTATCTCCTTGTTTGGCCCATTTAAAAATTCAATAATGTTTATTCATTCGAAACTTTAAAAAAAATAAATATGGTAGAATGCATAAATAAGGCTCGATTAACAAAAGAGTGGTTCAGTAAAACTATATTTCAATCCCAATCTAATCCCAACGTGTTTAGATACATATGACCGCTGTTTAAAGCGTAAAGTGTTTACGCTTTAAACAGCGGTCATATGTATCCAAACACGTTTTTTTCCTTAAACTAAACTCGTCAGTATTCTTAACGGAGGAGATTAAATGACTAAAATTAGATTTTACATATATTTTTAATTGCACTAAAATTTTATCAAAGAATAATCTGTTCCTTTCATTTAAAATAAAACAAAATTATTAGGTTCCTTAATCATTTTTAATACTGTATATCGCTTGTTCGGAATATCTTCATTCATGACTGGCCTTGGATTATTCAATGTATGAATAGTCTTATTACATTGAAATGTGAATATCAGATATATAGATGACAGGTTTTTTTTTTTTTTTTAGGGTAAATGATCCAGAAGTTACAGGCTCCTGTAGTTGACACATCAGATTTAAATTTGAAATACAACAATTGTATTGAAGAGATTTCATTAAATTTACCGCTTCTTCAACTTCCGTTCCTTCGATTGGCGGCCACTTTAAATATGCAGTGCTAAATTTTGAGTCATTTACACTTTCTCCACGAAAAATACGAGAATCACAATATAATTCCTTCCCCTCGCAGGCAAAAGAAGGATAGGATATCCAACATGAAGGTACAAGATACCCATCAGGACGGTGCTCTATCTGATGTCCAATAAATCCAGTTGGGACTATGATGCGGGCGACATGATGCTATTAATTTGTCGCAGATAGGGGCTACCGTATGAGGGCTCACCTGCCAGTTTGTTAGACAACTTCCGAATTTAGATTAACCACCTTTCGGGAACTCTTTACAGGTGTTAAACCCAACACAGCTTTTGTTACAGGGCGACACCATCATCTTTTTTTTTTTTTATAAAAGATCTTTTCTATACGGAAGTTAAAACATATTTTTCTGTGATAATAATTTAAATTTCTCGACAAACAAAAAAAAATATTCCATTTTGATTTTGGTATAAATTTTGTTGTTTTTTTAAATAAAAATGTATTCTCTAAACTGTTTCCCTTAATACGATTACTAGATCAATTATACTGAAACCTTAGTCTCCAAACTATTATTTATAAATTTAGCATCAATAAACAGAAAACGGAATATTAACAATGGAATTTTGATCTACAAATTGAACGTTCCCAAGTATTTTTAAGTAGACTACATGCAATAATTTAACGACTCCTGAGCCAGTGAAGGAATCGTCACGTTAATATTAAAGATGCATATATTTATAATTCAATGGATTACAAACATTACCTTCTTCCATCTTCACCCATAAGAAAATAAATAAATTAAATTAAATTTTTAAAAAAATCCAAAATACTAATATGATGATAACATTTGTTAATTTTTTATTTTACCTTTTTTGCTGATAAAATGTATTTTTTTTTTAAATATTAATAAATCGCTTAAATTAACAGAGAATTGCCAGTAGGAATTTCTTATTATAATTTGTCTTACCTTGCATTGTTTTCAATATGTATAATAATATATGCGATAATTTGTATTATAATATGTATATAATTGTATCAATGGATTATGACTGAGTTGATATATGGTAGTGTACTCCTGAAGATATGTGGATTAATTAATTCGCTGAATATTGTTTAATATCATTAAAAAGGAATTGCTTAATAAAATGTCACTTTTTATTATAGTCAAATAAAGAAAAATTCTTCCAGTATTTCCAGTACTAATACTCCAAAGCACTACAGAGCGGTGTGGTTCTTGCCCTCCTCAATGAATCTTTGCCAGTATTCGAATATATAAATATTTAAAAGTTAAAATGTATTATTTAACTAAGAACTAAAAGCGAGGATGTTACTTAACCGATTTATTTAATTTGATGCGTGAATGTCAGCCAATATTGTTTTATAATATTAAATTTGAAATAAAAAAAAATATTGGGAACTTTTTATCTTATTTTTTTAGTGAACAAGAATCCAATCGTATCATTTATGAGGTTATAATATTTTAGATTACAAAAAAAAGAAGTGAATTTATACATATGATTCTATATACATGCATATATATATATATATATATATATATATATATATATATATATATATATATATATATATATAAAAAGCACAAAACAATGCGTAAAGAGTAATGGATGGGATTTTTCAAAGTTCCAAAATCCCAAACAGATAAGGACAAATTTTTGATACCTGATAGCTTCTACATAATAAAAACTTCTAGATTACACAAACCTCGGAAATTCATTGAATAAATATTATTTAAAAAAAACAACAATTATTTTTTAATTTATCAGTCAATTAAGAGGATTTATAAATACTATAATTTTTAAATGTCATTCAGCAATCAAGTTTCACTATCATTCTTATATTCTTTTGAGAATACCAGATAACATTCCAAGAATGGAATATCAGCAAAGTAGAGCCTGTATTTATGAATTCATGTGAATGGCATATAAATGGAAACAATTGGACTTCCTAGGAAGAGATAGTTTATCATTCAGCACTATAAATGGCTATCCATGAATTCAATTAATCATAAATATGGAGAATAATTGGGATCAATATCCAATTTAATAATAATTTTATCATTGAAATCAATAAGTATTTCATGATAAAGCATAGTTAAATTTCAATTTATTAAAAGGTATAATTTAATTACCAACTTTAAGTCGTTGACACTGAGCATGTTGCCTCAACACTCAAGAAACGCCTTTGTTTGCTCGTTGATGGAATTATGTTTGTCCCTACTGGAACTAGTCAAAGGATCAGGGGCGATATTATTGTCTAATTGACTCATATCTTAATTAACGACAGGACCCATTCCATTAATTGATACTCAGTCCTCCTTTGTCAGCCAGGGAAGTGAAATAAAAACGAAATGAAAAAAACACAAAAAAACAATGGTTCTCGCTTCGATGGATTTTTTCCGTTCGTTCTGCCCTCCTTCCTTATCTCTTCTTCCTCTTCTGTTGCTTTTTTTCTAGCTTTTTTTTTCACCTGCTACGCTTCCACCTTATCCCATTCCCATCGTTCATTGAGTCAGGCAACATAGAATGGAACCACAACACACCCATATCAACAATTATCTTCAGTCACCAGCTCCTTTTAAAATACCTAGTGCTCTATCCGTAGTAAAACAAAAAAAAAAAAAAAAAAAAAATGGTCTTTCAGTAATAGAATTTAAAGCATCTATTCTCCAATGAGTGCACTAGAGATATCTGAATAGGTCTTGCACATTCTTCTTTATTCAGCAGCTATCCAACTTGTATTTCTTGTATTTTTTTAAAGCAGTTTATCAACTACTTTATCAACTAGTAAATGTAAAACATTTTTGATGATTTTTACTAATGCGGAATATATTATTAAGGTGTTAATGTGGTAAGGTAATATTGTTAAACTCTCCTATAAAATTGCACGTAGAAATCCATTGCATAACTAAATACCAATTATTGCTAAAAATCTGATAGGTAAATATTAAGATATTACCATCTGGAACAACGATACTAAGTATGAATAGAAATTTTCTTATACTATGAACCAGAAAGCATTCTTTCTAAGAAAAACTAAGAAGAGAAAAACCAACATATGCCGCCAAAAACGAATGTAGTTTTCCAAGATGATTTGAGAACAATAATAACTTCATTGGTTTGAGAATATTTAATTTTTTTGTATATGTGAACTATATCTCCTTTATATATTTATATGCATCATTCATATTTTACATCAGCGTTTCTAGGTAGCGGATCATTTAACCTGTATTTTTCTATCTTATAAATTTTGCATATAACATTAATTTACTTTTTCTCAGATATACGTTTTATATCCATATTTTTTGTATAAATATTTTGTCATTATAATGGAAAATTGATTGAAATCTATTTAATGAGGACAAACTTGATATAACACTTGTTCAATGTCACATAACCTATTAATGTAAGAGATTTCGTTTCTTGAAATAGCGAAACTGTAAACTGTAAAATAGAATTGAAGCACTTTCGAAGATGCAAATCTTCATGGTTGTAAAATTTATTTTGAAAAAATAATTGTACCTTCAATATAAATTGCAAAACATTAGCCTCGTCATAAATACTTACTATTTATATGAATTTTATTTTAATTTTATTCGCCCTCATGCTCCTTGCTGATCAGTATATTGCATAACAAGTATCAAGACGACATTAATTAAGGTTATTACAAAATAAAACTAAAGTATCAATAAATCAAGAAAAAAAATAAAAAGACAAAATATAATAAATAACACTGGACAACAAAAAAATATTTTTTGAATGTTTCCTTCAGTTTATGAATCCATTATTACTAATTTTGGGTTGAGAAAAACGAATATGACAATGAAAAATTTCATCTTAAATATCTAGAGGCTTCTCCTTCTTGGTTCATACCTTAGACAAAAGTTTTCATCAAACCGAGTTTTATATGCAGTGGGGGAAGAAAAATATCTTTTTGATCAACGAGAGGATCGACAATGTTTTTTCATTACGGTTAAGATTTCTTGCAGGCCGGTCTGTTTGAATATAATGCAATTTCGTATCCATACTGTCCCACATACATAAAAAGCAGCAGTATTTATTGCAGCCCAGTTACATTGCTAAGGTATAGCGATGACCTTTAGATCGCCACAGATTTGCCACTTATATTCATCATATTTCCTTCATGTGAACTGCATGGCCAACAGAAATAGAAGGAAGACCGTTGTGAAGTAATACAGCTTTAAAACTTAGCTTGGATGAATCTATGAATAGCCTCCATTCAGATGGATCATGATTCAAATTCAAACATTTCATCAAGCCATTAACGTTGCAGCATACGACAAGATTGTTTTTCTTCTCAAAAAAAGGAAGCAGACCCCTCTGACGCTGCTCATACTGTGTGTGATACCCTGACATCACATTGGAGAAGATTCCATTGAAGTCTTGATCCAAGAAGTTTTGCCTTCTCCTTTGGCAAATCAAGGTCTCGAATGAGATTATTCAATTCCTCTTGACTCAGTCTGTGCGGTTTTACATGTAGTGGGGGAAGAAATATATCTTTTGGAACAACGAGAGAATCGGCAAAAACGTTTTTTTCATTACGGTTAAGATTTCTTGCAGGCCAGTCTACTTGAATATAATGTGATTTTCTATCCCTGACATCACATCGGAGAAGATTCCATTGAAGTCTTGATCCAAGAAGTTCTGCCTCCTCCTTTGGCAAATCAAGGTCTCGGATGAGATTACTGAATTCCTCTTGACTCAGTCTGTGCGGTTTAATATGTAGTGGGAGAAGAAAAATATCTTTTGGATCAACGAGAGGATCGGCAAAAACGTTTTTTTCATTACGGTTAAGATTTCTTGCAGGCCAGTCTACTTGAATATAATGTGATTTTCTATCCCTGACATCACATCGGAGAAGATTCCACTGAAGTCTTGATCCAAGAAGTTCTGCCTCCTCCTTTGGCAAATCAAGGTCTCGAATGAGATTACTGAATTCCTCTTGACTCAGTCTGTGCGGTTTAATATGTAGTGAGGGAAGAAAAATATCTTTTGGATCAACGAGAGGATCGGCAAAAACGTTTTTTTCATTACGGTTAAGATTTCTTGCAGGCCAGTCTACTTGAATATAATGTGATTTTATATCCCTGACATCACATCGGAGAAGATTCCATTGCTGAAGTCTTGACCCAAGAAGTTCTACCTTCTCCTTTAACAGGAGATACAAATCAAGGTCACGAATGAGATCACTCAATTCCATGATCACTCAGATCATGCGAGAGATCACTCTGTCTGTGCGGTTTGTCATATGTTATTTCAAACCATAGGCACTGCAAAAGGCATAGATTTATTTTTTTATTTTTCAGTCATTCTCTTAAAGTAACTGAACAAGAGTTACAACATATATGTGGAGCCCATGATTTGTCTTGGTCACCAACCTTCATACCAAAATAATGCTGATAGGCAGTCTTAACAACAGGCGTCAGATTGCGTTTCTGCGACGAAAATGTTATTTCACCACAAATATAACAAAAATTATTCACTAAATTCACACAATTTCATGGCATTTTGGATCAATCAAATTTACACTTTAAAATCACTCCAAAACAATAAATTCTGATAGAAAAAATAGGAACCACGTGAAACACAAAGTCAGAACAACTGTAATAAGGTTTATAACCTCCAAATAGCTGTAGAACATTTTTTGGAACAGTGCTACCAACTTTAAAAATTTAGAATATTAAAATGACATGTGACTGTATCCCAAAATCATGAGCTAAACGGTCATTTTTATGGTGATTATTGAACTCAGCAGGTGAAAATACATAAGAGTTTGCTATTTTTCTGACCGAAACAATTTCATTGTTGAACTTTATTATTAGTCTTAAAAAAAAAAAAAATGGTAAAAATTTACTGTTGTTCCAGTACTTCCGTAATTGATGAACGATATTTCAAATGAGATTCTTTATGATATAAAGTTGTGATTTATAAATTATTAATTTTTGCCATTCATATTTTGTAAGTGAGTTTTAAAATGACAGAGTTATAGAAACAAATGAGAAAGAAATTTTTTGCGCACGTTACAAACCTGAAATTTTAAAAATTGCATTTAATTTTTATCGCATTCATCATTAAAACTAGTTATGGAATATGGAATCAATCAAATACCCGTACTGTTTTTTATTAAGAATACTTTGACTTTGCATTTAAGCCGGAAAGTTTTATAAAATTTAACCAAATTCGACAATTCAAATCTAGCCATACATTTTCCTGACGGATACATTACATTTATAAATACGGTCAAATCCAAAATACAGTTGATACGGATATAATAAATTCAATTTAATTGAATACATCGTTTTTGAGAAATTAGACCTTAAGAGAGTTTAATCCGTTTACATTGAATAGAATTAATGTAAATCGAAATAAATTAATTGATAGTTGATTCATATTTCAGTTGATACGATTAACACGAATAAATATCGGATCTATCGTAGAATAAATTTTAAATCAATATGAAAAAAAGTAGTATTCATATAGCTTTAAATTACAGAAAATATAATATACGTCATGCCGCAAAAATCATGTAGTTTTCACCTAAATCTACGGCAGTGAATTTACCGTAATTTGGTGTGGTAATTTTTAATAGAACCGGAATTAGGTAAAATGTTTGTAGACAAAAAAAAAAGGGTATGGAAAGAAACAGGCACTAAAGTTAAAATCAAAATTTTCATGAAAATAAATTCTGAAGTTTAAGTTTGAGTTTTCACTGAAACATTATTTACTTATTCAGTAGATATCGTTGCTATAATAATAATAATAATAATAATAATTAAATGGTGATAAGACAGAGTAAGTAAAACATAAATAAACAATAACTGAAAAACTATTTGGGGACCAGAGATAATCATAATCTAAAATATCTAAGAGGACCTAATCTTTGTCTTCTGATTATGTTCAGATATGTTTAAAGTATGGTGTTTTCTGAATTATTCATGGTTTCAGCAAACAAATCATTTTTATTTCTGTTACCAGTAATATACTTAACAATAGAATAAAAATTGTATGAAATATTCATACCTTGGAAAAAAAAATCTACTTATTGATATATGAATAATTTATACATAAAATTAAGATATTTACGCAATAATATGGATAATATTAAAAAAAAAAATCTTATAGTTGCTTGAAATTCCCAACGTACTTAATAAAAATATGTAGAATTAACGCAGCTTTATTAATTTGACTAACTTAGTGAATTCTTAATGTTAGTTAGGCACATAAAGTTGATGTGTGAAAAATTAAGACAAATTCTGCCCTTTTGAGAAGAGCAAATCATCGGAAAAAAATATTTAAAAAATATGACACTGCAAAGACCATTAATGGAAAATAATTTTAAGATTTTTTTTTATAACGGCCAAGACATCGGTCAAAACGTTAAATATTAATTTTTATTTCTATTTTTTTTTTAGTTTAACATATTTTTATGTAATATTTGGAGACCTTCAAGCAACTATAAGAAAGAAAAAAATCTGGTGCGGTGCGCGCATCACACAACTTTCCCTTACCGTCCTATAATAATTATCTTTTTAATACAATCTTAAAGAGTTCACATAAACATTGCTTCTAATAAACTCAGCAGCATACACATCTTCTCCCACTTAAGTACAATAAAAAAACATTTTAAACAATTTTAGTACAACAATCCTGTACACTACCTATATATTTTAACTTTGTCAAGTTGCAAATATATTTTAAAAGTTTCTGGTTTAGTTTCCATGGAAACATTTTATTTCCATTAAATAACGTGAAAGTAGAAATTATTAAGTCAATTTTCGCTTTTGTATTCTTAAATTACTTTATTACAGAGCGTATTGTTTATAACAGATTGGTGGATTGGTGGCAGGAGGTTCGGTCGCATCCGTCTCCTTTCGGATGCTGTTGGTTATCCATCCAGGGTCTTGTGCTCCTCATAAAATACACTGTATCTTTGCTAATACTGGCCTGATTTTGATGATTCTTTTATTATTTTTTAGATGATTTAATTACCTTTCATACAATTCTACACATAATTTACATTAGAATGCATACTTTTTAAGCTATACGCAAATAAAGTATTCTTTTCATCATAAATTTTTTCTCTACAATTCTTCGGTGATTTACTACATAAATGAAAAGTTAAAGGCCTTTATGAAGAATAATTTAGGCAGGTTTCATCAAAATCGTTAGAGCCGTTTTCGAGAAAAATATAAAAAAGTGTAAAATTCATGATATAATAGCTATTTCCGGTTAGTCCGATGAGCTGTATCTTTGCTAATATTGGTCCGATTTTCATGATTCTTTTATTAGTTTTTAGGTAATTTAATTATCTTTCATACAATTCTACACATCATTTACCGTAAAATGCATACTTTTTATGCTATGCGCATATAAAATATTCTTTTCATCATAACTTTTTATCTGCAATTGCTCGGTGATTTACTACATTAATGAAAAGTTAAAGATCTTTTTGAAGAATAATTTAGACAAGTTTCATCAAAATCGTTAGAGCCTTTTCGAGAAAATTGTAAAAATGTGTAAAATCGATTATATAAAGTGGCACTTCCGATTAGTCGATTTTGACGAAAATGTTGCTGTAACATCACATGCATATACCAACCTTAAATACGTAATTTCAGTATCGTACGACTTTTCGTTCTTGAGCTAGACTGTTCACATACACACACACAGACCATTTTGCGAGACTTGGTCATTTGGACTCGGGGACCTTAAAACGTGTATTTCCGTCGAAAAACTCGAATTCGAAAATTTTCACGATCGCAATATTTTCCCTTACCTATATACTTCGTATATAGGTAAGGGAAAGTAAAAAGCTGTCTTCTGCCTCTAACACAATTTCGAAGTCTCATAAATCACTACTATATATTATTGCGGTAGTATAGATCCCTTTTCCGGCTCTCAGGAGCGATGGATTTTGATGAATGAGGTATCAAAAGACAGGAAATTTCACGGAGAAGTGATGAATCCTGATTTTGTTTCTTAAATTCTTAAATAAAAGTGATGAAAAAACTTTGACGACTGAGAGTCAACGGATCGAGACGGGATAAGTTGGGTTTTTAAGATTTTAACGCGGGCATCAAGATCATATATGCTCCTAAGGAGTATTTTGGTCCGGCGTTTTAAAGCTTAAAAACCTACCGTTTTTGAGATAACGCACGGGTCCGCACGGGCCTCATGCCATCTTGCGTACGTGCCGTTGTCATAGCAACTTTATATCAATTTGTGTTTGTTTACAAAAACTTTTAATGATTGGGAAATTATATTTTGTTTCCATGTCCCACCCTAAAGGCAACTGTTAAGTATGAATACTACATATAGAAAACGGTATAGCTCAATCTAATTGCCTAACTGCTAAATTGAAGAGATGTTTTCCAGTAGGATAAGCTAATTACTTATTAACTATGTAATGTAACTTCAACATTGTCATTACAAACTATGTAGCTTCACCAAATCTGTATGTTAAATAAACTTTTTTGGTAATATTATATTGTTTCCCTAATATCGCTTACACCTCGAATTTATTAGGGATTAGAATAAGCATTGACATCTAAAGCGAGAGTTCTTGCTCGGGTATACTAGTTTCTAATTAATTTTCATATCATGATATTGTTATCATAGGCGCAGCTTTTCCATATTGATTTAAATCAACCTCGTCTTCCCTAAGCAACAGGAAGCGCCAGTAGTGAACTGGAGCCGTTGAGTTGAGTTTACTCTGGAGAGTACCACCCTCGGGGGTGTACCTTTATATTACATCCAGGCCCGATTTCTTATTGGAATTGTTTACTGCTTAAACGAATTAACAATTAATAATTAATTGTTAATTCGAATTAATCTTACTTTTATGCCTTTACCTTGCCATCTATTCGACTTTTCCTATTTTCTTAATCGGTTTTAGCTTACATATTTTATAGGTTAATGTAGATCATTTGTTTTAATTTGTAGTTCACTTTTTTAAAATGTTTGTACTTCAATTATTGGGGGAGGGGGGGCGAAATGATGCTCTCGCTCAGTCTCTATTAGTACTTTAGGCGGCAATAGTCCCCAAGTCTGCACCTATGATTATAATATCATGTAAGCAAAACATTTTAGCTAGATATAATAGACTTAATATAACTGAGAGATACCTATACCTATGGCTACAAGTACAGATTCAAAAATCTTCGGTATCAAAAATCTTTACCTAAAAAAGTTTCTTTTTACTATATAAACATATTAATTGTTATAAATTGATGAAAACATAATGATATAACAGTATGTAAGCTGTGTATTTCGGAACTAGTTTTACATCTATACGAGAATCAATAAGGAGAAGCTGAATAAATCGCTAGAGGATCAAGATAAGAGAGGACAGACACCACAAGGTTTGAGGACAAATGGTACCGTGGGCTTTCGAGAAGTCATAATGCCGCGTAGCTAATGCATTATGATCCCGAGGAGACACTCTCCAATATACAAATTAATGGAGCGTGACTAATCATAATGTGAAGCATTTTTTATTGTCTATCAAATATTGGACAGCTCTTCCTGGGAGGTCCCGGCTCCAAGACAGATCACATCACTCCTTCGGACTACTTGATAATGATGGATAGCCCAAAGGAGGTTTTTCCTTTTTGCACGACGCTATCTGGTGAGTCATAAAACAAATACGAGTCCAAACAAGATAATTAATTACCGATGGACTTCCTAGTGACTGGTAATAAACGGATTGCCAGCCAATTATGGCGGTAATATAAATTATATTGCCTTCAAGCCCACGTTTCGAAAGGCAAACATTATTCGATGACATAGGCCGTTAATGACCTTAAATTGTTGATGTGTATAATGTTATAAAAAATAAATAAAAAAATACGGTTAAGTCAGGATCGATTTTCTTGATTTTTTTTTTTAAAACAAAAAATTTACTTTCCCACAGTTAATTCGACAATAAGCACAAAATAATTTTTATGAAGGGAATGTTCCGGAAGTCGGTCAAGAATAAAATGAAATAGCTACAACTACCTTATTTTATTCTTGACCGCATCCCCGGACCATCCCCTTTATGATTTACCATTTGGAGAACTATCAATGCACACGCAAAAAAATAATAAAAATTATTTACAGTTTATAAGCGGCAGGTTTTAATCAAATCAAATATATTAGATACAGATAAATATATTATTTAAAGGTACTCTCTCTAATTTAACATACTTCGTATTTCAATGGATTGACTATCTATCTTGTCGGTATCAATTTATAAATGGAAATATTTAAATTTAATAGAATTCTAGTTTATTTTTTTAAGTAGATATCTGAACCTTCATTGGTTTGGGGGATAAACCTGGTGGTTAAGCGGGGATGTTGACCACAACATTTAACCGTTGGTTAAGCAACTTTACGTATAGTATTTTTGTCTCAGATTTTTGTCAGTAGAAAAAAAAAATGTATATTTAATGCTTCCCAACATTTCGACCCACTTTGCGAGTCTTCGTCAGAGAAATACAAGAACTGAAGAATAAAACGTAATAGAACCTAATAGAAAACCCATTAATAGAAAAACCGAAAAACCGTAGAACAAAATTGGATTGTTTCTTTTGTCAATCAGGTATTGGATAAGTCCGGTGAATATATGGTATTTTTATGAAGGAGAATTAATGTATAACTTTATATATTCGCTCCTTTAGTGAGCATATCCCCTTCTTATTTAGTAATATTTGGCTGTAATTCGAATCAAATATATTAGAATTAAATATATTATTGCGATGGTTTTTATGAAAACTAAAGTACTCCAATTTTTAATGGTTGCCTAATGTTTTTGTTGAAACTACATGAGTCGAAATATTTAAAAAATAAAAATACTCAGAGATGAACTTCTTAACCATTAAAACGATGAACTACAATTTTATATAAATTATCTGATTTTTTCCCCATTTTTATTTCTCATATAGTTCTGATTGGATTCAAACTCTTATTTCTATAAATAATAAAAAAAAAATATGATGAGAATATATTCGACATTAAGTGAAAATCAGCAGGCATTCGGAAAATTTCGAAAGATGAAAAGATGAAGTTCTTTATGTTGAAAAAAAAAAAAACATATCTCGTATATATATATATATATATATATATATATATATATATATATATATATATTTAATTTGCAAAATTATAAACTAAAGCAGAAACGTCAAATTAAAAACATCTATTTAAAATAACATAAATTAAAAAATAAAAATGATTAGCTTTTCAGCAATTCGTTGTTTGCAATCGCTTCAATACTAACAAATATAACTCAAGTATAACATTTGAAAAAACAGAAATGAAATTCTGGAGGTAGAAAATTAATTTAAATCAGCTTATCACAAAATCAAGGCAAAGACAAAAAATAAAAACTTCCACTTGAGCTGTAAGAATCCGTGCATTTATCAAAGCGAAGCAAATTATTTATTTTGGCCTTTTTGTAATCTTATAATTTAACAAGTAAACGTTTCCTGAATTTCACCTTGCATTGGCTGTTTGTCAATTGACTATGATTGCGAATGGGAGTTAAGGCGTTTATATTTGGATCTCATTAAAAAAAAATTGTCGTTGAGTCAGCATAATTTAATATTAGTTAAAAAAAATACTTATTTCTTCAGTTGATTTGTTCTGTTATTAGCTAAAGAGAACAAATCTGATTAATAAAACCTTCGTTAAATAAATCTTTAAATTGAACGAAAATAAGTTAAAGGATACCGTGTCCAGAATAACGCTAACGGTCGTTTATTATGGTTACCTCGGTCCATTACTGTACCACTGTACTTCTACCAAATCTGATTAAACTATCCGCCTGGTGATCCAAGTTCATTGCCTTTGTTAATAGTTATAATTTGTTGAATCATTTATTTACAATAACATAAAAATATGTAATAATATTCCTGATTCATTAAACTCATTAATATAAAAATATAAATATATATAAACACATATATAATATATTATATATATATATATATATATATATATATATATATATATATATATATATATATATATATAAAACTCCGAATCATAATCTTAAACAATTGTTCAAAACCTAGCTAGATCTCTAAATTTCAAAATGGAAATAAATGTTTGGATGAATGAGCAACGAATATCACTCATTCATTTGGAATGAGGAAACAAATATCCCCATTGTACATCCTACTCTAATACAAACAATGCAACTAAATTAGATGTTATCTTAACGTGATGGAAATATCACCAGAAACCATCAGCCTGCATTAGACTTGATAACATAAAAGCTACAATAATGGGTAATA
The DNA here is from genome assembly GCA_948150685.1 of Rhaphigaster nebulosa. Classification (NCBI taxonomy): domain Eukaryota; kingdom Metazoa; phylum Arthropoda; class Insecta; order Hemiptera; family Pentatomidae; genus Rhaphigaster; species Rhaphigaster nebulosa. The sequence goes on from OX411306.1 coordinate 131,786,055, forward strand.
TGTGAAGATAAAAATATGTTATAAAACAGATAAATCGCCATTTAATAAAACGGGAGATGGGCTTTGAGAATTTCAGCAGGTTTACTTTTTTATTTTAATTTATTTTTTATATTACCTAAAAGAGAAATATAATTAATGACGCTGAAACATGAATAATGGGTTGAGTAACTTAAAAAAATAAATAATAATAATACCATTTAATGAAAATATCATTTGGTCGAACTTTGTCGTATAAGGTCCAATAACATAATTTAAAAATAAATTTTGTAGAAAATTTAATGTCTATTTATGCAATATATATAAAGTTGATAAATAATACAATATATAAAATTTTAATATAGAAAGAATTATTCCTATTAACGTATAAAATCCATTATAACGATGATGTTCGGAAAAATCCTGCTATTAATAATTTTATTACTATTTTTTATATTTCATATTTATGTTTTTTTATATTTTAAAGATATTTCTCAGTTATTCCATATTTAGTATTTTGTTTTTCAAAATGATGCACTCGCAAAATCACCCTTATTGATATAAGATTTCAAAACAATAAACTCTTCTTCTGAAAAATAAAAGTGTTTCTAGAAATACATTTTCTACTGATATAGAAACATAACGTTGGTTTTCTTAAAAGTTTCATTATTTTTTTAAAATTACATTAACTTTGAACAGACAGTTGCAGCGGAAATGTGCTTGAATCTGCTTAATCCAAAACCACTTATACATATGATAAATAACTTTTGTTAAATTATATTGTATTGCAATAATAGTAATAAAACTGAATGAAATAATTTCCTTCTTTTACAAAATTTAAAGTTAAAGCATAATCTTTTATCATCAACTAACTACACGGAAGATATTCACTCTTCCAAGAACACAATTTCGTGTAATAATAAAATATAATACATCCTGTAAACTATTAAAATGCATATTGCTATTGTAATATATAGTTAGCATTGTACAATGTTTCCAATAAAAAATTACCTACTTCACGAGGAAAACATATAATTCATATTTAATATTCTAAAAAATATTCTTTTATAGCACAAACCTTATTAGAAAATCGAAGACAATTCTATATTTTTTTACTAATTATTTTTTACTGTTAATTGCAGATTTATGTATCTAGAATAGCAATATCGTTTATAATAAAAAAAATGAATAACACATATGTTATACAACAATATGTAAATGGCAACCGTATTGTTTTTTAAATGTATCGTCCACCTCCTGAAGAAAAATAAATAAAGGTTTAGCCAACCTGCAATATTGATACATCACATTGTTCTTCTTTTACGATTAACAAAGCAGCCAATTAAATTTTTACTTTTACATGAGAGTAATGATTCGGTATCAATGGATATTTATATGATCTATAAAGATTTGAAAATGGCCAAAAAAAAAAAATAAAGACTGAAAATGTTTTTTACAATGTAACTTAATAAAATATGTTAGAATTTTATTAGTAAAATTGTTTTGGGGGATTTATATTGCTCCTATTTTAATCTATGATTAATTAATTATTATTAGCGACCTAGGTTGATTGAGATTTCAGTAGTTTTGAAATTAAAAGTGTAAATAAAACATTATATTTTACTTATACGTGAGAAACCATTACGAGTAACCATGTCGTAAATGAAGGAAATCAGAAGAAAAAGAGAATAGCTGCAAATTTTGGTATCCTTTGCAGTAGTCTGTCTACAATTTTGAAGAATATAGCGTAACTTAAAAGGCAGGCCAATGAAGGTAGACTTTTATGCAAAAGAAAAAGAGTTGCCAAATTTTCTGACGATGAGTGCTTAATTTTCTGATTAAGTGGTTTAAGCAATACCGAGACAAAAACATAAATTTGGAAGATCCATTGATAAGAAAAAACGCTTAATATTTTGCTAATGCATTGGGACATGAGAGATTTAAGGCTTGCAATGGCAAATTTTATAAAGAGGCACGATATTGATTTTAAGAATGTTTGTGGTGAGTGTGTGAGCGTAAATGTATTATTATTAGTTTGTAGTATTGAATATTAACACAATGACTCAAAATGGTTAAAGGTCAACCTATATAACTCAAACTATTTTTCACTCAAAGCATGCATGACTCGAAGTGATTTGGCATTCTCTTAAACTTCCAGTTTGCGATAGTTGGATGTAGGATGAATTTGAATTTAATTTCGTTGCGTTTACATGCAGGGCCATTACCCTAATCATTACACTATAATTAAAATTAAATCTAAATGTTGTACATTTCTATGTGTGAATGGTGCCGGTAGGCTTGCTATACTTCATCAGTTCCAGTAAAACTCAATACCCTTGTTTCCAATAATTTAAAGATATTGCACTTTTTGCTTCTTGGTCAACTTGGCTATGTTCCTAGCCAACAAAGATTCGATATAGATTTGTAGAAGCCAATATTTTTATTTATTTTTTAAAGTACCTGCACCTGTGTTTTTAATTAAATTAGGTTTTCTTTAAAATACCCTAAATTTACCCTTTGATATTATTCATTTTTTTAACCCCCAAGTCCCAAATTATCCTCTTTTCGGAAGGTACTGGTATTGGTAATAGTGGGGGACAAGCCCAGCAAGTGGGCGTATTGGTCTTTTTTGCCTACTCCATGATAACAAATTGTGATCTAGTTTTCCTCTATGTCAAACCTTCTGGATTTCCTGATGAAATTCAGAAGGGATGGTCATTCGATAGAGGAAGAATTCAGTTCTAGAATTCTATTAGAGTCCAGAAGCCTAATTTTAGTTATGCGTACCGGGAAACATCTGCAATGTAGTATAGGGCAGTCTACGGTGCATATCAGCATAAGTGGTATGTTTCGTCACCTACTACTCTACCAATCTTCAGGTGTCCTTTGAGTCTGGAATGGCCTGTGAGTACTCAAGTGACCAATCGGAGTTCATTTCTGTTTAGGCCTAGCAGTCACTTGGTTCTTGAAGTAGAGTATGTTTTAATTAACTGTTTGGATCGTTGAAGCCCACCAGATAAATGGCCCACCACATTCACTCCAGTCTTGCCTGCTCTTCTCCATGCCCAGTCATGAACTTGATATCGTTTTGAAATGCATAATGAGGGTTCTGGTCCCAAGGGAGGAAACTCAGCACCATGTCCTGCAAGCTGATCGGATTTTTCTTTTCCCTTGTAGTCACAAGTACCTAGTCAGGTACTCTAACTTGCTTAAGATTCTTAAAACCAACAAATGTTTCCAAAGCCTTTTTCTTTACAATCTTTATGTTTACACTCTCTCATCAGTGCGGAGTTCACTTCAGGTGACATTAGGTTGCTGGTAGTGCTAACATGTCCGAGACAAAATGCCTGACGTGATAAGACAATTCTCGGATGCAAGTTTCGGCCGATTTTTAGCAGTAACCGAAATCCCGACCAAATCTAGTTTCTTAACCTAAACTGGCCGATACCGTAACTGAAACTGAAACTTCGGTCGGGGACTAATTAATATGAGAAGATAACAAAAACCTCATAGATTACAGTGATTTGAAACTGATCAGTGATCAGAGGACGGATTATCGAGAAGTAAAAAATTGAAATCGTAAAAAATTGGGCATATAGAACCCAAATATATCCACAAAGTGTATTTATTCACAATTTCACACATTTTTGATAATATATCATCTTCATCTTTCACAAAATCACTATTTTTGTTTAATTTATAATACTGATTTACATGATATCATAAATTAAATAAAATGGTAATTTTTGCATGTTTAAGGTAATTTATATAAAATACCCAAAATGTGTATTATATATAAAACACACATTGATTTGAATTTTTAACTGTTTTTTTTTACTTCACGAAAATTTGGTCTCTAGTGAACAAATATCATTTTTAGGTTAACTATCACTTAAAATGCAAATTTATAAAACCTTTGTATTGATAATTTCCTTTATTTGTATCATGTTGCAAATCTTTTAAAAATAAATTATTTGTTATCAAGTTTCGAACTGATAATTAAATTAAGGAGAAGTTGGTTGGGGGTTCGAGATGTGTTAAGAGGGAAAACACACAGCCCGCGTGGTTTCTTCAACTAAAACTTCTTTGCTGACGGTTTGGCAGAACTTTTAGGCCTTCATCAAGACTAAGCAAAAAACCATACCTTGCAAGTATAAAAGGAACAAAGAATAAATTTTGAAATACAGGGTAGAATATAAAAAGATTGAACAATATGTATAGAAACATATTAAAAATTGTAGCAGCATGAGATTTAAAAAAGTAATACTTTTTATATCTCGTACTACTACAATTTTTAATATTTTTCTATGCGTACTGTTCAGTTTTTTCATATTCTCCTCTGTATTTCAAAATGTATCTATATTTATTCTTTGTTCCCTTTATACTTGCATGGCATCTTTTTTTTTGCTTAGCCCTAATGAACCTGAAAAGATACCTCCGAACAGTTTTATGCGTGAATTATGAAAAATGAAAATTGAAATAATGAGAATTATTATTTTCATTTCTCCCAACTAGCTTCTCCTTTATTACTTCCACGGTCAATTTATTATAAATAAATTGTTTTTCAAGAAATAAATTCACAGATAAACTAAACCCCTATTAGTCATGTCCAAACAAGTTTCTGTGCCGTTATCCTCCTATATGTGAATGCAGTATATCCTATTAAATTATTATTATTTCCTATTAAATATAATCAAACTAAAACAATCCTTAACTTTTATCAATGTTCATATTCTTTTTTTTAATAATATAATTAATTAATTCAGGTTATGGTATACAAAATTAAATGAATATCCTCTAGGACCTAGAGTCTAGTTAATTTAAGTAAGTTCAATTTCCTTTTTTACCCCTTTTTTATTACAGTTTAAATTATTATGCTACATTGTTTATTTCCATTATTATTTAATGGATAGGTCTAGGAGGTAATCGTTCTAAAAAAGATTTTGAGATCTCACTTAAACGCATGTTTAATGTATCCACTGCTTGGCAAAAAATAATATAATTTCTGTTGTTGTCATTATCGCCTATTTAAAAGGAGGCCTTGCTGCCATAAACTGCTGGAACGTTTTAAAGTTTAAATGTGGAATAGCATAGAATATAATAACAATCTATCGGGACGAGGTTAAAATGAACATAAAACCCGTTTTATAAGGACAGCTATAGTTATTATTATCTTCATCAAGAGAGTCTTTATAAAGTTACTCACTAATTACAGTTAAATGGAAGTCATTATGTTTGACTAGAAAACTTATAAAAGCTAGATTAACAATAGTTTTGGTTGCGGTAAATATTGAAACTGAAAATCTGACATTTATTCTCATAGAAATACACTTTCGTCACTGGAAGCTTTACAATAATAATAATAAATAAAAAACTAAAAAAAAAATTCGTACAGTAGCACTCTTCTTCCAAGTGAACGAAAGAAACTCTACTTTGTTGAAGAAAGAAACTCCGGAAATTTTCAGAATTAATTAGTGAGGCTCCGATTCTTGAATGTATAACTGTTTTAGGTCATACATTTTCAAACAAAGACGGCTCCGAATCTTGTTTGTATAAATGTTTCAGGGCAAACATTTTCAAACAGAGATATTAGAACGGGGGAAATAGGCAGAGGCCATTATTAATTAAACTGGTTGCCATTGTTGTTGTTTAGCGGTAAGATAATATCTCAAATAGAATCATGAGATTGGATAAAATCGGGAATCAGAGATAGTCGGGAGTGGGAGGTGAACACGACCAAGTGGAGGGCCTTTTAGATAAATTTATTTCCAATATAAACCATAGCCTCGACAGCCGGCATCTCCTCCTCACAACCCGTCTTCGTCTGCGTGACCTTTTTCGAAATACAGTTTGATACATCCATTCCCCGTCCGCATTGCTTCATCCCGACAACGCTCCAAGATAATGATAAATTCTTATTGATAAAATTTGCATAGTTTTATCCCCCTTATACATTATGTGCATAATGCAGACCTGATGTCTCCTATGAAATATAGTAACGGCCTGTAATTGGAAAATATCACTGCACTTGTACCTTTCATCAAATTGCATATTTCTATATAAACTGTAAATGATCTTAAGCCGTCATTTGCGCTTGTCCAGTACTACAGGAACAATAAAAACGAAACTGTTTATCTTGTTCATTCATACGAGTTGTTTGACTTATTTTTCTTGTAGAAGTTGTATTAGATTATTTATAGGACCAATAAATATAAATTCAGCCATAAAATCTTTGGATAAATGTCTATTTCTAAATGTTCTGAATAATACTGTTATGAAGTTACTGCCAGATAAAAACCCACTTACTTTCTGTGTCTCTATCTCCATAGCAGTAAATCGAATTATGAGTGTAACTAAATAAAAATTATATAATTTTTTTTTTAATCTGTAAGTCCCACAAGGTATTTTTTGGCATAATATTTGTGGGATTCGAATAGGATAGGGTAGGATATTTTTTTACAGCACATGGTGCAAATTAGGAGTTTTTCTTAGGAAATGGATTTCTGAGGTAATTATGAATTCTTATTCTAGTGACGGGGTTCGCTAAATGTTAAAAGTAAATATATACATTTACTTTTACATGAGAGTAATCTTTCGGTATCAGTGGATATTTTGTGAGTTTGAAAAAATCTCATAATCTATTTTGTATCTATATCTGTATCCGTTTTCGTATAGGTACTGTACCTAATTGAGATTATACTATTAAAGAATTACTATGCCTTTTGCCAATAATATATAATTTCTCTTCATTTGAAAATGGAAATAAAAACAAACATTGGTACCGTCATCATGTCGATACATTTAGCTAAAACCATTATTTCTCCTTAAAACATATTTCTGATAAATTGCGACGCTAAAAATTTTTATAATTATTCAGGGCATCAAAGATAAATTATAAATATTAACGAAAGGGTCAATTCAATTCAAATCAACCAATAAGGGTTGTTGATAAATTTTCTTAATTTTTTTTTTCTATGTTCGTACTATATTCAGAACGTTGAAAACAGATATTACTTAATCTTTTAGAAGTCCAGTTTTTTGAAGCGCCCATTTTGTATTGGTGTATCATCCTATCTTGCATTTTACAGTAGTTTGTGTTGCTACTTTGGCTTTTGAAGATATTTGGTTCAAACAAAAACCATTTTAAAGAGCACAAATCCCATACCTTTTGGTAATCCCAAATCCCATGTGGTATTTGGGGTCCCAAATCCCTTGGTAATCCCTTAACTCTACTTAATTGTAAATAAACAAAAAAAAAGGGATAAATGTTACGTTTTCTAAATAGAAGTCTGCTCTTTTAAAATTAAAAATGTTAAAGATACAACTAAGACTCACCTTCAATTTTATTTTAGGAAATACTGCTTATACAATTATAAATATAATTATAATACTTCCCTAAAAAGGTTTCGGACCTGAGAGTGACATCCTTTCTTTTTAATGGGTCATCAAATGTGATTTTTCTAAAATCGGGTATTTTCAATTTAAAATATTTCAGAAGGGGTACACTTTAAAAATCCATGTAATTTTTTTATTGTGTTTTTATAAGTGTTTAAAATTTCATCACTGAGACCTTATTAGATTTTTAGTTAGAAATTTTTAAACAAAGCTAAAATTATAAGAAGCGTTATCAAGTTTAAGTAAAAATGACGAAGACAAGATTTACTGTGAGAGCTTGAATATGTGTTGTAAGTGACAACTCGGAGCACAACATTGCTGCTGTATGCACTTTTCAAAAATACTTCGTTGACGAAGTGAAGAAAATATCAAGACACAAAAAAAAAAAGATAATAAATCTATTTTAGGATTGGTACCAGTAGCAATATTTCAGAAGAGAAACGTATTAAAAATCTAAAAATTCCAGAAAACATTCTTTCGTTATGTTGTAATAAGTGGTTAAAATTTCATCACCGAGACTTTATTAGTTTTTTACTACAAGCCACGTAATATCTGACCTTTTAACAACGTTTCTTACAATTTTAGCATTATATAAAAAAATTCAAACTAAATAACTAATAAAGTGTCAATGAACAAATATTAACCACTTATGAAACATAATAAATATTTTGGATTTTCTGATATGCGTCCCTTCTGAAACATTGTTTTTATATTGGCTACTGGCTCCATCACTAAAATATTTTTTTTTTACTTCAAGTTTTTTACTTCAGTTTTTACTTCAGTTTTTTTACTTCAGTTTTTACTTCAGTTTTTTTTTTATCAGTCATTCATAATTTCTTCACTTTTTCATTGAAGTATTTTTGAAAAGCGTGTACATCAGCAATAACTAAGCTCTTGCAGTAAATATTGTCTTCCTCATTTTTACTTAAACTTAATAACGCTTCTTACAAGAACAGCTATATTTAAAAATTTCTAACTAAAAACTAATAAGGTATCAGTGATGAAATTTTAAACACTTATTACTACATAATAAGAAAATGATTTGTATTTTTAAAGTGAGTCCCTCCTGAGATCGACAATACCTGATTTTAGAAAAATCGCATTATTTTATGACTCATTATAAACAAAAGTTGTAGCTCCGAGGCCTGAAACCTTAGGGAAGTAGTACATTGTAAGCTCTATATCCTGAAAAAATATTGAATATTGAGTCTTTGTTTTATCATTGACCTTTTTAATTTTAAATGATAAAACGTTTGCATTTACTTTTTTTTTTTGTTTATATAAAATTAAGTAGAGGCATGGGTACTGGACAGAAAATATTGTTTACTTTATACTCTTTAGCATGGTTTTTCTTGGAACCAAATATCTTCAATAGCCAAGGATTTATAGAGTTTAACGAAAGCCTCTGTGAATTGCAAAATAGGCTGACACGCCAATACAAAATCAAATTTTTTCTGATTTGAAAAAAAAATACACACGAACTAAACTTGAATAAACTGAAAGAAAATAAATTTCCAATAATAGACTTATTGAACAAAATCACATTATACAGAACTGTAAAAAATTTTTAATATGTTGACACAAATTCTCTTGCATTTTTTTTTTTTAATCTTCAATATCCTCCTCATATACCTTTCACCCCAAAACGTTTTGTATAATGTGATTTAGTTCAATAATTTAAAATAAGGACAATGGTCAAAGCCATATAAGGATATTGAATATAGGATTTGTACAAAAAGTGCAAACGATTTTTCATCAACATATCATAAAAATGTTGCTGTCTGAAAAAAATATTGATGATGGGAATAAGACCCCAAAATATCACAGTTTTGTATAATATGATTAATTTCAATGATAGATTTATTGAACTTGATCATATTATACAAAACTGTGATATTTTGGAGTCTTATTACCATCATCAGATGGTATATATTTTTATGATGTGTTGATGAAAAATCTTGAAAAATCATTTTTTTTAAAAATCCTATATTCAATATCCTTATATGGCTTTGGCTATTTTCCTTATATATATATATATATATATATATATATATATATATATATATATATATATATATATATATATAATATTTTTAAAATTATTTATTCTTTTCGCATGATATTAGAAAATATAAATGTATGAGACCACCTGTTTCATTCAGTGTTTATCATAATATAAATTCTAGATATCATTTTTGTTTGTTTAATCGATCCGTTTGGATAGCGAACATTTATAAGATTAAAATCGAATATCACTTGATTATGAATTAAACCGTTTTCTTTGTCTTTTTCAAATTTATATAAGTTTCATGTAACTGCATTATTTTAATTTCATACCATTGAATCTCATCACAAATTATTTTAATATTCGCATTTTTGAAGCACTGCGACATTTTTCATTGATAGAAACAAAGATCAATCAAGAATTAAATAAAAAAAATAAGACAATAACTTGTTCGATAACAAAGAATATTATTATTTTATTGTATTTTTTATATCCAATTAACAATATTGTATTTTAGGTTCGATAGGGGTCAAGAATTTATCTTAAACAATATAAAAATAAAGAATTTGAAATATCTGTTGGGATTTTAGGATTTATCCTAAAACAATTTTAGTAAATTATTGTAGAAATAAAAAAATATAATAAACTAAATTATTTAAAAAAAAAAGAAGATGATAAAGATAATATATTATTTTATATGGTATAAAAGCCAGCTTAAAATTTTCTTTATATATGTATATGTATATATCGGAAACATTCTTGGAATCTTTATGTTCTTTAGCTAACAGTTTTTTTTTTTAATTTTGTTTTGTTGTTTATATAAATTAACATTTTTGCTTAAAATTTGTTATAAGCCTATTTTCTCAATTTATATACATCAATTTCTTAATTTATAAACCTAATTTCTCAGATTTTTTTTTTATAACACTTCATACATAGTATTATTTCTTAATTATCAGCGGCTTGAATGTAACTTCCTTCATTCGTCAAGGTTCTAACTATTGAAGATATGAGTGCAGTATCCCCCGAATGACCGACAACTTTCGGCAGCCCAGCAGATAGGGGACCTGGATGCCCGGGAGAATGGTCATTATTTTATTGATTTTTTAACGTAATAATTACGGTTGTTAAAACTTTTGAAATAATCGTAGTCAATACTCAAAGTCAATGCTGGGGTATTGATACCTGTAGGCCCAAGTTAAAATCTGTCTGGAGTGGGCGATATTTCTAACGAAAAATAAAGTTTTTATATGTAATTTTTATATAAAATTCGCAGAGAAATCGTGTGATTAACCTACTATCTTGGGTTAATGTTTTAAGGCGTAGAATATAAGTGCATAACACCTTCCTTCTTAGGAAAAAATTAATTTGCGAAAATCTATTACATAGCACCTTAATCCACTCATGTCGCTAATTAAAAAAATGTTTCATAATAATTTATTATAGGCTTAAATTCAGTAATTAGATTTTACAACAATATCTTATTCCTCATGGTGCCTAATTATACAAAACTTAAATGAAGCTTATTAAATATTCAAAACTTAAATAAACTGTTTATTTATTAATTGGGACTAAATTGATCTGAGGATTTTATTTCATTTTTCTAAGATTTTCCTAAAATGATCTGGAATTATAATAATATTACATATATTACAACAAAATATTAATACAATTATGAATAATATTAATATGATTATAATATTAATACTAAATAATTATCATTAAACTACAGTTCTTAAAAATTATGGAAATGTGGCTTTTACTCAACGCCCGTATTGTGATATATTTGTTAATCTGTTAATTCATTATCCATATATTATTGATATAAAATATATCAATATATATATATATATATATATATATATATATATATATATATATGTCAATATATCAAATATATTGATATAAAATCCGTAATCCAACGAGGGCTCCGATGAGAATAGTTAACAATTAACAACAACATAAAATTAATTTCTTATTCAACTTGCATATTATTTTCTAGTTTTTTTTAAGATATTTACATGAATAATCGTACATCGAAGACAAAACTTTTATGAGAGTCGCTTTATAATTTGTAAATGTTGACTAAAATAAATTTAGTGCATATATGTCCTATCCAAGCAGTTTTAATTACTACTAAGCATACTTTCGCAATCCACTATTAGCTTCATTAGAAATAATTACCAATTTTAATTAAAGTCAATTACAGCTACGATTCCAAGAATTAGAACCTTAATTATTTAATTATCCAAATTTGTATTGGCAGATTCATGAAAAATAATAATAATAATAATAATTAAAAATTAACGGTTAGAAACATTCTATAATAAATAATAAACCCTCTTATGAAATTCCGAAATAACATTATATTTCCTAACTATATATACATTAGAAGAAGTCGGTATGACCTCTGGCACTTTTAATTAATTAAATAAATATAATACTATTTTAATTAACGTTTATATAGTAATTTTAACTTACCCTAACAATTGTTAGATTATTTCAATATTAATAGTGATATTCCGGCCACCTTCGGAACCACTTGGTTTTTATATTTTAGAATATCAGTACTTATTTTTTTATAATTTCAATAACAACCTATAAATTGGTAATTTTTTTTTCGTATTAAGCCATTATCATAATAACCAAAATAGATTGAATGAGTTTGAAAACGACCGTTTGATTTGATTGAGGAAAGTGGTTATTCTGCTCTTAAAATCAAAGACGGAGTATCAAAACCTGATTTTTTTTTTAAATTAGATTTTTTTTTTGTTTTACCTGTAGATATTACTAATACTCATTTTATAGATATTAATAAGAGGTGTTGTTGTGTGGCCCGCTTGGTTCCGATCTATGTTAACCACTAGTCAAGCAGTTAATTTCCTTTTTTTTTAATTTAAAACCATCATGTTTTTCTGCCACCACCCGTATTATCTGCCATCACATATGTTATCCCACAACCAATTCGTAAGTCAAGGAGGATACAAGGATTTGTATTCATACATATCTTACGAAACTGCGCTGTCTTAATGTCCTATTTCTGTTAAAATTTGTATTATACCTAATTGTATTTATATATTTTCCTTTTAAATTAGAAATGACACCTTGCACATTGGATTCGGAATTTTAGGTAATGAAGGAGCGAATATTAATTTTTTTTTTCTATGCGTTTACAGCTTTATTATGTTTGTTCATTTTATTAAATGGGATTCTTATTTAATTCATAATTATAGTCATAATAGTTTAAGAAATGATATAACCATTTAATCCTACATTTATGTTTAATAATAAAAACTTTTTAGAGTCATGATTTTATAACATTATTTTGTTCTGTAACGTTTCGGCCCTCTTAGAAAAATAAAATTAATATAAAAATATCGGCCACTTTTAAACTCTATTTGCTGCTACCTAAGCCAAAATATAAAATATTCTTAAGCGTACTACTAAAGGAAGTACCTGTCATTATAGCATTTAATTTCGGTGACATAGCATTCCGCTGAAGCTAAAAAGCATAATTTAAACAAATATGTTTCAACACATACTTAGCACTTTAAATATTTAAAAACACAATTTAATTTTAAATTAATAGTTATGCAAAATTTATTTTATTCAAATTGATTTAATTTAGTAAAATCATTTTTATTTTACCTTGTTCTCCATATCTTATTTTTTTTATTATTTTTTTTTTACAGATACTATTACTTCCTGAGTGGTATGGAATACTATCACATTGATTTAGTTAAAACTAGAATAAGATTGCCATTAGCGCACTCTACTGGGATCCTTGTACAAGTACTGCATTTACTAGTATGTTTGGGAATATTTTATATTTTGTCTTAGGTGACAGAGAATAGAGTGAAAATGGTTAGTATTTTTGTAAAATGATTTTGTAAAAAGTCATTATTAATACAATTAACATGAGATTAAATGGTTCAATAATTTTTAAATCTATATTGATTAATATTATAAATATATTATAGTCCATAAAACCGTAAATAGTTGACCTGGTGACTAGCGCGTTATTCCAAATAAAAAAGGTCTATTATTGCGAAAATATGGATGAATGTGTGTGTATGTAAGTATGTATGTATGTGTGTATGTATATATATTATAATAGTTTTTGATGATTATGATTCAAGTTATAAGTCATTCATGACTCTCAAGTCCTGTGATATTGTAAGACACAAAGTTAAGAACTCCCCAATCAGTAAATACACTAAGGTTGTAATTTACGACCGCTCGTTTAAACGAGGTTGACAGGTAAATGGTAACTGTTAATCACTTAATACAAACCCCATTAAATAATCTGATCCGATAAAATTAATCAGTCTAGAGGACGGACCGAACAACATAAGAAGTAAATGACAGGACACCTTTCTGTTCCAGACAGAACTAGCCACACACGCTGGAGTCCTGGAGGAGACTGGAGCCGGGCGCCTCCAGGTAATCAGATCGGGACCTATGATATCTTAACAGGAAGGTTTCTTTTTGTCCGTTCCTTATCTATTGTTTTTCCTTCATCTCTTGCGGAAGAGCTACGGTTCATTCAGATCCGTGGAGTCGCTGAGGTGTGAAACCTTCATAACAACCGCAGAAAAAATTCTTCTGGGTCCAGATTTAATAAAATAATTTATAAAAATAGGTTAATCGCTATAAAAAAATAATACCCGGTATAAGAAGCGATATTCGTACAGAGTTTTAACGTAAGAACTTAAAATTGAAATTTTATAATTCTGCAGCATACGGCATTTACGTCGTTCCATTTATCCGTTTAAAGTTTCCATGAATAGTGACGTTTCATTATGAATCAGGACGATACTGTTTAAAGATAATACTTCGTTATAAATTTTAAATGAGATAATGAAAGTACTTGATTAGCGTTTGTAGTATTTTTAAATACGGTGTTCATTGCTCTGGCGATATTTTTAAACTGTTAAAGTTATTCCCTATAAGGACGATATTAAATACAAAATAATACGATTTTAAAAATTTTCACTTTTGGAATCAAAGCGTTTTTATTGTTAGAATGCAAAATTCCTGTACCTTAAACCAACAAATTTTAATTTCAGCATCCCAAACCAACTAAAATATTTATTATCTTAATGAAAATAATTTAATCCTTTAAACAAGGAGGCATTTTTATTTTTAGACTTGATTGTAATTCTTTACAGGTATATTAATGTTAAAAAGTATAATAAGTTTTGTTTCTTCAACTATTTAATATCGATCATTCTATAAACCTTAGTAATTATATATAACAGAATCATTAAAGTAGAATACCCATGTTATTTTGTTTACACTTTACACTATATTAAAAATTATTGAATGTTCTTATCTGGCAATAGCATTCGAATTATTATTCCCAACTTCAGATTTTTCTGAAAATTCTTTGTAGGTATTGATGCAAAACAAATATACAAAGGAAATAGGTGTTTTAGGCAAATAAAAATTCAGTACACTTTAAACACATAACTATGTTCCCAAGAAAAACTATTATTTTAAACTAATCATTTAAATTAGCTTATTTTGTAATCAATATTTTTAATACCAATTAATTGTTAACCTTAATTTAATAATAAGTTGATACATTAAATGAATTCATTATTGATTATAGTATTTATAACTGGTTATGGTTCTCCTGACAAGCCAATATTCAAAAAAGATATAAACTTTGATATTTTGTAAAGAAAATTTCCTTTTAATAGTAATAATTATATTAAATTTTAATCACCGTTTCTTAATTCTTATTTCATTTTTACACGCAATTTTTGTTGGCTGGCAACTCAGTAATTGGGTAACTAACACATGAGCATCGCTCAAAAATAAATTATATAATTAGAGCAATAATATTTTTGATCTATTAAAATTACTATAAGAATACAAATTAATGATTGACTCAGAATTTTAATTAAACTGGTTCCCAATGCTTCCTAAAAATATTTTATACTCAAGGCTCTTTAGCGGGCGCACGTTAAATTTTAACAGAAACTTTGACGGAAAGGGGTTCCGATTTCGATCTTTCCAATGGAAATCAAACTCACCCTTCACTAATGCTTTTTTTAAGCATTAAGAATTATAGAATATATTTAATTTTGACGTTGTCGCTGATTATAATCACAAAAGAATTATGTGAATAGATGTGTGTGAATAAATATGTCAATCAATTTTGATTTCCATTGTTCTACGGAATCAGCGGTTAAGCTTGCTCATTGAAGATATGTTATTTCCGAAAAATTACATCTTTTTTTTTATATTCAAGATTTTGAAATTTATATTTTAAAGATCTTTTATAAACATTAATTTCTAAACTACTTATTAATAAAATAAAGTTATTAATAAAATTAAAGATGATATTTATCTTATATAACGCGTTTACAAATTTTGGCTTTCAATTAATTCTGTGGTGTTTGGGTAAACACGTAAAAGTCCTTTTTTTTAGCGCCAATGGATTTAAGTTAAATTTTGATCTAAATTAAATTAGATTTATATAAAATAGTGTAATCTATAAAATAGAATATCAGTAATCCATGTTTTCGTAGTACTTATTTAATCTGCAAATAATGTTTTACAATTTTCCAGGATTTTGTTATCAATTCAACAACATTTTTTTACAATGGAATAATATTTAAAGGTGAAACTTATCTCTTAGTAATATTTAAAAAAATATTTACCGTACTTTTTAACGTTTCTTAATTTATCAAGCTTATAATAAGATACACAGATATAAATTCATCAATTCTTTCTTAAAGTCTTCTTTCTTAAAGCGGTCCAAGTCTCACAACCAATAGCTTAGCGGGTATCTGTTTCGGAGGCCGAACTTATTTTTCGGTTTAAAAAAAATATTAGGATATGGTTTTATGTTATAACATAAGACTCGGAATAGTTTCGGCTTCCGATCTACAAATAAAACCTTTAGCTATATCTTCCAATACATATGTCAAATTACTATCAACTCTATTTCTCAGCACATCAGTAAATTTACAGTAACATACTGTTTATATATCAGATTTTTGTAATTAAAAATAAAGGAATATTTATGGAAGGTGAATAGGAAAGTATAATAATAAAATTCAATTTGTTTTTTTAATTCCACAACAACAAATTAAATAAAATTGCGAGAAATTATGAATTGTTTTTCTTATCAATCATCAACAGTGATAACAGGAACCAATAGGAGGTAAGAACTATAGAAAAAATGCACTAAATGAACAGAGGAACACAGCCAATAACAGCCAGCCCTCATCGGTAAACTTTGACAGCAAGTGCTCCGTCAGTGTCCCCCGTCCAACCTAACACGGCCCCATAATAATCATGTTTAATGACTGAGAATCATGAATTAAAATAGCTCTGAAGACATTGTAATTCTACGTAGAAAAATGAAACATTGAGCGGCAGTAGGATGCCGGTAAACTAGTGTCTTTTCATTCGATTAATTAATTAATGAATCATTTCTAAAATTAAGAGTAATTGGCCTAAGCATTGTGTCTTAAAAAAAATCCAATCCGAAAAACAGACATAGATAATTGACTGTTTAGAAAAAGATAAAGTGACTATGACAGACATTCATATTATATTATTATCCACATTATTTTATATTTAAAGTACTTATTATAACTGAAATAAGTAATTTAAATACAAAACAAAAACTGATAGCTATTGGAAGGGTACGATATGTTCCTCGTTCCGATTGAGCGAGGAAGATGGACTAGAAGGGCTGGAGCCAATAAAAAAGATTTCTGGAGGGGATACCTTGGGGTAGATGTCCTGCTGGCACATGATGGCGGGGACATCCTGCTCCCAGCAGTTCTCCTCCATGCCGAAGAGTTGGTCTTGTTGATGAGGTACCTCAGGCTCGCGTACCCATCCGACTCGGGTAGCGCACTGCCTCTACTCCCATCCCCTCCACCTAACCGCCCTTGTATAATTAACGTGGGGGGCCGGTATTGCGCTCTCTCGGTGCCCCCTCCCGTGACCCGCGCATTTGCGCCCTCGGACCTACGGACCCCCCCATTAAAACACCTGCAACGGACCGCCCCCGCCCCCGCCTCGGGAATTGGGCGAAAACGCTGCCGTGGCCATCCTAAGGCTTCCTCTGAGTCGAAAGAGTTTGATGACTCAGGATTGGGTCGGGGGTGAAGGGTTGGTTCGGTTTGAGTGAAAATTTTTTTACATTTATTCCATCAAGATCATATGAATTCTGACATAACGTTAATATGATATGTAATTAATTTAAGGGATTAATAAATCAGGTAAAACGAATTATTGTTTATTCAAATTAATCATTTTTCTTATTAATTTGCTTAGTTATTAATCAATCCTAACTAATTTCCGTTACTGACGCGTTATAATTAAAATTTTCTAATAATACGAAATATATTTTAGCCTCTGTTCAAAATAGATTTGCATAGCAGTGCGTTCCTATTAATGTTAATACAATCTGCTTTAATAAAGCTTTCAAATTTTCCAATGTTTCGACTAACAACTTATTCCTGCAAATGATTCTTATTTCCTTTTTCTGTTTCTTTACATGATTCACAATAGCGGCATGATTGAAAATGAATACAAAAATTCCACTCAACGCTAAACAATCTTTGAGTTATTTTTGACTAAAGCTCACCTTCTTCCTTACGTTACCCTCATCCTACTAGTTTCTTCCTTAATTTTCTTCACTTCGAGCATTGTGTTGTATCGTATCAAATACTGGATGTTAGCATAATAAGGAACCCCGCTTTGATTTTGACCTAACAGTGTTATAAATTTCTAGGCATTATATGGTCCTCTGTGGTAATTACTAGCTTTATATATTACTAATATACTGTTAGTTTCAAATTTGCTCTCCTCCAACCACCAAATGAGAAAAATTCAATTTTATCAAAAAGTCAAATAGGAGCCATTGAATTGAGTAACGGGTAATATGAACCCCATAGTATTTGTTTTATAAAACTTATATCTTAAATTCCTATTCTGCCTCTTCCTTCTCTTCCACCAGTGATACCCTTAGAAGTCGATGGAGCAGCGTTATCCACATCATCATTTATTGTAGTTATCTCTTCCAGCTTTTTAATTTTTGTTTCTCTAGATTGATTCTTGTTGTTTTGGAGGAGTCAGTGAAGCCTAATATTTAAAATTGAGTTTCTGAAGTTTCAGTACTGAATCACCTCTAAGGGCATTAATATTAGTATATATTAAAATAATGTTTTTATAGTATGATAATCACTTATTAAAACACGGTAATGGTGATATGAAGCTATGAAAGCAAAAGTGGCGTAAGGTTAGACCAAAGTAACATTTAGGTTAGACCACTTTTTTATTTCATTTCGACTAAAAACAGAACACAATTATTGGGATAGGTCATGTGCTTTTATCTCCTGGTATTTTTTAAAAATAGGTTTGAAAAAATATCAAACATCTACATACACCTATAGAGTGCAATGTATGGAACAATCAAATCAACATTGGAGTTTTTAAGATTTTGTACGTTAGGCACACATGCAACATGCATGCAATATATGAATATATAATACATAATAATATAATAATACATATATAATATATCGTATATATGCAATAAAGCTTCAGAAACTCAATTTTAAATATTAAAATTTGCGAGCCAAAATTTATTTGAAGAAATCCCATACTTGCCTATCATTGGAAAACTACAATGTCCTGCCTTTCTGTACTTTTTTATAATATTAAGTAGAAAAAAACTGCTACAAATTCATTTTAAAATTGAAATAGAGAGAGAACCTCCAGCTTTATCTGAACTACCAAATAACTAAAAAAAATGAATATGAGCTTTGAGGTGATTATGATCATACAGTATTTAGCTATTGGATTCAATCGTCGAATCCTTCCCGTATTTAGTATCTCCATTCCGATTCTAAAATAGGTTTATTACAAACTCTCAATGCTTCATAGTCTGTGCTAAATAAAAGTATTAAAAATATCTTGAAATCTCGATGTTATAAGCTTGAATCTAAATAAGGCGCCTTCCGCAGTAAATCCTTAACAGCATAAATGCGATTGACCCCGGTTTTCCAATTAATTTCTGTTATAATGTGCTAAAAAAGTCACCGTCTAGCCTTGTGAAATTTATGAAACTTTACTATTAAAAGCAGTTTTATATCCATATATCAAGATATTGTAGTTTCCAATGTTAAAAATGGGTTATTCATTCTCTGATTATTCCAATTCCTCTGATTATTCCAACACTTCTAAATGGTTACTTAATTTTTTAATGGTTACTTAAAGATATATATATATATATATATATATAAAGATCTTGTAGATCTTTGGCCGCGCGATGTGGTGTTCTTACAGACATTTATTGCTTGCGGGAGCACATACAGCCTGGAGGGGGCCACCCAACCTCACGTTGCTGCGAACCACGGTTTCCATGGTGCAGCGGCAGGCTGCCCATTGCTCCATAACCGGTCCCTTTGGGGCCAATTCGGCAGTGTCCTTCCCACCGACTCACTCGGGTTCAAGGACAGTGACGAATCGGTCTAGATCCACGGATTATGGCTGTTCGGAGTCAGCAGGCGCACGAGGACCTATATTTCTTTCCCCGAGGCAGACAGTCCATGGACCAAACCTCCGGGCGGCCATTTTATGTCCTGGAAAACCACAACGCGATTCACAATTAAGATACACGGGGTAGGGTCATCACTCCTACGCCCGGTCTGTGTGAGTAGCCTCCAGTGGGCTGACGGGCCTCACATACCCGGGGAGAGGCCCAATTTCACATTTCACATTTTTCACATTTCTTGAATTATTACTTTTATTAAATTAAAGTAGTGCCGGTGCCGGGATTCGAACTCACAACCTTTTGGTTTGTGAGTAGATGCACTAATAACCGCACTAACCGTGCTAACCCGCTCGGCCACCCCGACCCCGATATATATATATATATATATATATATATATATATATATATATATATATATATATATATATATATATATATTCAGCCAATTACATAATAATAAGAGAAAGAAGAATTAAATTACTTTGGAATAATGCTTCTAAAATGCTTGTGATGGTCCAATTTATGTGTAGTAGCACGTTCGTATGCCCGAGCATGATCTATTTACGATATAAATGGTTTTGTTTACTCAAAAATAGTTATTATAACTGAGCATTGTTCTTAAAATGGTGAAATTATTAAAGCAGGGATAGGTAAGAGTTATTAAATAACTTTGAAAGTAAAAAGTCAGATTTTTTTTTACCCATATTTGTTTTCAACGAGGATAAAAATTTAAGAGACATTTCTGAAAGCGTTGGATCAGTGAAATGTCTTTTAAGGAAGGCTGTAAAGCCAAATAGTCTCCAAATATCTATTCAACGATAGATCACTTCTATGCAGTAGTAAAGAATATTTTTTTCAGGAGGAAAACAGGAAATTTAAAATTGGAGAAATTGTATTCTTCCATTGAGAAGTATCTATTTTAGAGAGCTTTTATCGATCACCAAATAAATCTCTAAAACTTGTAATAAATCGATAAAAATTCAAGAATAAATCAACAGTTTGTTGTAAAAATGGCGGTTACTTCATAAATGCTAAATTTAGAATAATGAAAATTATGAGAAAACCAGTTAAATAAATTTTACCCATGTAAAATTTATTGGTATTACATATTGGTATTATTGGTATTACATATTATAGTTATGTAATATGGATAGATATGAATATGTAATGTATGAAGATGTGTGAAAATTGACATATTTATATGCAATCTGTATTTACAATGTAAGGAAAATGCTAATTTTCTTATGAATATATTATCTTTTAAGTGAATTATATTGAATTTGTTAAATTGTAAATTTGAATAAATATATTGATTGTTTTATTATTTATTTAAGATAGAAAGATTAAACAAAAGGGGAAAGAGGAGGTAGTTCACTGATTTGATTAAAAAAAATCTAAACTAAACTTTATTTTGTGTTTCATTCCTGAGTGATGATAAGTTGAAAGCTAGTTGATTCTATGGGGGTCGAGAATCATCGGAATGGAACTAACTTATTGCAGTGAATTAGTGGTTCTGATCTAATACCTAAAAAGAATGGTTTTACGGATTTACTTATTTATGTATTTATTTATTTATTATTTATAATAGGTTTGATACAGATCAAATCTAGGATTAAAATTTTCCCGCCAAAGGAATGGAAAATAATATATTTATTTATAATTTATTTCTGATCATTATATATATAATTTTGATAATTATATATATAATTAAAATATAATTATACTGATAATTTTGTTCTGATCATTTCTTCCGTTAAATAATTGGATTGCCTTTTAATGGTGGGGCGAACAAGTATAGAAATTGGTGTATGTGTCGATAAAATATAGATACAGATGGAGTAATAATACAAGAGTAAAGTCATAAATATTTTAATAGTTGCTCTAAATAATTAAATTTTGTAGTAATTAAGTAATAAATAAGTGATTTTTAAAATAAGGTGAGATCCTTAGAGATATGAGTATTAACTACGAGAGGGCTATTGATGTAGCGACTTCAACCATTAGTTTCGCGTCAATTCTTGCAGAGATCAATACCTGTCAGTCTTGCTTTGATAACCGAGATAGCGCAGTCCGCCAGATAGCAATCGACACCTTCCTTATCGAGAACGAATCCACTTTGCAATGCTGCTCTTTGGGTATATTATACTATATTGTATTTATAGTAAACAGGTATTTTATTGATAATACCAACAGATCATTTACCGTTCCTTGTATCAACTTCAACAATTCACTAACAGTCTTGATGACTTCCTAACCACTAACCCACCAATCCTGAAAGACTAACTTTATAAAAAAACAACACCGACCATACTAAGAATAATTACGTATTTAAATAGTTTATACGCATGTTTTACACATGCGTACATAGTCTAATTATAACACTAATATTTAAAAGTAAAATTTAAAATAAATAAATGCAAAAAAAATTAATAATGGAAAAATGGAATTTCAAAACGCCTATCGTTCAATTTTTTTTTCAAAATCCATTTCCTTGTTTTTTTTCCTGCAACGATGATGCTCTCTGTGATTAAAATTGAAGAAAAAAAATCGTGTAAAACAACTCAAAATCTATTGAAATTTGAATTTCAAAATCATCAAAAGAGTACATTTTATAATGAATAAACGGCGAAATATCTATAAACATATCAATGATTTGAAGAATTATTTAATGCAAGAAGGACAAGAGACATTTTCATCTAACGAAATACACATAGTTGAACGATTTGTGTTTGAGTACAATAGTAAAATGAAACGTCTTCTATCACTAACATCCATGCTAAATGTTTATAAATAATGAGAAATAAATAAAATTTACAGAACTTAAATGATCAAATAATTAATTTATTATTTTTTCCTTATAAGCGTTACAATTTAATGTTTATTGTTGACCACTGTACAATGAATAATTCCATTAAACATTAAACAAATGAATAATAATTATATTGCATTTGAGTTGTCACATTTTAGTACCAAAGGATATTTCAAATCATTAAATTCAATATTATTAAAGAAGAATTTTATTAGAGTTTTATTAATAGTAATATTTTTTAGAAGTTTACTCTCATATCTTTTTTTCTCATAATTAACTTCATGAAAAAAATTAAGTGAAACGGTTGTCATCTTTCCCAATATTCCCGACAAAAGGCACTAACTCCAAATTATTTTTAAAAATACATTTTAGATTGTACTTGATTTGCTTTAAAAACTGAACCTATTTATGACATTAGAAAGCCCTGAAACCAATGATTAGGATGAAACCATTGGATTTAGGGCATTCTAATGCCATAAAAAGGCGTAGTTTTTGGAGCAATGGGGTTACAATACAAAGATGTATTTGTAAAAATGATTTGGAGTTAGGGCCTTTTAGCTTATGATGGCAGAATATATGACTTTAGATTCAAATAATAATAAATATGACATAACAATTATTAATTTTGTAATCTTGATTTAGAATAAACTGGTTGTGGATAGAAAGAAATGCTTATGATCTCCCGCTGAGAAAATTTCGAAAAAAATCTTATAAGTTTGGCTACAATGTAATTTTAATAACGTTACACGAATGACCAAGTTAATAGGTTGCATCGCCAAACTCTTTAGCATGTGTGTGTTTGTGTTTTTTTAACTGATCGTAAAAACCATATCATTAAATTAACAAATAATATTTATTGTTCTTGAATTAAGCCAAAGATAAATATGTCATACAAATAGGTAAGCTTAATATGTATTTAAATAATATAATTTCTGATCCATACAAATAATAGGAATTATGATCCATAAATGAAGATCTAAGTGGAAGAACGTGTTATGTGACATTTTAGAAAAATTAGGTATTTTTGCTAGAAAGATTATTTTAAATGAATATTTAATTTTATAAATAATAATATTATTATTATAGTACCATTATTTAATATCTCTGTACTTTGGTAGTTTTAAGAATTTGAATGTCGAATGGTCCGAAATGAAATATGAATAAACATTCAAGATCTAAATTCAATTTTCCTCAAATTCCAATTTTTGTTACATAATATGTTTTTCCACTCAACTCTTCATATATTATTTATTTTAGGCAAGAAGAGACGGAATAAACCAAGAAAACAAAGCATTCGCTCTTCCATTTTCATTAACATTCAAATAAGTTTGTTGTTCTTCTAAAAGAATATCGTTTACACCAAATGAATGAGAGTTAAAAGTTAAACTCTTAGCTTGGTCCAAATGAGCCTTGAAAGGAAATAAAATTGGCCTTTCTTGCTCAATATCGTATCGCAATGTACTAAATTTAATTAAATAAGAAGTAACTAAACGTTGCTTAGGATATATACGCAAGTAGAATGAAAAGCTTTTAAAAAAATAAATAATTAAGAGATAAACTAATTAAAGAGCCAGGAGAAGCGGAAGCCGTCTGTTGGTATAGTATGGGATGAATGAGAATGTAAACGATTATAAAAACCTGCTTGCAACCGTGCAACAAACACAGATTACATCAATAATCATATCTGCAAGGCTGTTATTAAACCCGAGTCAATAATAATTTGTACGTTGTTTGCTCAGGAATTTTATTTTAATTAATTTTCCTTATATGGTTTCGAATTAACTTTTGTCCATCATGAGCAACATGTAATATTAAAGATTTTCAAGCAAATATATATTATAACCCAAGATTATAGGTTTGAAAGCGAAAACGGCAGCAACTGGCAGATTAAACCAACAGCTTCCGGCCAGACACCTTTTACAAGGGCTATCCAATCACTGAAGGATCCTACATTTGTGTCACATATAATAATTGACATATTTATTATTTACAAAGAAGTAAGAAGCTAATGAACATATACACTTACAAAGCCCATTTAAACTGGCTACTTTTCAAAGAGAACTGTGTTAGTTACAGATCACTTATTTATATACTTGTATATAATAAACTAATATATACTTTAGTTCATGAACACATTAAAACAACATACTGAACATTTCACAATGCAATAACCACGTCGCAATAAACTTGCAACAAATATCCCTCACATCACGTGGGAAAGGCTAGAAAGGAATTGTAGGATGTATCTCCTAAAACTCTGTTACTGGTACTGGTAGTTGCTGGTAATAACGGACCCTAGATTTAATTTTGGGGGCTAACACGAAGGGTCTGGGGATAATGATGTCTCGTAACAACAGTGTGGTCATCCCTTCGGAAGTTTTTGAAGGCCATTGATCAAAACTGCGTTTCTTGAATCATTAGAAATTAAGTTTTGAAGTTTTTTTTTATTTTGCTTTTTTAATTACAGGAACAATAATGTTTATAGAAAGAAACTTTGTATATATTTTCCAGCTATAGTAGTTTGTAACCAATCATTCAGATTGCAGCCACTCCCTCGATTGTATCTCTTTATTCTTTGTACTATTAAAAATTGATTTACTTTTAAGCAAGAAGCTACTCAGCCATTACAGAACACAAAAGAACATACTGTAATTGTTTAATTATTTGGCTCAGATTATTCATAGAAACAAAAATGGGCCAATGTATGACAAAATTAATTATATATTTTGTTTTTTTTTGGGGGGGGAGGGAGAAGGAAGGAGGGCTTCATCCCGAAAGCCCTTCCCCTTTGAATCCGCTAATAACCATTAGGAAACTAACAACCGTTGGGCAACTAGTCCAGAAAGTGATCATTTTTAGCTACTCTCTAGTGGTATAATAAATAACCTCTGTTCGAACCGTTATTGGCGAACCGATGTTCCCATGTGTGTAGGCCGCTTTTGTATTTTTACTTCATTGTACGCTTTAAGGGAAGTATTGTAATGGCGAAAATTCCCAAATTTGGTTTGTAAGACTTTTATGTCAACAAAAATTACATGCTAGATTTTTGTTAAAATTTGATAGCCAGAAGTGATACTTTACTTAATCATAATAGACTTATTTTAATTTTCATATTAGATTTTTTAAATGGTTCTTTTTCAATTTTAGAAATAAAAGCTTTAGAAAATAAAATTCTGAATCTAACACTATTATGCACATTATTTTGAGCGCTTCGTCTCGTTTTAACATATCGAAAATGACTCTGAATAGACTGTTCACATGCAGATTTCTAAATATGAACTGAGTACATATTCTAAAACGTTCTCAATTTAATAGGGAACGTATGATCGGCCGTACAACCATCCCGTGTTCTGAACGATATCTGTACGTCCAGTTTAATATTTGGTCAGGTTGCCGTCATACTAAACACTCTACTAACTGGCATTGTACATCAAATCGTTAATTTAATGTCCCTCTGAACGATTTTGAGTAAATTAAACGTTTTGAATAATATACTGCTCGCATGATGAATTGTCATGTCCCCATCGTATTAGTATGAGGTTGGCGCTAAATACACGCTGTTAAATGTCTTCTGTTAATGCCTATTACTGTTGTCCAGAAATAGATGTGTTGAAAATCCTAAATGATTTCTAATGGAGGGAGTTATTGTTGACCGTATATTTATATTTAAAGGGAGAAGTTGATCGGGGGTGCGGTCAAAGAAATAGACTTAATAAGTGTGGTCTTATATAATTGTGCCTACGTTTCGGCCTAAATTTTAGGCCATCTTCAGGGCTAAAATGAAAACAAAATAACAACAATGAAAAAATAGAAAAGAGGCAGTACCAGTAACAGTAAAAATGATAAATGTAAAAACATTTATCATTTTTACTGTTACTGGTACTGCCTCTTTTCTATTTTTTCATTGTTGTTATTTTGTTTTCATTTTAGCCCTGAAGATGGCCTAAAATTTAGGCCGAAACGTAGGCACAATTATATAAGACCACACTTATTAAGTCTATTTCTTTGACCACACCCCCGATCAACTTCTCCCTCTAAATGATTTCTATTCATTGGATATTGTGCCATCAATTTCCATTAAAAAAAAAAAAATAGGGTTCAGTCCTGTTACTAGATTTCGTTTATTCATCATTGTTACAGATAAATAAACGAAATAAACATTTATTAACTGATAAATTAATGTTTTCATAACCGACATTTGCTTGGTTACTAAAAATAACAACGTACATGAAAGGTTATGTAAGTTTAAAAAAAATATACCTTGTTGTAAGTTCGTATTTGTGAATGTATTAACTGTTCGAAGAGATGGGTACCGCATTATTATAACTTAAAGTACTTAACGCCCATTATCTTACTCCTAAAGTTGTAAACATATTCTTAAGCATCATGCCGAAATATTTAAGCTTTCTCAGTTTTAGTCACCGGCATTATATCATTGTGCCATCAAGCACTGGCGAAAATGGACAACTTGAACAATTATTCATGGTAAATATAATTTTCATTTATGATAATTTATTTAGAAGTTCTGGAAATCACTGTTTTTAGGCATTTTAGGCAATCCGAGGAGCCTAATGTGTGCGCTTTCAGGGAGCGACCAATACGATAAGTGCACCCGATTGAGATTCACAAGTCACAAAGTTAGTTCCTTACGCAACTCTAGCGTATATTGAAAAATGAATTACTTTTTGCTTAGTGCCTATGTGGCTTGAGTCACTTCGAGTTCCAATTTTTTGTGCTTAACTGAATTATTAACTATTTTTTTTAGTGATGTAGACAAGATTTTTTAACTCATGAAAAAGTAATTCTTCATGTTCCCACAATACCATTTTCAATGGCCTTTTCTATAATTCATTCTTTGAGAGCTACTATTCCAGGACCGCCGGACTGATCAATGATGCACTTAAAAGAGTTACCGTTTTGATTCTCTGACTCAATTCAAAAGTGAAACATGGGGGTGGTATAAATCGTGATTCACTACATCATCGCTGAAAATGTGATGACTGAATTGTTATTAGGGATTGATAAATTATTTGCCACTTCTATAAATTTGTTTTATTGAAAACTAGTTTCGAATGTTATACATTCATCTTCAGTTCTAAAAACACACAAAAAATTCAAAAATAAGCAATTCAAAATATAGTTTTGTATTATTATACATATTAAATTAGATGTGATATAAATCAGTATTATAAAACATTTATGAATTATGAATTTAATTTAGACAAGAAATTTTATACATGTTGGTACTCACCAAGATTTAAATGGTTTATATTAAACAGAAAAGTTTGTGCTGGTTTCTTCTCGCATTGAACTGAAAATGAACGAAAGGTAGGTAGGATGTTTATAGTTAAACGGTTTAAGGGTCGGAGGTTTTCCAGTAATGCCAGTGAGTAATTGGTTTTTCATAGATGGTAATAAATTTAAGATTGGACTATTGGAGATATTTATTTGGTCATTTAAATAATATCTCCAATTGTCCAATCTTAAATTTATTCTCATGTATAACAGAAAAACCAATTACTCACCGGCATTACTGGAAAACCCCCGACCCTTAAACTGTTTACCTATAAACATCCTACCTACCTTTCGTTTATTGTTAGTTCAATGCGAGAAGAAACCAGTACAAACTTTTCTGTTTGATATAAACCATTTAAACCTTGGTGAGTATCAACATGTATTTGATTTCTTGTCTTGATTAAATTCATAATTCATAAATGTTTTATAATACTGACTTTTATTACATCTAATTTAATGTGTGTAATAATACCAAACTATATTTTGAATTGCTTATTTTTTGAATTTGTTGTGTGTTTTTTGAACTGAAGATGAATGTATAACATTCGAAACTAGTTTTCTTTAAAATAAATTTATAAAAGTGACAAATAATTTATCAATCTCTAATTAGATTGATCCTTCTATGCCATCATGCGGATGTCAACTGAGTTGTTATTTGGTAAGCCAGTAGAAATTCTTAACAGTTTCGGTTGTCAAATGTTAGCATGTTGTTACTTCATTCAATGTTATTTAGTAGTCAGAATTTCATTAAAAATATATATTGATATAGAAAAGATTGCGAATAAAACTGGTTTTCAGAGTTATTTAGATGTATTTTATAAGACCATTGTTTCTGTTTAAAGTGAATATGGCAATGAATTTGCTACCGTAATGTAGGTAATCCAAAAATCCAATGATGATAAAATCGGAGATGCACTTTGGCATTGCAGCTGCGATGGTTTCTTTTATATCATAATACAATTAAACCACTCAATAGCCAAAGGATCAAAGATTTGGGAGCAACTATAGAGCTCACTGTTATTTTGATTGCGTTTCGTCAACATTTATGATTTATATAAGTATAACTTTTGCACGGTTCATTCTAGTTTTAACAGACAGCTCTCGTTAAGATCTATCAATTGCGTGCATAAAAATTTCAATTTGAAGAGGTTATAGAGAGTTTGAATAGGGTTCCAACTAAAAATTTACCAAATTGAACAAAATTCAAGATAATAGGCGTCGAAAAAGAAAGTTGAAGTATAAAACTCGCATACGAAAAGAATAGCTCAAGAGAAATTCAGTGATACCCAAGCGGTGCCGGTAAGGCAAAAAAGCCAAAGAGTCCGAAGAGTTCAATGATGTCGCAGTTGCATCTGTCGTGGGGATGACCGAGCCTATGCCAGTAAACGAACTTATCGCTTCTATATCGACGTCACAGTGCATATACATCGATTGTGCAAGATCGCCGATTTAATCCAGCCGCAATAGAGAAAATATATTAATTTAATTTACATACTTAACGCGATAATTAGGAGAAAAATAGTAGTTGCAAATTGTATATGCTTTAGATAAAATCGATAAGCAGTATCCGGGTGAAAATAATTTATAAATATACCGAAAAGTCTCTGACGGTCGGACATTGAGCACTGGGAAAGGATAGAGGGAGCCTTCTCCCGTCCTTCGTCACTTTCCCTCCACCAACTAGCCTCTAACGGCCAGAGCTTGAAAGACCCTATGTTCATGCGCGTTTTTTAGGTATTTAATCGGACCTCAAATATATTATTTAGTAAAAATATGATTGTAGAGAAACTCCTCGGGAATAAATAGTGCTTTGAAAAATCGCTATTTGACCATTTTGGCACTTGTTTAAATATTTTTTTCGAAATCACCTGTTTTTACATTTTTTCAATTTCCAAGAAAAGAAATGATTTTTTCTGCATTACATTTTAATTATAGATAGGCACAAAGCCATAATTTAAGGACCAAAACAAGTCTCTGCGACGATTAGAAGGCCTATGATGTCCAAAAATGGTCATATTTTGTGGTTTTTAATTTTTTCGCGAAAAGTTACCGACCGATTCAATTGTTTAAAACTCATTTTTTCCGTATCTATAAACGCTATAAAGTAATATTTTTTATTTTTATTTAAAACAAAAATTCACATCTTCAAACACAAAAAATACACTTTTCGGTATGTTAGTGAATTTTTTTCACTAGATTACTAAATACCGATTTTAACAGAAACTTATACAATTTGTTTCTAGTATTTTTCTCCTAATTATCATGTTGAGAAACTCAATTGGAAATTTATTTAAAAAAATATACTATCGCACCTGGACTATTTATGACCGCATTGATGCTCACAGAGTTAAATTTGTCACATATCGAAATTTCACTAACAATTCTGGGCAATACCTATATTGAATTAAAGTTCACTATCAATATCTCGACGAGCATAGGAGTATTTGATTCTTAATATCGGACAAAAGTCCGAATCAAGATGATTGTGCAAACCCATCATTCTTCCAGCTTGATAACCTATTTTCATCCCCTGAATTCTTTTAATATGTCAAATAATGCTCTCCTGGTGAAATTATAAACGATTTTAATGGAATCTGGGAAAATAAAACAACAAATAAAAATGTCTACGTTGAAATAATTATATTTACTAATTACACTTGAAGTAATAAAAAATAAAATAGCGGAGAAGGCTGGCGATCTTTTTGTATAATATGGTTAAATATTGGCCTAAATTTTATGTTTATAATCAACATTTAAGCCGACAAAACCCGACACACATACACCTTTATCACATAAAAGTAAGTAAACAAAAAGAATTATGCAAACAGTCTTTATAAACACGGTTCGTAAACGAGATATGTAAACAGTAAGACGATAATTTTAAAACAATGTACGTAAATAAACACACTAAGAAACAACAGCCACGGATGAAACCAATGATAATAATGCGATTTGAACTTCTGATTGACTTTACAAGAAATTCGAAGTGTGATGGGAATTTATTCTATTACAGTTTGATGACCCAGCTAGCGAGCTTGAAGGATGATGTGTTTAATAGATTTTTTCACAAACCTCCATATTCGGACTTTTGTCCGGTGTTAATATTCAAATGCTTCTGTGTCATCAATAAATTTATAACTCAGTTGTTATTTGATTTTTTTTCTTGCTCCTGGCGATATGAAAATTTTCCATCACAAATAAAACACTGACATCAGAAGGACTTCTCAATTCAAGAA
This sequence comes from Rhaphigaster nebulosa, assembly GCA_948150685.1. Classification (NCBI taxonomy): domain Eukaryota; kingdom Metazoa; phylum Arthropoda; class Insecta; order Hemiptera; family Pentatomidae; genus Rhaphigaster; species Rhaphigaster nebulosa. Next base: position 131,817,299 of record OX411306.1, read on the forward strand.
TGAATACGATATGCTTCATAAGGAAAAAATTAACCAATAACATCGATATATTAGCAGTAACATACATACGGCCGTGTTTCTGCCACAGGCAAACTCTTTTTTTTTTTTTTCATTCAGTAGTACAGTATAATATGGAAAAAAGATGTTTTACTGCAAATTAAGAGTAACGTTGACCACTACTAAATCACAGCTAATGGAGCCTGATATTTTATTTTTTATTCTCAGACAATCATCCATGATAGGTATCCAAGTGATGTCGATAAATATGTTATTAAACGTTGAAGTTAGGCTAATGTTGAACAATCAGGGGATATAAGATAAAGGCTAAAGGATCGGAGATAATTAAGCAGAGCAGAGAGAATGCTGGTTAGGCAGTATATATTCAGGCTCTGTGTGTTTGAGCTGATTGGGGCCGTGTCGGGGGTGTGGCCTGTCTTGAAGTGAATTGGTTCCCCCGCTGTTGGCTTCGTTCCACCACCGCCGCTAGAGCGGGAATAAATTCTCCCTTTAGAGACTGTTTGTAAACACAGGGGCGAGGATTTTATTGCCGCCTTTGTCTCTTCGTCCGCTGACAGATGTGTCTCTTCTACTCATGAATCTGGATCAGCCTCTTTTTAAATACGTCCTCGGTCAATAGCTGAATTGGCAGTTTTTCTTCCCGGCGAGTAGAGTCCATTGGGATAATCGAATTTCGATTTAGACCATTTCGTCTATCCGAAAATGCAACAACATTCCATATTGACTTCTTCACTGTGTTAAGGATAGTAAGATATAACAAAGGGACGACAAGCTGTTAGCACAGATCTAAAATGAAAGATGACAACTTCATAATGATAGAATAATGACATAGGTTTTTTACTACTTCAGATCGAAGGTAACATAAAATAATTGGTTGTCCTTTATATGGGTAAAACAATTGCATTAAGAAAACTTATAAAACAACTCCCTCCTCTCTCCCAAATCCCCTTCTTACAGATATGCATTTATTTTTATCGGAAGTGTTAAACGTAAATTCTATTCACAAACAAAAAGTTACCGACAAGAATAGGAATTTGAAATAAAGGTGGCCTTGAAATAAAGTGTATATACCAATAAATGTTATATAGTATAAGTTTTTCAACCTCAAAATCAGTAGCGATTTATTTTATGAAATAATAATTATTATTGAGTAGAAGGTCCGGATGGTGGTCAAGATTAATCCCAAAAAAAAGTAAAATAGAATCATGTATGCCGACGTTTCGGCACACATTGTTTTCTGGGCTATTAAGAACAAGATACAATGAAGATGAAAATCATAAGAGTATCATAGAAATGGCAAAGAAAATCATAGAAAAGGAAATGAAAGTGTTATATGTTATAAAAATAGAAATAGAAATGATAAGAGAAAAAAATTAACATTGATGCTAAGGAAATGAAGAGCCAACATCAGAGCCCTAGTTCATAATAATGTACAAGTGGAAATGTTCGTTTTTAGAGCTTACAGGTTTACTTGTCGTCATTAGATAATAATATATATTTTTAATTTACTCTTCTTTAATATAAATAACTATTTTAAATTTTATCGTGTTTCAACATTTCACAGTGTAAGTCATAAGCGTACTAAATCATAGGCCCACATGTACTTATACTTTTACACTTTATTATGAAATAGAGTATGCCTATTAAGTAAAGAACAAATTTGCCTACGCCTTACGCCTATGAATTACACTGTGAAATTTAGAAACACTATGGCATTTAAAATAGTTATATTTAAAAAAATGAATAAAATTATTATTATTTAATGACAATAAGTAACCTATTACCTCTAAAAACGAACTTTTCCACTTGTACTTGTTCTTATGTATTTAATTATAAAATAAGGCACGAATGGTATGAACAGAATAGGTAGGTATTGAAAATAAGCTCACAAATCATAATAGTAAAGTAAAACTAAAAATATTAAAAAAAGAAAGTAGGGTATAAACATGTAAAGGTAATCAATAGATAGTAGTAAAAAATAACAAATATTACAAGGGGTGACTAAGTTAGGTTAAAAGGAAAATTATCTATCAAATAACATAAAATATACAAAGGTAGACATCTAAAATGATAAATTATATAACTCAATTTAACAAATAATAATAAATGCAATACAAATCAAATGTACTAATATCTACTAACCGACTGGAGCAGTGCAGTAATTATAATTATAATAATTGTGATGTAATGAGTTGGAATAATTATAATTATTGAGTTTTACCATCATTCGAATTTATGGGCAATCGGAAATAGAGGTATTTTTTCACTTCCATTCCATTTATACAAAAAAAGTACATTGAAACCTCTCTACAACGGACATCCACGGGTACCACGTATTTTTTCATTGCAGATCGGTATTCATTAGAAATCGTATTATTTATTGTAGTATTTGTATACACATACTATTTTTAAAGCTTAATATGTTTAAACAAACTTGGTGAATAAAACAAAATTTCTGGCTACCTTGCACTATACGTACTGAAAACTTTTTTTTAAATTGAAATTTGCTTTCTCTACATTTTCTTTTATTGTGGAAAACCTTAAGTGGTTCCGTTCTCAATGTTCCAAGTTTAAAGAACAAAACGGACACATAATGGGTTTTAATATGATGATGAAACGAGGCGAAGTGATTTCCATGAAAACCGCCAAGAGACGAGCATAAAATGTAAATACTTCGAAAAAAAAGTCTAATTTCTTTAATGTGATGACGGTGTTAATGCTTTAGGTTTAAATTAATAAAACGGTAGTCGTCTTATTTATTAATAAAAAAGAATAACTTCAAGATATGTACATTTTCAATCTACATACGTATTTATATCGCTAAATAAAACCAATATGGTTTTCTTAATTTTCAATATTTTGTAAGAGTCCGTTCAGAAGACTAAATTTATCTCTCAGCAATGAAAACATGGCTGTCCACTTCTGTTAGAGGCGTGTCTGCTGCAAAGGGGTATGAATTCCTATATTTCCATGCAGGACATTAAATAATTGTCCGTTAGGAGGGTTGTCCCTCAGGAGAAATTTCATTGTATCTCTATATATACAAAGTAAAAAGTAAAGAAAATATTTATGTAGTGCAATACGAATGTAACAAGGAGATTATAAAAGTGCTTTCATGAGGCACAGCAAAAAAAAAAAAGGTAGGGCTTTCCTGATCTAGATTTCGCCTAATCCTCTCAAAATTGAAATGGGAGGAGTGAAAATCACCTCTCTTAAGAGTATTAATTTTCCTAACACCCTAGCACAGGTCTTCCCACCCAAGGCTCCCCTTCCGTCTGCAATCGCAGATTCCTAGTTAATAAAGCTATTTCCACCAAGATAATTTTGATGATCATTTCTTTGTGAAGTTTGTTAGGTTCATTAGTTCAATAGAAGCAAAGGTTAGTACTAAAAAATTTAAAACATAAATAGTATTATGCCGTCCAAAAAATCTGATTCTTATAAGACTTATGTATTAATTGATTTTATTTAATGAAGGAAGAATTCTACTACTGGATAACTACAATTCAGTGTTATAAGAAAACTAGATGTTTGAACTTTCCTAGTTATACAATAGAATTTTTTCTTGATCATCAATTTAACTATTTTTGAAAAAGATACACCTATAGATCGGCTAAACAGTTCCCTAGTTGTAGTATGTTATGGACCGAATATTTCTTCGCATTAACCCATTTTCGTAAAATGATAATTTTATTAATTTTATGATAGTTGTAGAGCTCATCCCACGTTTTAAAAAGATATAAATGTAACTAAAACAAAATGATTATATGCCTGATACAATAACAATAAGTATGTATATTGTTGCATTTATGTTTAAGCAAGCTAGTCTTATCTTGAATTATTTTAAGACTGTAGAACATCGAAAATTCTCGTCACAAGCTTTTTTTGAGCCTTCTACTTGGTATTTTTAGAAAGAGAAAACTACTTTTACGAAGTATCCTCTTTGCTCTATTACCCTCATTACAAGGAAATGTTACTTTCGCAATCAGAAATCAGAAACAAAGCCTCCAAAAACCTATCTCCCCTGGATATCCCACTCTCTGATTATACCACTGCAACATTTTCTGTGAGCGTTCTTCAAGGGTTCTAATCATGCATACTAAATCAATGTTCCGTGGTTTCTACCTCTCTCCCTTCGCCTTTTTCCAACCCATCTGTAAAACACTAAAAAAGGCGAATTATTGTGTTTGCATTTTTGTAGCAAAACTAGGTACTACTAAACAAAGTTGACTAATCTTGTTCAATAAAACCTTAGTCCAGTCCACTTTTTCCACTTTATTAGGGTGGGAATATTAAGGGAATGAGAAGCACAAAATCGGAAAAATCTACAACAAAAATTCGTTGAATCGCTCATGTCAAATTTGACATTTTTAATGGATTTCCAGTGGCGTACGCAGAGGAGGGGAAGAGGGGGGGAGAGACGAAGATATATCCCCATCCTATTTTTTTTAATCTTTATCCAATTTTCATTCTTATATTTAAAACTTAGGTTCAATTTGGCGATTATAGACACTTAAGTGATCACTCGTTTCTGAAAAAAAATTCAGTGTATGCGCCCGCATATTCCACTTGCTGAAATGTTTTTATCGACAATTAACTAATCATGAAAGCAAACGAAATTCATAACTTAGAACTCAGTTTCAACTGCGGCCCATGGCTCCTGCAGGCAATCCTCATACAAACTTATTAAAATCCATATGATACTCGTGTATACGAGATAGCAAAAAACAAAGATAGCAAATTTGTCTTTCATAAACCACTCACTACACAGAGATTTTCATATACCCACATTTCGTGGAAATATACATAGGGTAGCTGGGCGTAAAAGAACGTAACTTAGATATTTAGAGCTATTGTTCATCAATTTCCCTAATTTTCTGCATGAAGTTTATGAATTACGACCATCGTTAAATCCTGTACAAGAACCACTTCCATTGGAAAATGGAACAGAAAAGATCAGAGATATCCCAATTTTTTAAAACCTTTTAAGCCTTACGTAGTTCGTTTAAATTTAAATTTGCGTTTCATTTATGTCTTTGTTGCCAAGTTATTTCATTACCGTCTGCTTCTGTCTCTTTGAATCGGTGTATGTTGGATACTCGTTTATAAAGTACTCCATCATGATAAAAATAATTAATTTTGAAAACATATAACCGAAAAGAATCCTTGGCTTTCTCTTGTAGCTTTACTAAAACAAACTTACAAATCTGAAGCATTGGAGAGCCATCATCATCCTCTTTAACATCCTGATCTAATTTACAGAATTTTATATTAAGATCAGAGCCGCTGTTGCGGTACCTCGCTAGAGGCGCAATATAGTAGGCATTATAACTAGAATAGAATAAGAACTATTAATTTGGAATTAGCGATAGTCCACTGTATGGTGGGGTAACAGCAGGATCATACTTTTTCCCCGCAGGTCTTGCGAACTTTTACTCCCTTCTGGCCATTTCGTTATTCATGGCTCAACTATGTAAACATTGGAGTATGTTTGATGAATTAAAAAGTCAAATGCATCACTATCAATAAAATAAAATATGAAAACGAAAGCTCTAGTCTGTTTCACGAAATGGTTAGATGAATTTTATGCTATATCACACAAAAACTTTTAAGTAGTGATTTACAATTTTTATGGTTCTCAGCGACAGTAACACTATGGAATTCCGTTTCACAACTGGCACTGATCCAACACATCAGATCCAGAGTTTCAAAAGTAGGCAGTGGTGACTTTTGTCCCATGGATACGTTTACTCCCACATACTTACCTACATATTTACTGTAACTATTTATTGACGGTTTCACTTCAAACTTCATGAACATAAAAACGTACTAAGGCGAAGCTATAGTGGTACTTCTCTTCCTCGTGACGATCGATGATACACATATTCACTTGTTGCCTTTTTTTCGTGGTATAGATATAAAATGTTAATATAAAAATGTAATGGATGTAGGCCTGTAAGAAAAGTAAAAATTTTTGTTTTAAATATTTCGGGTTAGAGAGAAAATAATTCATATAACTTTAACAATTAATACTGTAATAATTAACACTTTAATAATTTAAATAACTTTTAATATGGTTTCATTTTAGGATATTATTAGAAGATTCTAAAACAACGCCGAAGTCTCTCAAACGCCAGTAAATAACGAACTAGTAAGGCATCATAAGGACAGAAAAATATAAGATCTCATAAATGCAGACCAGATGTAGCACAGCTTACATCAGCAGTCTATAAAAGACTAATCAAATAAAATACTACATCACTCCAATATGGTTATACTATATAGATACATATTTTGATATTTGAATTTGAAACATGTTGTGGAGTAAAGTACAATCCTTATTTGGTCAGTTTTGTTTTGACTGTTGATGTGAAATTTGCTATTTCTAGTCTCCAGTTATTTGATCTTATGTTATTGTCTTTATGAGGCCTGGAATTGGCGAAACGTTGACTGTTTGTTGTTTACTGACGTTCGACTTAAAATGGAATCTCCCAATAATATCATAACAGGTTTTTTGGTTGTTTTTTTTTTAGACTCATCAATAAATTAATTATATTATATATTTATTGATTTTTGTAGATTTTGTGTTATTTGATATAATGATTGATGCTTGTTCGGTTTGTAAGCATTCAATTCAAATTGAAAAGTAATGTAAAAACAAATTTCCAAAATTCGAGTTATAATAAATGAACTAATTAAATTAATATAATAATATATGCACAAGAGAATATAGCACTTCAACTGTAGATGATTAAAAAAACAGAGAAAAGATTAGTTTGTAGGGCAATTACCAAAATGGTGTAATTTTACGGAAGTCCAAGGTCCCACTTTCCACAACCAGTTTCTCTACTTAAAGCTTGAAGACAATTTGACTCTTCTTTTCTTTTCTTTTTTTTAACTGGCTTAATGCAAACGGAGCTGTTAGTATTTGCCTCTTCCTGTATTCCTTCGTACGAGGTAATACTTTCCATTAAATATTCATGTCGGGACGAAGCCAGGTGCCTGTTCCGGTCAAGACTCTTCGTTTTATTCAATGATTGATCTTTTATTCACACATTCAACTGACTTACAGATAAACAAAGGCTATTATTAAAATAAAGGTGTTCGGAAGGTGTGTTGAGTCCAAACCTACTTCTAAACTAATGAATTAATCAAGAAATAAAAAAATAAAAAACTTTAATCAGCATTTGGTTCTGTAATATTTCTATTATCATCAGTACAATCAACCAAGAGACGTTTTCTTCACTGTGTTACACCAAGATCAAAATGGAAACAAATGTTTGGTGAGGCAGTTCATTTATTCCGGACATGAAACCTGTGGGCTAAAAAAAAAAAAATTAATCGGCTAGTGATAACAAGCAGAATAACTCCTATTCGCTTTGTTGAATCTCTGCAGGAAAAAAACTGGAATGTGTCTAGCAGTTCTGCATTGATGGTTTTGAGAAATTTACGAACTCAAATACGGCCCCGTCAAAATCCTCAATATTCATATATAGAAGACTCTTAAAAGTAGCAGACCATTTAGCAATGTCCTGTTTTCATTAGACGTTTCAGAAACCTTCACGTTGTTGTCTGGTGTAGGAAAAAAGGCCCAACATTACTACTTGCTGGGCTTGCCTCCTTCACCAATAGTAGTACATACCTGTAATTTAAGTTTAAAAACGACCAGAACAATTATTGAATTTTTTTTTCAACTTTGTTACCTATCGAGTGATAAGAGTTGAGAGTTTTAGAAAACGAATTTACGTTACGACATAGGTACATGAAATGCAGTAAAAAAAAATCCCTTTGTTTAATAGTATCTCGGCTAGGCAATATATAGCAGAAGAAGTTTAAGATCATTAAACCTGTATATCAAATGATCAGATCATTTATAATTGGTTTGTAATTTGAAGGACTCCACTCCTCTCCAACGCACTCAGCTATCACGGACTCAGCTACCATAAAGATTAGGGAAAACTGAAATAATTGAAATCGATTTTTTTTTAAATCCCGTGAAAAAGAGCTTAATCGATATTTTTTCTAACTACAAAAAAATATTTCCTTAACTTTCTCGGTTGACTGGCTATCTCCAAAGAGATAGGTTTAAGTCAACTGCTAATTACTACACCTCAAAGATGGTTAATAACGTCTTAATTATTACAAAATGTTTTTACAAAAACACGCATAATTATAATAGGCTAATAACACGAGCATATGCAACACAATGCTTTAAGTATCTTCACATTGAATACCGGTCTTTCAAAGGTTCTTTTACGAGCCTTTAATTCATAAAAACAAACAATTAAATTTTTAAGGCAGGTTAATTGTTTTAATTGCTGATTTTTTTAAGAACGTCATTAGCAGATGTATCTTGAATTATAAGCAATAATAAATATGACAATGAAAAAAAAAAAAGGGCAATACATTTCAAAATGGTAAAAGGATCTTGGAATCACATGTTTAACGAGTTATTAAGCCTCTTTATTACCTCTTCTTACAAACCATCATCTGCCACACAATGGAACATCTGCTGCCCCCTTTATAAGTTAATATTTTTTAAGGGAATGAATTTTTCGCATAAACTGCGGGCACCATATGGTGGACCTGAGTTGTGAGTACGGCATCCAATTTTTGATTATTTAAGAGCTTCATTGAGCCCTCATCCTGTATGGCATCATCTGTATCAAATGATTAATTTCTTGAATATATTAATATGAAAACGGAATTGTCGAAAATGACCTGGAGTTTCCCACATGAATTTAAATTAATTATTTGAGATTTTTGCATACTTTCTAAAAGCAATTAAAATCGATATCTGAACCGAGGAAGTGCAAATTAATTAAGGGACATTTCTCAAAAACGGTATAATATTATTTTGGTATAATATATAAAAATAATCCAACAAAATATTAATTTGTTCAGTTAATTAAAAACCTAAACTTGCAAGTTTTGTTCTATAGATAACAGAACGCAAATCGCGACTATAAGAAGAAAAACTATGAATACAATTCTATCTTAATGAACCCACAAAAAAAATATTTGACGGCGATTTTGGAATTAATTATCTATCTTTTCTTTTATCTTTGTTTTCAAAACTTTTGAAAATTTCTTTTCCTGAGAGAAAAGGAAATGTACTCCAAAAACTATAGATCATTTTTTTAATAGTTCTACAGAATACTAACGATTATTGTTTAGTATTATTGATATTATTTAGTGAGTAATACTGAAAAAAAATTAAGGAATTTTTTGGTGGAATAAAGTTTGCTACGACAAAATGGGAAAGTTAAGGATTGAGCTCTCAAACTAATCGATTGACACTATCCAGCAGTTGTTTTGAGAATTTAAACCTTAAATTAATGCCATACAGAGATTGTGAAAAAAGTCTTACCTAACGTTGCTCCAGTAAACAATTCAATTACAAATATATATTTTTATTGTCATGGCGTCTTAAGAAAACGTAAGCAAAATCGTAAACGATCATTTCATTAATTATATAAAAAGTAGTTTTTTCTTTTCAGCAATTGAAAGTATCACTAATAGTATACAAAAAATATTTCAAACTATCAGACCAGATATAATGCAGAGATGAATAAAAGTCCTAATTTTAATTATAAGTGGTAAATGATAGTTTATTTGGCTTTAGATATATACTTGTAGTTATTCACGTATTTTCTTCTTTATTGTATTAATGAAACACGGCAGTAAGTTGGCTTACGGGAACTTACCAAGCAATACATGGCCAAAAACAATACCTTAAAAAATAGATCCGTGAGCAGCAGAACTCCGTCACTAAAGTCATATTTTCGCTTTTAAAAAAATATTATAAAAACGGGGGAGTAAGAAAAAAGTTGAGACCCACAAAAGATAGTTCCCTAACATACCGAAAATTTACCCATGCTTTTATTACATGGTTCTGCCTTTCCGCTGACCTTCGATACAGAAAACCTTTCATAGCAAATTTCAGCTCATTTGACCCAAAGAGGGCCGCTAGAGTTATGAAACGGATAGAATACGCAGTCCCGCCGCTCACCGCGACCCACTAGTCTATTTAGTCGGGGAAAATACGACTAAAAAGGCACTGAAATAGTTGAAATAGCTATATATTTGCTAATGCTGGTCGGATTTCGATGAAACTTCTTTTGTTTGATAGGTAATTTAATTTCCTTTCAAATGCAACAAGTTCTGTGTCCTTATTAAATTTAGAGGAGTATTAAAGGTGCGTAAATGTTTTGAAAAATAGAAAAACCCGCGGGGGTGAGGGAATCAAGTTGAGACCTATAAAAGATACTTCCCTAGCACCTACCCAATTCACATACAAATTTTCAGCTCTACAAACTAATATGTTGGAGTTGAAGAGATGCGCAAAACTTTAAAAACACCGAAGTTTCAGGTAAGCATACCGAAATTTTGACTGGAATTTGCCCATTCTTTAATGGTATCGTTCTGACTGCAATAGTCTATTTTTTCGGGGAAAATACGGCTAAAAAGTGAATGTCTGAAGAGACAGCAGAAAAATAATAAAGTTTGTTTCAAAGTTCTGACCTTTGTGATATCACTGTACACATTACGGTTTTCAGTTATGGTATGGTTGAGTCCGTATTACTCGTTCACTTCTTTTAATGGTCATTACGTTTAAATATATATTCAATAGTAGTGGCACCTAGAAGCAAAGGGAAAATGACATCTGATAAGTTAACTATTAGTAAATTAAATAACTTTATATTATTTTATTTTCAATTTTGACCGCCATTCAGATAATCTTCTCATATACTATTGTATATACATTTATTTTTTTTAAATTAAAATAATCCTTTGGCATTTATTGTTTACTTATGATAAAGTTGTTTTTTACTTGTTGTTGGTATTATTGGTTGCCTGTCATGGGTCAAACTAGAAGGATATTATAAATAGTTAAAATAGAACAGCTATGAATCAATAAGGACATAGCGCATCTCAAATACATTTACAACAGTTGCTGTAGTAGACGTTATTGAATTTTCATTCGCTTATCCATTAATCCTATTGGCCATATTGCAGATGCTTGAGATGGATAAGAGAGCGCTTTTCAAGGATCAGATTGAGCTAGAGTTTTAGTAAAGATTTAATGATTCACTAAAGAAGAGTTTGACTGGAGGGCTGGAGGTCGTAATTAAATAAAAGATCTACCACCATGTTTTTCCTGAATCACTCATGTTAGTAAAAAGAGGCCTTTCAATCCGTTTATGATGGCATCACTCATTTCTAGTGGATACCCGTTTTTAAAATAAATCTATAATTTTTTAAATCGAGTCTGTTTTTTTGTGAAAAATATTTTCTTAGTTGGAATGAAGCTAAAAATCCTTAAATAACTCACTGCTACCTTGTTTTCAATTTCATTCACAAATGTTCTTTTAGAGCCTTGTCACAAGAGATGATGACCCACTTGTTTTGTTTTTTTCTGTTGTTAATTCTCAATAATAGCTTAATCTTAAGAATATTAAGGGATGTGAAAATCCACGACATTTCACTGACTAAACAATACCTGCTTAATGTCTTTATTCCGGTCATTAATTTTCAAAACATAATTCATCATTTAATCCTGATTGCTGCAATTGAAAAGAATCCTTATCGACGGCGAAGTAACTTAATCAGTAGAAGAGAAAGAGTCGTAAAGATTTTTCCGGAGCCTTCCCGAACGGGATTCCTTGCTAACAGTTTCCGGCCTATGCGGCAACACTAAACTGCCGGCAACAGACAGAGCTGAGCAATCGCTCAATAAAGATAAGTAAATAAACTTGTTTGCCAGCTGGTATCGGCGCGTACCTTGTACAGCCCTCATTAGTCAAACAGATAAAACAACTCACCTCAAGAATTTTGTAATGGTTTTCACGTAAAATAATCCCCTTTTACGTACATTCTATTCTTTATTTTTTTATTCAATTGTCAATCGATGAAATACCAGTGATAAATAAAATAAATAAGGTGTTTAATTGATTTCAATATGCCTGAGAGAACCTGTATTATTGTTTATTGGGTTTAAGGTACATATGTACTCCAATGGGGGAAGAAAAAGACAAATTGTTCTGCAGATTAGCAACCTATCATAGCCATCCTGAGATGGGCATTAGGTGAAACCGCATATGATTCGAGGACACACACTCGATCACTATGAACCGAAGGGTTACTAGGCCAGTTAATAACACATAAAACTACCTTCATATCCAGATTAAATGAACAATCAAGAGATAGATTTATCGAGCGAGCTAGGAGCGCTGAACATCATGTAATGTATAGTAAATTAAATTATGATGTCACCTATTTAGAATCAGGAAAAGACATACATTATATGAGGCTTATTTTCAAGGCAAGGGGAGAATTATTTAATCTAAACTACCAACCTTGGACAAATAGAAGAAATAATTGCTCATTGTGCAATTTAAATGTTACCGAGGATACGATGCATTTCATCTAGATCTGTCCGGTGCTTACTCCAGTGTTAGGATGATTTTCTTAGTGAAAAAAAGGTACTTAATCCAAATGAAGCGTTGCAATTACTGAACGGTCTGGATTATGAAAAATTATATTTATATCTTAAACAAGCAAATGCATACCGAAATGAACTAGTTAAAGAGTTTAATTACTAATTAATTATTTATATAGAAAAATCTGACGTTGTTTATAAAAAAAATCCTGAAATGTGTATTTTTTATTTTTTGTATTCACTGATCAATTTATTAATAAAGAAACCTCGACAGGCGAACTCTGTCCATTGTCTAAAATACGTTGTACATAAAAAGCATATCTGCAAATACTTATAAATAAACGTATTCATCTATCTATCTATCTATCACTATGAATTTATTCATTTGAATGAATCAGCTTCTATTATCTAGCTAATAAAAGTGACTAATTAACTCTTTTCGTAAGTGAATATATTTTTTTATTCACTCTATTTATGAGGCAACCAAGGTTGGCGAAATGTCAGAATTCATTAAACAGTTTTATATAATTTCTTTTGTTTGATTTTGACCGGCACTCTGATCACCTTTCTCTGTATTACTCTTTATAGTAAAAAATTCAAGAGATAATTAAAATGTATTTATTCGACCTATATAACCACTAGTAATCATGGGTAATCATCGTCAGTAATCAACAGTAATCATGGACGATAAAACAAATATCTTGATATCTCTATTTATAGATTAAATGCCGCATGATAATCTTCCGTAAACTCTTGTCCTCTTGCGAGAGACCAATTATTTAAAAATAAACACTGGATAAAACCCTCTCTTACTCGAAAGATCTAAAGTGCTGTTTGGCAATTCTCTAAATAAATTGTGGAAATATAGGTAATCACTACTATTTTACTATTTTTTTCCTTGTTTAACGATAATTTAACTGGTCTGTTTGAAATAATTCATTATTAAGTAGTGGCCGATTTTCTTTTATTAAACAATTCAGAATAAACCTTTGGTTTGTTTAACGAACCATAAATTAAAAAAAAAAAATATACATATATATATATATATATATCAAATGAAATATGATATAGTAAATGACCTAAAGTTGACACGGCTACTTAAGTTGGCATTTCAAATTTAAATTCACATTTCAAGAATTATTTTGAAGAGAATTCATTAATATTGTCATCAATTGAAAGAACAGCAGTTGAAGGATAATATTAGTTAACGTGATCAACATGAGAAGTTAAAAATTGTTTCTTAAGATTTTTATATAATACTGCCAAAATTAAAATGTTTGTTGTTAAATTCAAAAACCCAATAACACTTAAATTAAGGACTGTAAAAATTATGAAATATGTTTCATTAAACTATGATACAATTGATAACACAATGAACACGCTTGTTCCTTTTCTTGACGCAAGTGTAAACTTCAGAAAAATGGCTGCCAGTGATGCATACTGAAAACTTTAGTTGGGATTTTTATTAGGAATCCTTCCGTCGTGATCTTATTCATTTCTAAAGAATGGAAGAAGACTGCAATGTCGAAAATCAGTTCTTAATATAGACAGGCAATTTTTTATAACGCTTTATGAAATGCAAGACCGGAAACATGTTTGATAAGTGGTGAGGACCCTTTATAGTTATAGTTGAAGTTTGGTCCCTTCTTGATAGCAATAGGCCAAAAAACTGTTTCTTTCTGTTGATGGCAAGATTTTTCAAATATCTATGAGGCAAATTACTTGTAAACTTAACAGTCCTGTATTATTTGAAAAGTTGGATAAAATATATCAATTTCAATATCAATTTGTTATCCTTAGGAATAGAAAAGTCAAACTTAGGCACTGACCTGCTGTAGACGTGTTTAGCATAAGGAAAAGAATAAGACATTTATATATTTATTTTTTCTTGAAATATCTTATGTCTCTAAAATTAGTTTATAACCATTTCAAATTGAATGAATTAACAAAAAAAATTGATATACTCAAACTTTATGTAATAAGTGTCAACTATTGGGTCAATTTCTCTAGTGAAAAAATAAATATAGCGTTGTGTAACCGAATTGATGAAGTACATTTTAGCAACCACCATAGTTATCAGTACCCTCCCAACTATTAATGAAGCCAATCTCATTCATATCTCTATTACAGTTTATTCAAACAAAAGCTAGTAAATAAGATAAATCATTTCCCTATCTAATCACTTTTATTATTAGTTCATTACCAAGAAAAGGCATTTATAACATTAGCGTTTTTCATTGGAAGCGCTACGCAAACCGTGATTGCAAAATATTTATAGGTTTGTTTGTGTAGTGTATACAAGGTGTAAACTTGATGAGTGACAAGCCTTCGGGAGCTGACTTGCAACATGAAATATCTGATGCAAATTGATAATAAATACACACACACACACACACACACACACACACACACACACACACACACACACACACACACACACACACACACACACACACACACACACACACACACACACACACACACACATTAATAGCACTCAAACTACCTTTTAATTTCACCACTCATTATTTATACGTGATTTTTTTTTTAAATATTGCTTACTTAGCTTACGCCCATCATTATAACCTTATCAATTTTGTAGCCTTATAAAAGAAGAAAATAAAACAATGAAGGTCGAATAAAATTTACATTAAGAAATTCCGGACTCGTGACCACTATAAAGTTTAATTTAAATAAATGAGAAGCTTTTTTCAAAAGTTCTCGTATCCATAAAGCAAATTAAGCGGTTTTTTTTTTGGTTTTTTTCCACGCTTATAATTTCATTTGATTGAACTGAATCAAACTCTTTATGATCCGAATTGGATATGTACCCTTTGAAGCTCCTCAAACAAAGTAGAACATCAGATACACAATTGCAATTTATAATATTTTTTTTTAATTAATGTCATATCTAATTAAAAATAGAAAAACAATTACACATATTGGACTTAATACCTACTCGCTATGGTTAAAAATATTTAGTAATGCCAATAATAATTGTTGTAAATATAAAACTTTTATATTTATACATAGTAAATATAAAACTTAATTCAAAATTAATGTTCATCGGATTGGAAATTTACCTTATATATTATTGATAATGAGCTCTTAATGCTGTCATTTTGAGGATAAAAATACGATTTTAGTAAAAATTTACTGTAAATGAAAGTGTAGACAATCAATATAATTTTACTAAGCTTTAAATTTGGTCTGACTAAAAAATGAATGAACTTTGTAACATACCTAGGAATAGTTTCTATTTGATTTTAAGGTTATTATCTCAGGTAAATAAAAAAAACGGTAAAAAGGACCCATCAAAGCTCGAAGTGGATTGATTATCATTATTGCCCATTAACAATCTGCGACGAAGTCATTAAATAATTAATTCTGACATTTTTTTTTTTTTAATCGGATCGAATGGACTTTGATTACACGTGGAGCAGTAAAGTCTGGGAAAAAACGTAAATGCGTTGTCACCACACTGAGGCCCTGAATCAAAAATTCACCCCTTTTTATCAACAGTTTCACCCCTTTCCAGCCGAAGCCCCGACAAATAAAAACAAACTCCTCATTTGTATTAGAGTTTTGGCTGAAACATTGATGGGGGTTAAAAAGCGAAGCGTGGAAATGGAGGAAAAAGTTGCGCTTTTAAAGAGTGATAATTGCAAAAACACGGAAGGACAGCTGATCCCCGCGAAAAAACAAGTGCCCGCGATAAATATTACCGCGGTCCCCTCCAATACTCCCTTCAGTCCACGTTTTATTTGAACCTTGGGGCATCCTTTGCATTGATACTCCCATCATATCCGATGCAACTATAATATTCTTGTTTTATTGATAAGAAATATACATCAATAAGTCTATAATGGAATTTCTTTTTCTGAACCTCGTCAAATTCAGTATACTAGTGGGTATATTATTTATTTTTGTTTAATAAGGTCGCTCTAGGACATATTTAACGTAAGAACATACCAGTTATTTTTTCGGATGGTTCAGCGAAAATGAGATGGAACAGTGCTGGAAGGAAAAAGTTTAAACTTAGTAAGTATTTATTATGCTTTTTGGCTGTTTGATTAAATTGTTGCCTAAAGCAACATTGGGTGTGCCTTTTTTCACAGTTGTGAAAGTCAATCGATTAGTTAATAAATTAAATAATTTAATAATAAATAATTAAATATAAAATTAATAAAATCCTTAATTTTTCCATAAAGGGCGTACTAGTAAACATTATTCCACCAAAAAAATTAATATTGATAAAAGTAGCATCCAATGTTGCTCCAGCCAACAATTCATTTGCATATAAAGGTTATCTATGTTATTGTAAATGTTTTGTGTAAAATTGTAATAAACAAATTATTGTTGTACATGAATATTTGCTTTCACTGGTTTCTTTAGCACTCCCAATCAACAATTGATTCTTGATTCTATAACGATTTTACCATCCGTACTCGGTCAATAGATAATTTTTTCCTTTCAGTATTTCTAATATAATCAATTTGTATTTTCTTTTTGTAAAACCACTACGCAGAGTTCAAATAATCGTTTTAAAAATAATTTTGTCTATCTGTGTGTCGTGGCTATTTGTGTTAAGTGTTTCATTTGTTGTTTTGTTATTTTGAGCATATCGTAATTGCAATAGTTATTCCTTATTTCCTTTTGGTGAGATGAAGAAAGGTCGGTATAGTACGTTTGACCTGCATTTTGTTGGTATCGGTATAAGAAGTTAGTAGTGATTGGTCCGATTTCTTCAATGCTATTTCCGGTAGCAGATGGCCAAAGTTCCACTTCGGTTGTTTATTATTTTAAAATCATTTTTAACACGGTCCTCTGTGTATTTTTATTTCGAATATCTATTGTACCAAACTAGCAAAAGATAAGCCATAGCGTAGTTACATAGTTCGAACGATTCTTGCCACGGAACCTTCAGCAATTCCATCCTAAGGAGGCAATTAGCACATACCGGACCGGCCGATAAGAGAATTATTTTAACGAAGCAGGAACTTAATGGATAATTAAAAACTACGGGCTTTAAGAGATGACGGAGGTGGCTGGGGGCGGAACAAAGAAGGCGGGCTGATGGATGAGCCAGCCGGCCTAATCGAAATACCCTGTTCTTACGGCCGCCCGCTAAACCGGCGTCTTAAAAGCCTCCACGGTACCTTTTGTCACTGTTCCGAGCACCGTTTTGTTTCTAACGTGTCGTCGTTTCTTTTTTTCTCATTCTCTTTTTCTTTTCTTTTTTTCTTTTTTCACTGCTTCGTTTTGTTGTCCCTCCTCCGAGGCGGCATAAATAATCCTACAGATCCTGTGACCGATAGTGGAGACAAAGGGTTGCTTCACTTAGGGGTGCAGAAAAATCTGAAGTTGGTTGGACCGTACTTCATCCTACATGGAAACGTGACTCGCTATAGTAAAGATCCTATTAGACATGGCCCAGTTCATTTATACGACGACTGCTATACACGAAAGAAGGTAGTGTGAAAAATCGATAAACCAGAAATAAATGTACAACATATGCGTTCACAATAACATGCGAAGAGTAATCTGGATTTGTTTGGGTTGAAACATTCAATATACAAACGTGACTTGCTAAAGTAAAGAACCTCATTAAATCTAACATAGTATATTTACACATCAACAGTTTTGCACTGAGGAGGTTGAAAACAGATAGCCATATATGCATAAATATATTTAATATAAAAACTAAGCTTCAATATTTTTTTCACTCAAACTTTTTATGACAATTCCATGTCATATATGAGTAGCTCGGTTACAAACACAGCCAGATTCTTTTATATCACAAAATGAGTTAGACCTTGTTTCCATCATGCTCTATGCAATACTTGAGCTCTTTCGTTTCTAAAACCTCCAAAAACTTGTTAAAAATGCATTTATAAACCTCACTGATCGGTTTTTGCTTCTTCCTGAAAATTTTTACAAAGTGGAGCTGGCCGTGTTTGTAACTGAACTGCTCATACTAGAAGTGAATGTGAGTACTATATCTATTGTGGGTACATGTTGTGATACATAATATATACCTACATATACTCGCATAAATATATATATATATATATATATATATATATATATATATATATATATATATGTATGTATGTATGTATATGGTCAGAAGAGCTGGTGCAAAAAAAAAAAATTGTCGATTTTGTGGACAAAATTCTATAACTCGATTAAATAGCGATTAACGAAAAATCCTTTTCCCATTTATGAGCATGGAATGTCCTTCATTAGTGAGAGCGAAAGAATTACATACAGGGTGTCTCTGTGTCTTTGAAATTAATTTGGTTCTAAATTCTTTCTTCACTCTATTGTGGGTACATGTTGTGATACATAATATATACCTACATATACTCGCATAAATATATATATATATATATATATATATATATATATATATATATATATATATATATATATATGTATGTATGTATATGGTCAGAAGAGCTGGTGCAAAAAAAAAAAATTGTCGATTTTGTGGACAAAATTCTATAACTCGATTAAATAGCGATTAACGAAAAATCCTTTTCCCATTTATGAGCATGGAATGTCCTTCATTAGTGAGAGCGAAAGAATTACATACAGGGTGTCTCTGTGTCTTTGAAATTAATTTGGTTCTAAATTCTTTCTTCACTTTATTTTCAATAAAACAGTTTAAAATCCAAAGGGGAAGAAATGAACTAATAACCTTTTATATATATAGCTTTCTACGAATATAATTGCCTTTTTCATAATGTAAAAAAATTATAAATGATAAAAAAGATAACTTGAAGCATATTTTAGGCTTTTGTCTAAATTAATGTTCAAAAAATATATGTAATCCTCAGATCTTCAGATATA
This sequence comes from Rhaphigaster nebulosa, assembly GCA_948150685.1. Lineage (NCBI taxonomy): Eukaryota > Metazoa > Arthropoda > Insecta > Hemiptera > Pentatomidae > Rhaphigaster > Rhaphigaster nebulosa. Next base: position 131,836,614 of record OX411306.1, read on the forward strand.
TATCACTCATTGATCGCATTTGATCTATCAAATTGTATCGTATTTTAGTACCATACACCCTCTACAACTGTGAAAAAAAGTAAAACCACATATTACCAATTAAAATTTGTATGTATTTAGACCTTCTTTTTTTTTATAACATATATTTAATAAGGTCGAAATTATATCGCAATATTTATTGAGTATATACCATATTCACATAATGACCTTTCCTACTTTACCTATTGGAAAACTATCCGAAGAAGCTCAAGAAGCGAATCATCAGGAAGCTAAGGCATAACCTGCAAGAAATTAAGGCAACGATTAAACGAAGACCTTTTCCGAATTATGCTCGTCTCTTCAGATCCACTGATATCTTCTTTGAGAATGTGTAAAAAATTAATGAAATCTATGAGGATTGGCTAGATGATTTCAAGGATGGTTTTGAATTGGTAAAGTGAGTAGGCACCCAACTTAAAATTAGTAATTGCGAAATACTCTCAATCATGTTAAATATGTATGTTATAAAATAATTAAATAAAAAAACTAATTTTAATTATCAGGCTTTATTTTTAGTTTTATTTCACATACTATATCTTAGAAATGAGTAAATGTCTATAAAATTATTGGATAACAATTGCGTTATAATTTCGACCATATTAAATTTATCAGTTACTTGTTGCCTTAATATCTAATATAATATGTTGAGCCTTAATCTCCTCTACTCTTTATGGTTCGTTTCTTAAGCTTCTTCGGATAGTTCTCCGATAGGCAAACTATGAAAGCTGAGTATGTGAATATGTTCTTAATAATTAAAAATTTTAATAGGTAGCATGTTGTTTTAATTTTTTTTTTTCACAATGGTAGAGGGTGAATGGTATTAAAATACCATGATACAATTTGATCGATCAATGTTATATAGATCTTAAGATCTGAAGCCCTATTTTTAAACATTCCATATATTTTTAGGCCTAAAAGCCTAAAATATGCTTCACGTTATCTTATTTGTCATTTGCAATTTTTGTACCCGCGATAAATTATGAAAACGAAATAGTACATTACTAATTTAATTTTGTTTTCTTCAAATAATAATTATTTAAAAATCTTGTAAAAGTAGTAAATACCTGAGAAAAGCAATTATATAAATAGGAAGCTCTATAGAAAAGGATATTAATTCATTTCTTCCTCTTTGGATGGTCCTATATCTAATAAACTGTTTTGTTCAAAATAAAGTGAAGGAAGAATTTTGAAAAAAAGAATTAATTTCTAAGGCCCCGGGATGCCCTTTATATAATTCTATCGCTCTCACAAATAAAGGACACTCCATATTAATAAATGAAAAAAGAATTTTTCGTTTATTGTCTTTTAAGTTATGGAATTTTGGCCACTAAATCGACAATTTTTCCCACTATGCGACACTTGGTTATTCCTTTGTGGGGTCGCATTCTAATCTATGCAAAAAGGCTTGGCGCTTTTCAGAAAAAAAAAATATATTATGTGAGTTATGTATATTTTTTAGCCAAACAGGAAATTAATTGAATCGGTTATATCAGAAACAACATATGCAACATTTTCACGATTTACGATTTCACACAAAAAACTATTTATTACTAAAATACTAAAAGATAAATTTCTACACAAAAATATATTTTATAAACAATCAATCTGTAGATTATTTTTGCCAGATTTTAGCATAGAAATGTCACTAGATGCTCAGATAAAATTTTCAGACTACTCTCAACTCAAAACCGGTAAAAATGACACAGAGGTTGTTTCTGAAATAACCGATTCAATTTAATTAAATGTTTCCAAAGTCTGCCCGCAGATCGTTACTATTAATTGATAGCTCAACATCATTTTAAACTGAAATAATTGTCAAACCATTCAAATTTTTCCTGATTCTTGCTTTATCACAGATAATTTTAATTATTTACAGTTGGGAAAAGTTGAAACGTACTATTACTACCTACTATAAACGTATTTTCACTCTCAGCAACTGAAACTGGTAGTCAGTAGAACACTCAGAGCAACTGGTGTATTTGAAGTTTTAGGTTGTAGTTATAAACGTAATTCAAAACCGACGGAGTCGTTTTTAGGTTTTTAATTTTTCGGTTTCAATTAGTTATTGTATTTTCAGAATATTGATTTTTCTTTTATTACTTGTCTATCATTACAAGACATTTGTTGACATTACATACAAATTGATTGAAGCAATTGCCGTTGTTGCAAAAATCGAAAAATTTAATTTTTGCATCAACGGGCTAAGTAAGATTGTCGGACGACAAATTTGTCAAAATATGCACCACTCAGAAGCAACTTCTCCATCTAAATAAGTCATTTGTCGTTGATTTTCAATATAAGATTTCAAGAACCCTCTATAGCATTTCCAAGTCAATTGTAACCTTTTCCAAATCAATTGTCACTTTTTCCATTTCAATTGTAACTTTTTCTTTTTCAATTGTAACCTTTTCCATTTCAATTGTAACCCTTTTCAAATCAATTGTCATCTTTTCCAATTCAATTGTAACTTTTTCCATTTCAATTGTAACCCAACCGGATATGAATTAATTCTACTCGTATTTTATTTATGTTATTATTGAAAAATAATTATTTTAATTAATGGCTTTTGAAATGATTTTGGTTTATTCTTTCGACATTGTTTCGTTTATTAGATAATTGATGTTAAGTGCTTATTTCAAGTAGTTTAAATTTTTTAAATAAAATTGTTCATTATATATTTTTAAATAATTATTAGTTTTTTTTATATTTGGAAGGGGAGAGAAGGTTGATTTCATCGATTTGGTGTTGGTTTATAAGGGTTCTTAAAGCTGCTTATGCCAAATTTACTGCCGAAATTTTATTCGGCCACGAACATTACTACTTAATTATTAGTTTTCGAAATTCTTCAGTATAGGTATCATTTGCTTAGTGCTAGGGCGCTATTTCCAAATTTACTGTTGAATTTTCGAATGCGCATAATCATTTCGATTTTCCGTTAGTGTTAAAATTTTCTATGATACAGGGATCGTTTATTAGGATTCTGATTTCATTTTTTTAATTGGATTTTCGATCGATCATGCGCATTTCGCTTTTCCGTTACTATTGAAGTTTACCATTATATTGGAATCGTATATTAGGTTTTCGAGGATTGTGATTCCACTTTTTGTATTTGATTTTCAAACGCGAATGAGAATTGCGCTTTTCCGTTAATGTTGAAGTTTTCTATATTTGGATGGAATATTAGGTTTTCGCGAGTTTCGAATGCATTTTTCAAATTTTATTTTTTATGGAGCATGCGCATTTCAAATTAAAATTATATTTGACCTTTTTATGAGCATATCGTCCTATAAAACCTATTAAACAATAACTTCACCGAAAAAAAGGTCAATTTTAATGGTTATATATTCCGAAATAAACATGTTCGATAAAAATTTCAATTCAAAAAACGGAATCAGAACCTTCGAAAACCTAATAAACGGTCCCTATATCATAGAAAACTTCAACAGTAACGGAAAAACGAAATGCGCATGCGCGATCTAAAATGCATTTCAAGAAATATAATCGGAACTATTGAAAATTTTATTAACGATCCCTATATCATAGAAAACTCCAACAGTAACGAAAAATCGAAATGCGCATGCGCGATTGGAAATCCGATTGTGTAAAAAAATAAAAATTTAAAAATAAATAAACAATTTTATTTCAAAATTGTAAACTACTTGAAACCAACACCTAATATCAATTATCTAATAAACAAAAATGTCGGAAGAATATGCCGAAATGATTTCAAAAGATATTATTGTAATTAAAATAATTATTTTTCATTTAATAATAAAATAAATAATATTGAATTAATTGATGTCCGGTTGAGTTACAATTGAAATGGAAAATGTTACAACTGAAATGGAAAAGGTGACAATTGAATTGGAAAAGGTTCCAAATGCTATATTTTGAATATATTTTAGGCGCCTTTTTATTTAATGCGCTCATAGGAGTATTTGAGCCTTAAAATCGGACGAAATTATTTGAAGCTTTGTTATTTTCATACAGAAGCAAATACGAGTATTTGAATCTTAAAACGGGGAAAAAGTTGGATTCTGGAAGTTAATGAAATACTCAATTAAGTCCATCATTCTTCAAGCTCTATATTTTCTCTATTATTTTCATCCTTTGAATATTTCGGGATGCCATCTAATTCACTCTAGTCAACTTCTAGACGGTTTCAATTGAATATGAAAGAAAATAAAAAAAATAATTACTATGATGAATGAATTATATTTTTTTTACTCATTACATTTGATTTAATAAAAAACAGAATCGCGAATGAATAAAAACAGAATTCAAAAAATCGCGTAAGATTTTTTTGTATAACATTGTTAATATTGGCCTAAATTTTTGTTTGTAATTTAAATTTAACCTGACACACAAACAAAAACACCTTTATCCGCAAACATTATGGAAACAAAAAGAATTATCCAGTAATTCTTCATAAATATGATTCGTAAGCCCTCAATGCAAACTGTAAATCAATAAAATGATAATTATTGAACATCCTAAGCATTATTTAGTATCTGAAACAACTATCATGGATAAAACCACAGATAACTACGAGACTTCAAATTTTGATAATGTCTGAGTTCCGATTGGCTTTATAAAGAAATGGCAAGAATGTGGAAAAATTTATTTTATTATAGTTTAATGAGCCAGTTATCAATCTGAAGAATGATGGGTTTAATGGAGTTTTTCACAAACTTCATGATTCGGACTTTTATTCGGTTTTAAGGCACAAAAACTCCTATGAGTGCACATGTGTACTTAGCACACTTCCCACACGCCATAGCGCTGTCCGCAGTGTATGTTGAAATGGGTATATTTTACGTTTCCAGAAAAAACATTAATTATGTAAGAAACCTTTACGTAAGGTGTTTTATTGATACGCAGTATTCGTTTCAAGAAAAATTAATGACTGAAAAAACATATAAAATTCAGTTCGAAAATCGTATTCTATCTTTGATCCGTTGAAGACACTTCTATATGAAATAAAATGGAGCTGAGAATAAGAGAGCGTCCGGATATATAATAACAGAGGCTGTGATTGACGGTGTGAGGTAGGCTATGTGTTGCATCTGCTTTTTGGGACCCCAGTCACGTTATGACTCGGATTGAATTATGAAATGTGGAAGGGGCTTGGGCCCCTCTATTATTTATTGAATTAATACCTCTATCCGCTTAGAGGATCAGCCCAGCCGCGCCTACCGTTTTGATTTTGTTAGTTCGTATTTGATTGAAATTCTGAAACCTGATCTCGGTCTGCTGTGATTGTATTGGATGGGCATAGCGGCTCCTTGTAAATCAACACACAGTTCGCTTTAGCATTTTTGTTTTGTATCAGAGTAATCTCTATAGTAGTGGTTTAATTTTAAGGATGTTAGACCGGGGAATTATATGGAAATGATTTGACTATTTGGCTGGTCATAAAGATTTTTTTTTTTAAATTTTAGATGAGACTAAATGTAAAGTCGAATTTAGGTGTGAACGTTGTCGAAATCAAGGAGCATTTTGTTGTCTGTTTTTTATAAGGGCTTTATAGGAGTCCAAAGGAAGATAAAACCCATAATTATTTAAAATATGTATGCATATAGATATATATTCATTGATCTTTAATATCAAAATGTTCATCAGGTTGAAACAGTAAGTTGCATAATAGTTGACCGTTAATAAAAGTTGACATGATTCGGGCAAAGAAATAAGTAGCAAATTTAATTTAAATAAAATTTTAGCAGCTATTTCTACAATTAATAAAATACAGTAATTATTTTCATAGCGATTTTCGGTAATTACTTCTATATATTATTACGGTAGTATAGAACCCTTTTTCGGCTCTCAGGAGCGATGGATTTTGACGAGTGAGAGAAAGAGAATTTCACGGAGATGTGACAAATTCCAATTTTGTTTCTTGAAATCTTACAAGAGCTTAAATAAAAGTGATGAAAAAACTGGAAGGTTTCAAAATTTTGACGAGAGTCGGCGGATCGAGACGGGATAAGTTGGGTTTTAAAGATTTTGACGCGGGCATCAAGATCATATACGCTCCTGTGGAGCGTATTGGTCCAGCGTTTTAAAGCTTAAAAACCTATAATCAATCTATAGTTTCTATAGTTTCTAAGTATAAACCTATAGTTTTCGAGATAACGTACGATATAGGTCCGCACGGGCTTCATGCCATCTTGCGTACGTGCCGTTGTCATGGCAACTTTATATCAATTTGAGCCTGTTTACAAAAACTTTTAATGAGTTTAATATATTGTTTCCCATGTCCAACCCTAAAGGGCACTGTTAAATATGAATGAATACTACATATAGACAATGTTATAGCTAGATCTCATTGCCTAATTGCTAAATTGAAGAGATGATTTCCAGTGGGGTAAGCTTGATACTTATTAAATATGAACTATAACTTCAACATTGTCATTATAAACTATATAGCTTCACCAAATCTGTATGTTAAATAAACGTTTTTGGTAATATTATATTGTTTCTCTAATATCACTTAGACCTCGAATGTATTAGGGATTAGAATAATCCCTATATATATATATATATATATATATATATATATATATATATATATATATATATCCCTATATATATATAGATATATAATCATTGATATCTAATGCGAGAGTTCTCGTCCGGGTATACTAGTATTATATATTTGAAATAATATACCTTAATTTTCTATTCGAAATCGCAATTCGATAAACGGTTTATATTGCTATAATTTAGTGATTCATATAATACAGTATGGCTATTTCGTCGGGTTGGAGGTTCACTGTTGAGAAAATTGTGAAATTATCAATAATCATTATATAATTTCACAATTTTGACAATACAGAAGCTTAAATTTGGTTCCGGAACCGGTAAATAGCATCGAACCTCATCTTCACAAAAATGTCAGTTAACCACGTTTATCTCAATGAAAAAATAACAGTCGTCGTTAAACAAAAAATCTAATTAAGTTTAAGGAGAGCTGAAATGATGATGGAATAATACTACACTTTTCTAATTAAATGTTTGATTTATTTTCAAACTCATATTAGAAAATAAAAGAAATATTCTTAATCAGTTTACTAAACTTATAAGTTAGGTGATACAGTTATTATCTTACTTTGCCTAATATCAATTAACAATCAATCTTTGTTCTGTAGTACCGGATACTGCAAGGTGATTTCAGCTGGAAGTCTAGTAGGCTATAGAGTAGAGTGAAGTGTAGCTGTAGAAGAATGGATGGAGACATCAGAAGGATGAATGAATGGCTGTAGGAATAAGAAAGAATTGCGGAAACTTAGATATTCTGTTCTTATTTACTGTTCTCGTTTTCATTCTTAATTTTGATTAGCTGTCTTATGTCGAGAAAGTCACCGATGAAGTGATAGAATTGCGAACTAACACCGGAGGCATTGAGCCAAGTTTTCATTTGTAACTTGATTTGATGGATGTCGTTAAAGGCATTCTTACAGTGGTTCTCTCTGTAGGATAAAGTCTATCAACTACGGAAAGTAGATGTGTCTAACGGTGAACATTTTCAACTACGTCCTCCAGATCAGTTGTAGGAATCTCAAACATTGATTCCGCGCTCTTTATGGATTACAAGATATGGTACGGAAGACCTTGGAAAAATTAAAATTATCCCAGAAGGCAGGTCTGCTGGATACCTGCAGGATTGTCAGACAATTTTTAAATAAGTGAATTCATCTGCATTCACTTGATTGTTTTTCCGGGATACAGATGCAACTCCAGGAATCTGAAAGAAGAAAGGAAAAAAATAACAATAATAATATGGATTCTATATCCAATAACACTGGATTTATATTAGAGGAAGAGTAGTGTCAAAAATGCTAAAACTGATTATAGATAATGCACCATCGAACAATCGAGACCTCAAATGCAAAGAAAAATTGCCACTATGGAAGAGAAGACTTACAAATCAAATAGAAGGACTAGGTCGCAATATTGGAATTATTAAACAAATTTTAAACAATCCTGAAAAATGTTCAATGAAATTAAAGACTAAGATAGACGAAAAAGACAAATGTGACATGATTAAGAAGCTAAGCGCACATCTTGACAAACTAAAGAAAAAATCATTTTTCTATGCTAATCGGAAAAGAAAGTAGACCGAAGCGGAATGTAGAAGGAAACAAAACGCATTATTCCGATCAAATGAGAAAGTGTTCTACAGAACATTACAATCAAAAGACAGTGCTCCATGCAATAATGAAATTAAACGGAAAGATATAAAAGCCTTTTGGACAGAAATATGGGAGCAACCAAAAAATTAAAATGATGGAGCATTTTGGCTTGAGAACATCAGAACAAAAGCTGAGATTATACCCCTTTATGAACATTTCCGATTTTACTGAGGAATTTGTAACTTTTGCGGTAAAAAGGATAAACAATTGGGAAGCACCAGGTTCTGATAAGATCTGTAATTATTGGATCAAGAGTTTTAGCAGTGAGCATAAGGTCCTTGCTGCATGTTAATGCAAAATACTGAATAATGTCCAAATACCTCCAGATGATTTCTGCCTAGGAATAATTCACATGATTCACATTTAAACAATGTTTATAAAATCCTGACATCTATTATAGCCAAAAAAATGAAAGATCATATTACCGTAAACAAGATTATGGCAGATCAACTTATATCTATATAGGTATTTAAAACTAATTCCGAAGACTGTAAGGAGCTCTTGATAATCGACTCTTTCATAGGTGCGCAGGTTTCTAAAACTAAAAGGAATCTCAATGTTGCTTGGATTGACTTCCAAAAAGCTTCTGACTCTGTGCCACATAACTGGCTGATCGAAATTCTTGAAATTTACAAGATCAACCATAAGATCATCGATCTAATAAAGAGGTTAAGGAGAGATGGAAGGTATGTATTTCAATACCAGAGAACAAACCCAGTGGACCAGCAATAGCAATAAGGAGAGGGATATTTAAAGATAATTCTTTGAGCCCCTTATGGTTTTGTCTAGCATTGAATCTTCTGTCAACTATTAGCTGATTCGGACAAAGGATATGATCTAAAAGGTGAATTGCAAGTGCACACAGTGGAGTGGACTCAGGCCTTTTATCCTTTATGATATAAAGTTATATGCAAGAAATGAGAAAGACCTGAGATATTAATTAGAGCTGGTAGATGAAAACATTGAACTTTCAAACAAGGATATAATAAAGAAGCTCAAGAAATCTGACTCCTATAATTATCCTATAATTAGGTGTAAATGAGCTGTTGAAATTCAAGGATGACAGTCGTGAGATGTTTGTGAAGGAGTTTGAAAAGCGTGTCAAAATTCTACTGAAAACATATCTTTCATCGGGTAATATTATAAAAGCAATAAACACGTGGGATATTCCTGCATTAGCGTACACGTTTGGAGTGTTGAAGTGTGGAGTTAGAGTTATGATGACTGCGACCAGGAAAAGGTGTCCAAAATCCTCAGTTTCTAGTCTATATCTTCCAAGTAAACAAGGTGGAAGAGGACTCATAAGCCTTTTCAAAAGCTGTCGAGATCAGGAGATGCAGTTGAGGAATTATATTGTCAATAGCGATTCGCGAGTAATGGCTACCATTAGGATAATGGATAAAAATCTGACTGCATTAAATCTTGCAGCTGAACCAAAAAATGCGATAACCAGTGAGGAACTGGTGAGCGACTGGAGCAGTAAGCAGCTACATGGTAGGTTTTGCAACGCCCTGATTTCAACTGGAATTAATCTTTCTGCCTCGGTTGAATGGCTAAAAAAAGGAAAACTGTTCCCAAAAACAGAAGGTTTTCTAATTGCTAAACAGTACCAAGTAGTGGAAACTAACTCATACCGCAAGCACATATTTATATAAAACATAAATGATAAATGCCGACTTTGTAAAGTGGCGATAGAGTCCATTCAGCATGTAGTATATATAGAAGTATATTCAGCATATCACGGACTGTAAGATATTGGCAGGAAAGAAATATATAGAAAGTAATTCACCAAAGTCTTGCCAAAAGTTACACTATTTATTGGGATCAGCCTATAATCACAGACCAAAACGTGCCATATAATAGACCGGATATTCTGGTTCTACGAAAAGTGGAAAAGAGAGCTACAATAATTGAAATAGGAGTTCCCAGAGATGACAATATGCATAAAGTGGTTGGAGAGAAGAAAAGAAAGTATAAACAACTCTGTGAAAAACTGAAGCAACTAAGAAGGCAAAGTGTTGCCCTTTATAATTTCCAGTAACGGGTTGTTCCCACAGGAGACGATTAGAAGCTGCAAAGAATTGGGGGTTGCTGATTATATCCTGGAAGAAGGACAGAGGGCCGTGTTACCAGGGACAGCCAGCATTGTCAGAAAAATTTTAAATATTTCATAAACCGAGCCTAACCCTTGACTAACTTGAGTCAGAGTAGGTGAATATTCCCAACATATACTAAGAAGTGAAAAATTCGGATATAATAATATATATATATATATATATTCTTTTTTTTCGGTTGGCTCTACAGACCTTGTAGATCTTTGGCCGCCTGAACCAGCCTTCTCCACCTCTGCCTATCTTGGGCCACTGCATTCCAGTTTGCTGCAAGCAGCTCTTTCGCATCTTTGTTGATTCTATCTATCCATCTGGTTTTTGGCCTTCCACGTGGTCTCCTGCCAACTATTGTGGCATTCATCGTTGTGAAAAGGCGTCCTGATGGATTGCTTCGAGCTACAAGCCCCGCCCATCTTAACCTCCTTGTCTTCATATCATGAGATATTGACTGACCAGTTTCTGTAAGTAGTTCTTTATTGGTCTTTCTTCTCCAGGATTTTAGATTCTGATCCCATATCGCTCCGGTTATCGTGCGGAGGACTTTCCTTTCAAATCTCTCGATTCTGCTTTTTTGGGTGCCGGTTAGAGCCCAGGTCTCGCAGCCGTACATCAGAACTGGTTTTATCACAGCATTGTACACCCTTAATTTGAGATTTCTGGAGATATTTCGGGATTTCAGTACTCTTGACAGAGAGAAGAAAGCTCTATTTGCGCTTGTTATACGCTGGTCTATCTCTGTATGCTGGTCATTGACTGAGGTTATTGTGTAGCCGAGGTATTTAAAGCTGTCTACTTTCGGGAATGTTCTGCCATCCACGCAGATACTATTGTTGGGGTGGATTTTTCGGCTTACTATCATGTATTTGGTTTTGTCTTCATTTATTTGCAAGCCGATTTGCTCTGCTTCTCGTAACAGAGTCTTAGCAAGTCTCGCAATGTCCTCTTCATTGATTCCAAGGACAGCTATGTCGTCCGCATACGCTAGGATTTTGTGTTTCATTCCGACGTGCACCTCTCCATTTTCGAATGAAGTTGAATCACCTTCTCAAGGGCTAAGTTAAACAGCATCGGCGAGAGTCCATCCCCCTGCCTCAGACCTGTTCTAACTTCAAAGGCTTCAGACACATCTCCTTGTATCAGGACTCTGCATTCGGAGTCGTTTGTACACGCCTTCGTCAATCTCACCAATTTCCCGAGAATATCCAGCTCAGTCATGGTTTTCCATAGGCAGTTTCTGTCCACGGAATCATAGGCTGCTTTGAAATCGACAAATAAGGCGTGCACATCCTGCTCTACTTCCCAACGTTTTTCTAGTACCTGTTTTAGGATAAAGATCTGGTCTAGCGTGCTCCTTCCTCTTCTGAATCCTGCTTGGTGGTCGCCTATTATATTTTCATAGTGGGGATATATCCGGTTCATACAGACATGTATTGCTTGCGGGAGAACAGACAGCCTGAAGGGAATCACCCAACCTCACGTTGCTACGAACCATGGTTTTCATGGCGCAGCGACAGACTATTCATAGCTCCGTAACCGTTCCGTTTGGGGCCATTTCGACAGAGTCCTTCCCACCGACTAACTCGGGTTCAAGGACAGTGACAAACCGGTCAAGATCAACGGATTATGGCTGTTCGGAGTTAACAGGCGCACGAGGAACCTCTATTTATTTCCTCTAAGCGGACCGTCCATGGACCAAACCTTCGGGCGGCTATATATTTACGTCCTGAAAAACCACACCGCGATTCGCAATTTAGGTGACGGGGTAGGGTCATCACTCCTAGGCCCGGCCTATGTGAGTTGCCTCCAGTAGGTTGACGGGCCTCACATACCCGGGAGAGAGGAGTGATAAATTGCTTACTATTAATTAAATTAAATTAAAGTAATGCCGGTACCGGGATTCGAACTCACAACCTTTGTTTTTGTGAGTAGGTACAGTTTTGCAAGCGCGTTAATCTGCTCGGCCACCCCGACCCCATATATGTATATATATATATATATATATATATATATATATATATATATAAATATGAAACGGATATAAAATCCACCCCCACACTTCTTCCGATGACCGTGCATACAGTGCAAAAGTATATTATTTTCGAGAAAAATACTACAAAAATTATGGATATCTCTAAAAATCTAATTAAATTTAATAAACAATGAATTTAGAAGAATCACAAAAATTAAAAAGTAAAATATTGGTGAGAATCTAAATGGATGGTCATTAAATTGTGAGTATATTTATGTAGTTACTTAATTTCCCGTTTGAAGGTTATTTAGACTGATTGTTTTAGTTAATTGATGTCTAATGAAAACTGAATAACAAACAGTAGCCCAATTAACATTTAGATGAACGATACAGACAAAATAATGCGATATCCCTGAAAGATAGAACACCAATAAATCAGTTACTTTCTAAACCTTAACAAGCTTACAATGCATATTTGATTCGGAAAATTAAAATAATAAAAATTTATAAGTGATAAGTTTTTTATCTTTTATAAGAAGAGTTTTATATTTTATTAGAAATATAATGCTGATAGAACTTTCATTTTGCTTGATAAAACTTCATATATTGAAACTAATTAATTCAAATGTTAATATAAAATGATTTTCGTTATGTGATCAATTTTAACTTTAATTCAATTTATATATATATATATATATATATATATATATATATATATATATATATATATATATATATATATATATTACACACAAATATATACATACATATATTATATTTAGAGGTGCATCAAAAGTGGACCCCCGATTTGTTTTAGCTTAATAATTTCCGTATGGTGTACGGTAAATTGTTTTAATTTAATTAAAAAAGCAAAATTATTTAATTATGAGATTATTTGATACAATAATTTTTTGGAAAAAAATATTTTCTTTTTGTAAATTACAGAAAATGGTTATTTTTTAAAAACTTGAAAATCTGTGCCTAAAGAGGCTCTCCTACCCATAGGGCCGTAAAGTGGCACCTAATTACTTAGACAAGGTGTCAAATCGTGCTTTACATGACAACATTTATTTATCTAATAAATTTAATTTCCTATTATTTAGTTCCTACTTTTATTCAAAATATATTCCCTTTCCCATTTCAGTATCTACATTAGATATCTGGCATAAGCGTGCGCTGCATCCTTTATTAGGGGGAGCATGAACCATAGTTCTGGGGGGGAGGCCTTCCAAACTCTAAAGTCGGACGGGGGGTCCGGGGATATTCTTTACTCTCTTCAGAAATCTTTCAAAGAATATGCTTTCTAAAATGTATTGGAACAAATTTTTGTGTTAAAATTAAACCACAAATTTAACACTCTTGGCCTACAAAATTGTTTTAGTTGAAGTTTTTTAACTTTAGTTCTAACCAGTATATTTTTTTTTAGTTGAATCTTTAAACTTTGCTTTTATGTACTGTTTCATAGGCAAAAGAATATATTTCTGAAACATTAGCAGGTGCTTGCGCACCTGTAGCACTCCCAGTGCGCACGCCTATGATAGCAAATATTACTATAACCTTAGCTTATAATAATGAAGAACTTTAACTTCTCATTTGAAACATTCAATAAAATTTACTAAAAAAGAAAACTTCTAAGTTCTTTATCGAGACAAAAGGAGAGGTCCATTTTAGGCACAGAAAAACATTTTCTTATAATTTGATTTTTCATTTCTCTACTCTTTGGAAATGGGTGACTAGTTATAAAATTACTAGCTCTTATTTATAGAATCATAACAAACAAATAAATAATTTAATTAAAAACAAGAAACCCGACTACGAAAATAACCATATCCGTTCTAAGGGACGGAATGCACTTGCAAACCTACATTACGTTAGTGGGTTGTAAATGAAGTTGACGTCTATAAATATTGAAATTTGGTGCAGTAATTGGGCAGTAATTTGAGCAGTAATTTTGCATTAATTTAAGAGTATATCCCAACGATACATTAATTTACTTGCCTCACGTTTACACGCACAGATGCAAGGAACTTTTATGTTGGACGGAATGTACTTGCTGTAACGTGTAGCGAAAGGGACTGCACAAAGTTTCAACATTGATAAACGTCAGTTTCACCAACAAATCAACAAGTGCTTAAGTAGATTTGCAAATACAGTCCGTCCCTTTAGCCCAGCAGAGAGTACTCCAAAATTGGAGCTGGCTTACAAAAGGTGAAGTAATTTTGATTTTCACGAATGGTTGTTTTTATTGACCCCCTCGTAGAAAATCCACGTTTTCGACCTCCAACCCCTTGAGCGTTTTTCGCCATCTTCGCTTAGAAAGAACACTATTTAAATTCTTGCTCAGGAACTCGCTTTCAGATTCTGCAGCTTGGAAATGCGAGTATGCCTTTCTAAATTGGCAATCTCCCGATCTCCCGCAATTGGCAGTTTTTCGCAGCAGATATATCATTTTGGTGTATGTATTGTATATTGTATGTCCCACTTGTGAAAAATCCAAGATTTTCTCCTCCTTGTTCGTTTTTCGCCATCTTGAAAAACCACCCATTGAAGATTTTAGCTTTTCTTCAGTAACTCGTTTCCAGGGCATTTAAGGCAAAAATTTCTTGTAAGTTTGTAAATAATATTTCTGAATATTCGGAATAGCTACTGAGAAGCGAGCCGTGAAAATCTGCAAAAATGTCAAACAATTAAAAAAGTAGTAGATATTTCGCATTATATTTGATTTATTTCAAGAGCACATAAAACTAAACACACCCCAGATGCTAAAAACCTTTTTCCGCCGACATTAGGAAGGAGTGGGTTTCAAAATGGTTGCCAAAAAACTCGGAACTTTCGGACTTTTTTTGTTTTTTCACTTCTAATTCCTAAAGAGTGCATTTTGTTGAAAAAGTAAAGGAATATTAAATTTAAGATAATTAAATTTTGCGTCTAATGAATATCACACCATAATAATATGGGTTACTGATGTGGTCGAAAACTACAGTCGCCAACTCATGCATAGTACTATGTCTCTGGTTTTGACAAAATCGTCGTTTTTACCATATTTTTTCATCACACCAGTTAGCCATTGAACCCATGTCCTTTTCGCGCAAATTAAAACAAGAAAAATAGATTTAATTTTAACAAAAAATTGATCAAGCTTTAACTGTAACAATCTATGTAACAATATAATAAAAAATGTTTTCGTTTTGTTCTTTTAGGATTTTAACAAGTTTCTGAATAAATTTTCTTTGTATACACGTTTGTTCTCTTTTACACAATTGTAAAACATAAGCTAAATAAATTTTTTTCTTCATTTAGTTTCCATTTAATAATATAAAAGAAAATTTATTAGGTAAGGTAATTTTACGTCTATGCGTTTTTCGTCACTCTCCATTACTTTCTACGGCTTTAAATATTACAGCTTGTTAAATATTACAACTCGTATTTCCGAATATTTGTTTTGAACCTAAGAAAATATTTCAACTTATTTTATCCTTTAGTTAATTATCAAATTTTCATAGTTTATATTTAACCATTTTTCATTACTATTAACAAGGTGAGACGGTCAATTAATTCAAATAAACAAAATTAAAGGTACTTTAGAGAAAAAAGTTTGCAAATTTGTCATTTAAGCCTTGTCACACTATTCAAATGAGATTAAAACCTAGCTGATATTAAAAGACATTTAATTCTGCACTCATATTTTCCAAAATCGTTAGAACCTTTATTTAGAAAGTTGTAAAAATGCGTAAAATAGATGATATAGTGGCACTTCTGGTAAGTAGATTTTGGCAAAAAAGTTGCTGTAACATCAGAAGCATATACCTACCTTAAATATACAATTTCAGTTTCGTACAACTTTTCGGTTTTGAGCTAGACTGATCACACAAACACACACTCACACCCACACACATTCGACATCGTTTTTTGAAAAAGGCGTATGCGCCATTCAGTAAACTTTATAGGAAACCAAAAAACCGCTTATTCCCTAATTAACAATTTTTGTTCTATTCTTTATTGTGTAAAGAAGGAGTTTACTAAAGTGGTAATAATATATTAATCACACTATATTGTTTAGGATTTTAGTACTGGTAAACACCTGAGTGACCGCAGTCGTCAGTATTTGGTGCTTACGTCATCAATATTCTATTTTTAGACTATTTCCAATTTGTTTTCGATATGTCTAGAGCGGGAATGGATAGAGGTGGTTTTTAGGTGTGTGTGTTTAGGTCCTTTTATAAATTGAAACCTAAATTTCGAATTTTTGGTGTTTTAGATTTTTTCAAAAAACAATGTCGATAAAGAGGTAAGTGAAAGTAAAAATAGCGTCAGTGATTGTGTATTATGAAACTTGTCATTAGCTTGTGGACGTGTAATGTGACAACTTGATTAAAACATTCACCAGATTAATTTACTCCAAACGAACCAGTATAATTATTAATGTGACAGACGCTAGTCTTAAGTCCTCTAGCACATATTGCTAATATATTTGCCTGTCGAAATTGTTTTCAACAAATAATGATCTGTTTTTTCACAATTTTAGAATTATTTATCAATTTGTTAGTTCTTTACATTTTAACAGTGTTTCCTAACTATTCTATAAAAAGTATGGATATATTTTTGTAAAACTTCCAAGTTTGTATTACCTTTGATACAACAAATAATCAATCTTGAGTATACAATAAGAAAGTTCTTACTTCATAAAAAATAAATCGATCTTATCCAACTGTAGTTTTTGATGTCTTCACTAAATGAAACTGCTCTTTAAGTTAATCTATTATCAGAAAGATTCTTAAGAAAACGCAAAAATATTTATAAACATTCACAGCATAATCAAAGGCACTATTTGAAATGTATCTAAAGACTAAAAAGAAACTCCCTGCCATGTGAGTTATCAATTTAACAATGATATTCTAAAAATTTATATCTGATTTGGGGAATGTTAATATTGTAAAAGCACAA
The DNA here is from genome assembly GCA_948150685.1 of Rhaphigaster nebulosa. NCBI lineage: Eukaryota > Metazoa > Arthropoda > Insecta > Hemiptera > Pentatomidae > Rhaphigaster > Rhaphigaster nebulosa. The sequence continues at coordinate 131,853,869 of OX411306.1, forward strand.
ATTAATTAATATATTTTGTTAATAAAAATTAAATTATTAGGCGGTTCATAAATTTTTATGATTTTAATACATTAGTAATATTTTTACATAAATAAAAAAATATCTTTTGTTGGCTGTTAAGAACTCAGGTTTTGTCCTTTAATCTGATCGAAATCGAATTATTTACAAGTAATGTAATTTATTTATTTTGTTTTTTAAATATTCCAATTTATTTTAATTTTATTTCAAATTGTTATAAAATTTATAGTTCCATTTATGCATTACAGTGACAAATTTTGAATCATAATATTAATAATTATTATCTGCTCTTTAAAAATAGTTTTAACTATTCAAAGATTTAATTAATTTAATTTCATTAAAATATATACCAGACAGGTTTTAATTTTTAAATATAAATTTCTAACACAATTCTCCTTCCTTTGCCTTCCCCACCTCCCCTCCAAAAAAGAGAACATTAAAATTATTCCTCAATATGCCTTATTTAGGTAGTAATTAAATATGCTACGCAAACCCTATTAAAAAAAAATACGGTTACAGGTTGAAAGATTAGTAGCAGTTTAGGATAGGAGAACAAATCGCTCATGAAAGATAAATTCATTAAAACGCCTTAAAATACTTTAATGTTGGATAAATTAGCAATTAAAAATTTTAGGAGTGGATAGAGAGGGGCTTATGGGTCCAGAGCGCTACAGGTGAGTAATTTTGAAAAGAAACGTGACAGTTTTTGAGCCATGTCCGATCTAAATAGTTTAAGTGTTGATGCAGTTAAGTCTTTTATGATTTCTAAAGGTGGTAAAGTGACAAATCATGAGTTAGTGAAACATTTCAAAACTGTTTTGACAAATCCTGAAACAAGAGGTAAGCATTAGCTTTTTCTAAAGCATTTGAAACCAAGGTAACAACATTATAACCTACCTACTGTTTGTTTATATCATTATATTTTCACTAATTTCCTTGAAAATGATGAAAACATATAGGTTATTTATAGTTATATCTTGTCATATTAAGAAAAATTATATATTCGAAGTCATTAAGAAATTTTGACTGTAAAAACCCTTTTAAAGTAAATGATAAATGATTTTCTGTTATTAACATTCATATTTGCTTGAAAATTAAAGTTTTTTTCACTTCTTTCAGTTTACAATTACAATAATTTGTATTAATACACTTTTAGTTGCTTGTTCCCTTACCTTATTGGAGTTCTCAGTATTGTTACAATGCTAACTCATTAACTGGTTTTGATTTTTCATTTCTAAAGTTGTAATTTTTATTTTTTAAATTAGCTACTATATTATATTATGTTCTTATAACATTTCCTTTCATTGAGGAGTTTAACAATTTGTTGTGCCATGACTGCGCATCAATAATTTGATTATCTATTTTTGGGTTAAAATGACTCATTATACATCATCTTTACTCAAGGAATAGAAGTGGTTTTTCTGTTACTAAATGATTTATGTGTATGTAAGTTAAAATTAATAAAAATGATTTGAAGTAAGTTACACATCATATTTAGAAATGTTGTATCGATCATTAATTCCTTATTTGATCATTCGTGATATTAAATTATTTATTTATGTTACATTGTAAATCTTTTGAATCAATGTAACAAAAAGTTAAAATTATATTGCTTTAATAAATTAAATAAGGTATTTGAAATTCGCTCACAATAATAAGAGATTTAGTTTTTATAATTTTATTTCAAAATTGAAATCTAAGATTGTATTACATTGTTTTATTAGTAAAAATAAAATATTGAGAACGAGGAATAATTATTTGACTATTATGCTTTATGTGATTGTTTGTTGATGTATTTTTGTAAAATAATTCATCTGATCTGTTTACTTATTTTATAGATGAAGCTCGAATAAAATTTAAAGAAATTGTTAATACTCTGGCAACAATCACAAAAGATTCAGAGGTGAGTTAAGTTTAATTTTAGCTAATTGCATGCTATCTGACATTCAGAGTAAACACAATAAGGTACGCTTAACAGTTCAAACTCTGTAATCTAATCAATGGAATTAGAAAAAAAATATAGATACCAAGTAAATATTGGTATTACCCAATATGGGTGCTACAGACAGCAAACCTGTCGATGTGAGTAATTTCCCTTAATCAGTATTTTGTGTTAGGTTATTATTTTGATTTTGACCGGATAAATCATTTTTATTATGCGATGAGATTGCCAGTCAATCTTAAACATTGCTTATTTTTATCATTGGGATAATGGTTTTGATGTGGTTGAATTGTAATATATTTATAAAATCAATAGGATAAAAATTGTAAATATATATTTGTTTTTTTATTTCATTTTATATAATTATTAAGGAAGACTCTGAATAATGAATGAGTTGCTTAATATCCGCTTCGTTTTTAAAATTTGTGGATCCAAGTTATTTTAATTTACTTTTTTATATCTAATACTAAAATTCCCTACACTTACTTTGATATAAATATAGCAAAAAAAAAATCTTGCTTTATTGCTGCCTAAATCATGATATTATCACCTTTGTTCCAAACTGTCTAAATCAACTTTTTTTTTTTCAAAGTGATGATGTTGACATTTCATTCAAGGGATGTGACTCGCTAGATGCTCACACACAGTTGCCATTGTTAATTTTATTCTCATTAATATATTTTGTCATTGACTCTTGTACTAAGGAAAAAAGTCATAATTAATAACAGTCAAAATTGCTTTATTATTCAATGAAAGAATCATTCCCTTACAATTAAGTTAGACTGGATATTATGTTATAGTTTGGATATTTTGTTGGCCATCTTTATTGATTGAAGTACTTAAATCTGTCCATGATGGTATTTATTAATATATAAATTTTTAATTATTTTTTTATTTAACTTCACAAGTATTGGCAGCATATAGTAAGAAATATATTAAAAATAATGAAATGAATAATTGAAGAATTAGGAAATATATATAATTGATAAGTTAATTACTGTTTCAAGTAGACATAGGAAGGCACAAGTCGGAAGTTAAAGTTTATGGGTATATAGTCGAATAAATAAACTAAGTATGAATGCCAAATTGTAATTCTGTTTAAATTTATTATTTTTAAGATTAATCATCGTATTAACATTCTCTTATGTTATGGATTAATAAATTTTCATATATGGTTGACTTGGAAGAAGTGCCACAATACAAAAAATTTTCATTTTCATTTTTTTTTTATTATATAGCTGCCTTTCAAGTGTATTTCTTTGAGAAGAAATATATTTTTAGTTTCAATATTTATCTCAATAACAATTTATTTTATTTTTTTATGAAAAGCTGCCACTTTTAATTTAACACAATGCCACAATTTAATTGGCAATGAAGATTTATAGGCAAACTTCAAACTCTTCTCCTCTAAAATTCCACTTGTTCGTGTTGTGGTATTCTTCTTCAAAGCCAACGATATATGAAAATTTATTTATCCATAATATAAGAGAATGTTAATACTATATATATATATATATATATATATATATATATATATATATATATATATATATATGTATATATATATATATATATATATATATATATATATATATATATATATATATATACATATATATTATCAAATTTAAATAGATATTTCTTATTGGTGAATTTAATTAGGATCATTTAAATTAATGACTTAATGCTGTGGTTCTCAAAGTCGATGCCATGATACTTTAAAGTGCAGCACGTACACCATACGGGTGCCACAAAATATTTATATAATTAAATTAAAAATGTTAAATAAAATAAGTAAATTAAAACAGTTATAAAACAACAATAGTATTGGCCTTTTATTACAATTCTATATTTTTTATGTTTCTAAGTGATTTACTTCTTTAGTTTATTAATTCATTTGTCAAAAAAATAAATAAAAATAATAACCGGGATGCCTCTAATTTTGTTTAATAATTTAAGCGTGTCACCAGTCAAAAAAATTTGGGAACCATTGGCTTAGTGTAGGGTTTTATTCATATTACAAATACCAGATACCAGATATTATTCATCCTGAAAAAGACGGAGAGAGTCCTGTCAAACTTTTTTACATCTTCTCTGTCTACAATGAGAATATTATACCTGATAAAACAGGTTCTTATCTCCCTATAAGTCTGTTCTATTCGACATTTGAGTGTAAGCAGACCATTAGTTCTTTTGTCATAATATGCTTGGCCCAGATACTTCAGCTTGACAAAGTAAATGTGCATTTCAAGAAGCTTATATTGTAATTGTAGCTAATTTTCAAAATCTTCGTAGAGATAATTTAATCATTCCTATGTATGATTATGATTTTTAGGACTTAGTTGTAGATTAGTCATTGAACTAGAGATTTGTTCAAACTAATAGTTTTCCTGTTTTGTTTTAGAATTTCATGTTGTTTATCATTTTTTATGTTGATTGTACAATTTTAATAGAATATGTAGAATGCTGTCTCTTTGCATACAAATGCATATGTATGCTTTTTCTTCAACAATAATATGAAACAAGTTGTTGAAAGTAGTTTGGAGTGAAAAGTGGAGAGGAAACACTCTATAATTGAATGAATCCTGATCCATATGTAAATGCTATACATCATTAAGTCTGTGAAACAGATACAGTGATGATGTTGGGAAGAACATATACAAGAACTAATTAATTTTTTTATGGCAATGACATCATGGACATATGTTTGCTTATAGTCTATGTATATGAGAATGACACATCATTTTATGTAAGTGGTAGTTGTACATAATGGTTCGATTGTTTCACTAAGCAAATTAATATTTTTGGTTTGTATTATTTCTTCTTTGAGTGATCTTAAATTAATTCTTAATCTGTTTCCAAATAATTGCTTATTTTGTATCATAAAATGTTAACATGTTTTCATCTTAAAACATAATACATTATTTACTTATTTTTCTATTTTCTAATTGTTGGCATAATGTACAGTTTAAATTAGATTTAAATCATTACCAATTTTCAGAATTAATAAAAAATAAACAGTATAATAACTAGATTTCTGTATGAATTAAGCTGTACATGAACTTGACAACTACAGTTGAAAAGATAAAATAAATTTATGTTTAAACTATATATATATACCTCGACATATCTTACTTTGACTTTTAAATAAGGTTTAAAAAACATTAGCTCATAATTTGTTATTGATGTCTCAATTATAATAATAAAATCTAGGACAAATGTTAAATATTGAAAGTACTTGCTAAGTATTCTGTGATCTATTATAAAGTGTTGAGTGGCAAGCAGGGTCGCCCATAGAAATGTTGGGTCCCCCTATAGGTTTTAACTCTGGCATACAAGTACCAATAGATTTCAAAAGTTGTAACTATCGATATTATCAACAAATTATTACCTAAAATAATTCTCGGGCCTCCCGATTGCCGGTCCTCCTGAAAGTTGTCGGCCATTTGGACCTTATGGGCGGCCCCCGTGGGAGGATGGAAACGGTATCAGGAGACCCAACCGGGCTCATTCTGAAGGTTTAAAACGGGGTTTACTTAGCCTTGTGCAGATAGCTGAGTAGCTTTTTGAATTTAGAAGTATTAGCACAGTCTGGAAAACGAAATTATGGTTCGTCTGACAATCCCTCCCCAACTTCCATCGCGATAACAATCATTTCGATGAGTTTGGTCTCATTTTCAGAATCTTCAGCCATTTATTATATATTTTTATATAATATATTGAATTCAATGAAAAAAACTTAGTTAAAAGATATACCCTAGTATTTAGAACCCGATTTTAAGAAGATTAAATAATGAATACTTAATATCAACACGTTTTATTTGAAAATTAATTTTAAGCATGAATGCGAAAAACACACAAATCAGTATTTTATGGGCTGTTCAGTCCTGTGGTTGGTGTACTTTGTCTCGGAGTATATAGATTAGAATCCAGATACTTTGGCGGTTCGATAGGATGCGATTCAATGCTAGTATTATTTTTATTTTTTTATTATAAGCGAACTTTAGATTTTTTAAAACTAAATGAAATTTTAGCTAATTGTATTTAAGATACCCACTAGTTTATATTGACAATGAGCCTCTTTACAATAAAGTGACTTTCTTATTATTACTCTGAATAGAAGACTGATATGGGGCCCATAAGCTACGAAAAAGGCAAACTTTGAACTACGACAGACTTGCTATTCTACTTGCTACTAATAAGCTGTTAATTTTCACTTAAACATAAACTTAACATTTACGGCTTTTAGGAAAAACCTATGACGTACGTATCCCAAGTATAAGGGTCAAACGAAACCTATAGTCTGACGTATCCCGAAAGTCATAAATTCACTTTTGTTTACTCTATAAAATCAACGAATTGCATGGGAACAATATCAAATAAGTAAATGATTGATAGCTAAATGAATTTTCAAAGTTTTGGAATTATATCATCTAAGAAAATCTTTGAGAATGAGTATGATATTTCCAAAATTTGGAATTAACTTTGCCCTCAATCGTTTCTGCTTAGAAAAAAAATGTATACATGTATGTATATTCATATATGTATATATATGACTACATATATCATATATCATACATATATCACATACATATATCATATATGTATATGTATGATATACATACATATATGTATTCATAGCAATATTTTAACGTGATGGTTGTTTTTTAAAAGCCATTTAATTTAATTATTTTTAATAAAAATAATATTTGTTGTGTGTAAATATCTATAATGTTATTTTATATTTTTTAATTTAATCTGCATCATTAAATTACTGAAGAGTGCCTTCGTATTAATTGGTCAACCTTATGTTCTATTGGTTTCTGTTATAACCTACTCTGTAACTTTTATTATCAGTTCTGTTTTTTATATATTAAAATAATTTGCCTATTAACATGTTCTGGGTTTTATGTTATTTTTCTCCTATTTTTTTAACGAAAAATGATTACAATTTGGAAATTTTAATTTAATCATGCAGTGTATGTGTTCCGTCGATTTTATATTAACGATGAAATGTATCGATCTATATGCGAAAAGGTGTAAGGTGCATGTAAAAAAGGTGTATGCGATTTTATGGATTAGGACCTAATCCATAAACTCTCTTACACCTACCTACTATTATTTTATTACCAACCTAAATTAATAACAGTTATAATTTATCTATTGCTTTTTCCTAAATTTAGTTGTTGATTTTGTTTAGTTTTTTATATATGTGTAATTATACCAAAAATGGGCATTTAGTGTGCAACATTTCTGGTGTGGCTAACAAACATCTTTTGGCCGGATCAATTTTTATAACTTAATATGTGTCAAAGACTAATACTTTATTTATTTTTTAATCTCGAAATCGCTAAAAGCCATTATTTAAATGGATCGACGGAAGAAAATGCAGTGAAGAAATTTTGCAAGAACGGGCATGATATTTCTATTACATAAATAACTAAATTTAAATTACGGTAAGGCCCCAACCTCAACTGAAAAGGATTCATTGGGATTTTTTGATCTCTCGAGTGAGCGGAAATCTACCGTGATCTGATTAAAGGAGTAATAATTATAATTATCCCAATGAATTCGATTTTTAATGTCACCATAAAAATTCAAAGTTTTGGGACTAATCCATTTTTTTTTATTTTTATTTAAGGAATTTTAGTATTTACTTTATGAAATGTGCTTTAAATATAATTTTGTTATGCCTTAATACGTTAGTGTCTTCAGAGGTAATCATTATTTTAGATCTTTACAGATTTTCCCATCATCATAAATTATTTCTGTTGGAGAGATCCCTTTTCCAGGAGAAGTACTGAATCAATTAGCAAGAGAACGGCACTGTTTGGGAGAGATTTTTGCTTAGAGTGTGCGAATGTAGCTCAAATTGTTGTAAATGCTACCAGTATATTTAAATTAATGAAAAACCAAAATATAAATCATTGAAATTCGAACAGAATTAACAGACATGCAGTTATGAAAAGTATTATGTTCCTCAGAAAAGTGGTTCATCTTTATTTATTTCATACCTGGAAAACCACTCATCTCTTGGAACATTCTAGATACTCATTTGTAAGATAATATAATTGTGTACAAAGCTAAACATAAAAAAAAAAATCTTAAAAGGGCTAATTTTTGAAGATATAGTGAACATTTTTTATATTGAACTCTTACCGAAAACAATTAGGAAAAAAGTTAAAACTCATATTGGATGTTGAATGACAATATCCAATTCCTAAATGTGTGTCTATGTGTTTTGATTGATAGATATACATGTTTGATAGATTTATAAAATCGTTTCTCTTTTTTTAAATCTTTGAGCAAAGATATTATGAATTTGAACAAAGTTATTATGCCTTCACCAGACATTTAAAGGCAATTTTTAAATGCTTCTGCACATTTATGATAATATTGTCATAGGAAAACTTATCTTTTAATTAACATTCTAATGGAACAAGTAAAGTTTGCTCCCTCCATGGTAGAGTGTAGATTCTATTCATCTACTAATAGGTTACTAAATAGATGTATGAAATCTCTGTGTAGACAAATATTAGTGAATGTAAATAATTTAGTTGCACTGAACTTATAATATATTTTATAAAAAATTATACAAACAAAAATGTGATTTGTCCGCACGGGACCAAATAATCCTATTTTATTTCTTTTTTAAATTGTTACGCCTGAGATAACAACTGCCGGCTGTTAAACGATAAAGATGGCAGAAATTAAATTTTCGTTGCCGACAAAAGATGTTTGTTCATAGTTTTAAAGTCACACGATAATTTTACCTTTATTGTTTCATTTAAAGAGGGGGGAGTTCCAACTACTTTCATTAAACGAACAAGGTTTGCTAAAGAGCTTTGAGGTAATTTTATCAAGTTTCCCACTGGGGAAAGGCAGTTCGGTTTCATTTAATAAAGGTTGAAAAGTGTGAAGGAAGAAGAGAACAACTAATTGCTCCGAGTGAGAATTGTTGCATGCGAGTTTGTGTTATGTTCTCCCTCGGGAAGGCACACGTGGCCGGGCGACTAGGAACAGGGATTGGGCTGCGCAATCTGTAGCCGGAGCTAATGCAGTTGGTCTCTTGCTTATACGGACGAAACAAACAATGTAATTAATGTACATTTACATACAATACAGCTTAATGTATTCCCGTCTATATACCGGGAGGCTGAGTTAGTGGCCGTTTTGTATTCCGTCCTTTCTTGTGTTTTTTGCCGGATCCTTCCAGTTTGCCTCCGTTCCAGCGAGTTCCCATTTGCATAGTGTAATTACCAATTACTAGGATGGCAGAGGTCGGATGGGCGACAGACAGACGAACCGTCTAATCACTAGCGTCCCAAGATATATGGAGTGTTGGGCATAGATGAATTAATGATCCCTGTCTTATTAAGATAGTTTATAAGTTGTGTTATCTAATTAGTGTGGTCGCTACGGGACTACTCCACGCACGTCTGTGGTCGGAGGAAACTCCATGCTAGGGAGCAGTTATTAATGATCTCTGTATTTGTATCTCATCGTCATGACGTTGACAACAAATAAACAACTTTTGACGACTTAATTAAAACAATAATTTTTTATGAGTCTGTCATGGTTAAGGTTTGTACATGCTATCCAGTTACCTTTCAGGGATCCTTACATCGTTACTACGTCTACTTACGATATGTCCTCTTCTCATGCTCTACAAACTGCAGGTTATTTGATTCAGTCATTTCTACAGTCAGCCATGCATTGTTTTTTTTCTTTTTTAGAGACCTATTTGTATGTAGCATTACTAATCCTCTCCCAGCTAAATTTAAGGATTTTTGAAATAAAGGTCTCCGCCTTTATCTGGTCGTTTTCCTCAAAATCCTGCTGACTGTTCTCCCGTTTGATACGTGTGTTTTCATCGCCCTCTGTTCACAGATGGTTTTTTTTTTTTTTTCGGTATAAAAGTATCACTACTGCCAAAAATAATTTATTTTTCGCTACTGTTTTTTAATAAATGAGCAATATAATTTGGCAGACTCATAAAAGTATCCTGACTTTTTTTCACAGGATTTAAACATTATTATCTGAACCTAACAAACAAAAGCAGGAATGCCAATTATTTCAAAAATTCAACTGTCTCAGATTATAACTTAATATTTAGAATATTTGGGAGCCTGGTCAGAAATAAAACTATTATTAAACATATTTATGGTCATATTAACTATTGCCTCATACTTTTTGAGATATTCACAAAAAAATTAAAATAAATTAGTTTTCTATCTAAATAGATAAGCTTATAAACACAACTTTAAAATAAGTTTTAAATTAATCAGTTTCTTCTGCTCCCCTCATCCAAACCCGAAGCGGGAAACTCTTGGACTTTTTGCCAGTTATTACGGGAAGGGTAATGAACAATTTATGACCAGTTTCAGCTTCTTCTTTTCTGGATTTTCTGGTTACGTGTTTTTTTTTACATAACTTTACTGAACTTTTACTATATTCTCACCCACTGGGTAAGTTGGTCGCTCTTTTTTTCCCGAATAACTGATAACTCTCTCAATAAAAGGATCTGATTTTTTAATCATTTCATGTAAAGATTGCACATCTCTATTGAGGGTCTAAAAACATTCGCTTGGCCCCTTGCTATCTAACCAACGTCATTAAATTTTTATTATTGTTCTTATCATGGTTGAACGGTTTTCAAGTATATAATTCTAACCATTATGAGTTTTTTTTTTTAATCAAATTTAAGTGCCTCCATTCTCTATAGAGTTCAGTGTTTATCCATTTACTGAATAGCTGCTGACGCAGTTTTTTCATCTTGTACTCTGTTTCTATCGAGCTCATATCTTTTATCTTCTTCTCCTTGCACTTTCTTTGCCTATTTGCCTACTAAAATTTAAATCAGATGGGCATGACATTTCAATCGGATTACTTTTATCTCTAAAACTAGGATTATCATGGCTAAAATGAATTTTTTTTTGTTATTATTAATTAGGAAACTTTATTAAAATCCATGAAATGAAGTTTAGTGTATTTTTTAAACTCGATAATTTCACTTCATCTCTAATGCATTGTGTTTATAACAGTTGGTTAATGTTTTTTTTTTTTTTTTTCTATAATTTATCATCAAAATGTTACTAATTATATCTTTATTATAGTATTTCTGTTTGTAAAAAAAAAAAAACTGGTATTGAATTAAAAAGTGAAATCGTTAGGAGCTTATTCAGTTGCACCGAACTAGAGTAGGGTTGGAATATCGAAACGCGATATATCGATATATCGGATTATATCGATATCCTAATACCCGATATATCGATGGTATAGATATTTTACTCCGATATATCGGTGATATTGATATTTTAAACTTTATTATTTTATTTTAATTAGAAATTTCCTTCATTCTTTATCATATTTTTAATTTTATCCGTGAGCTGTACTTTACGTTATAGCTTAATTATTTAATCAATCTAGGTCGCTGTCTTTGAGCTCTTGTAACTTCGTTAATGTTATAACTCATAAGCGTCACTAACGGTCAGTTACCTGTTGTTCATTGTTGTTGTTAGTGTGGTGATTAAAGTGAAAATAGAAACTAAAATGTCGCCGCCAAAAAGTGAAGTATGGAAACATTTTAAATCGAGAGACAGTAAACGTGCGGAGTGCAAATATTGTCACAAAATATTTCGGACATCGAAAAACACAACAAACCTGCGGTCACACCTCGAAGCTTCCCATTCACACGTTTTTTCGTTTCCATCAGGATCAGGTGTTTCTGCAACTCCATCTACTTCTAAATCAGAAGCAAATGAAACAGTTCCTCCGTCTGCTTCTGACATAAGAAGTAGTTTCCAAAATATTGCATCATTTGAAGAGGGAGGCGAACGACGAAGAAAAATTAATGCTGCTATTTTATATTTTATCTGTAAGGATATTCTGTCTTTCTACACTGGAAAGAATACAATGAAAAGTATTATATAGGGAAAATGTCCCAAAATTTGAAAACAAGATTAAAGCAGCTTAAGACAAATTCCAAAATCCTAATAGTAATAAAGAAGTATAAAAGAAGTGCTCAATTTCAAAATTGATATGAAATTTAACATCGTTACATAGACATAATAAATAAAATAGAGAATGAAAGAACTAATAACTGTAATGAAATTATTAAATTTAAAACAAAAATAAGATCTAGAAGAATCACAAAAAGAAAAGAGAACACTACCATAAGTATTGCTAGATAGTGAAGGCACAGATCAGAATATTCAAGAATAGGAATCGAGGCACATTAAGTAGATGCTGACAACTAGTTTTAAATTTTATTGTTTCAACATTTCACAGTGTGTCATATGCATAGTAAATCATAGGTCTACTCGTAATTGTACATCCGTACTTTATTATGAAATAGGGTCCAGGGTTTTTCCTCCTTACCCTTCAAATAAACTTAAAATTTTAAGATTACCAAAACAAAAAATAATATGAATCAACCATTCATCAAATTGAAATAAAATAGACAAAACTATAAATGTAAATAAATTATTGCGTATAATCATTGATTAAAATATAGCGCATGTTAATTTATAAATAGAATGGGGTAAATATGAGAATAAACAATATTTAATTGTCAAACAATAATTAGTAGATAAGATTGAAACACATATACTGTTAATTAATCCTATGTAAAGACAAACAGGTAATAATATAAATGGTGATTGTATGAAATATATATCAGATGAATTATATGTTTTTAGATAAATGTTTTGAGAATGCTCAATGTATGCATGGAAATTTTATAAAATACAATTTCTTTTTAAAAAATAAAACAAGGTTTTATTTTTGAAAAATTTTTAGAATAATATAATATATGAAAAAATGGCAAAAAACCTTCAAGATAAAAATGTATTACAATACTTATTTTTTTTACCAAAGTATTATTCTTTCTATATTTTTTTATAATGATTCGTGGATAGTAAAAATATTGTTCTATAAATAATAATTATATTATTTCATAACCTTCTCATAAATCTCATAATGTTATACTCATTAAATACTCGGTTTCTTTGCTTTTTCGTACATTTCCTTTCGATATATCGATATCTTTCTACCGATTATCGGTGGATATCGATATTTAGTTTCGCGATATATCGACTATCGATATTTTTCTTTCGATGTTCCAATCCTAAACTAGAGATATTGTGTGAACATTTTAGTTCTGAGTCTAGGTGGTGGCAATGACTTGATAAGTTATTAAAAAGAAACAATATATTGAAGAAGTAGGTAACGCTGTATCCTTTACTTACAGTTTGTAGGGTAGGGAAGAACTTGAAGGACATTTGCTATTTCATACTTGAGGCCCTTGCGGGAGTAGAGAACTTTTCATTAAAACTTGAAAAGTTTTGACACGAAATTAAAAAGTTTCTTCTTATAAAATTAGTTTACTTATGTCTTTAGTGTAAACAATATAAGACGTTACTATGCTGTGAACAAACTTTCCAAAACCTTCTTGACAGGCTTCTTTGATATTCATGTATGATATACATATACTCTTTTTATTAGCTTTATTAGCAATTCTAGTTTTAGATTATAGCCAACGTCCATACGACATTGAACACTTCGTATCTCGTCCGATCATCAAAGTTAATTAGTATAGGCCGTGGTTAGATGGGTTACCGCCTGGGAATCCGCTTGCTGTTGGTATCCCTTTAAAACGCTGAGATGGCTGAACATTTCGCGAGAATGAAGCAGTGGTCAAAAACTGACCTTTTTGTGAAAAAACTAGCCTCTCATCTTGTCTTTATCGGAATAACACTATAAGACGTTCGTTTTTATATATATTTTTTGAACGCTGAATGCATCAAACTCCGATTCAATAGGAGTTAAACATTTCAAAAAATATAAGGAAAATAATTGGGTAAATAAAAGTGATAGTTGAAAAAAAATTATGCGAACATGAATAAAATATAATTTTACTAAAAAATAAACATTTAAAAACTTACTACTAACATATTAGTAATATATCTTTTTATATTTAATATAAAGTATAGTACAATATCAATTTGTGCAACTATATTAATTACATTACATGAGATCGAGAATTCGCGTTTATTTGTATGTCTTTAATTTATAATCAAAAACATCGGATGACACTTGAAGCATGCTGACATCATCATTGGTAGCGACCCTGCTGAAATTTCGGGAATACTCTATGACTCTATATTACTTTTTCCTATCATTCTAGTTTTTATATTACTTTTTCCTATCTTTCTAATTTTTTTTTTTCGTGAGTATCCTGATAGGTTAAATACTTGCTTAAATAATGTTACCATGCAGATGAATCTTGTAGATATTATTAGGAATTTTTTATCATCTATGTATCTATACACACACAGTTTTACAGTTTCATGACAATAAAATTGTGGAAACGGAATGTAGAAATTATTTTTTGGAGGTTTATAGCATTTTTAGTTTCCAGAAAAAAAAATTGAGGTGTCAAAGTTGAAATTTACATTCGGCACCCTAAAAATCATAAATAATTAGATTTTTAGAACTTCTTCAAATCTTTCATAGGCCTTTCTGGTTCACATTTGACTGAACTTACATTGCGTCTCCGATTCAATTTCGCTTCAAAAATGAGGGGTCAAACAAAACATCTTTAAAATAAAAATTGTATGGAGTATAATCTTGATTAATTTAACGAGAAATGGATATTAGGAGTTATTCAAATTAATGATTTCAAGTAATGAGGAAAAAAACACATTTTTGCATTTTATTTATGCTTTTAGAAAAAAATTAAGGTGGAAAAGTTGAAATTCATAATCAGCACCCTAATAAACATTTATGAGCAAATTTTCGAAACCTCCTAAACTTTCCACCGTGATCCCTTTCTGGAAACGTTCAATCAGAACAATAGTTTTACGAATTAAAATTAAATTATCAACAAAGTTCGCAGAATTACGCGGCTGGATACTATTTCCTCACGTAAATAGAAGCCTAATAGGTTAAGAAAAACAAGTTAGAGCACGGCGCTCGACCGCGCTCAAAAGATGCTCACTTTTACAAAAAGCTATTTAAACATTTCAAAAAAGTTCATATAAAAAAGCCCTTAACCACCCGCAAATGTCATATATGTCAAATAGACGTTCCAAAAGTATCATTGCCTTTTCTTAGATAATTTTTTTTTGAAAGATTAATGTTCTACTTCCAAAAATTATTCAGCTTATTTCAAATCGTTACATGAGTTACACATCAACATTTTTAATTTAAAAAAATCTCTCCCAAATAATTTATTTGTAATAATTTTCCAAAAGCAGATAAATTAACTTTTGATAGAAAACACCTCATTTCGTGGTTGCCTTCCAAAAAAAAAATTATGATCTTCTCACTCTGGCTAGAATAGGTTGGTAGCCTGTAGGATACCCCATCCTTCCTGTCCTACTTGGAGTACATTAATACCTTATACCCAAAATAAACAAAAACTAAACCTGACCACTATCCTTCCTCTCTAATAGGTTATATAAAGGCTAACTCTGTAGCTAGCCTTTATGTTTGCTGTTTTGGGACTTTTTAATTAATGAAAAAAATCTATTTCATTAAATATTCTATAAAAATAATATTGTGCGGAATATTTTACTGAAGATTGTCTTTTCACAAAATGGCTGGGAAAGAAGGCGGAAATTTCATTGGCCAAATCGATCAGACACCCTTCACATTGTTTATACATTTGTTTGTTATATTAGTATATCAAGATTTAAAAGCATTTGTTCGTTATATGTTGTTTACATTTATTTTCCAGGGTGGAAAACAGCTGGTTCTTCGGAAAAAATACCGCAATGCTGGTGAAACAAGTCTTAATTTACCCACCGATCTCAATCTTCAGTATACGCCAGTGTATCAATCCCCCACCACGGAATACCCTGAGATGAGCAGGAGGGCATCGCAGGATTCTCTTTTCGCTTCCATAACATTTCGGTAAGTGCAATGAATGAAAGCCTTTTTTATTTCCCTTCTACATACTTTAATTTCTGTGATGAGATTGAGTGTAAAGTTGTATTTTGTATGAATAGTAATGAGAGTTTACGTAAGCTGTAAACATTCAATTAGCTGTTGTTATTGCTACATCGAAGTTTTATAACACCAGTAGTCTTGAATTCCTTGAAGATCGGTAATTCTGCTTGAATTTTTCGCATCGGAAAATAATCGGGAATTATGCTTGAAAAACAGCATCATCAAGAATTTTTAATTTTTATACTAATAATTCCATTTTTCCATTAGTAATGAGCAACAAGTGTATAAAATACTGTGAAAGTTGATATAGTTGTTCCACTTACCATCTCTTATTCCGTGAAAGCAAGAAAAAGTCTGCTTCCACTAACTTTGTTCAGTCCTCTCGATCAGTCCCTCTCTCTCAAACATGTTCTGTCTCATCTTACCCGATTGCAATGTGAACTACATATGTATTACTTTCAGAAAGCTCCGAGTTTCAATTTCAATCGATTTACACTCATCTTCTTTTGTTGGTTCGCCCCTCGCCCTTGAGGCCTAAGATAAGGGATAAGTAGTTACCAGGATTCATTTTATCCATATAATTATGATTATTATTTAATATAATAATAGAAACTGTTAATTATATTATTTTATATGAAAGAAATGTTTTTAATCTAACTGTTATTATAACATCAAAATGTTATTCCCTAACTCGGCCCAAACCGATTTTGACACCTTCAGTAGCTTGTCCCTCAAATAGTTTGTTAATTGGGTAAGTGTCCTCTTACTGTTTAAATCCTCATATTTTTTAATTTTAAAAATTATAATCAGAAGTATTTAACTATTATTCTTTAAAAAAAATTCTACTAAGGAGTGTTCAAAGGTTTTATGGAATTCCCTCGTATTCTTATATTCTTGCGTTTTGGTTTATTATTTTCAGTAATAGACCTTTGTAATCGATCAAGAAAAAAATTGTTTAATCTCCTTCTAATATATTTTATTTAAGACACCTTCTTAAAGCTACTTAGATATTAGTACGAAGAATATGTTCATGGGCTAACCAGTGGGACTTTCTGATTCTGAGAAATATCGCAAATTATGGATTGCGATTAAAGTTAAAATTGAGATTAGATTTAAGTTAAAATATATAACTCTAGGGAAGTTGAGTATAGTTCTGGGTCAAATAAATGATTTTTATTGCCGTAATCCCCTCATCTATAACTAAATTAATTAAAGAATTATCTCAAGATCATGATGGCATTCCTTCGAAGGCAATGTAATTCCTTCATGTCAGCAATTTCTTAATTTACTTTTAGTTAAAAAATTATGATCTTGGCGAGCTGCCAGGAGTTGTATTTCATTCAAGATTAACTAGATATTATTGCAGATGTTTTATAAATCGTTATTTGAGTATTCAATTGTGAAAAAAAAAATCTCTGATTTGACCTTTTTTTGAGAATGGGCAATATAAGGTAAGTCGGGGTAAGTGCATACATTTGAATTTAATTTATTGGGAGAGCTGCCATCTATGGGAATTTTACTATTTACTACAAACTCCTATAGAAGGCAGCTATCCCAACAAAATATATTTCAAATAAATCCCCGTATATCTACTTGCCCCGAGTATGCTCTTTCCCCGACTAAACATTGCTTTGTTTTGTTATGTAAAATAAGTTCATGGATAGAATTGTGGTGAGATTTATTCCTGTACGTGAATTTTATTCATTTACACTTGAAATTGTTTTTATGCTGTATTTTCTAGCTGTTTTTATTTTTGGCGATGTGTTGAATTCTCAGTGTAAGAAGTTAATTAACAATTTTTCATTACCAAACAGGAATACTACCTTTATAATTATTGGAATCCATATAGTCTGAATTGTGCATTTTATCATTAGCCAATCAAACGCAACATTTTATGGTTTAGTTTTAAAATTAATCCAGTAAATCGACGAAAAGCTCCTTGAATTTTATAGTTCAAAGCCTTGAAGTCTTTTAATTTTTTCACGCTATATCGCGTGTTAAATTTTTAATTTAACTATATCGCTGGACACCTTTATACTTCTATTATTTTATTTGACTAAAAGTGTCTTTATCTCACGCTGAAGAATTAATTTTAATTTTCGAAAAAAATCAATAAAAAGGTATCCAGGGCTGAAACAGCGATGTAGATTTGGGCATGACGGGGCTTAGTTGCGGGGTAAATGTAGTCATAGATTGTTAATGTTATCGGCATTGAACCTATGGATTCATCTGGCCTTGTTATTATTAAGATATTTTTAAGTTGGTTATATATTTATAATCTAATTCAGATTTTTATTGCTAATGTGTAGGTCTCCTCTTACATCTCCACTGACTCCATCACTCCCAGGCACTCCATTGTCAGATGTCTTCTTGCCGTCTCCTGTCTTCCCGGGAGCGCCATCAACTCCCATCAGTTCCACGGCTCCTTCTGTCCCTCCAACTACACCTGTTGATATTCCTGCAATGCAGTCAGTACTTTTCCGTACTCCAACAACTCCTAAAGATACTCCTGCTCCCGTTCCCAGTCCTCAAGAAATACCGACAGCTGATCCACCGCCTGTACCACCCCGCAGGAGAAGTTCCGAACTCAAGTTACAACTGCAGATGGAGGAAGTTAATTCAGAAAACAAGGTAATATTTTGTGTATTTTAATGGTATCTGTATGTAAATACCTTTCGCAGTATTTGCCCGGATTCTTGGCCTTTTTGTAAGTCTTAAATTTAAATGGAAATAATAAAGACTAATAAATTTAGAAGATAAAATTCATATCGGGTTTTGGGTGTTTTTCTCGAAATACCACGTCTCTGTAATATATGCATCTTGATTCAAACCCTTGGATGTCTGGACTAACATGAAAGTATCCCTTTAAACCCACTGGATGTATTTATACATCTGAACAAGTAAAAAATGAAATAAATACATCGTTGAATACTTTATTGTATCCGATGACCTAACATTGCAGTATAGGTAAAATGAGTTCTTAATTCGAGAACAATTCGAAATCCTGTCATAGAATTTTTGTTGTGCCTATTGAGACTTTTGCTTGGATCGACAAAAACTAGAGAGCTCTGCAAAGTTAGAGAGCATTTATTAAAACCACTTTTTATATAAAATACTGCGGGTTCCTTTAAATTTTTGTTTACAAAATATTTTTAAAAAATATATTTTATTAATATTAATTTTTGTATACGTTAATATTAATTAATATTAAACATTTTTTTGTTTAATACAAAAAATAGTGTTTCTCGAAAGATTCTATGTAGTAAGCAATAAAATGCTCTATTGTTGTTTTAATTTTGAATTGCATTGATTAAAGCACTCATTTCATCGCGCAATAACTCAAATCCTAGACTGTATGTTATGTTGTATTGCAATGTGATTGTTAATTTACATCCTTTTGTGTGTCTCCTTGAATTCACACTGTCTTTATGTTTATTGCTGTCCTTATTTTTGGATGCACATAACATGTTCAGAGGTAAGTTTTAAATCCTATGTGAATTCGTTTAAAATCTGCATGTGCACGCTTTTATTTTTTTTAAATTAAGTTATATTTGCAAGATAACTACTCAGGTCACCCCGGTCAAAGTTAATTGTCAACCATTTTTGGTTTATTATTTTCAATAATGATCTTTTGTAATCGACCGAGGAAAAAAAAATTAGCATCTCAATTTGAGATTTTACGTTTCAAAATACGTTGAATCCAAAAATAGATTTAAAAAAAAACGCGTCCTTCCACCATCCGCGACTTTTCTCCGAAACTATTGGGCCCAATTTTATAATTTGGCACCAGAGGTCATCCCAGTATGATCCTCAGAACTGGACATTACCATCAGCTGTTTTGTCCTGAAATGGCGGCCAATTTGAGGCTTTATACTTCCATATCTCAGTCATTAATGAAGATAAAGAAAAATATGAAATGTTTTAAAATCATTATACCTACCAAAAGATAATTTTTTTTTTTAACTATGTAAAATAATTTTTGTTGTTGGTTCTTTAGTAATTTGTATTTGTATTTGTATTATTTGGAAATAATAAACTGAAGTGTAATCCTTTGGAACGTTTTCCAATATTCAGCCATTTTTAGGTCTGAAAATTTTTCTATTACTTTACAATATCAAATTTAAACCTTGGCCCAAATAATTTATTGTATATTACTGATATATATGATGGAATATATGATATTACATTAAGCATTTATTATGTAATAGAAAAATTTCAGTCTGTTTAAAGATTTCGAGACAGACTAGTATTTAACTTTTTAACTTTTAATTGAATATTATGTTCTGGTATCTCACAAATATAACCTAATTTCAATAATTGTGTTTAATTTCTGTCTTTTCCTGTTTTATTTAGTTTTTATTTAGTATACTTTATTATAACCATTCATCTTTTTAGAAAATTTATTTTTACTCCCACTGTAACCCATCAGTTTACTAATTATATGCATGTGCTTTACAAATATTTACATAGTTTTAAACTGTATTACAGAATGAATCTGATGTTGCATTTTATACAAAATTAAAAGATAATATATAAAAATCAAAACAAGTACAATAAAAATTTACTACATAAAGTAAACAACTATTGAAAGTAAAAATCGTAATAAAATATGATACAATTAAAAGAATAAAATAAAGATAATAACATTAGAAATTATATTGTAAACAAAATGAGTAAAATAAATAATCGTGATGATGTCTGAGAGTTTGTTAGATATTTTTAGCGATTTTCAAATCGCTGTTGGATCAAAGATGGCCATAAATATTTATTTTTTACTCTTCTACACTAAATAATCTTCTTTCCTAGGCCTGTAGACCCAATGACTTACCTAATATTTTCAAGAAACTAAACAATGAAAAAATTTGATTTGGATACGATTGACATTTTCAACGTTAATATTTTTCCAACCATTAGGTCTACAGCCGTCGTTTTCTGTTTGAATTTTAGTCAAATAGATCCAAAACTATTCTAGCTATATTCTAAAACTTCAATCATTACAATTTTCTTCGTAGGATCAGCATTTTCCCGAATATTTGGTTCATTCATTTTGCTATTAGTCATTGATATAATGTGATCAAGTTAATGCTATACATTATTTTCCATTAATATTTTATTGGTTAAGGAAGAAGTTGTTCGGAGGGTACTAAGTTTAAGCCCAAATTTTCCACGCCGGAAAAAGAGCTTTTGTGTGTGTCAATAGATGGGCGTCGCTACGCCGAGTTTCGTTTTTGAAATACTGCTATCTTTGGAAACTAGTAACCAAATTCAAGATCACTTTTTAAGGCACCGATGTATAGTTTAATAGGCGTACGAGGAAGTCATGTGGAAGTCATCCACATCAGATTTTTTTTTTTTTTTATGTTGGTGCACATATATAATGTTGAGTGAAGAAAACTAAAACATTTTAGTGGTGGTAAACATTTTTAGTGGTAGAACAAAGCATTGACATGTACTTGCTCCCAAGACTATACCCTAATCAAATTAATTTTACTTACCTTTTAATAATAGAAGCTCTTTTAGATCCCAGAAACTAATGTTGACACTTGCTTACAGGACCATTAAAATCAAGACAACTTGAAATCATCCATATGAAATTAAAAAAAAATTAAAATTAAAGAAACATTTAATTTTTTTTTTACCATTGTTCGATACTCTATTTAACTTTGCAAATAGCAAATAGACTTCTCAAATATTTGTTAGTGCTATAAATTTTAAGTTTCAATGTTTAATGCGCTACTCCTTGCATTCAAATATTTCTCTGTAATCAGCTATGATACGACTATCATTCTAATGTAAGTTATCTTTTTTTTTTTAATGAGTAATATATTATCGCTCGTTGTTTCGTCTGCGACATTATCATATTTTCATTAATCGATTCGGTTATCAAATTTAGTTTATATTTGGCTAACTGCTACCGTATACAAGGTGAAACACCAGGAAGCAGATAGAAAGCCTTTCGATTATTTTGAAGAACTATTAATGATAGATAATGAGATTGTGCAATGGGTTTTTAATTTTAGCCAAGGACGTCCGAGCTGTTAAATCATTCGGTCACGGTCTTCCTAGTATGGAACATAAACAAACGCATAAAGATAAAATCATTGTAAATTCCGTATCGCAATCTAAATAGAAATGCCGAGATCTGAAAGCTGTTATCGAACGGAAGCAGCTATCGACGCGTTAGTTGATTACGAAGCAGTTTGGTTCGCTTAGGCAAGAGTGTCACTCACTCTCTGTTGTTTGCTGACTGTTAGGCCTACACAGAAACCTCACATACCGAAGGGAAATCTCTCGCTTCCGATGTACTCTCGAATTTCTGAAAAAAAAAATTAGGAACTTTAATCGGGGCTTAAAGGTAGCAAACTGAACGTTTTAAAATGAAAGCGTTTGTGTGTTGGGTACCTTTTTAGTGAGTTCAGATATATTTAGATTGTTTTTTTATCTTTTACACTCACCAAACTTCAGTTGACTTTTTGTTTTAATGGATTGATAGTGAAAGTGTCTTATTTGTTTGACAGGAAAACGTCGAAGACGGTAAGATCAGTGTGAAAGAAAGGAGTCAGAAGTTCGATCGTATGGCATCTGAAGGGGCACTTCATAAGGCGACGAACCATAACAAGAAAAGACAGGAAAAGGTTTTTATTTTATTTATTTTGATTGAATTATAATTTATTGTGTTTTTTATTTAATTCTTAATATTTATCAAACATTCTTATTCTATTCTTATTCTTATTTGATGCATGCAATGGTATAATTTATTTTTATTACAAAATTAAAAAGTTTCTTTTTTTTTTTATTACAGGCTTTATTGAATTATTCAATTGTGTTTTATTTATGAATTATAATAGAGTTGTAGAGATGTAACAAACTATATTTGTTTATTTCATTATTTTGTTTATGCTACATTCTGTCTTCATAATGAGTATGATTTAGAATTGAAAATTTATGATTGCCATAAGAATTTTTCTTAATGCATTAAAATTTAATGTACAATATAAACATTTATCTTTGGTTCCATGTTTATTTATTTAATAAAGAGCAAATGTAATAATAATAATAATACAAATATAATAATATACTACCATGTAAAATAAAATAAAACCCTCAGTGCTTATTGAAATATACAAACAAAACAGAGAAAATATAATTGTAATATATAATGATAAAGCTTAAAATCCATTAATATAGCTTAGTTCATTAATTTACTAGTTCTTTAAAAATTCAAATACGATAAGATATAATTCAAAATTCAGATAAAACAATCTTTATAGTTTATTAACAATTTTTAACCAGCACTCTCTGTCCCTGGCCACTTTCATCCAGTTTGTTCCCACTCTGAGGGTGATTTCGTCTCTCCACCTCATGTATGGTCTTCCTCTCTTTCTCACTTGGTCTATTGGGTTCCATTCGGTAACACTTTTCGACCACCTATCGTCCTTCAGATGACCAACTGTTTAGAGCAACTGTTAAGCTTGAAAAAAAAGTTTTAATAGTAACAAGTTTTGCCTCTTAAATTTTCGGAATGAATCGATTTTTATTTATTGGATAAACATAGATATCAATACAGTACGGCAACTATGAAGTGTAAATAGCATTATTGTGAGGGTAACATGTCTAGCAAGTGTCATCTCTGGGAATATTGAGACCGAACCCATATAGACACGCAGAGCAGGGCAGCACAGCGACACGTATGTGTAATAGAAAGTGATGTTCAAGAGATTGTAACGATTGGTCGAATAGTTTTTAAAATTTGACCTAAATTTCATTTTACAATTGATTTCATTGCAAGCTAACTCCGTGGTTATCAACTATTCCATTTAAAAAAAAAATCAATTCTGAGATACCAAATAGTAATACCTTAGAAAGGGTTATTTGATTCTTAAATCCAACTGAGCGAAAAAAGACTTCATTATAAATTATTGGTTTGCTAACGAATCATATGTGTTCAATCTTATAGAAAAAAAATGTGTTATTTCTACCATGTTGTAATGGATACAATATGTTTGTCCGTGAGAGAAATACTTCCTAGCTGATTTTTATGATCTTTCTGGGTTTGAATTAAGTTAAACTACAAAAATTTCCAGAAAAGTATGTTGGGCTTAATACACCATTATTCCAATCCAGTTGAAGTATCAACCAAAGCAGACGATGTCGGTATACTCTTCCACTTCTAAGAAGGACGCTCTTCAACGGCTTAGATTTTTTTTTTCTATTTTTAATTCATGTAACCATAACATGAAAAAGAAAAGAAGTCAACCTCTTCGCCACGGAAGATAAAATATTTCCATAATGGATAATGATGCTGATAAGAAGAACCTTCAGGACCGGAAATCTGGGAAATCAGCATATTTTATTAGAAAGCTTGAAGAATTAGAAAGACCATTAATTCTTTACCCTTTTCCTATTCTTCAAATCAATTCCCCGGATACATATACAAATAACCCGATTATTGTACTCATGCCCGATCCGCCGATGGAATTGGAACCACTAGAACATGAAGAATGGACCGCTGATGAACAAAGATCCTGCGAATCAGCGATCAGCGTCTGGCGGGAAATTTGTGTACTGCTGGAGGGACACGGAAGTCTGATTCCTAGGTTGTACAGATTAAGGTGACTTGTTATACTGCAATAAAACCAGCTAGGAAACATTCTTTTTCAATTTTAGCTGTAGTAAAGTACTACCACCACTGATAATATACTTTTAAAAAATAAGTTTTTACTTATGACCCCACGTAGGTTTTTTTTAAATTACTGCCATATGATTGATTTTAAAATAGAACATAATTCGTTGTTTTAAAACCTCATGGAGTTTTTTCTCTCCTTTCGTATGCCATTTTGTATGTTATATTCATGTGAACTCTCCTGTGAATAATATTGCATAATAATTTATTTTAATTATGTATTAGGTAATGCCGCGGCTACGAATAAGACCCTCGTTCCAGAAAACTTATTGCTTCCAAAATGCATACAATCTTTCTATTACCACGTCCTAACATAATTAATTATGTTTAGGATGTTAAATACATCATGGAGCTTTTTAAAGTCTGTGAAGGCAAACCACATATGAATATGCTTTATAAGTTCAGTATTTCTTGATGGACTTCTGATTAAAATCTTCCACAGTTCTTGAATCATTCTCAAATAAACTGTCACTTTTGAAATCTGTAAAAAAAATATTCATTCATGGAAACTAGCCTTGGGCTTTATAGTAGTGCAATACCAGTGTTAAAGAGTGATAAATCTAATTTGGTTTGAGAGTGTTACTATTTTTCGATTTTCTAGACACATTAAAAAAAAAACCTTTTATGTCACGAGAGTTACGCACTAAAAAATTGTTTTTTTTATTTTTCGTTTTTTTTTTTTTTTTTGCGTTATTACTTTGTGGGGCTAGTTGCCATTATGCGATGGACATCCCTATAACCAAAATATACTTTTTTGAATTACAATATTTAGTGAAAATTCTAGAAATTCACATCGAACAGAATGTAACTCGCGCGAAAGTTTCATAGGAAAATGTTTTACAAACTTGTTATTTTTAAACATTTAATATTTTAAAATGAACTCTGCTTTGAAACGAACTGGCTGCTGATAACGGGATTAAAACAAATGAAAACCGAAAAAATTAAAAGCTTCTAGAAATCTGAGGACAGCCAGAGTGCCAGTTTATTTGAGAATGACCCCTTACAATACTCCCTATCCCATTATGTTGTTGAGAGTGTCTATTATTTTTATCATATTTCTACGAATTGGCAGTGATGCTACTCTCAACCGCGGTTATACTGTTAAATTATAATGTTTATCCTAATTATATTTGATAATATGAAAGACTTTCAGCAGTTACCATTGTTTTGAAAATTGTTGTAGTTGTACTCTTTCTCCTACTATTATTTTTTAAGACAACGGTGTTAATATGGAACCACTTTTTGAACTGTCCCCTATATTAATTTCAAGCTTTATATATTAGTTATATACTATCAATTCAAATTTACTCTCCCAAAACACGTAATGAGCGAAATTCAATTTTATCAAAGAAGTCGAATTGTAACATCTGGTCAAAAAAATATATATATATTTTTTTTTGCAAGGAAAATCAAGAGTATTAAACCATATATACTGCGTCCTAAGTAAAAAATTAATTTTGTTATATGACGCTTGCTTCATTTCCTATTCTGCATCTTTCTTTTCTTCCACCAACGATATCCCTAGATGTCGATGAAGCTTCCTTCACAACATCATTTGTTGTAGTTTCTCTTTGAGCTTTTTATTTTTGTTTCTCTAGAGATTCTTAATTCTTCCATATTACCAGCATTGCCATCTTCGACTTGATATGCCCCCATAAAAAATTGGGAGACATTAGAACAGATTCGCTACAACACACCCCTTTGAACAGATGTAGAGTGCGAACACCAACCATTTTTTTGGTAGCAGAACAAAAATAACAGTTTAAACTTATCTTCTCAAAGTTTTGAAGAATCGATAAAAAAAAGTTGAATTTTTCAATATGAACATCCCGCGACAATAACCAACTTAACCTACCCTGCGCATTAGCACACCTAAGCTACAGATTGAGGCAGAAACTGTTGACTCATTATCACTAGCCGCCAAGATATTAAGGGATTCCATAATGCCAGCAGGGTTCCATATTACCACCACTTCCTATAATATTTGAAATAAATAATTATTATTTAATTGGATTTGAACTTCGTGATTTTTTTACTCAAGTTGTTATATTAAAAAATGTTTATTTTAAATTGACAAACATTTTTAATTTAACTGGAAACCTAATTTCACGATTTAATATTCTATTATTTTGTTAATACTATTTTTTTTCTTTTTAGACTATATCAGTGCGCTCATTCATCGAAAATAAGATACTGTTCTTAGTATTTAATCATTTCAAATACGTTTCATCTCTTCAACTTGTTCTATCTCTAAAGAATTTTGCATCTCTTTGTTAGTTTTCATTACTAAACTTTTTGAAATAATAAGTTCGTTTATTAAAATGGTTTCCGTACGTGCATGCAATTGCAGAAAATTGCGGGTTGCAGTGTTATGTGCAGTATTTGAATAAGTTTCGACTTTTTGGGGTATGCTGCGACTGGTCTAATGAGGATCTATACAGCCTTAATGGTTAAGTGTCTGACCAATCTACTTGTCACAATATGAGGTATGGATAAAAAAGCCTTATTAGGCGAGACAATGCGTGCCTGGATCTCCTCCTCCTCTTATGCTTCATTGAACTGTGCACCAAGATACTTAAAACTAACAACACGTTGGAATGTGCGGTTTCCAATTGTGTAACACATCGGGGGCGGATGGGTTTCTTTTTCCTCATGACCATAATCTTTGTCTTATCTTCATTAATTTCTTGGCCAAATTTCCTGGCCTCCTTTTCCACCTTCCCAAAAGGATCTTTGACGTTAAGGATGGACCTTCCAGCTATCCTCACATCATCGGCATATGCTAATAATTGGCCCCCTTTGTAGAAGATATTACTTCCCTCATCCTCAGGCTCTTGCTACAATAGTTTGTAGTAACTAGAGAAGCACTCTGCCTGAGTCCAGCGTTTACCTGAAATGCGCTGGCTAACTTGCCATTGACTTTAATTTTGCAGCTTTTAGCGTTCATTGTGCACATTACTAGTCTAATAATTTTTAAAGGAATATTCATCTCCTTCGTAGCTTCCTCTCTTAAAACTGGGTCATATGTCGCCTTATAATCACTGAATAGCAGCCACATAGTGTTTTGATATTCCTTCATTTTCTCACACATCAGCCGCAAGGAGGAGATTTGATTGATGGTAGTTCTATTTGGCCTAAAATATCCTTGGTAATCTCCCAGCTTGCGCTCAAGATATGGCAGTAGGTGGTTGTAGCGGGTTATAGAGAAAATTTTGTACGATGAGTTCAGCAGACTTATGCCTATATAGTTCTTACAGCCTGTCTTATCCCCCTTGTTTTTATAGAGTGGAACGATACTCTTTCGGTTTTCTCTCTACTTGTCAAATGTGTGAAATTAGTCTATGTACCTCTTATAGCGTGGACTATCATCCAACCATTCTTTTAGCGTGGACTATCATCCAACCATCATGGAAATCTTTTCTTTTCTGGTGTTTATCCTTACCCAGCCACTTAGTTCTTTGTATATTTCGTGCCTTGATGGCTTCATCGCACTCCGCATCAAACCAGAATCTATTTTGGGGTTTCCGCTCTGTTTGGCAGTATTGCTCTGCTGCTCCAATCTTCAAATCCTTCCACTGAGTTTCTACCTCTTTTGTCACAACTTACAGTAGGAATATTCCTTATGTTTTATTCCAATTTTTCTTTTTATTGTCTCCTTATACCCTCAATCCTTAATCTGTCTCTACTCCAATTACTCTCACCATTGGGCTCTTCAAATCAGCAGTTGTGAAAGTGTTTCTTTGTTACGAAATGAATTCCTCAATCCTTAAGTTTGATTGCACCCTAAAACTATAACTATTATAATTTCCGTCATTGCCGGATCGATTCCAGCTTTAGAGGTTACCTTTTATTTCGTGGATGACTTCTGTATCTTCACAGGAGAATAGGTTTATACAGTGTAGAATAGCCCATCATTCCTGCTCTGATTGGAGTTCATAATGACGTTAAACCAAATTAGCAAAGAAACAATTGAAGATATATGCAAATAAAATAAATCTACAATATCGAACGAAAATCACAGTGCGGTAAAATAAACAATTAAAATAACTATAGCAATATTTTTTATTTATCGTATTATTTCTGTCTGAAGAACATGCTTAAGATTTAACGTCAGTATATACTTCATCTAGAACAGAAATAGCAAGCTATTTAACAAGTTACCGACTTTATTCATCTTGAATCTCAGAATGTTTTCACCTGAATCGTTGTTACACTAAAATTCTATGTTTTTTTCCCTCGCTCAGGGATTTTTACAATCCCTCACGATGGCCGAGTGTTCTAACCCAGAGACCTCTGCAATCTTACGGGGTTAGATTATATCGAAAATGATAATTTGCTTGAAAATAGCTGCTAATATTTTGACTAAAAAAAATCTGATGCTAAAATTGTTTTTGTAGCCACAATCCGAATAAACAATTGTGCATAGAAATGTTGTAAAATTTTCCAATTTATCGACTATTTTCATATTAACAAAAATATTTAGTTTAAAAATTGTCTTTCACAAGTCTCACCATGCTAAGGTAACTGTAACACTTATTGTATATGTTAGGTAACCTGGCGTTACTCAGAACTGGTCGTGTTTTTAACATTCCTTGAAAGGCCAAAACTAATTTTACCTATGCTGCTGTAGGCTGATCATGTGGGATAATGTTAATTATCGCTATTTCGAAGTAATCACATGGTAATACTTGCGACGGTGAATAGAAATGCTGAATTGAGATAATACCGGTTAGGGTAGAAAACTTACTGCTCAAAATGCGACACCAGCGCCTCCTACAGTATGAATTCTCTTAAAAAAAGTGTGATGAAATTTGCCCATTATTTGAAACTTTGACGCGGCTTACGCGTCTGACGCGCATCCAAACAGTGAGATTCGCAGATGACTCGAATGTTTATGCAGATAACTTTAAAGGGTAATTAAAGTTAAAATGCATATTGCAAACTACGTTTTTATATCTCTAATTAATTTGAATTAATTAATTTTCCTTTATTAGGAAAAATACTTTCTCTACCGGTTTGAACATATTTTTTATTAAAACGACGGTAAAAAAATACGCCAGTATCAAAATGTCAAGTAGTGGGCATATTTTGGAAGAAAGCCTTAGGCTCTTCAATTTTTTATATTTTTTCCTCCAGCATTTTTTTCTCAGCACAACCGTGTTTTCCGTAAAATGCGTTTAATCCTTTAATTAAAAATACATACCTTGCATATTAAAGACGGTATCCCATCATTTGTACAATATTTTTAATATTGCATCTCTTTTTTTTTTTAATGTATATTGTTCTATAATTTTTTGTACTTACCTCCAACAGTTACCTCCTTGATATCATCAACGGTCAACTGCTTTAGTATAGCAAAGAAACTAAAAAGCTTTTAATTAAGTTTTAATTAATAAGTTATTATATTTACTATATTCTTGTTTATATAGCATTCAGAAATATTTTCAATGGAAGTAATGATCTGCATAAATAAATAAAATTACTTTCGGTGTCGAATTTGAAATGTAGGTTTCGAATGGTAATTTTTAGAAAAAAAAATTAAAAGTGAATCAAGTTCTAAAACGTGTTGTACTGTTGCGGGAGCGGAAGGGTGGGGAGGCAACCATAGTCGGTTTTAGACTCTGCAGGGCTTTAAAATATTCGACAGGCGGAGGGTAACTTGATTAGCGGCAAAGTGAGGAGGAGGAGGTCGTGGATCAGCTAAAGCACTCCAGGACTTACTGAATATTTCCTCTCGTTATACCCGACTTGATCTACCTAGCCTAGAGGATCTCAACTGTAATAGGCCAGTCTGTGTCGGTTCTACCAGAAACAGACAAAGTTATCTATTTACAGCTTTGTTAAATATTAGGAGTTGGTTAATTTGTGACGTTAAACTTTATGGATGATTTCCTAGAATAAAATGGCATATAGGCCCCTCGTGTTTAAACGGTAATCGGTGTGACCTGCGATGTGTTGGCAGACATCCATTCTCTCACACCTACCATAAACTGTCTTTTGTGAAATCATAAACTGAGCACTGCAGTTCAAACAGTAAAACTTACAGTTCTCTGAGACGCTACAGCTAGGACTTACAATAGGCATCCATTTGTGCAGTCTCTTAATGCATGCAGTGGTATCCATATGAAAAGTTAAGCAATGACTATTCCAATTTTAAATCAGTGAAAACTTATCACGCAAATATTTCTTTATAGGTATGTGCGAATATTTATTTTATTTTCCATCCTACCTTTGCATTTTAGGCCATGCATCTATTCGCAACTGTGACAACCCTTGTACCACTGTTGAAAGTTAATAATTTTATTCATATTTCTTTCTGATCTGTGCACTTCCAAGTCCTCGGTTTGGCTCCGTTCTCTTCTGCGCCTCCTGCGTCTAGCGGACTCCCTGGACAGGTCCTTCTCTCGTACCCAAGGAGAAGTGGATTGGGCTTGCAATTGTTGTCCATGCACAAAAACTTTATATTTTTATCAAAAAAATCAGTTAATTTATAAGAGGTAAATAATAAGTGTGTGTATGCGTGCGTGTGTTTGTGTTAAAATATTTTTAAGTTCAGCGCACCAAACAATTTTTTTTATGTGCATCAGCGTACATTCAGATACATGCAGCAGATACGATGCCGCTCTATATTTCTTTGTATCAGAACGTTAGATTTTTTTTTTTAATTCTCTCTATTCTAATTCGATATTTGATGCCATATAGGACGTATCCTAACTCTTTACTAAATGTATTTTGCAACACTACACTAAATATTGAAGTTAATGGCTGGCCATACTCAATCCATGCTTAGCAGTAATTAAAATTTGATAAATAAAATTATTTTTCGATCATAACAGTATACCAATGAAATAATATGATGCAGTTGATATTAAACTGGGATTAAGGCTTTTTATTTAAGAGAAAAAAAAAGTATGAAGTTATAGGTCGTCTTTTATATCCCTTATTTACATGCTGCCAGTTGACTTGTATTTATTTTTTTTAATTGTCAGTGTTTCTGTTGCTTTGTTCACTGATTCTTGTTTGTCGTTGATTTTTTTATTATTAATATAGGCCGCTTTCTGTTCACTATCTTCCTGACGCTTTACCACTTCATAACTATTTTATTCTGAAATAATCGTTGTGATTAATTCTTATTTATTTATTGATCATAAACAATTTTTTTATTATTATTGATTTCGATGGGTTAATTAAAAATGCGAGTAAACTATCGTAACCATGTCGTTCAAAACTAAAATAAGATTTTAAAACGTTAAAAAAATTTAGTCATTTTTTATATATACCATTTACTAAATAGTTTAGCAAACAAATTTAATTAAAATAAATGCTTAATAGTCTATATTTAAATAATAATCCATTAGGAAAACACAAAATAAAAATCAACAATTTTCAAACCTAGAGAACCAGTCTTTTCGATTCCGTCACGAAAGGGTGATTTATTTACTAGATCGTTACAAAAGAAAAGTCATTGTGCATTTGTACAGCTTTATTTCAGATCGCATATTTTAAAAATTATTGAATACTACCGTTCAAAGTAAAGTCCATTGTTTTTAACTACTTTCACTCATCTTTCTGCCAGTAATTGGATTTGATGCCGGTACCATTCCTTTGGTTTTGAGGCAAAGAAATTTTCACATCCAATTTTTACGTCTTCGTAATTATCAAAGATCCCACTTTTTGAAAATGAGCCATTGATCTAAAGAAACCATAATCTGATGGTGCAAAATCTGGGCTATGCGCAGGATGAAGCAAAATGTTTACTCCTTGCAGTTCCGATAATTTGTCCTTGGTCAAATGAGAACGACGTGCAGGGGCATTGTCATATTGCAAAATGACATGGTTACTGTTGATCAAAACGGGGTACTTTGCACTAAAAACTTCATAAACTCTGTATAGATGTTTACAGTAAAGGTTTGAGTGCACTGACCGACCATCAGGAACAAGCTCAAAATGCAAAACGCCTTCAAAGTTCCACCAAACACAAAGAATCACTTTTTTCCCAAATCGATCTTGACGAAATTCCGGTTGTGCAGTTTCACCTGGCCGTGCCCACTGCTTATCTTTTTTAAAAATATCCACTTTTCGTCACTTGTGATAATTTTTTTCCAGAACCTTTCATCTTTCGGATTTTGGAGCAAAATTTTGCAAATATCAAATCGCTGCTGGCCTTGGGCCTCTGTCTAGTCGTGTGGATCGAAATTACGTACGCCCAGGTTATTAAGATCCACTGAAGCCCCTACCACGGCCGATAAATCACGAGTAGTTGTATGTGGGTCCTGATTCGCACATTCAAGAAGAACGTCATCATCAACGACCGATGGGCGACCTGATCTGGGTTCATCAGCAAGGCTCATATTCCCATTGTTGAACCGCCTGAACCAAAGTGCGGCTATATTTCGATGGATAATTGACTCTCCTTCGATGGCACAAATTTCTTCGGCGGCTGACTTTGCGTTTAAACCTTTTTTCCAGCAATGTCTGAAAAGACTGCGAATCACGATTTTTGTTTTGATATTACACGACATTGCGTTTTAAAAATGCAAATGGTCCCATAAAGCCAACTCAAGTCACAAGCAATTAAAGGATTAGTCAAAGTAAACATTAACATAAATAGTAGGCACAAAATAATTCTTATAGGATTAATTATGAGAATTTGAATTAAGGATCGTGTTTAGGCACAAGGACTTTCGTAGCTATCTAATATTTAATTACAAAGTTCTACCAGAAAAAATGCCCCAATTACAGTTGGTAAATATAAACAGATAATCATTTACAATGTTTAAACAAAAATAATATGTTATAGTTTTGTCAATAATAATAATAATATGGTAATGACTACTTTTCTAAACAACTTCCATTAAGCTAAATCAAAACTTGATAAGATTAAAAGTTTGTCTGCCTATCTACGTGTTAGACTACTTAGTGGTCACATTTTAGTTTAATTTTGTCATTTGCGTATTAATCACCGTCTTATCACAGCATCCAATATATTTATCGAATGTTGGTCTCGAATTTGTTTTTTAGTTTCATTAAAGTGTTGAAACTGTCCAAATATCTACATGTTTGATCAATTAAGGTCAGTTTAAGGTGTCCATTTGATATGTTTAATGTGCTTTTCATCTTAGTACACTAAAAGATACATAAGAAGCAAGTTCATTTTTTGAACCACCCATAAAAAGCAGCCGATTCTATTTCTGCACCCCTAAGTGACGCCCCGCGTGGGGTAAATGGGTCCTCCCCGTAGCTAACTAATAAATCTAACGGAAGCCTCCAGCTGGTAATTGTGCCATATCAATCATAGCTCTCCGGAAGTGGCTAGGCATGATTTAGTTCTACTGCTTTTTACTCTCTTCATCTTGTCTCGCTTCCTCTTCTCGCTTTTTTTCCGTCTAATGTCTACCTATATACACCTTTATCGTTATCTTTGGTTCTTCTAGTTATTTTTTCTGTTTCAGCTTGGTTCTGAAGTTTTGTCTATATAAGTTTCATTTGCAGATGATGCCGAAATTTTAGATGTATTATCTTTTATTTCCTTATTCATTGTTCTTTCCCTTCCATTTGCGTCACCATCTATGAGTTGCATTCAGCCACTTGCTCTTTGATCTTGTTTGTCCATAGCTTCCTTGATCTATAATAGTTGCCTGTTTCTGTTTTTCCAATCTTGTTATAAAGTTCATACAGGTTTTTTGGATTATATTTCGATTCCTTTCTGGCTATTTCATTCCTTATTCCTAACATTCTGGATTTCGCTGCATTACTCCAACAAGTGAATTATATGTATTCTATTGCCAACTTTCTCCATTTGTTTACTTTTGTATACTCAGCTTTCTGTGCCATTAAGAATATTGGAAACCCTGTATTCATACTCGAGGCATTTTAGCTCATTTCGTTTTTTCCTTACCTATTATTCCCCTACTTTAGTGTTGCGCATTTGGTTTGTCCCTTGGATGTCTCATTTTCAATTTCATAACTTAAGGTTCATTGATACATATAAGTGCGGTGACAGTTCTGTGTTTCTGTGTCAGTGAAAACTAATAAATATTCTTCTGAAGATTAGATGTGTGAAACATTATCCTTAGAAGAATATAATTTTTTACTGGTACAGAAACTTGGAACTGACACGGCACTAATATTTATAAATGGTAAACAGTACTTAGTTAGGCTTTATATATCCAATTCACTCGCATAGCACGTTACAGGTATTTCTTTTTCATTAATATGCTGAAATTTGCCAAATCAACCAAAAAATGAAACAGTAAAAACTGTTAATTGATGCGTGTCGGTGTTTCGGCCTACATTGTGTGGTATGGCTTCATCACGGCTATAAAAAACGAGGTACGGGTAGTTTTAGTGTATGATAATGAGAAATTAATAAAGCCAAAAGGCATAAAAATGTGGAGTTTAACAAAACTAATAAATTAGATAGTTTAAATAGTGAATTTAGTAACTACCCGGCCAAATGATTTTTATAGCAGAAATGACAAAAACGAACATAGTTCAGTTTTAAAATCCTAATCATAAAACACAAAACACGGTATGTGATCCATTTAAGACCCGTATCTTGCGCATTTTCTAACAAATAAATGGACGCGAGCGTTTTAGTAAATGGAAAAGGACGAAATAAAGGAATCACAATGAATGGTTAATGAAAGGGACAGATGCCAAGTTGCACAACTGCTGCCCCTAATCGGAGTGCAATAAATCCCCTTGCCTATGGAGCAACTTCCAGAAAATCCTTTTAGGCAAGGCTGTAGGAACCTCGAGACGATTTCTCATGGAACGAGGGCAAGCTGCGAACAAGAGTACATCCTCCTGGTATGTGTCCCCTGATAAGAGACAAATAAAAGAATAAACATACAAGGAAGCAGATATATTTATGTATTCCTAGGGAGGGCACCGTGTTACCCGGAGCTATAAATCAGGCAGTTTACACCACGGGGCGCCACTCAACCCCCTCCAGCGTCCCTTTTTTATATACCACCGTCCATCCACCGATACACAATCACTCTTGCAGTTATTTATCACGCCTATGGACAATGGATTACTTTTCTCTTTTTTTTTTTTTTTTTTTTAACATCCCTCAAAATAAGGTGATGAAGGTGCTTGATAGAATAATTGATGGGCAGAAACGCAATGATAAATTACCCAAATAAAAAAAAAATATGATAGCTTCTCATTCCAACCTGATGTCTCTTTAACTTGCACTCAATAGGTGTGCCAGTCGTTTGTAAGAAGCAGATAAAAGCATCACCACAATAAAAGGATCTGAACAACTATAAGATATTTTTATTTAAAAAAACAAACATTAATTTTCTATTAGAAAATATTTAGAATTTTAAACAAGCCCTTCTAACCGCTGACTATTACAAGTAAAATTAGTCTTATTAAATGGCTTTAGTCTTAAGTAGCTTATGTTTTGATTTGTGTATTCTATTCAATATTGCCATACATTATCGTCTGAAATAATAAAGAAATCATATGCCTACAATTAATTAATAAAAACACAAATTGCTCTAATGCAAAAGAGTCAGTCATCACAGTCTTATTAACATACATAATAGTCTCTGATAGTTGTTTTAGTCAAATATTTTTGTTTATAATCTCTTAACGTCATATCTTACTACAGAAAGTTTTCTACATGTATGGGAATGGACCAGGTTCATCCAGTTTTCGTTTTGCTATGATAGGAAATATGTTTACAAAATTTAAAATCTAAAATTTAAAAACGGTCGAACTTCAGTGACCTATAAGCACCGTCCTGGACGCTCAGTTGTATGTAGGTTTAACTCCGATTCTTAAAACTCACTGAGAACTGTTGCTCAAATTTGTTGTTTTATTAAAGGGTTACAAGCCATTTTTTGCTACAATGTAAATTCATTTCTTTTTTTTTTTATGTTTTGTTCTTTATAATGAACTTTTCCTTTAAGAAAAAGTTAATTAGTGAATGAAACATTATTCACATTCCATGTCATTAGAGTTTCAATGCATAATTTTCTTCTTCTCAAAGTATAGTTCATTATTCAAGTTGTATCCCTTTACTCAAACACCACAAATATTTGGTGGGGAGGATCACAGTTAATT
This sequence comes from Rhaphigaster nebulosa, assembly GCA_948150685.1. Taxonomy (NCBI): domain Eukaryota; kingdom Metazoa; phylum Arthropoda; class Insecta; order Hemiptera; family Pentatomidae; genus Rhaphigaster; species Rhaphigaster nebulosa. Next base: position 131,890,543 of record OX411306.1, read on the forward strand.
TTCATTTTTTTTCCCCCCTCACCTCCTAAATTTATTTATTTACATGATAAGATATATGTAAATTGCATTTTAGCCTTTGCCTCTTTGCATTTTAGAGTGGGTCCTGAAGTTCGGTGAGAGGATCATTGTTAAAATCGTAGCCGAAGCAATTAGTACATTATGTTAACTGCATAACCGAGAAGTTGAAATATTGCCAAAATAGATGCTATTAACGTACCAACAGAACTCAAACTTTATCATTAACAGACAAGACAGCACTTAAATTATTTTTTTTAACTGGGCTGCAACGTAACCCGAGCGTAACATAAAATAAAAAATAAAAAACTTGTTTTTTCTCATTTCTGGAGAGACTAGGAATTGCTATTTCGACTATATATATTTATAATATATTTTTTGTAATTATTTTTCATTGAGTAATATTACATTCTGCCTCAATAAAAAACAATTATAATAGTGATTAAAGAGATCATTCACTCCATATTTACAGAAAATTAAATAAATGAAATAATTGCAAAATAATTAATAATAAGAAAAAATAATTAAATTAAACTTAAATAAAATAAACATAAGCATCTTAAACGCTGGCATACCTATGTACACTATTTACAATCAGCCTGGAAAGCCCCGAGCCAGGCTTGTGCCCCCCCTTATCGATGGAGAAGCAGGGTTCCAGCATGTCCCAGCACTTCTCTCTCAATCGCGTCATTGGCATTGAAGCTAGTAGAAACTGACCGAGGGCATTATAGACACAGAGCTTGAGTGGAGAATCTGGTCATTTCTAGAACTCCAATATGCATATTTACAAATGGTCTCGGGGCCACTGTCGTTTCGAAAAAGATTGTAGTGATTGCTGGAGCTAGATAGGGATTGTGCTAAAGGATTAGGATGATGAGTAAGATTTGTAAGATTCTGGTGAAATTTGGGGAATTGGAATGGAATAAGGTCTAAAAAAAAATGGGGCATTAAAGCCTTGATGAAGGGTTTTGTTGTTTACATAGTATGGAGACTGAAAGAATTGGATGCTTTTGATGTTCGAAAATTTATCTGTCTCCCACAATTCGATCCCGTAAGCCCAAGTAGATACGACAGATCAGACAGGGAAACAAACCACGACATAACCTTATGAAGGACGAAAAGGCGATGTTCTGACGGGCAGGGACGATGTCAATAGATATAGGGAATAGATGGACAAGACATTTCCAGGAACTACTGAACAAGGAAGAAGAATTTAACGAAGATGTAATACAGCAGAAATTCGACCTGAATCGGACACTAGAAACTGCATACCAGTAGACCTGCTGAAGTACGGCGGAAGAGCAGTACTCGACGAATTGTATGAAGTAATTTTCGATGTCTGGATAAATTAAAAAATACCAATGAATTGGACTACAACTCTTTTATGCCCCATACATAAGAAGGGAGGCAGACTAGAGTGCGAAAATTACAGAGGCATAGCCCTACTTAATGTAGCCTACAAAGTTCTGTCGTCCTTAAATTATAAAAGACTGAAGGCGTACATGGAGAAAATTGTTGGCGACTATCAAAACGGATTTAGACAAGGAAGGTCGATAACGGACTGCATGTTTGCCCTAAGACAGCTCTTGGAAAAGGCGCATGAATTTGATGTCACTCTTCATCGATTTCCAGCAAGCCGATGACCGCGTTAATAGGGAACCTTTAGCAAGATTTAAGAAGTTTTGGAGTCTCCAAGAAGTTAGTACGTCTGGTTCGATTGACAATGACCAATTCTAAATGCAGGATCAAATCACAGGGCACATTGGGACAGGAGTTTCCAGTCAACAATGGACTTAGGCAAGTAGATCCTATGTCGGCAATTCTCTTTAATTTTTCTATGGAGGGAGCAGTACGAGGAATAAGAACCAATCCTGGAGGCACTATCTATGACAGATACACACAGGTATTGGCCTATGCCGATGATGTCCACCTGGTAGCCAGAACACTGCAGGCTCTCGCCGGAGCGTTAGAAGAGATGGAGCGAAAAGCAAACAGAAGAGGTCTCCAGATCAACGAGAAGAAGACGGAATACATGAAGAGCGCCCTACACCGAAACAACCGCATACGATTAGTATCAATGGTCATAACTTCCCACTTTGTAGGGCTTTCAAATATCTTGGAGCGCTGGTCACTGAAAACAATGAAATATATAAAGAGATGGAGGCCAGAATTGCATCAGAAAATCGTTGTAAAGTTGCAATTCGTAAAATTGTAAATTACAAAGATCTTCCTAGGAGAGCCAAGGTTATCATCTACAAGACAATTATTCGCCCAACAGTCACCTAAGGCAGTGAGACTTGGGTTCTGACAAAGGAGATGAAGAAAAGACTACGTGCATGGGAAAGAAAAATGCTCAGAAAAATATATGGTCCAATCCACTCTGAGGGACAGTGGAAAATTAGAAAGAATGAAGATTTGAGAGCATTATATGATCAGCCGGACATAGTAAGTGTTGTAAAAAAGGGCAGGCTAAGGTGGCTCGGGCATGTGGAGCGTATGGAAGAAAATCGTCTACCAAGGAAGCTACTTTTTGGAAAGCCAGGCGGTACCCGAAGACGTGGATATCCTCGAATGAGATGGTTAGACGATGTTGAAGTGGACCTGAGACAATTTGGAGTGAGGGGATGGAAAGCGGTTGCGGCTGATAGAACAGCCTGGCATGCAATCTGTGATGAGGCTCATACCCTACAGGGGTAGTAGCGCCAAATATAATTAAAAAAAAAAAAAACCCAAGTAGGTTTCAAAATTGTCTTGTAAATTTGTAGTTTGAAAGCTTGCATATTCTATTAAGCAGTCTATATAATTGGCCAATTCATAGGTTAATCTTTTGTCTTTTAATTCTTCGTGCGTTCCAAGTTAGTCTTCTGTCTAGGAGGAAGACAAGATACCGGACTGTACGTATCTGAAAAAGGAAGTGGTATGGATTTAAAATGAACTGGCTGACAGGATCTGCGTCGGAGGGTGAACGTGCCATGTTTGCATTTAGATTAATTTACTTTGATACGCCAATTATTATACCAGTGTTCGATTACAAAAAAAGGTGCCTTTAAAGTTTTAAAGATGTCGGGGAACACCGACTTAAATATTAAAGACATTTTATGAATTACAACCACACGAATTTACAAGCCAAGCAATAATTTTAAAGCCGACCGATTTTAAAGTTGGAAAAGTCATTTCGACATACAAATGGCTATAAGGTTATCTGAATTATAACTTAAGCCAAAGTTTTTTTGAAGTTCCTATCAATAAAGTGAATAAAATGGTGTTGAAATGCCCTGCATATCACCTCACTTTAACCACACGCCAGTCTGCCACTCGTATGTGGTCGTATTGCTGTGGCAGATGAGATGAAAACATTTTCTAAAGATACTTAGACTCTTTTACATTTCTATGCTTCAATTATTAGAACTGTTAGGGAGGGGCTACCAGAACTTTCAACGAAACAATCAGTTACCAACAAAAACTTTTAATATAAATATTCTAAAGCCCAAAGGAATGAAAATTTATCATTTTTCGGTAATACACTGTATTGTTTAGACTTTATTTTAGAAACAGCATCAAAATGATAATAAATTTGTCAAAGCGGCAATAAAGCTTCACGTTTTTACGCTTTTTCCTTAATCGCCGATTTTATTAACAAATGCCGCTTTCACACATCAATTTCACTCTTGTTAAAATTTTTCATAGTAAACTTGGTTTCACATGTTTGAAGTTGTCATGACAACGATTATTACCTATTACTTCCTTGTATGCAGTTAAGGAAGAATTGTAATCGCGAACATTTTCGGTTTTGAGATTTCAACGGAAATATCCATTTTGACTAGTTACGTCGTGAAATCTGTACGTATGTTCGTGTGTATTTCGCATAGTTCAAAAACGGTTAGCCGTAGAATGTTGAAATTTTGTTTTTGGGATTGCTGTAAAATCTAGTTGTGAACATCTGTTTTTTTATCACTACATGATCACCGAAAGTGGTAATTGAAGGTCGTAATTGATATCCCATTAAACATTATATTAAAATATAATACAAATCTTCTCAAGTTTAGTATTTATGATGTATATATTGATAAAATTCATAATTCAGATGTGGGGGAACTTAAACTGACCACACCCTGCTTAGTGAGTCTTATGAAATCAAATGGCACCCTGGTAGAATAGTTCCAGAAAACTGGGAAGACATTATTATTATTTTGGGAAGGATATCGCAAGAGGAGGAAGAGGAAGATTATATACTTTTTTCAGGGGATTATGGAGATGACGACTATGAAGCGAAACAAATGTTCTGTTATTTTGCATTGTTTTCAATTACGTTGTATTCCCCTTGTATAGTAAAATGATAAATATTTGGTCAAGAATAATTATTTTTTCTTGTTTTCTCAAATTTATTTAAATTTTTAAAACAGTAATTTATATTATCTCCCGGTTGTATTCTTCAAGGTTGAAATTTTCTAATAATAGATAAACAAAGTTAAATTCTATAAGATTGAAAAACCATTTACATGTACAAAAGATCAAACGCATTTGTAATAAAGAACAAATTCATAAAGACTAGTCGAAGTCACACGCACGCGCACGCGCACACGCACGCTTCAAAAAATAAAAAAAATAATTTATAAGTTGCGTTGACATGTCCGCCAAATTTTAAAATTACCATTTTTTAAAATTTTATTATTGTAAAATTAAAATTAGTCGTACATTAATTAGCTATAATAACGTTTAACTGCAGCGTGTTTTCATTTGCAATTCAAGTATGATGAGACAAACTGGAAAATTTTGGTCATAGGACATTCGAATTATGAGCCCAAAATTGCAAATTTTGAAATTCGTATTCTTGAGCAACCTGACCACATATCAATGGCATCTTTCGGTTTGTATTTTAGTCTATTATCATGAGATCAAAAGGAAAAATTGGGTCACATGAGTCGAATTTCTTATCCATTTGACCAATATTTTTAAAGTTCTTTGGAATCTATTCATTAGAACAAGGAAAAAAATACACGTGTGAAAAAAATTGTATGAAACTGTGAATTTTGAAATTCGTCTGACCACATACGAGTGGCGGTTTTTTGATTTATATTTTCGTCTAGTATCATCAAGGCGATTTCTTTATTTTCTTCTGTTTTTTAATGAACGCTATTTTGAAATCCATCCAATGGTAGACGTGTATTTTTTTCCTTGTTCTAATGAATAGATTCCAAAGAACTTTAAAAATGTTGGTCAAATGGGTAAGGATTTTTGCATTTGGCTGGTAGACTAATAAGACTGACATCTATCTTAGCCTTTCACCTTTATATCTTTAAGTTTTAAAAATATATGTTGCTTTTAGCAGATGTTTTCGAGGTCTTCTGAAACGAGTCTACTAGAGGTGAATGTTATTCTATAGAATTTTTTTTTTTTTATTTTACCATCACTTTGTTGTATTGGACATATATTCTATGTAAGAGGATTTTTTTTGTCTTATCCACCTTCATTTGCTGGTTTTCATTTGTTCATCTCTAGAGCTCTTCCAATATTTTTATCGGGTGTCTAATCTGTCTATCTTAAATATCGGTTCATTGATATCTGCACAGTGCTCAAAACCGTTTGGTTTAAGTTAAATTAATCAGTTAAGTGCTCCTTGTTGAATTCTTGCGTTGCATCCCAACAAATGCGGAACTCGCTGTAGGAAAACTATCTATTCATCTGTTCCACCTGATTTGCATTTCAGTCTTCCCAAGTATGTGAATGAATCGATTCGCTCCAGGTTCTAATTTCTTATGCTATAACAAACTCATTGTTCATTCTTATCTCCTCTGTTTGCAATTATTATTTTAATACCCGTTCCCTTTCCAATAAGTTCCAGTATTGCTAACTTTGCTTTCAAGCTGTTGAATCGCTGGGTGAGAAGGTAAATATCATCAGCCATCTCAAGATGTTCCATCTGTTTTCAGGACTCTCTATACGAACCTCTCCCTGCTACATATAATTACATATATATATATATATATATATATATATATATATATATTTCAATTTGCAGCGTTGAAGAGCTGTAGGTTTTGTAGGGAACCGTTAAAATTTTAATGCAATGTTTAAACAAAAGTTTCATTAAATGGACTGACCACATTACTCAAATAGGTATGCAGCCATCATTATGTATGTTGCATCATCAAACCATTTTTTTTCTTTTTAATATTTATCAGCTTGAAGGATTTCAATATTTTCACTGAATTTCCATTTATATTTACTGCACTGAACTTTTTAAAAGCGTCACCGCTTCATTGCTATTTCATCTTGTTGCAGCCGAGGGGAGCTTTTGATGTAGTGTTTTTGAAATGACACTCATGAAGTTTGAACAAAGCAGCGGCTATAAAAACCATACTCGTGGAAAACGGTGAGTGAGAGTTCGCTCTTCCGAAGAAAAAACGAAAAAGCTGGCCTAAAAACAAGGTCTACTTCAATTATACAAGGGAGTGTAGTTTGCATATCCGGGTTTTTTCGGATCCGGGCGGGACGTGTCAATTCGACCGCGGCCTGGCTTTGCCCTATCCCTCTCCCGCTCCCGGCCTCATCAGTTATTCTCTTTCCTGGATTTTGGAGTTTTTCATTTGGATCGGTCATCCAATCATTATATCGTCTATTCTCGGCATTGCTCGTTTATTTGTCCTGGGCTTATACCATTGGTTTGTGCGGGTTTGTTTTGTGAAGGGCTGACAGATGAGGTGACCAGGTGTTGTAAAAGCTGACATTCTATTCTCATTTGAAGATCACCCAATATCCAAGGACTGTGTCATCGTAGTGCATTGTGGAAGTTTTTAAAAGGAATTTTACTGATATTTGATTTGATTTTTAAATGGTAATAATTTAATTCGAAAGTTTTTTTTTTTATTATATAGAAATCATCTTGACTCAAGATTAAATTTATATGATGATGGTTGGGGTGCAGTCAAAAAATAAAAATACAATTAAGTGTGAGCCTTATTTGTAATTAACATTTTGGCCTGATTTGTAACCAATAATATCAAATAGTAGAAATATATAGTTGGAGTACAAGAGCAAAAGTAATACAAAAGAAATCATGGGCTTTTGTTGTCTTCAATTATATTTCTTTTTTTTACCTTAAAAAAACACTCTTTGTGTTTGATCTAGCCGACAGAGCTTATATGGGTGCTTGTTGTTTTGATCAATTGGTAGGGAAATATGTGGACTGTATTTAAAATGGAAAGCTAAAAAGATATGCAAAATCAAATTTTATTAAAGAAAATAAACCATTATACTTTGTTACTGGAGTAAAAAATATTTCGAAGGGCTCGAATAAAAAATCCCTGATGTGGTTTTCTGGCGTCAATAATGATGACAGCACATGGATTTGAACAAATGTAAATGCCGATTTTTTACCTAGAAGGCGCCTAGAAGACGCCTATTTTTGCTACTAGAAGGCGCTGCTTTTGGATGTGGCGCGAACACTTCGAAGTACTGATGTCACATTCTGTAGATTATATCACTATAGTTGCTTCATTGTTAAAACTGAAGAATTGTGCTTCATTCGTGGTATACAATTTTTTTAAACCGATGGGAACCTATGTATGGGATTGATCATAGAAGGTCGAAGTGAAACCTGTTTCAATTTATACCTCACTAGTAATAACGAAATACTCTGGGCAAGGCTCATTCATGGCAGAAAACATGTTTGGTGAAGAAACTTTGTAATGGGATATGATGTATTAATCAAGTTTATTTTGTTTAAAAGTAGAAAATAGCTCCTCACCTCTTTCTTATCTTTTGTGGTCATTGCTTATTGATCCGTGCTGGATCGCTTTTATCTGAATCAGCTCTCCAAGAAGCGAATCTTATGGCTCTTTTCATTATTTCCTTCTGTTTCCCTAACCCTAATACCCCGCCGCAGTATCAACATCATCATTGGACTAACGAAGCCAGCTGTAGAATGCACAAAGGGCACAGGACCTGTTGAGGATCCTTTGTGTGATTAATGCCTGACTCCCTGTTACAGTTTCCTTACCCGTGCCTACTCGAGGGCCCTATTTGTGCCTTTGTTCCCGCATCATGTGGCAGTGAGTAATTGAATCTCTGCAAACGCTGTACGCGAGGGAACTCAGATGCATGAACCTTTCTTTGGGAACCTTTTTACTCCATTGTCCATGCTCCTCTCTTCTGAAGAGTCATTGTTCTCGTTTACTCTATGAATAAATATCAGTCCTGATTCCAAAAGCATTCTACAATTACTGCATGTCATATTTTTCGTAATAAATATGGCTGTTTTCCAATCTGTCTAAATAGGCATATGCCCGTTATATGTAAATTTTTATCTGTTTGTTATGATTTTGACTGCTTTTCACGAGAAAACGGTTGAACTGATTTCGAAGAAACTTTTTTCCTTTGTTATATTGAGCTTTGAGAAGGAAGCAATCGACCTGTCATCCGCCATCTAAAAACGAAATAGCGGAAGATTAAAAACCTAGATATTTTTTCCGTTAACCAATTTAGATCAAACTTCACATTGTTGTTATTGTGAGCCCTAAAAAATTATTTTTTGCAACATTAAACTGTTATCCGCAATATTGAGAAGAAGTGTCTGACGAACTAAAATTGTGTCTGATTTTAATTTTGTTGTGTTTATCGAAAAATCAAATCGATTCGGGATCTGTCATCAAATAGTTAACATTCTTCTTAAGCCTGCCGCAACTTGTCATCGATTGAACGTGGAATACGTCAGTAAGGTGTAAAAAAATCTGAGGCTGGTATCCTTAATAATTTAAACACATTTTTAAATTTATTCGACCAAAAATCAACTATTTTTTACTGTTTATACTTTTCCTTCAATGTACTCTAAAAAACAAATGTTAAGCTAAAAAAATCATATCGATATCATTTTCCAAACACGAGATATAAAATAAAGCATTTTCAGCATGTTTTATTTTTTTCCTCAGCTCCTAAGGCCGCCCATTGGATGAAACGGAAGGATATAGGCCAACTTTTTTTCAATGTAGAATCATCCAAAAAATTTTGATCAAATTCGGCGACGGACACACCATGGACATACCATGCACACACCATCATCATCTTAATCCTATCTTTTTTTTTTTTTTTACCGCTGTGCAGTGTAAGGATGCCCTCTATATAGCCTGGACCATGTGTCGCTCTCCCGTACCAGCTCTCTCCTCCTGCTCCAGCCCAGCCCTCCTGCTCCAGTCCAGCCCTCCTGCTCCAGTCCAGCCTTCCTGAATTCCTCCCGCACATATTCCTCCCAGGTTCTCCGAGGTCTTGTTCCCTCCACTCGTGTCTCGTATGTTATTCTAACAGTTCTTTCCGTATTCATTCTGAGAAGGTGTCCAAATAGATTAGACCTAATTGTTGTATTGCGCATCCTGTCTCTCCTCGTCTTCCCTTCAGCCTTTCTCAAGTACCTCATCTCCGTTGTCTGGATCTGCCGCTTGTGTTTGGAGGTGAGGGTCCATGACTCCGAGGAGTAGGAAAGGATAGGCGGAAACGTTGACCTGTAGACGGACAACTTCGTTTTTTTGGTTACCTCTCTTCTGTTGAGGAAACCTCTCCGAATTGAGTGGAACATTCTTCTAGTTGTTCCCAATCTTTGTGACACCTCTCCATCGATATAGCCGCTTTCATAGAGCAATGCACCTAAATATTTGAAATCTTGAACTTGATCCAAGATTTGCCCATTCAACCTCAATATTATCATTACTCTGTGGGGCTGTCTTCCTACTCTCATGCATTTTGTTTTCCCTGGATTGATCTCCATGTTAATGCTTGACAGCTCTTCTTGCATGAAATTTACATTATGCTGTAGATTCCTGTCATTAGCAGCGAATATGACGAGGTCATCGGTAAATGCGAGCATTGTATAGAAAGTAGGCCGTTGTAAGATAAGAAGAATATTCTAAGCCAACCTACATACTATTATTTAGGGATTGATAAATTATTTGCCACTTCTTTAAATTTTTTTTATTGAAAACTAGTTTCGAATGTTATACATTCATCTTCAGTTCTAAAAACACAAAAAAAAATTCAAAAATAAGCAATCCAATTTTTTTTTTTTTTTTTTTAGAACTGTTGATGATTTATAATATTCGAAACTAGTTTTCAATAAAACAAATTTTAAAAAGTGGGAAATAATTTATTAATCCATAATTAGATTGATCCTTCTATACCATCATGCGGATGTCAACTTACTATTATTTATATATATATATATATATATATATATATATATATATATATATATATATATATATATATCATAAAGTTTTTATGAAAGCCGACGTATCAGCCCAACCATGTAGGGCATCTTCAGGGCTAGAACATTATATGCAGGTTAACGTTATAATTTAAAAAAAATTGAAGCAAAGTGAATTGAAAAAAAGTGAAACTTGTAGTAGATGCTCTTTTCTTCTAGCTTCGAACTGTTATTTTGTTAATACGAAAATTTCAATTTAAAGAGAAGCAACCAAAGACTGAAGATAACGGTGAATGAAGTTTGTTAATGGAGTCCATCCCACAGCAACATGGTAATTGGTGGCTGACCCGGGGCTATCCTCTAATATAATTACTAATTAATTTAGCCATCCCTTTGTATGGGCCCTATTGCCCTTTCATACAACAACAATTTGTCTTCCTTAACCCGCGTCTATTCACCCTCTTGTACTTTCCCTGGTTCTTCGACTACTTAAAACACAGCTACTGTTTAAAATTCTTAGCCGGCAAACTAATTTGCCGGGATTTGACAAGAGATACCTTTAGAATCCGTATTTATATTATTATTTTAAAATTTATTGAACTAAAAATTACACTTCATGCAATTATACATCTAATGCGCCTGTGTTAAAGATATTGTTTCAAAAGGGCAAGTATTATTTTAACCACGTTATTTTTGCTTTCATAATCCAAGGACGTTCACGAACTTTTAAAATGTTTTTCTCATCCAATTTGTTCAGCATAGAAAACCAGCAGCGCACGAAACGCTTGACTGTTATGATCGCTAAAATCATTGATGACACACATTTGATTGATTTAGTAACACCGTATTATGCTGCCGGTACCTTGCCCAGTAGGGTTACCGTTTTGGTTTGCCTTCTTAGAAAAAAAAAAATACTAGCCGAATGCTGTGGAAGAATTGAATATAAAATAGAGGCGGTTTGATTTATGAGGAGATAGGACAGTTGTGATTGAAAGAGAGGGGTATATGACTAATGGGAACTTTTCTAATCTGCTACGTCTCACTCAGAGCAGACATTGAGAGAGCTAGATTAATATTGCCGGAGCAAGATGCACAACAAGGGGTCCGGTCGGGGTAACGCCACTCATGTCCTGTAACTTCAGTCTGTCTGGAAGGATTGTAGCCTACGTCACATTAGGCCGTCAACTCCAAATGATGGTACAGCGTTCTCTTATGTCCTGATGGAATCACTTTGGAATATCAAAAGATGCTCATTGTAATATTTAGATATTTGGATTCATTGATAAAAATAATAATAAATTAAAATAGAACCGTTAATATCAAACCGTAGATAATACATTTACGTTATAAACTAAAATTATAATTCTGTCAATTAAGGTACTTTTGGCGGCTCTCGGGTCTCGAAAACTTCTTTTAAAAAATGTCTAGGAAATTTGATAAATAATATTTCATAGTTCGTTCAAAAAATTTATTTTCATACAACGAAACGAATTTGATGAAGAATTAATTAAAAGTCGGTCGTTCTGTAATGATATCTGCCATGATATCGCTTAGACCCAAGAAGAATTCTTACCATCTTCATTGACAATATAAGGTAATCGACCACAGTTGATCAGTTGTTTTTTTAAATTTCAATTGTTCTGGTTACAATAGATTTTGATTATTTTTAATTTCTCTGTTTTATGCAATTATAAAGTAGTTTTACAATACTAGACATACATTGATCAAAACATTCCTCAGGAATGAACCTGAAAGTATTCAACTGCTGTCAAATATCTGTATTCCATGTTGGAGTCTCCCCGAAATTCCCATAGATAAATCCATTGCTTATATCCCAAACAGAAGAATTTGTGAAGTAAGTCTAATTCATTTTTAGGAATTATTAAATAAATATTAAAACTATCATATCTTATTCAGCGATACACCAAAAACCAGGGACTGTTTGGAATGTTCAATCATAACTAAAAGAGGAGAGCTAGCTTTTTCATTGTTTAAATAGAATGCCACTGAGTCTGGATGGAAGGTTTTCACTCAATAGGCATATTTTTCATTTGTTATGGCCATTACAGTTCTAATTTTGAGCATAGGTAAATATAAAATCAAAGATCGTTAAGGTTAAAGTTTTGATGAAATTTTAATGTAATATTTGATATTTGATCGAGGACATAATGTAATATTAAGGTGTATACCTAATATTCTATAATATTCTTGATGTAGACTGTTGTTAGTAACACGACTTGCAGCATAATAACATCTTTAACGACTTTGAATTGGAAGGAATGAATACTTTGATATTCAAGTGCTTCTGCTTTCCTTTCAATACACTGGCAATTCAAATCCGAATTGTTCAAAAAAGCTTCGAGGTCGTTAAATCGAAAGATTTGAAGTCACGTCTAGGCCTGTTTTTTATTTAGTTGGTTGAATGAAAGTTATGTTTTTTTTTTTTTTCATGAGACTTCCCAACTAACATGCCCCAGTAAGTAAACCCGTAAGCTCTCGTTCGCTTTACATGTATATGTTGGCTGGGTGTGGTTAGTTCATTATTTGCTAGTTGCCAATGATCCGCACGGACCGCTGAGCTGGGATGTTCACAACAGGCTGGAGCGGTCGCCAGCTGTAGCTTCGGCCGGTCGAGGAACCATATCCGAAGCTCATGGTGACCATCATCGTCATTACATTTTATGGTTGACATTCTTGACAACTATTTGCTAAACGTGTTAGTTTTGTTCCAACCCGAATGAAATGATTTAGCTTCTATTGTGATCTGTACAGAAACAGCTGCAGTGATTGCGCCACGGCTATGAATTATTTATAAATTGGCAAATACAAAAGAAAAAATGTTAAGCAAATACTAATAAATTATTATGTTTAGTTCATTGAAATATGAGGCAGTTTATTTTTGAACTGTTACTCTATATGTTGTCTGTGTGTTGTGTGTTTTTGTTCTAAGTTTCGATGAAAAAAAAATGCCATGTAAGTTTTAATCTATCTACTAATCTATAAAAAAGATAAAATTAATTTTAAAATCCGATTGATCGCTAGGTAAATTGATAATCCATAATTCACCATACTCCTTTGTTAATATTTGTTTAAAAATCAAATCCTCGTGTAAACTTTATATTAAGTTTATTTCTGTGCAAAACAGAATAAAGAAAATCATTACGAGACTGTCAATCCAGAATTCATTGCTACAAAAAAATTATAATAATTATAGGCATCCGTAAATCAAAGTTATCACTGAAAGTTATTAGAAGTATTTTAATTGAATAACAGTCAAAATGATATATTGCACTCAGATTATTGGTCTTTTATAATTACAGAGCACCCAAGTAATTAGCTATTTGCACTCAAAGCAATGGAAGCAACATCTATTAAGTTGGTGGTTTCCTTCTTTTTTTTTTATGAAAAAAAAAACAGAACAGATTTGTGAAGAATTTGAAGTCGATTTTGTAATTACTTTTTACACCTTGAAGCTGTGATCTTTGTTTATTTTTATGGTCGATTCTACTTCTTATGATTTATTAATTTACTCTTGTGTATATAATAATTTCTTGGAAATATTCTAAAATATTTTTGTTCTTAATTATTTCAGGCGGATAAAGACGAAGAAGACGGAGTCACATTGGTATGCATTACAACTATATTCTATAACTAGATATATATTAAATATATTCTATTTAAATAATTTTTAATATCATTTATTCTTATTTCATTGTATTATAAGTTGATTTTTACATTTTTAGTTCGACGCCAAGTCTAGAGAGTGGATTGTAAGATGCGCACAAGGAGATTACCAGGCCATTGCAAAACTAGCTGCCGATAACCCAAAGCTTGTCAAATTCAAGGTTGGATTTTTTTATTTAAATTTATTATTTGATGGTTGTTTTATAATTTAGAAATACTATTCCGATTATTCATTTTTAAATTTTGTGAATCATATTTTTTTTTTGTTCGGACATTCCATATGAAATCTCCAGAGGCCTTAACCTCAATATCTCAGATTTTCATTATTCTTCGTGTATTAATTATAGCTGCTAAAAACATTACAAATCTATTTTTTTTCATACTTTTTACGTGGGTAGTTTTTTCTATTATAGAGTTTTGAAAATTGCGGAAATAGCCGAATTTCATCATGCTTTGGATCACAAAAATGCTCGTTTATTTACAACCGATGGTGCCTGGAAGGATGTTTGATTGCTCATATCAAAGCCTATTGTATCGGCTTTCCGTTTAATATATGTGACTTGGCAACCTATAAATAAAAATGTTTTTTATTTGTTTTCAAATTTTTGAAATCTCATAACCACCATCTTAGATTTTTTTTAATTTATGTTATTACGAGTACAACATATTTCGTTTTTTAATTTTTTTTTATGTTATATCAGGAAGAATATTAGCCCGTTATAAATATTAGTATATATAATATTATAATATATTATATATATTAGTATAAACCAGTGGGACATTTTTTTTCTTATTTATTTATTATCCATCCTTATTTATCTAAATTTAAGGCTCTTTTGATGACAGTCGAATTTTATATTTTTTGAATTGGGAATTTTTTGTTCGATATATAGAAATTTTATTCGATATACAGAATATTTTTTTCTAATATAAAGTCAAGATTCCTGAAAAAGGTTCGATATACAGAAGTTCGACGTATATATATATATATATATATATATATATATATATATATATATATATATATATATATATATATATATATATATATATATATATATACATATTTGTCTAATCTTATATTTATCCGTGGTGTACAATATCCCAGAGATAACGGGAATTTCCCTCAATTCAGTAACCTCATGCAAATTTGAATGATTTTTTTTTTTTTTTTTTTTTTTTTGGGTCCATTCTCCATTGGAAAATTTAGATTTTGCCAACAGGGAATGTTAGATTGGGACCGAGAGAGATAGAGCGAGAGAGGGGGGTTATAGTATTAATTAAAATGGCTAGAGACGGACTGATTAGGAGCGAGGAGAAAGTGTTGATTTCATTAGAGGGCAGCGGCCAATTGGCAGCGGACCTGCATATTCATCACCACCCGCCGACCATTACCGACTGCCCGCCCCTGCATTCAAATTCCCGCCCCCAATCAGTCATTCGTTATTGCCCCCGCTAGCACATATACACACCAGAGGAAAATTGTTACAATTCACCCAATCTCCCGCCACAGTCAATAAAGTCCCACTCCTCTCTATCTAACGCATCTATTTTAATCCCTTTCTATTTCGGAAATAATTAATTTAATCGTTTAGACCTGTGGGAAGAACTTTATTGTTTATGAATGCGAGCAAAAAAAACACTAAAAAAAAAACGAAAGAACAATTTTTGTGAGCCAATGGTATACATTTATTATTTTATATTTTTAATTTACACAACTATACCATAGAAGTCAAAAACTCCAGGTTTATAAGACATAAGAAGACAGAAAAATTTACCCATCTTTACTTTAATTTTTGTACCCCTACAACCCATAAGGGTTCTTGGATTTAATACTTAGTAATCACGTACCACAACCTGGCCTGACTTTGCAACATTCTTGTACACATTAATTCGTTTTATGTTTATAGAGAATATATATTTTTTTTAATATATATATATATATATATATATATATATATATATATATATATATATATATATATATATATATATATATATATATCGAATTGTGAACAAATTTCAAACTTTAGTTTGTATATTCAGTTGTTATCAAATCCACTATGAAACATCTTTGCAAAAATTCGATCATTTTTTTTATTTTTTGTTGGTTAGTGCATATTCAACCGGAATATCCTGACTTTGTACCAACATTAGTCTCTCGTTTAAAATGCCTAAATTCAAAGCACAGAATTACCTTATAGAAATCATTTAGTAATTTTTGTAGCTCATTCTGGTCAAAAAATGAAGATTACTTTAAAAAAAAAGTATTTACCATGCTGTTTATCAGATTTTCAAATATTTTTAGATTTTCCGTGTTTCCTCTTCATATATTTAAATAAACTGCTCCGTAGTTTGATTATCCGAGTCATCCAATACCAATCTTGCTTCAATGTTGACATTGCCTGAATATCATTTCCATCAACACTTCTTCCATCCTCTACGCGGATCTGCTTCCTCTTCCGTGGCTTTGGTACCCCAGCCCATTTCCCCCGTTTCTTCTCTAAGGTCTTTATGAAAGATATCTCTGTTTGGATTCGTTATATATTTGTCGATCCAAATACAGCAAGATCATTCATAAGAATAATCCCTGTAACTTCTCCTACCCGCTTTTCGTTTATATTTTGCCTACATTTTTTTTTACTTTAATGAAAAATGGTACCTCCATCTTATCTAGTAATGTAAAGTAGGACTGAAATGATGGTTCTAAGTGATTCCCGCTTCATTAACCACGAGATTAATTTTAATTAAATTTGATAATGGTCCTTTAGACGTTTATTTTCAGTAAAACACGAGTGGGAGTTTTAAACTAGGAAAAATGTTGCATAAAAATAATAGAAAATAAGCGAATTAAGTGTCTCTTTTACGGTGAAATCCACCAGTTGTATCCAATGGATGTTAGTCACATGGCACCATCTGTTTAGAAGTTACCTTCATTTCTCGGCTGAGGAGGTTATAAATGGTGCAGAAACTATTGGTAATTATTCAATGTTACCAGAGCATTGTGATAAAGTTAAAATATGTTTCATTCAGACATCATTCAGAATAAAACCTTGGAGCAAAGTCACGGGTCAATTCACGGGAGCAAAGTCAGGCCATTTTACGGTACTGTTTCTAGGCCTACTGTTGTGCAAGGAGGTGATTTGGCCAAGGATCACACTCAAGCGCCAATTTTTTTCCTCCAATTAAGGGTACTTTATACTTTATATCCACTTTATGGGGACTGGGTGATCCCTAAGTAGCTCTTCTGACCCCACGATCGATCCACGATATAAAGGGATAAATAAATATCAGCCACAGCAGGACTCGAACCCTGACTAGGAATGTGAATATAGATTTTTATCATATCGATAGTTTTGGTTATATCGAAATAAAATAAGAGTTCGATATATCGAAAAAAATTCGATATTTCAAGTTTCAATTATTTCTATCTTTTAAATATCCATATTTCTGTGCCGATATCATTAAGATCTTGTTTGTATAATATAGATATTTCTGTACCGACATAATTAAGTTATTATTTTTGTAATACCGATATTTCTGGGACGATTTAATTATGATATTGTTTTTATAATGTTGATATTTGTGTGCCGATACAATTAAGATGTTCTTAAAACATTTGGAAGTTGCTTAAATTAGCATTTACACATGTAGATGTGCTGCCGAAGTACAACTAGTTAATGTTAATGTCAACAATAAATGAAAAATAACATAAGATAGTTAATTATAGCGAGACGAATTAAAAAGTAATTTAGGAAGATTATAGGTTAGCAAAGACTATTTACATAAGCTAAAACAAGTAATGATCATATTTTCGTGTTTTCATTTAAATACTGATCGTATAGTTTATAATTGTTTTTTATCATACGTTATATGTTAATGTTATCTGAGAACAGTTAATTTCATTATCATTGTGAACTAATTGGGTTCTTAGTTAATAATAGGTTGCTGTTTCTTATTTCGAAATGAATTACCAAGCGTTACTATCTTACATGATTGTATTTCTAAGACGATCTTTTTAGTAATTTTTTTATTTCTTATATTTCGGGTTTCATTATGTAAATTTTTTTATTTATGTTAGCATATCTTTTATCTAATTATTAGGGTCTTAAAAACTTCAGCTTTCTTTTATTACCATTACCAAAATCGAAAAGTTTCAGATAGAAAGTTGTTTAGAGTTAAAATTATGAAGTACGGCATTGCTTTTCTGGTGGGCCTTTTGTGACAACAATATTAATCTGTCCAGTAGTTGCGTAGATAGGTCCTACATTTTGATGTGTAGATAATTTGGAACTGTTAGGAAGTGGGCTACATTTTTTTTATTTGTGCCTGCTTGGTTTCATAGTTTAGTTTAGGTTAACAATAACAATTCATATTTGAATCGGTGCCACACTCGTTGTAAAAGTTTTTCTAGACACAGTATTTTTACTTTCCTTACCATATAGGTGAGGAATGAATTGTAATCGGGTCAATTTTTTCATGTGCTGTTTTCAACGGATCTTGGCGTTCACACACCCTATTTGTTTTTGATTATTTTAATTAAATAATTTAATTTTCTACAAAAATATGTTAAATAAGCATTAAATTATTATTATCCATAATGATTTTAAATTATTAAATTCATAATTAAAATCCATTCAATTACCCATTTACTATCGTGAATAGGTCCAAACAAGAATATAACAAAATTAAATCATAATCGGTGTCGGAACTTCGAATGAAAAGTACGGCAGGATTTTCGTACCATTATGGGAGAGTTCAGGCTACTGTGCGACGTTACAAAGTGGGGTAACATATTTTTTTAGGTAGAAACAAAGTTGATATTCGTTTTTCGCGACTCAAAAACCCCGTAAATACGAACTTTCACAGCATACGAAAAATATTTTTTTTTTTTTGCTAAAAATGTTGTCCTTGCTGTCTTCGATTTTTGTTGGAAAATCTCAAAAATTGCGAAAATATTAACACGACTCCACCGATCCACAAGAAACTTGGGATTGGTTTAGGGTACGAACCGAAATGACACAAAACCGACCTCCGTAAACAGGGAAGAACCGGAGATATAAAATGTTAGAGCATTTGTTTATTTTATTTTACAGTACTTTTCCTTCCTTATTATGGCAGAAAACCTGAAACTTGATATGGGCTAGAGATCAGAAATTCAGGTTTCCAACGGTTGAAAGAACGTTTGAATTTGGATAAAATCCTGAGGAGTTATGAATGTTTATGTAAACGAACCATATCGGCAGGAAAAAAAATTCTCCAGCAAAAACAAGTCATAAAATTTCTATTTTTTTAATTTCCATGAGAATTATTATTCAAGGGTACTGAAGAACGCTAAGAATCTGATTTGATGTTTTTCTTAAAACATTGTTTGGTCTTGTTTATAAGAAGCGTCTTTTATTTTTTGTACATTAAATTCATTTAGTACAATCGGCAATATTTTGTTTTTTTAAATTTTACATGAAAAAACAAATCGATTGTTCAATGAGAATTTTGAAATCGATATAGAGCAAAGGCAGAAAACAATAATATAAGCAATTGTTGAAATTATATATAATAATTGTTTTCTCGGCTTCTATGGCGCATTGTGAAGAGTCCTTGGGTACATGTCTAATATTTTTCGGCCTAATATCACCAAAAAAAGTATAATTGAAATCGGTAATGCCACGTCCTTTGGGAATCTCCCTATATTATTTTTATTTCGGCACAGAAAGAAATCAGAGCTGCTAATCTAACAATGAAAGTGCGTGGTGTTAATTTTGAATGCTTTCTTAAATTTTATTGAGACAAATTGTTTCCGAGTAATGCTGAGAGAGGTAGGCGTCAGAATAGTTGTCTGTGTCAGTCAGTGCAATTAAGTTTTATTTAAGAAAATTTGTTATATATATATATATATATATATATATATATATATATATATATATATATATATATATATATATATATATAACTTAGCTTACATTACATTAGCTTATTTTGTAAAATTGTTTGTCCACTAAACGTAAACCAAAAATCTTTATAAAGCGAATTAAAACTACTTCAAGTTATTTTTTCTCGCGGGCAAGGGAAGTGTGTTGCCTACACTGCCTATGTGGTTAATCCGGCACTGAGTCCGAAGATGAAAATTTTAATTAGTCATAACTATTTTTAGTATTATAATATATCATCAAATTCATGATTGTATTCCTATGTTATTTGGTTTGAATGTGCTGGTCGGTCAAGTCAGGGTCGTCACTTTCTTTTGAGACACGGAAAGATCTTGGTTTTTGAATTAAATTTTTATAATTACTGCTGCTTGATGATATGCTTGCTGCTTGATGAGATCACTTAATAGGTATATTCCGTTAATAATAGGTATATTCCGTATTTTAGTTTGAAATATCGAGTTTGAAAAATATAAAGAAGAAGAATGCTGTTTTTTTTGTTACATTTCTCGATTGCTGATGAGACAGTTCACTCTTCGCACACTGGGGTATTTCATATTTCGCTCAGAACCTTATTATATATAATAATGTTATTTAAAGATCAAATCCAAGAATATAGTTAGAAGGCACATTGTTTACATATATCACTTAATCCTATACTTTCCTCTTGGTCTCAGTCTATGTTTGACCATCTAAGGAACAGTAATAATTTTTTGTGTGTAAATAAATCATCTAAATTTAATAATATCCAGTTAAAAAAGAGATATATAGGTCCTATGCCAATACTATTAATGCATTTTTATAAATTCATAAGGTGGAAGCGAAATTTCTGATCATAAACTTTTTGTTGTTTTTTAAACTTTTTGTTTTAAAATGTAGCGCAAGTGTTTCAAACTTTTATCTGCAGTTAAATTTCCACACAAGATTCCATTATAACGCTGGAATTACTAATAAAAAAAAATTAAAAACATAAAGTTTATGTTCAGAAATTTCGCCTTCGCCTGATTAATTGATAAAAATGCATTAATATTTTTTTTTTAATAGAATCTACGTACCTGTTTTTGAATCGGACATTTTTGAATTTAGGTAATTTATATTACACAAAAAAAAAATTATAACTATTCCTTAATGGCTCAAACGTAGGCTCTGACCAAGACCAATGTCCCAATGGTTATATGATAAATGTAAACAATCAATGTGGCATTTATACTACTCAACATTTCAACAAAATGCCAACACTTTCTCCTTTGCTACTACACTTTCTCCTAAATATTTGTTTCTATATGAATTTAAAACAGATGACCTGCCTACTAAATGGAGCATGTTTTCTTCTTCCTTCCTCTTACACATAGCACATGTATATACAATATCATTCATTCATGGTTTACAATAATATCAAAAAGCGCTCCTATAGTCTTAACACTGAATCAGTCCCATAAGGGTTTCATCATTTATATAGCTAACATGGAAGTCAAGTTTTTTATACAGCAAATGATTCACAGCACACATTACAGTTATCAGTAATTCTTTTTTAAAATTTTCTTTGGCTTTATCAATTGTATTTCGTTTGACGCTCCCTTCTTTCCACAGATACAAAATTACTATCGAGTACACAGCCCAAACTATCGCCTAATTCTATCAATTCCTTGTACCAGCTATTATTTTTCTTTTTATTCCTTCTAGTGCTAAAATTTTTGGTAATCTTTAAATTTTCATATTTTAAAATTTTTATGATGTAATTTACATGCAACTTGCTCCCACTATGATGTTACAGAACTCACAATGTGCAATGCCCTTTATAGTATTTGGCCTTAATAGTATATTTTGTTATATACCTGTGTTAAAGCTTTTAAAGCTTCCAAAGTTTGATTTTTAATCACATAGACCAGTTATTTTTTGGTTTATTGTAGTTAACTTTGTTTTATTGAATTAAAAACAACGAAAAAGAATTGTTTGAGACGAAAAGATTGTTGAGCAAGTAAAGAACTGGGGAGCCCCGTGTAATGACAATCTCGTTAAAGAAAGGATAAATGAGGGTAGTGGAGTGGAGGAGTGTAGGCGAGGCACTTTTTGTCCCAGGCTACATCCATTGAGCCCTGCTATTTGTTGAGCAGTAAATATCCTCAGCGGCCTCTCGCTCTTGTGCATTAATTAAAATAAGTCTTTAATTGTAGCAGAGATAACGCTCCGATCCCAGGCGAGCCGCTTTGTAATAAATCAACCGATCTTTACTTCCACTATCTCCTTATATATTTAGTTAGGCGAAATATTTTATTCAGCTTGTTATTCGTTAATAGTTGGTTCTACTAATGGCCCGGCTCTGGTCCGGTCGCATGAATAGAATAATGGGTAGGAGTCCGGAATAAATCGGGCCTCTGGTTTGTGTCCGATAAATATTAGCTGACTACTTGTTTGTGGTTTTGTGATTAAATTATTATTATTTTTTTTTTTGAGCTTCCAGACCTTCTGAACCTGTTTGAATGTTGAAAATGTTATTTATTACAAATATGTTGCGACGGATGGTGACTCTCACTATTGCATGAGTATTATCTTGCTGAAAGAGTTCTAGTTTTTATCGAGTAAAAGTAAAAAGGAAATGGCAATTTTGGAATCTAGAAGGTTTTTCACTGCAATGTTATTTGGGAAACCCCTCTCCCCCCTCCCATACATTTGAATCAAGTTTAACATTTTCAAACCTCATCCTAATTTATATTAATTTAAAAAAAATAATTGAATATTTGTGCATTGTGTTAAAAAATGTATTTGAAATAAAATGAAATCCCCCGTAAGTAATAACAACGCCATCTGCATACAACTAAAACTTCGTTGAGGGTGAAAGAACTTTTTATTAAAATCAGCCCTTTATAGGTGACCTTTGATATGGAGTTTATTGATGGTAGCAATATGACGGCTGAAATAACTAGGATATTGAAGAGATAAGGAGTATATAGATCTGACCTAAAGTAGATAGTGGTATTTCACATTCCACCGTTCTTTAAAAAAAACATAATTATATTAATAAAATATATAAAAACTAAAATAATAAAATGTCCTATTTAAAATTGTTTAACTGGTTTTCTGAAAAAATCCCGGTACACAATCGATTATTCCTTATGAAATAAGGCAAGATTCTCCCTTTCATTTGAGATAGATTTTTAATTCGCGCTTAAATACGATGTAAATTATTCTAATATTTAGGAATCCCAAAAAATAAATTTCAGTCAAGAGGTGTTTTAATTTTTTAAAGCATGAAGCGTTCAATATTCAAAATAAACTAATAAACTGCCTTGGCGGTGGCCGAAAAGTCAAATCGTTACCTCAAGTCTGCTCCGGTGCCGGTTCGAATTCAGCCTGGACACGAAATTTATTTCGTGAGGGACCCACGGAATGAATCTTGACTGTTAATCCCATTGTGGTTGGAATTAGTTGGCAACGTATAGGAATGGCCCATTCTGTTTGTCTTAATAGCAGTATAACACTAATAAAAAAAGTTTTCTTCTGTGATGCTTGTTTTGAATCAGTTAATTATGGATGCTGAGCAGTTCTAGATGAATTTTTATTTTTCGAAAGGGCGCAATGAGAATTGGTAGATATTGTATTAAATGATTGGTAACCTCGATAACCGAGTGATAAAAGAAGAACGGAATAAGGAAATAGCTCAGGATAGCAAAATAAAACAAATTTTTATGAAATTGAAGTGTTATATGAAATATTTATTTGCTTGTAGTTAGATCCTTTATGTATATGGGTGGCTTCTACTTGGATTTATTTTCAAAGTGACGAACTGTGATGATATGAGATTTGTCGAAAAGATTAAGGGATATGACGCTGTCCTTGTTTGGAGGTGGAAGAGTTACTAGAAGTAGCAGTGAATTTGTTTCGTAATATAGGATCTTGAGATGATTTTTAGTTTTAGCTCATTGATCTTAATTAATTTCATGGGCGGCTTAATGGTCCATTGAAATTTATGTATAGATTGTTACATAAACAAAATGAAAAGAAAGGTTCATAAGTTTCCTTCATGTGGAAATAATCTGATAATCTATTAAACAACTCATGTTCCTTCCTCTTTTGATAATAAAACCAACGTTAAACAAAAAGTCAGTACATTCATGATCATTACAAGTTATCCATAGTTAAAACCACCCGGATACAAATCCTTGCCTACTTTTTTCCTGTTTGTAACCCTCCACTAACGACCTCAATGTCGATTTATTCGTAATCAGTGAGCTGCCAAAAGGAAATCTGAAACCGGTTGGTATAGTAAATTATCTTACCTTTAGGGCAAACTGTCATGATGGCTAGGAATTAATATATAAGAAATAGTCTCAATTTCCATAATCCTTGTTCCAACATCATTCTATGTCGCAACTCTATTCACGATATCTGAAGGTTGTAATCACATTTGGACGTTTACGCATGTCTACAGTAAATTGCGGTTATGTCAACGTAAACTGCTTCTATTACTTAATTGTTTCTTATTAAACAATCCTCACACCATTTGTTCTTTAGGCTTGATGGATATTCAACAAAGTTCACTTCATTAAAAGATCAAGATCATTTGTAACTTTAAATTAAAATAAATGAATAAACAGAAAGTATATATAAAGATAAAAATAATTTGAAAATATGTACATAAAAACGAAATTAAATAGATATGTAGAAATAATAATAATAATAGAATTAATAAAAAGCTAAAATTAGGAAAATTTAAGTTGATTAAGAATAAAACAAGTCTTCTTGAACATATTATTTTAATCATTTAACACTTTCAAGATTTTTTTCATTGAAACTCTTTGATATTTAATTCAAACCTAAAAAGTTGGAAACCTGCTAATTTTATAGATAATATTTTTAAAAAAAAATAAAAAATTACGTTTGCTAATTAGCATTTCATCTTTAGTATTTTATTTTGTCGCTGTCCTAAATGAAAAAGGTATGTCTTTCATATTTTTCGATTTTCCTTGATGTTTCTTCTTTATACAATCTTTTCAATGAGCCCTTAAGAGATTTTTTCACTTGATACCGTGAGAAAGATTCTACATATTTGATAATTAAACGTTAGCCGATTTCAGCTAATCTGACTTTATTAAGTTGCCTTACGTCTGAAGTTATACTCGGATCTATATGATTACGTTAGCGGAACAGAGGATCATGCTATGAAAGATTGAATGGCTAAAGGTTTGGACACTGATAACTTATACATAGCAGTAGCCAGTAGCCTAACGAACTACAGGATAGGTTAATTGGGTGGATGCGTGGAGAGTATGAGTTAGTGTCGGAGCCCCTGGATTTATGATGACTACCGTCTCTGATTGGGATCCTGTAATCAGTAGCTCTGTTTGTATTCGGAAGGTAATAGGTTCCTTTAATCGAGTCGCTTTATCAATTTGTGTCTTGTAGCCCCTTTACCATTCCTAATCTCTCAGCGGGTGATTAACAAGGATTGATAAAAATGAATTAAAATTCTTGACCCTAGGTCCAATTTCTGACAAAGATAAATAATCTCGTGAAACTATAGAATCAAATTCATAAGTGCATATATCATGCTTTGACATTTTAAATTTTAAAATAATTGGTATAGTTTTAATTTTTTTTTTTGCTGCTTTCACATGCTTAATTAAAAAAAAATTAAATTTCATTTAATCATAATCTTGAATCCAAAAGCTATGTAACATTGATGCACTAGGGCAGCAATTCCTAACCTTTTTCTACCTTCTTCTGGAGTACATTTTGAGCTATCAGTCAGGTGGTGGATACCACATTTTTTTTTCTCTTAAATGTTTATTTGAACATTTTTTATTATATTTAAAAGGAAAAATAATAATTTTAACGAATGAAACAGTTTTGTTTATATTATTTTATAGTTTAGGATATGTAAATTTTCTTAATAAGAAATATCAATGCTGAGTCAATGAGATCTTTGGCATTGCCATTACTTCATAAGTTGAAGAATATAATAATAATAACTATGCTTGAGACACACATTTTGAGATTACAATGAAAAAACTAATTTGAAACAATGAAGTAAAATACGGACATTTGAGCAGGTTACTTTTTATAAGTTTAAATCCAGTACTACCAACCTTGTATTCAATTTTTGGTAGTGTCAAAAAATATGAAAAACAAAGCAATGAGGAAGATTGACAGGAAAATATTGTTAAAATACTATGAAGTTTATAAATTTCTATTTTTAGATAAACATACTTATATTTACAACTATCAAAATCCGGCAGACGTTGGTATGCCTGTGTAAATTTATTTGCCCCTATATGAATGATCTGTATGTAATTTAGAATTTATAATGCGTTGTGAAAAATGAATAATGTTCCATACTGACTATATTTCATCATTCCTATTGGTATTAATTGATGATGAACTAAATACATTTTTTTCCCGTGAATGAACAATATTTTTGACTATTGCATTCGCTGTATAATTGAAACAACTTAAAATAATTCAAACTAATTTTACTTTTTATAACATTATTTATCTGTGTTCAGGAAACCCTATTACATCAATATCTCTAGATATCAGTTTACTTTCGCTGAATTGAGAAAATGCTTAGCATTATTGCGGTCTTTGCATATATGTTTGGCTTATATACGTACTGTTTTCTCTTACAAGCAATGTTTAACTTTAATTCTGGAGATCTTTTGTTTCTCCACAGTTAGAAAGTTAAAAAAAAATATATGTGTACACACATCTATATTTTATTTCCGTATAAGTAATTAGTATTGTAATTAAATGGTCCAGAAATACATTTTATCTAAAATTCATTCGACCCAATTTTGCCCGTTTTTTATAAATCTTTCTCTTCATATATTTTTACTTATATGCATTTTATTATTCACTGACTTTGCATATAACTTTAAGCACTGGCATACGCTGGGTATTACAAATACGATCCAACTCCATAATCCTCTCCGAATCATTTATCGTGACGATATGAACGAGACTTATCTTCGAAGTTCATGTCTCGTAGGTAGCAAACCTAACTATTTCATTTTGGCTGGTTTTAATTTTTTTAAAAATCCTGTATTTATTCAATCGTTTTTTATCTTCTTTGTGTATTCATTCTTGGAAACTTCTTTCTCCATATCAGCATCCTGAAAATTCAAATTCATATAAGGCTTCGATCTATGAAAGGTGGTATTATGTATAAACCGGTCGGGTTACTAATAATATTGTCGATGAAGAGGGAGCGGTTGGCGGTTACCTACGGAAGGTAATAGGTGAGCGGTTGGTTTAATATTCATCAAGGGAGCTGATCCCAGTGACCAGCTTGTCCGCCTTAACCTTGTGCACACAACACTCTTGTCATCCTTCGGCTATCTCTCGATTAGATCCTCTGATGAAATAATATCAAACTTAGCGAGGTTGACCACCAATCTCTAATAGGAATTATATTGTAGCCTTGTATAGTGGAGTTAAACCGCTCTTCGGGTGGAAATCAGGTAGCAATCGTTTTAAGATTAATTAGTATAATTTTAATAAAGGAGACAAAAAACTCAAATAGAAATTTTACATGATTGTTAGGATATAAATGGAAGATTCCATAAACGAACTCTAGAGTCTCTCAAATAATGGGAAACAACTAACCTTTCCATATTTCGCCAAGTCAGGCATCAACAGGGCAGAAGAAAAATAAAATAAAATAAATAATAAAAAAAAAAGATCATTTATACAATGGCATCTTACAGTGTAAATAGATACACCAAGAGACAGCACTCCACTACAAGACATCTAAATGCTGAAAGAAAAGAGAGGTTATATGGAAACAATTAAAAACTGATTATCAAAAAACATAAAATTCTCTTTCTCTTACTAAACAACCAAAATGTACCATACAAATAAATAAAATAGTAAAAAGAAAAGGAAAATAACAAATACAGAACAAAAAAGTGCCCTGGAGAGGAAGGTCTATTTCAAGAAAACAGTGGATACACGACCGTTCTACAAAATTATATTAATATAGAAAGAGAAAAAAACTCAAAAAGAGGCATAAAGTGATTGTTAGTATATAAATGGAAAATTCCTCAAACGAAGCCTAGAGTCTCTAAAAGAATGGAAAACAACTATCCTGTCATTATATATATGGACCTTCCCCTCCTGTGCATTTTTACTTTCCTATTTCTTTTGTATTTGTCATTTTTCTTTCTTTTTATTATTTGATTTGTTTGTATGGTGTTTTATAAATTTGTTTAGTAGATTGCTTAATAGGTTGTTTAGTATGAGCATTTTCGGTTTTTTGATGATGAGCTGTTTTTAATTTAAGCTTTCCTCTGCTATTGTTATATTATATTATTATTATTAAATTACGCTGTATTATATTATATTATATTATATTATACTATTAATTTATTATATTATTATGCTATTGTTATATGCTATTGTTTTATCTTTATATATGCAAGATATTTTTATTTAATATGATTATCTTATCCATAAGTTTCATAAGATCAGAGAGTTTGATGTCCTGTACCAGTTGAGAATTTTCATGGCCGATGCAGAAAATTTATTGACACTCCTGCGGCATACCTTCTTGGTTGGTGGGAAGCCGGATGGACAAGTGTACTTGCTGACTGCATCTTCTTGATGAACCATTGGTCAACAAACAGTGGTTCCTTATCAAGTTCCGAACTCGAGGTTGTAGTTGTACAACTTATTGTTCAACTACAATATCTAATATTGGCACTAGTGATTAAATGATTTAGGGGTTGTGTACTCGTATATACAGTAATCTCTCGTTATCACATACACTGATATCGAACAATTTTGGGCATCAACAGAGAGAAATTTTAGGCTAACAAGAACTTATTCTAGGTACGAATATTTAGTTGACCCTTTCTTCTTCTGCAGATATTGGAAAGCCACCTAGAAATTATATTTTACATGTACTCAGTACACTACATAATTTTTTAAAGATCAAAGCTACCTTGATTTGAATTTTGATCATGATTTCGATATTACATATTTATATAAAATGAATAAATGTATTGATTGTGAATTTATTTTTTTAAAAATGAATATATGAGAACATATATGTATAAAGAAATTTGTAGTCAACCGGATAAGAGAAACTTATTCATATTAAAAGAAATTTCAGTTAAAACAATGCTTTTAAAAACGAACTGGAGAATTTGGTACTCCAACGAGTTCTCAATCTTATCAACATTTCAAGTGTTTA
The DNA here is from genome assembly GCA_948150685.1 of Rhaphigaster nebulosa. Taxonomy (NCBI): domain Eukaryota; kingdom Metazoa; phylum Arthropoda; class Insecta; order Hemiptera; family Pentatomidae; genus Rhaphigaster; species Rhaphigaster nebulosa. Next base: position 131,919,548 of record OX411306.1, read on the forward strand.
ATGTATGAAATCGCGGATTAAGATACCTTGCATTGCTTACGTTATACCTTGCATTGCTTACGTTATTGATTTATAACTTTCGGATACTTCTTTAATTTATGGAACACAAAATAAGTTAATCTTTAAAAAAAAATTATTAGGTAAAACCTAATAATTCTTATGATATTTCAGCACAGACTACTCTGCCCAGACTATTACATGTCGCTGGAATAGAATCGGAGGACTTATTTATTGGGCCCTTGCGTAAGAGTTGCGTAACCGAGGGTCAGTTTTATGTATGTTGAAATCGCTTATTATACACGTAAACAGCACATTTGTAATCATGGCGTATCAACGTTCTGTTCAGCTGATAGTAGACTCTCTTGACAGGTCATAAATATAAAATTTCAGATGTCTTACTCATTATGTCCTTTAATATACTGTGCATAAGGCATTAAGAATTATTGATGACTTTACAGTTTTCAGACGTATCTAATATGCACTCAATGATTTTTTTTTCTTTTTATTAATGATTGCTATTTTTTTCTATTCTGTCTTTAGATGTAGTTGTTTTTAGCACACGTTGAAATAACGTGAGCCATATCTAACATCTGATTAACTATTGAATGAAGTATGATGTTTAAAAAACATTTTATAGTAGCTAGTGACTTAGTGCCTTTTATATTTCCTCAATTGCAAGGAGAACAATGTTCATTGGATCCATACAAATATTGTGCAATGCAAAAAAAAAAATAAATAAATAAATAAATATAAATAAAAATCACGTGTTTTAATTATCCTATTGATTTAATTTAATTTCCCTCAATAACCCCTTCATTTAATAACCCCTCAATTTAATTTCCTTTTTTTAAAAGTTGGCTCTTTTTGAGAGTAAGATCTATGCCCGCCAAAAGAGAAAAACCTGTAAGGAATTGGGCTCAAGGATAATCTAGGACTATTTATTGTGATTTTTCAAATTCATTTTTACTGGTAATAATGTTTCGGAATTTTTTTGTTTCGATATATTGCCATATTGTTATCATATCTTGTTACCATATTGTTTCGATGACTTTTTATGGCTTGTAATTTTGTGATAATATATATTATTTTTCTTTTATTATAGTTTGTTTCCATGATTAATTAATCTGTAAAAATAAACTATTCAAATTTTGTGGAAAAAAAGTTGGTTTATTCTTAAGTGATTTAGACCAGAAATCTCTAATATGCTTCGTGCTAAAGTAAAAATAATTTAAATTTCTATTCCTGTAGTTTATTCACATAAACACTACATATTTGAATTATTTTCAGCAACTTACACTTTTTTACGCCATCTCTCAATTTACAATTACGACAATTCTGTGCACTATATATTTTGGTTCGTCAAGTTATAATAAAAAGAAACATTGTAATCAATATCTTTATAGAAAACCTGTTAATTGAACATTCGTAACCTCACAAAATGAATAACTTTTCTGACTACAGTGTAGATAATTTCTCTAAACATAAACTGCAGATAATCTCTTCTCATCTCATAACAGCAATTTCTTTATTATTAACGATGACAATACTTCTCCTTGCTATATTTCCCTTTAAAGGCAAGTGAAACTCAAAATTATAGACGGTACAACATTTTCGTTTATTACATTTAATTACCATATGTTTTTTCCGTCCGTCTCATCCATTGTTCATTTTATTACTGTTATTTTCGGAAATTTATTTTTAATCTGGTAAAATATTTTTTTCCCCTTAATTAATTATCATAGTTTATATTTATCCATTACTACTGACCATGGGAGCCATTTCGAAAATTCGGCATTTAAGCCCTGTTGGACTATTTCCATGAGGATAAGACCTAGCTAATATTAAAGTATATTTAATTGTACATTGGTATAACGAGTTTAATCAAAATCGTTAGAGCCGTTTTTTGAGAAAATTGTAAAAAAAGTGTTGACAGTATTCTCACTATTTCACTTTATTCAATCATATGGTACTTCTTCCTTTCCATACTATTCACAATTCTTCCAAAAAAGTTCAAAATTTCACTTTCAATTTTTCGTAAGGGCTTATAAGACTTTTTAAATGATTAAATTTCAGGAAAATTTTCCTTATCACGTTTTGGACTTTTCTTGTCCATTTTCAAGTGATATTTATACTCCACTTTTTCATGTAGTTCAAACAATGGTATTCAACTAAATAGAATATATGACAAATAAGAATTATATTTTACGAAAATAATAACAGGACAATAATCTTACATTGATATATAGGGATGAAAAAGTGGAAGACCTTTGTAAATACCTAAAAAAAATTTAAATCGTAAACAATATAATCATCACTCGTGTTAACAAGTTGGCAAACTCGTACTTGCGAATGGAGACAAATATGTTTTGTTTCTTTTTGTCTTTTTAAAAGGATTTCTAATAATTATATTTAAGAATTTAAGAAGCTGTAAAGCTATGTCTACGCTGTTCGATTGACGAATGGAGAAGAGAACGTTCAGCATGCGACGCCGCTGTTCCGAATTTTCAAAACAACTAGATATAAAACTTACAGAAAATTAAACGGTCTTTAAAATTGGTTACGTCAAAGTTTTACCTAAAATGCGCTGGAAGCGAGCTGCTGAGGAAATGTGAACAAAAATTTTCGTTGACCTATAAAATTTGATTACAACTGATCTAGGATGGCAGACGTCCATATTTCCATTCTATTATCAGAGCACTTTCGGCCAAGACGATCAAAAATTTTCTTAAAATCAGACACGTTTTTTGGCCTCAGCTCTCGGACTATGCCTAGATGGTAAGAAAAGTAAAAATAATTATTATGAAAAGTCGTATGTACATTTTTAACCAACTGCAAAAAGGAATATTATAATTATATTAGATTAGTTCATTTGTTATATAATAAACAACATTGAATATCTTGTGAATGATTTCCAATATAGAAATCAGATACGGTAGGAGGAAATGAGTGGTTGAAATTTAAGGAAAAATTGTGTGTTTAGGAGTAATATACAAAATTAAAAATTTAAAATTAAAAAAAGAGTCGAAATCGAAAAGTACAAATGAATCACTAAAGGAGATTCCAAATAACGGGTCTAGGTAACAGTGATAAGTGGCACATAATTAAAATTAACACTAGGACGGAATGTAGAAATCTTATGGCTAGGTAAAGGTGATTTATTTAAATTTGTTAGGATAAGATTTGTGGATCTTAATTCTAGTACAAAATATAATGGATGGTTATGGAAACATCCATGACTTCAAAATTTTAGTTCTAATTTTGGTCTAAACCAATTTACTGTAAATAATGATCAGAATATAAAACGGAAAAGAAGGAATAGACCCGATGAATATCTTTTCAAGTAAAAATAATAAAAAACACATCCAATATAAAGGACCAATTGTAGGTAATGACAGCCATTCTAAAGAAAGCTCAACTGGTTTCATAACAAAAAATATTAGAATAATAAAGGACAGTTATAAAAGAATGTAAAGAAAAAAGAACCGAGAATAGTCAAAGGAAAAAAAGAAAATAGAAACTGTACTAGAGCTATTTGCATCGGTAGGAGAGCAAAGAGTCCGGAATCCGACATAAGAAAAGGGAGAGGAACCGTGAGATAGGGCGATGGGATGGTCTAATGTGTTACTGAGTGTGTTCAACTGATGTTTGATTAAGTGTCGTTAAGGAGGGCTTGTTTAAAGGAGATGATTTGTCCTAACGGCGGCTCATCAGCCCTAAGGTCGCTCTTTCATTACCCGTCGTAAGAACAGGGGCATTACTCGACTTTCCCAGGATAATGTCTTCTTCTCCAGCGGGTAATGGCGGGAAAAACTTGGACACCTCATACGGTAATAGGCGGTCTATCCCAGCAACCTCATCATTGGTCTCCTTCGAAATGTCTTCCAATCTGAGTAGATGGAGTTACTGTTCCTTCCAGGAACTGCTAATTAAGGTAAGATTAGAATATCGACACGCGATTTATCGATATATCGGAGTTGAAAAACCGATATATTATATCGATATCTTAACATCCGATATATCGATGATATCGATATTTTACAACGATGTATGGATCACACCATATGCTAAACTATATTACAGTAGAATCTCGGCAATTCATATCCCAGTAATTCGTATAGATTTTCTGGTCTCTTGGAAGTCTCTCATTATTTCGTATAAAAACACTGCAATCTGGTTCCCCCTATAATTCTTATTTATTTTCGTCTTCCAAGTCATTACTCGTATTCCAAGTCGTTTACATTTAAACACCTTATAATTCGAATTTCTGAATAAAAAATCTGGTTAACTAATCTTTTCAAGAGGAGAGCTGAGTGAGTGAGAGAGGAGTCGTTTCTATGAATTTCGGTCGGTTTACCTTTTTTTTTTTTTCAGTTCTCTTTAAATAAAATTGTAAAAAAACCTGTAACCATACTGTTAGCCGACAACATAGATTGATCTGAAAAATTAAGTTCGCTCATGACTGGCAAATCCGCGAGTGCAAAGTGCTTTATAAACAAAAACTTTACCGAAGGCATGTATCATAAGTGAAATTTTCTACGAATGGGTACAGATATGGAATAAAAAACAGCGAAAATTTTCAACTGTGTATTGATAATTGTACGGCCCACAACAGTACCACATCACTCAGCAATGTTTATCTTCTGTTTTGCCTTCCAGCACAACCTCTAAGCTGCAATCTTCAAACTTGGCCATAATTAAACGATTTTAGACATTTAATGCGAGGAAGTAGTGATGCAACTGTTAGAAAGCATCAAGGATGGGAATCACCATCCTCAAAATGAAGAACTCCCATGACTTTTCGAGATTTCGCCTATTTTGACGAAGGTTTAGCAGTAGTTTGGATCTCTTAACTGACGAGGAAATTTTGACTCCGTAAAAAAAGGACATGAAGGAGAAATTGATGTGCCGACGATTAGCTCTAAAATGGCGAAATAATGCATCTACAACGTGTCATTTCTTAGCAAAATCGGATGTTTGTGTAAACGTATTTTCTGCTCTGAACATGCTTAACGAAGCCATCGATGAGATCCGTCTTCAAGGATTGCACCATAAGAAAATAACCGATTTTTTTTGTTGATCTAACTATATCTTTGGATTTCCATTCATATTAATACAATTTTGTATTAATTTTGTTATTTCCTATTTTTTGCCGCTGATTATTGGAAATCTCGAGAATCTACTGTATTTTATTTTAACAATTCCCTTTATTCGGTAAAACTCCAGCATTGTAACCCCAAAATGGCGGAGGTCTAAATTTTTAAGATCACCCTAAAAATCGAGATGTCCTCCATGTTGGGGCTACCATTCTGGAGTTTTACCAGTAAATATAACAAACAATATTTAATTACCAAATAATAATTAGTAAACAAGATTTCCTTGCAAATAATGTTGATTCCTATGTACAGAAAAATTGATGATTTATGTAAATGATGATGGTACTGAAATGTATATCAAATAAATTACATGCTTTTAGATGAATGTTTTGAGAATGCACAATACAATCGGAAGAGTTATAAGATAAATTAAAATTTGGAAAGTTTGAAGGTTTTATTATTGATAAACTTCTAGAAGACTATAATATATCAAATATGGCTAAAAGTCTTCAAAATAAAAATATGTTATAATATTTTTTTCTATGAAGTATAATTCTTTTCTATTTTTTTTATAATGATTCATGGCTAACAAAAATATTGTTTTATAAATAATAATCATTATATTATTTCGTAACCTTCTTCACAGTTTAATAATGTAAATAGTATTTAATAATACTCATTTGATGCACTTTCTTTGCTTTTTCATCCATTTCCTTTCAATATAGCGATTATCGGTGGATATCGATCTTTGGTTTTGCGATATATCAAAATATCGAATATCGATATTCCAACCTTAAATTAAGGTAAGTTATGGACGATTGTTAAAGCTCTGGTACAAAATTATCACCATAGGAATACTTGCAAATAATTCTTACTTATCAGATGTCACTCGGTATGGAGTTGAACCGATGTCCTCACTGTTGGACTTCCAATTCGACTTATTGAAGAAAATATTGAAATAACCGTTTCTCTTTCTCTAAATTTGTTATTTAAATATTACTTTGCGTCTGTTGAGAGTAATTACAAATATTTTGTATGGATATTGTTGGAAATTTAATCCTTTACAAGATTGGTTGTTATGCATTTTTCACTGAAAAATAGTTATTAAGGCGAAACCTCAACTTGTTGCGTTTTCTTGATATTGCCGATGTTTACGGTCCCGCATCTCAGCAGCTGTTCCGAATTTTAAAAAATATTACAGATAAAACTTTCAGGAAATTTAACGTTCTTTGAAATTGGTTATGCCAAAGATTTACCTAAATTACATTGGCGGCGAGTTACTAAGGAAAATCTGAAAAAGGTTCACTTTCTCTAAAATTGCTATTTTAATATTTCTTGGCGTCTATTGAGAGTAATAGCAAATACTTTGTAAGGATCATATAGAAATTTAATCCTCTACAAGATTGGTTATTATACATTTTGCAAAGAATTGCACTAACAAATAGTTATTAAGACGAAACCGCTTAATATCTAACTTTTTGCGTTTTTGACATTTTGCCGATTGGTACGGCCCCGAATATCAGTTGCTGTTCCGAATTAAAAACTAAATAAACAACTTACAGAAAATTTTACGTTCTTTAAAATTGGCAATGTCAAAGTTTTACCTAAAATTCACTAAAGGCGAGCTTCTGAGTAAAATCTGAAAAAAAAAGTGGCGAATTCGTTGACCTATAAAATTTCATTGCAGCTGTTCTAGGATGGCAGACTTTCATATTTCCAGTCTATTATGAGACTACTTTCTGCCTAAACGATAAAAAAAATCCTTGAAATCAGACACGTTTTTTGGCCTCAGCTTCCGGACTGGTTAGCAAGATAAATATTATAATCCTGCCAATATTTCGATGTGCAGTTTTCAACTGATCTTTGCGTTTCAGAACCCCTTGAGTCTTAAAAACGCATTTTAAATCATCGGTCTGACTGAGTGTGTTATTTTTTATATCTTATTTTGTAGGATTTTGGCATCCGATGCTTGCTTAACAAATCTAGTACCCTGTGCGGTATAACGGATGCGCAATAGAAACGAAAAAAAATAATTTTTTTCTATTGACTATAGCGCCAAAACGGCTCTAATGATTTTGATAAAAATTTCCTAAATTATTCATTTTTATTAGGAAAAAAAGTTATGAATGAACAAAGTTTTATTTGCGAATTACTCAAAAAGGAAACTTTTTTTGCTAATGAATGTTTTAATAAAAGTTATTTTTTATTTGGGTTTATAATGTCCATTCCTAACCTTTTAAGCCAAACAAGGTGGGTTATCCTACAGGTTGTCAACCTATCCTAGTCAGAATGTGAAGTCCACGAAATAAATTACAACCCGCTTGGGCCGGATTAAAACCGGCGCACAGGCGGGAAAATTGTCCATTCAGTTTCCTTAAAAACTCTTGTTTAAAAGATGATAAACAAAAAATATTTTTTTTCATTTCTGAGCATGAGATGTCCTTTATTAGTTAGAGCGATTTTTTCTAAATTCTTTCTTCACTTTACTTTAAATAAAACAGTTTATTAGGTATTGGGCCATCAAAAGGGGAAGAAATGAACTAATGTCCTTCTGTAAGAGCTTTCTAGGTATATAATTGCCTTTTTCAGGTATTTACTACGTTTGCACGATTTATAAATAATTATTATTTGAAAAAAAAAATGTAAATTAGCAATACACAATTTTTTTATTTATTCCAAAATTGTCGTGTTCAAAAATTATAAATGTTAAACTTGAAGCATATTTATATGCCTAAGTTAATGGCCTAAAAATATATGTAATGTTTAAAAATAGGGCTTCAAATCTGTATAACTCTGATTGTCCTCATTTGATCGATCAAATTGTATCATGGTATTTTAGTACCATAGATCATCTATCACTGCGAAAAAAATTAAAACCTCATGTTGTCACCAAAAAAGCCACTTAGCTTCCTAATTAGAACATATGATAATTTTTTTTTTGATTCTTACAATAATATCCTAACAGTAATTTCTATATCTTGTTTTGATTTTGTGCCCTCATTATTTCTTCTCATTATGGTTAATTCATGGTTTTTACCAATTATGACTTTATTAATAATTAAAGTGTAGTTATGAAGGTATTTATAATAATATTAATATTAAGAAGACATAGTTACAAAGTTAATGTATGGTATGTAGTTAATTAGTTTTTGTAATGCCCATTTTGCTTGCATCTTGTTCAATTTCCTTTATTTCTTATCTTTTTTTCTTCTTCTGTATCATGGATACATTTGAAGGTTATGTAGGTGAGGTAAAAAGTACTTGTGTAGTTAATGTTATTTCTATAAGTTAAGTTGAAAATGTTTGACCAAAGTTGTGGGAACATACATACGCTTGTCAAGTTTTTGGCTTATTAATTCCGCAAGTACAATGGTGAATGATTTCGTGACGAGGGGGTATTAAGGAATAATACGCTGTAGGGACAAAAGGCGGGGCCGGTAACCATGGTTGCCGGGAAATATGGTAGCTCGGTTACCCTGGCAGCTCTCCTCGTTAGATAAGATAGCCAACGGCCAATTAGGGCTTTGGTTTAATGAAATGGCTAATTAATTAATTAGAGGCTTCTAGTATGCTTACTCCTGGAATATAATTAAATATAATAGACAGTTAAAGTTTTTGAGCGAAAAACACCATTTCTACTTAGTGTATGCATGTATGTAACTTACTTTTTCTTATGCATTAAATGTTTGATTATCACATTCATGTATTTCTAATTTTTTTAAATATTTGCTTTGTTAACATGGGCTATGTTTTATGGATGAAAATCTCGATATTAGATTCATTGTCTAAATAAGTTACCCATTTATAAAAGTAATGACGGATCTTACACCCACAGCTTCTCAACAGTTGATCCTGAACGAGGTATAACAAGGTTTTGGACTTGATTTGGGACACCCACCACCTTCCTTCGGTATCCTTAAATCCGATCGGCCATCTTAGTCTTCTCTCTTGAACTGAAGGTTCTAGTTTTCGCTCCTCTTTTACTTGTATTAATTGGATGGATGGATTTCACTGGTTCGAAATGGTTGTTAAAAGTTTTTGCGGTATGAATTTGAAGGGTAAACGAGTTGTCTCACCTGCCGTTTTTGTTTCCCTGAAGAGTTGCCGTGAAAAACCTTGGCCAGATATCCCAAAACGCGTTGTTCAATTTTCTTCAAATTTGGCACAAATGTCATGTTGTCCGATATCATTGGAAACAATTTTGGCTTCTGAATTAATGAAAAATTAATACAAGAAAGCTAAGTAATAAAAGGCTGATTTCAGATTTTTTTGCTAGGTTTACTATTCACAGAACTTCTATTACATGAGATATAAAATTATGATAAGTCTGCTACCTTTCTGAGGATTGAGATATCTAGAAAAAAATTTTATCGACTCCCACTTCATAATATTCCGTTTTTTTCTTTGATATTCCGTGAATCATTTGTTGCATTTTTCTTGAGTATGACCTCGAATGGAATCAATGAGATCTCTTAGGGAAATAAAAGTAATTTTCCGAAGTAGTGAATCAGGAGTTTTAAGGAATATTTATTGCTTACTCATCATCATGCCCCTATGTGCTAATTAGAGAAGCATCGCGCGAACAACACTGTCGCCCGCTCGCGTGATGCTTCTATAACAATTTCTCTGACAATTTTGATCCAATTTTTTGGATGGTTCAGCATAGCCGATCCATCCTCAACACTACATTGCCTTACTATTTTCTGCACCTCGGTCCAAACCTACTAAATACCTTAGAGTAGGATACGATGGCGTGGTGCCGTTGGAGAAGACGGCGCCAGGGTGATGTATCCCCACAGCTCTGCCTCCTCCAGTAATTGGTGCCATTCGTTAGGCCGGTGTCAGCTCCGCCACTCCCACATCCTCTCCCTTATCCGATCCCATCTCACCACAGTTCCAATGTTTATGCATATTTTGTATAATCCTTTAACTAAGGATCACGGTATCCCTTGTGCCTCAACACCATACTCCATGGATTATAGATGCAATAGATCAAGTATGGAACTCAGTGGCATTTTAGGGTTATGACTACAGATTTGCAGTGAAAAAAAAAGGAAAGAAACAATACGATTTATTTAAAGTTCTGCATGCACTAAAGTCTCAATAATCCGAAACCCCACAAGCCGAATGCCCTGTCAATTGCGTGAATTGAACAATTGTTAACAGTTTGTAGTACGCAAAGGTTTGGCTCCTATTTTTTAGTTCATTGTTGGTTACATTCATATCCTCACTGTTCTTCACAAAGATAACAATAAAATATGTTATTTTTATTTTTCAAAACCTTAATTTTAAGATTTAATAATATACAGTAAATGAGCGTATTATCGAATTTGAGGTGTACGTAGATGCTATATACCCATTCATCGCGGAAATAGAATGTTTCCGAATTTACTTTTTACCTAGTGCCCTCGGCCCTTCGAAGTTCGGACAATCGGGACTTTAGTGTAATTCCTTATAGCGGTTAACATAAACTTACTTCCAGCCAGCTTTGTGATTATTTCATCGTTACTTGTTTGATAGTATCAATTTTTTTTTTTTTAGAAACTGCTTCTTCATATTTGCCTATTGATCAATGTTTAAAAGTTGGGAAAACGAGTGTTTATGCACACATGCACACGCGCGCGCACACACACACACACACACACACACACACACACAAACACACACACACATATATATTTTTATAAACTCGTTTTTAGTATTTTTCAAAATATAACTTTTGGAATCTTAGTAAAGCCTAATATTTAAAACTTCTTTTGTACATCTGTTATAAATGACTTATAGCTTGATTTTCTGTCGTTTTCAAAAGTTAGTTACAAAAAGTTAATTAGATATTCGTGTTTCTTTCTCATGTATTTCGTGTTTACTTACTTGTGCACATTCGAGGGTGTATTGTAATAGCGAAAATTTTAGATTTTAACGGAAATATTCATTTTTAACATCTCTGATCCATGTTGGCTAGTTCCGTCGTGCTGTCTATACGTATGTTCGTTCCTTCGTATCTCGCATAATTCAAAAACAGTTAGCCGTTGAAAGTTGAAATTTTGTGTTTAGGATTGTTGTAACATCCAATTGTATACACCCTTTTTTGGTCTCTACATGATCAACAGAAGTGGTACTTTACTTGAAGGTCATAATTGATTTTCATCAAAAATTATATAATAATACCTAATGCGAATTTAGTATATAAAACTTATACGAATTATTATTATAAATAACGTGCTAAATTTTTGTTAAAATTGGATAACCGGAAGTGGCACTTGTAGTTCATAATATACTTAAACTTCTCAAATTTGGTATATAAGAGTTTTATCTCAATACAAATAACATAGTAGATTTTTGTTAAAATTGTCAGTCGGAAGTGGTATTTTACAAGAAGATGTTTAAAGTTTCTTTTTATTATTTTTTTAAATGTCTTTTTTTAATTTTAGAAATAAATACTTCAAATAATAGTTCTAGAAAATTGAATTCTGCATGTACTGCATAAAGTATTATCAAATTAGCACTTATCAATTATTACAGACAAAAGCAAAATATATAAAAAATGATAGGTACGATTATCGAAGAAAAAATTTCGATTGGTGATTTTTAGCACTATTTCTGTAGTGCTAAAAAGCACTATTTCAATAGTTCCTCCAGTATCACTTCCGGTTTATTAATATTGAATCGGCGGAAGGTCATGTGCTGGTCATATCAGACTTTTTAAATGGTTTATCAATTTTAGAAATGAAGCGTTAAATAAAAGTTTTTGATAGTAAAATTCTAAGTCACATCTACAGATTCAGAATTACGACTCAGGACACCATTAACAAGTAACTTGGCGTCGCGACGTCTATAGGCGTCGAATAGACATCGCGACGCCGAATGTCGTTTTTGAGATACTGATATCTTCGGAATCTAATAACCAAATAGCGATTCAGGATCACTTTTTGAGTCATCGATTTATAGTTTCTTAGTCGTACAAGGAAGTCCCTTATATTTTATCCCTAAAATTACATATTTTATAAATTGTCTAATGACTTATTCAACAAATAAACTTCTTAACTTCGCCCTTTATAAATTCGGAAACTGGTCACACAGATATTTAAAGCTTTTTCAGTTTTTCTAATACTGTGATTAATTGTTTGCATGTTTCTTCAGGTTTAATTTACTGCGATACCTTTTATAAATCTATCTGCCTTTCGCTGTTGGTGTTTTTGACTCTAGGATTAGAAATATTTTCCAATGACCTCCTTCCTTTGCATAGCGGATGCTATCATTCTATATGTGCCTTGGTATCATTCTAAGAAAATACAAGAGATATTAGGCAAGGAACACGACCATCTTCAAAGCGGTACAAATTACCAGGCGATTCTTATCATCAGCAATAAAAATCTATGATTAACAGACGTCTGTATGCTCTTTTGTTCATGGATTCAAGAGTAAAACTCAAGTGGCGAACTGCGGAAAAGTCATTTAATGTTCATTTATTCAATTTTAGGAAATCTGCTTTACATTCCAATGTATAAATTATTATTACACCATATTATAGAAGGTCGATGCAGATTTTAAACATCTTCTTTCTCAATAGTTTATATCATGTTTTATTTTAATTTTAATTAATTATAAAAGGAAATGGACGCTCCTGAAGATAAAAGTCAAGTGAATCACTGAATAATTCGTCGATCCAGATGCAGCATGAAATAATTCATGTAAGTTTGTTCCTTTGTAAAATCTGCAAATTGTACCTGATTATAAATGTTTACCATTTATTTTCATCAAGTAATCAGAATTCATCAGCATGATCAGGGCTCATTTATAAGTGTCATCAATTAGTAGCATTTTTGAATTAAAGTTCAGCAAATGACATTTATACCAAAGTAAGTTTCGCGAGTTAAAAATATATGCCCCGTAATTCAGCAAATAATATGAGGGGGGAAAAGAACTCTCCAAATGAATAATACATTTTAAAACAACTTTCCGATCCACCTAACGCTCTAATTAACGTGATTCAATTTAAATTTTATACAAGTATATTTTTAGTCGATGCATTTTTATTATTAAAGCAATTATCCCTCTATTGACTTTTGTTATCCCTCGTTGCCGGAATAATTTAAAGGACGTAAACGAAGGCCTACACATAAATGAAATTAGTGAAGTGATTTCCAATATTTTATTCATATCAGATAAACTTAACGGAACAATCAGTCTCCTGTTTAATACGATATCACAAAAATAATTGAAATGGATTAAAAAATTTATCCTTTTCAGAGGCCTCTCCATTTATTATTCCTGTAAAAAAACATTTATAATTTACTCTATTTGAGAATAATGTATGGTTACTGGATGTTTGTTTTTAATTTTCTGTTTGCATACTGCTTTTTCTCTGATTAAAATATGTAAATAATTATTTATTGCTGTTGTTTTTAAACTCAGAGGTGCGTAATTATTTAAATTTCATTATTAATTAGTTCGAAGCTGAATCGAAACATGGAATGCGATGTTCGTGAACACTGCCTCAATAAATTCCCAGCGTAATTTGTAAACTCATTGTTCCTTCGCCTAGCTCTCTTTTAAGTGTTTTAAATGTTATGTTATAGGTTAATTTTTTGGGATAGGTTAATTCTAGGATAGGTTAATTTTTTATTTGAAATATATTATTGAAAATATTTATGTTTCCTTCCATAAATGGAAATATATAATAGAAAAATTACTCCAAAAATTTTACTTCAATACTTAATGAAATAGGATGTTACTTGGATAAATGTACTTCTCATTCACTATTTTTTAGAAACTATTATAAATTATTTCCTAGCTCCAGACTTCATAGATTGTAATATATTCCGAACATTTATTCTTCATAAATGATAAATGAATAATAATAATAATAATAAAAGGCTTAGCGAACCCGGAGGTTCGATGCCGATACCACTAATCGCTGTCTACAAATCTCGGTCCACCGACCACCTTCCAAACCCAAATTCATTAGATCACTCTTAATACTATCCTCCCACCTACGTTTCGGTCTACCCCTCGGACGTTTACCAGTCAGCTCAGCGTTTATTAACTTTTTAGGAATTCGTTCGTTACTGAGCCCAACAACTTTGCAGTATATATATATATATATATATATATATATATATATATATATATAAGTAGATATCAGGACTCTATACTCCTGAAGTAGTATAAATAAGGTATAATTAAGGTGTTATAGTCCATAGAATTATTTATAGTTATAGTCTTATGGCTACTGGGTGTTCCGGGAACATACCTTTTAAACCCTTTAGAGAGCTTAATGAATCCGATATTATTACGATAGTCTTCTGAGCTATTGATATGCACAAGTATAGGGCTGATGCTATGGCGTGGAGTTCGGCAGTGTAAATAGAAGATAATTTATGGAAAATTAATTTATGGGTTGAGTCGTGGGTTACAAAGGACGAAGCCGTTGAGTTTTCTGATTTGGATCCATCGGCATAAATTGAAACATGTTTCGGAGTATTATGGAGGAGGGTAGACATTCGTTCTTAATAATCAGAAGAAGTGGTATTATTTTTAGAAAAATGGGAAAGGTGGACTTTATTTTAGGTGGACTCTGAATTTCGGATTTAAATAGCGGAATCGCTTTAAGTGTTGAAATAGCCGTGAAAATTCTTTCTGCCAGAGGAAGAGTTGAATTTGATTTTTGTCGAAACGCTATCGAGAATTTTGACTGGAAAATGTATTTGTAAGTGGAATGGTCCGAACATATACTAAGAATGGGACTGATTCTGAATGCACTAATCGCAATCCGGATTCCGGAATGATGAACTGAATCAAGCTTAGCTGGTTTTCGGCGACTGGCAGAACCATGGATAAAAGACCCGTAATCTAATTTAACACAGACTAAAGCCCAATATAATTTTAACATGGTGAATGTATTTGAACCCCAAGATGTACCACTATGAAAACCTAATATATTTAATTGTTTAGTAGCGGCTGTCCTCAATGATGAGACGTCATCCCAATTCAATTTTTTATAAAATGTAATGCCTACAAATTTGTGATGATTGGTATCAATGAATTTCACAAACGTAATTCGGGAGGGAATGGAGTGTTATTAGTGTTATTAGTTGTTGTTTGTTGGAGTGTTATTAGACCAGTTATTAATTCTGTCGATGGGTTCTTGTAGTTGATGTTTTATGGTATTTATGTTTTCGGACCGAAAAACAATCGCCATGTCATTTACAAACAGATTTATAAAGCGATTCGCCATTTCAGGGTTCGAGTCGGCTGTGAACTATCCCGAGATCGTGAACAGATCAATGGTTTCCCTCAGGGTTGCATACTTAGTCCAACTCTATTCTCACTCGCAATAAATGATCGGAGACTCAATTTACCAAGAGGTGTCAAACCGTCACTGTTAGCAAAATTAAACGTCAAAAATCGTCATAAATCATAATACATGCATCACATCATTGGATAGTTTATTCTTTGTATTATCTCATATTATACATATGGTTATCTGTTATACATCAGCCTTTGTGCAAGATAATGATGATTCACTTACAAACCGTTGAGGCTTGAGTCCAGTTTATTACGGTCAGGTTTTTTGCTGGAGCCCTGTTACGAAATTTGTGAGGCTGCCGGACCCTGCTCTTATACCTGAGCCAATTGTGTCACAACAAGGCACCACCCACTCCTGCTGACCGTATCTCTACGCTGGGGTGTGGTCTCTTTTATAGCCTCCTTCGTCTAATTATTTCGTTTTCAGTCTTCCGGTCCTTTTCAGTCAGGGGTAGAATCGAGGAAGATGTGGCGCCATTGCATCCGTTGGTCCATCTACATGTAGGCAACTCAGTATTTCCATATCTTAATGAATTATTAACATGATACGTAAAAGATGTTCAATCCCTTATATACAAAAGACGGAATTTCATGAAATGGCACATTTAATTTACCTACCTGTTTTTTTTTATAGTATTGTCTTTCCGAATTAGAGCACCTAAACCCAATTGACTGTTAGTATTCAAAGATAATTTTAAGTTAAATAAGGTATAAGTGACAGAAGGTTAAACTTAATTGTATTAAACACTGAAATATGTTGGAAAATATGCTGAAAAATAGTGGTTAATTTTTTACTTTATTTTTTTAGAATGAGTATTTTGTTAGTTAAGTTTTTAGTTCTAATTTGTCCCCTTGTGTGCACAATATTTTTGAAAATATATTTAATATATATAATATATGTATATATAATATATATATATATATATATATATATATATATATATATATATATATATATATATATATATATATATATATTATTACTAGACAAAATAAGGATATATTTGAACTGGATAAGGAATTAACAAAAAATATTTTTTTTTATCATGCTAATTTTATTCTCCTTCCGAAAATATTTTATGGCTTAATAAATTCCATTAACTTCTTCGTATGTTAAGGATCTGGTCTAGAGCACGTGATAAATATACTTTCAAAAAATTTTCTAGGATGCGAAGCACTCATTAGAAGATTAGAATTCACTAAATATATCAGTCCTTTTGGCTTTTCTGAGATAGTCTGGATACAGCGAAGATTTTTAATTGTCGTCACACGCCAATTACTGTTTGTATAATAAAATATATGATAAATAATAAAACATTGTTTGTGAAAAATAAAACAATCAACCCCATGAGATATAACGGTGTTACATATGTTGAAAATTAATCAGATTTCTAGTAGTTATTTGAATTTCTTTTTATGCGAACGGGGTCTGATTTGAATAAACCAGTGCCTTAGTGGTTTCTAGTTTTATGGTATAATGAAGCAGTCCTTAGGTTTATAAACCTGTTTCCTATAAGGTAAAACGATAAAAAACAAATTACGGAATACCAAAACCTTTGAGGATTGTCATCATACTTATATTGATTGGGGTGATATAATGTTTTAAATTTTAATACTTGCTGTATCCTATTAGCTGATTATAACATACTACAAAATGATTTCAACCAGAAAATAATTATTTCGAAGTTATTATTTATTTATAGTTAGGTACTGAAATTAGCTTATATTATGGCGTTAGTTGAATATTGATTAACTTGGAATTAATTAGGTATATATTATTGTTAATACATTTGTGAGATATCGCGTGCCATTTCAATGGAATATCAGAACATCTTAAATATTTTGTTACTTTTGAACATTGAGATCCATTTCTGAAGCACCTCCTGATTAACGACTCGACCTAATAAAATAAACAAATATTAATAAACATAAATTTAAAATAAAATATATTAATTTGATCAAGTTGGTCGGCAAAAAAAAACAAGACAACAACAAATATAGCAACCAATTTGTTTTTTCTGCTTAGTTCTGATGAAGGCCTACAACGTAAGCCGAAACGTCGGCACACAATAAAAAATAAGTTCTCCTTATTGGTGTGTTTATTCTTCATTGACAGCAGCCTCACTCCCCCTATCAACTAATTCTTCAAATTACATCGACGGTCAACTATACCGACACCAAAATATTAATACTTATGAAAGATACGTGATATAAAAATTTTGGAGATCAGGTTTAGATTTTGAATATCAGATGAAAATAATGATAAAGAAAGTGAGGCCCTGTATTCTCTTTTGAATGCAAGCGTCTAATTTTTATGATACTGCATTTTCATATTTCATATTTTATTGGTAATTTAACGGTGATATTAGTCTTATATTGTTGATTCCTTGATTAGGAGTGGGAGGGGGGGGGGGGGGAGGGACAACAGTTCAATTCCTGAGACCCTTAAAACTAACGAAGCATTTATCTATCCACCGACTACCATTTATTATCATATAATTTAAATTTGTTTATGTCTAATTAAGAACATTGATTAAATGTTGGCATAAAACCAATTATTTTAATTCCTGTAATAAACAGTGTTGTTATTAACCAGAATGAATCCTGGTAGAGGGCCCTATCAGCCCCCTTTATTTAATCTTTTTGCTACGGGTATATCTGCTAGCCAATAATAATGCGATTTTGATTCATAAAAAAGGATTAAAAAGAAAATTAATATTGCTATAATATGCTGTCCCCATCTTTCGAGTAGTACTTGCTGTGAATTTTAATATACACACCAAAAAAATTTACCCTTAGATAAATTTATACAAAAGTCTTAATATCCTAGATGAGCTAAGGGAAAGCGTAATAGATAATTATAGTTTATGTATTTAAGATTTATTACCATCTGTATAAGAAAAAGCTAGAGTAGGTAGGAAGCTGTCCGTTTTATTTTCATATCCGTCATACGAAAATGTGCATAAAAAAACTCCCTTTTTTTTTTTTTAGAATGAATCTATCTATTGATATAATCACAAATCCGAAATTTAATATTTATATTTATTAATATTCACAGAGTCGTTTTTGAGAAAATCAATATTCAAGGTCAAAAATAAATTGCTAGATTTTGGCAGTTTTTATCCATATTAATAGGCTTTACGATTGAATTACGTTTAAATAATTAGCTATATTTCTCATAACTTAAACATTAGAAAATATTTACCTAATATTAATTTAATTATTTAGTTAAATTCAAATCAATAAAAAATTGTTTGGAATAATTATCAGCTCATCCCATAAGTAATGTTGTTTTTTAAAAATCTGTCTGTTTATGTTAATATTACTAATCCCTCCTCAAAAAATCTTGCTCTATCGAAGATTAGGCAAGGCCTGCGAATTTGAAAATCGGATTTTTGATTCTTTTCGGGGGTCAAACATTGGAAATTCTACTTTTCGGAATTTTACCGTCGATTACTTGCTAAAAGTTATCAGTTTGCCAATTTTCAAGTTTATAGCTTAGCTAATAAGTAGTTCAGAATTTGTACAGATGAGTGAGTGATGGAGAAAATTTGACTCACTGACTGTGAGTAGGTCATAAAAGGGTTTGTATACCTAGTATTAATTCAATTAATTTTTTTGTTATTTATGGTCTCGAACATTGATTTTCTCAAATACTGCTCGGTGAATATGGTTGAAATTTTAGATTTGTGATTGTCTCAGTACAATCTGCAAGAGTATTTTTGATGCAAATTTTAGTCATTTAGACTTGTTTTATGGCCCAGTATTCCGTGGAAGCAATTCCACAACACATACTTTATGAGGTTAACTTTAAGTTAATGTTTACGAGCGGCTTGTAAAAGAAGCTTTACAAAAAAAGACAAAAAGTCTAGTACTTCATGGCTCTTATTTTTTACTTTTTGAAGGGGAGGGGGGGAGGTAAGATGGCTATAATAAAAAGTTTATAACTTCATTTATTACGTCATTTTAGGGGATTAATAATCTTAAAAACAAAGATTATTTCTATTTTTACTGTCATAGTATTTAATTATATTTTTGCAGCTATTTGTTGGTCTGTCTCCATGCTTTTTACTGAAACGAAGTGAAATAAATAAATAAATGTTTTGTAATTTTTTTACACCGTCTTTGGGATGTGCCCTTCCACACCTTTATAATAAATCTTTAATAACACCAATTTCACTGAATAGTAGATAAAATAGAATAAATAAATAATTTTTTTTTAAAATATATATGTTTGTCAATTTATGGATGGAACATGGTGTTCATTAACAAATATTACCTGGTAAAGGTAATTGAAAAAATGTAAGATGCAAAATTTTATTTAATTTTATTAAAAACATTACCTGAGGACCCTGTATAGTTTATGTGGTTAGTTTTAATAAAATAAATAAAACATAAATATTTATTTTAGAAGATACATTTTGTAATATAAATGTATGTTTTATTTATGTTTTATCTAATGTAAGGTAGAATAAGTGTGCTTGTATGAGTATTTTTGTAGTCTCACATATTTCTTATACGGTTTTAGTTTGTAATTGAAAGCTTTATTTCTTTTTATTGAGGTGATGTTAGGTAAGTGCATACACAGACTCTGTACATTATAATATTATTAAAATATTCAGCAAATATTGTTTATTTATTATATATTAAGGAAATAATATATTTCAACCTTAATATTTCGAAGTGTTTAGAGCTTATGTATCCACTTATGGGGTAAGTGGGCCTCACTTTACTAGAATTTATCTATTTAGTTGAGAAAACATTTTTATTAGGTATTGAGCCTGATATTGGCAGCGATGAATACTGTAACTGCATTTTTTTTTCTTTTTTTTTTTTTTCCTTTTAAAGAAACATTCTGAAAAAGACCGTTTATTTGTTGATAAATTCCGTACATGTGTTTACTATCTTCCTTTGAGTAAAATGTTATTTATAATACAACAATAATATGCACTGAATTAACATAAATATACATTAATATAGACAATATTATAAGTTACAAACTCGATAACAAAAGCACGAAAAATTTCTGATAACAGTACTTTCCTAGAAATATAGTAGGGTGATGTAGGGCAAATGTGCACTAAATTTTAGAAAGTTCAACTTCAATCTGACTACTTTTCTGTTAGTAAAAATATTCCTCAGACGATTATGTTTAAATATAATATTCAAGCCTACATTTCAACCATGTCCATTTTTATGAGATTGATAATTTATTTGAGTAGTTAAACACTTGCTTCTACCTTAAGAGATAAGTGTGTACAAATTGTTTGGAAGACTCATTATTCAAGTCGGAGCGGTTTTGGGGCAAGTGCAAAATAGTAGGTTTCCGGAGGATTATTATACTGGTGTAATCATCGAAAAAAAATAAAGCTTGCCTGAGATTCACATTATATAATCTTCACTGAGTTATGAAAGTAGGATGTGGAATATAACTGAATAAATGTATTGAATAAATATTTTTTGCCTTTATTCGCTAGTCCGTAATTGTCTAGACAAAACATGATTGTAAGGGAAAGTGTACACTACGCACACTTTTGATGTGATGTAGCACAGTTCAACAGGGCTCTACCCCACCGGGGTGTTTTGTTGGATGTCTGCGGACAAGCACTTAAAAAATAGAAAACTGTCTATAATCTTTATAGTTAAAATCTGTGTGAGTTCGTAATTTGTGGATTTGATTAAATTGAAGTTATTAGTTGTTATTCTTGAATTGAATCTGTGTAAACTTTAATCTTGCAAAGATTTCTAATGCTCCTGTTTAATATTTAACGCTGAAGATGTAATTTTAATTCTATGAAATTTTGAAAAATAAATTGTAATTAAATTCAGAAAGACATATATAATTTTGCATCGTGGTCCATTGGAATCCGTGGCTAATCGAGAATTTGATGTAATTAAGCTCATGCCTACTGAATTCCATACAGAAATTTTGAGGAAAACAAAAACAGCCAAAAAAAATTAGGAGACGCCGTTGTTCCTGGTCTGTTGGCAATGAATCGTCTGGTCAAGGAATGAGACGACGTAAAACTCTAGGATTGACGTTTCTATTACATCCTCAGACGTCACCAGGTATCGAGAAGGATCATGGACTAGTTGGCTCCCATTAGTTAAGCAGGGGTCGTGTTAGTTTTGCCAAGTAATAAGGCCCTGCCAGTCCTGATAATTTGTTTTCCTTGTTAGCGTGTGGGGACCACGTGGGCCAGCTTCTGTGACATCTTTACACCCCCGGCCCTCTGGAGCCATATCTCCTCTCAGCCCGTTTCCACCTTCATTTAATTTTCGTGGTAGCTTATTTTAACATTGCATTTCGTTGTTTACGCTATTACTGAACTTGGGTAGCCAACAGCCAAGGAATGGGAGAAAAAAAGTTGTTTATTTCGTTCATTATTTATTAGATAGTTTTATTTATAGGTAGGCTCGGTTGCTATTTTGAGTTAATATGCTCAAAATGTCTGAATCTCTTAAATTGAATGAACATAATTTTCAGCATTGAAATTCTCTTATAATCACCTCCTGGCAAACAACTCCTCTCCTCCTCATCCTCTTAAACAATTATAATAAGCAGTTCTCTAACAGTAGACCTCGCGAACTAATTTAGGGATTTTTATTTTATTTTGCATCAAGCCTATTCTAATCACAACGCAAATATACTGAATACGAATATGACT
Organism: Rhaphigaster nebulosa; assembly: GCA_948150685.1. Lineage (NCBI taxonomy): Eukaryota > Metazoa > Arthropoda > Insecta > Hemiptera > Pentatomidae > Rhaphigaster > Rhaphigaster nebulosa. Next base: position 131,941,617 of record OX411306.1, read on the forward strand.
TTGCATAACCTCTTTCGCCTCAGTTCACAATGTTCTCAAGCAATATCGACGACGTCCAGTAATGCAATTCCAAATTCTCAATGAACCCATTAGAGAATTTATAAATTGATTTCATTCAAAAACTGTTCTCAATACTCTTGACATCGGCACAGGCTCCAGTTCGCTGGCAAAACAGCTCTCCTCTGTCTACGAATACCAGAACTTAAGTTGTTAGTAAGTTAGTTATAAGGCGAACACAAATACAAAAAATGAGTGAGCCCCACCATCTTCAATGTTAAGAGTAGACAAATTTACACCCAACATCAAAAGTCATTACACATCACCATAACCGGTTCTTAAAATGTTGCGTAGTTACAGAAGAACACGTTCAAAACAATAAATTTTATATATGTTACTATAAATTTATATCTTAAAATATTTATATTTATGGTAATTTGTAAAAAAAAAAAATCTCACAATTATTGTAATTATCTAATTTTATTTTGCCTTCACCATCCGTATACATGTAGAGGATCAAATATCTTCAATGAATATTCATGTCAAATTGCAAAACAAATAGATTTTTGAGGATGCCGGACTATTAAAACCACCGCCTTCTTGGATCGGAATTAAAAATAAAAATCCCTTCACATACGTTGTTTTTCCTAACTTCAAGGAACATTTGTATCAAATTTGAAAAGACCTGCGTTTGGTCGTAATCGCGTTCGCAGTTAAAAGAAATGCCAAACGGTCAAGGTGATACAGGACCTCGATTACGCACGTTCAGTAATAAGCATTATATTAAAATAATCAAAGTAATATTTATACCTTATAAGAAATTTAAGAAATAAGTAATATTGCACTTCATTGTTGGTTTTGCTCAGTGTAATAGATCTGTCAATGAAGGGGTGGTAGACCGAAATGACGGGACGGCCTAAATTGACTTCTGGACTTTGTTTGGACTAGTTTAGAGGTAAACATAATAAATGTCTCCGGATCTATGAACAGAGGCAAAGAGAGGAGGCGGATGGGAGATGGTCATGTTTTTTCGCTTTTTCGTTTATATCTCCAAAATGGTTGGTCATTGCTTAAAACATTTTATGTAAAATTTTGAAGAGCATTAAATTTCCTTCAAGAATGTTACTATTGATTTTTTCATGTCTGATATAGTTTGAGAAATACACGCTCTTTAACTAAAGAATTAAAATATATATATATATCTTTGAGTCTCTATTATATTGGACAGTGTTTTTCCTTTTATCTTCTTTACCGTTTGTTACTTTGAAGCGCGAATATTTCTTAAACTATAACAAATACGAAAAAAATTAATTAGAACATTCTTGTAGGAAATTTAATACTCTTCAATTTTTTACATTTAATGTTTTAAGTTACGACCAACCATTTTCGAGATATTAACGAAAAACCGAATAAAATGACCTTCTTCACCCTCTTCTCTTTGCCTCTGTTCCTAGATTCGTGGACATTAAGTATGTTTACCACTTAACTAGTCCAAACAAATACCTGAAGTAAATTTTGGCCGTCCCATCATTTCCGTCTACACCTCTCATTTAAGTATACTATAAGTAGATGGTTGATTGATTGACACAATTAATTACTATATTATCTTACTTATGAGTGAGCATTATCAAATATAATTGCAGGATGTAAACTCATATTACTACTGACTGGAAAGATGAGGACTCAAATCATGGCAGAAGCACTGTCAGAGACTAAAATCTATGCCTGATGTGAAATCTATATTAAATAACATTCTTTAGTCGAAAAACTGCAATAATTATTAAAACAAAAGAAAAAAATTCCTTTGAGTAAAATTGAAATATTATTCCATTGTTCTTTTAATTTTACTGGACAGTATTTAAAAAAAAATAAGATGAAATGCATTTCAATCTTTTTCTATTTAGGTATGTTTGAAAATCATTAATGTACAAAACCTCTCACGAAAAACATAGGATAAAAATATTGGTAATATACAAGTTGGGTACCAAACTTTTTTGTTGCCTTTAGCTATTGTGCAGTACTTTAGTTCGTTGTACCGACCTTACTTGTTCCGCTGATGATCGCGGAAAGTTAGATAAAACTCCTCTTAATTTCACAAACGATGGAATATTATGACTTAGCACATATATGACTTAAAATAACGTGAATTTATTTATTTAGTTAAGTTACCTTTCAGCGATGAAATTAACTTGACTCAAGTTTTAACTCCTTGAGTTGTTTATGTCTATAACCTTTCAGAGACTATTTATTTACGACCATTATATGAAGAAATACTTAATTCTTACAAATGGCTAACGAAATGGAAAAAGCATAAGCCAAGATTGGTAATTTGAAGGGAGAATTAAAAAAAAATCATAAATATTTAGATTTTTATTTTTAATCGCTTGTATATCGTTCTAGCCTTTTCAATAGTACCAGATGGACGAAAAATCTGAAACTGAATTAGTCTTGATGATTATGAAATCCATAAATCTCATAGTTAAACTAGGATTTATCGTTGGAAAACGGTGATTAAAATGTTTATAAAAGGTAAATTTTAAATTCAAATTGGAAGGTGTGTACACAGATCCATAATAAAAATGTTATTAGCAATAAAGTTGGTAATGAATGACAAACATTGAGAAGTATGTTGAGGTTAGAGAGGAGAAGCTAGCTACTAAGAGGCCGGAAGAATATATATCTGCCAAGATGAGTTATACACGGCCTGCCCCCCCGCTCTCCTTATACACGGCCTCTTCCCTTCCCCTCCCTCCCCCCTGGGTGCCCTTTCACGCTGCCCTCTGTCGTCGTAATTAATGGTGTCTCTTCCTCAAGGAAAATCTACAATTTTGATCTTCCCTCATAGCTCCTTTACATCTCGTAGCTCGTTATTATTATTTATATATATCTAAGTCACCGTTGCAATTTAAATTATCCTTGTTGGGTAAAACAGCTACGCAAGGAGTTATTTACCGTTTTAAATCATATTGTATGGTCATTAATGTCCGTTTCTGTATTTTAGAGATCAACTATGGCTTGTATTTTTATTTACTTATATATTTTTTAAATTTCTTATACTTATTCCGCAAAAATATTTCAGTTTCGAAATGTTTGTGGAAACAAGTTCATAAATTTTTAAACAGTTAAAAGTAAATAAATTTTAACATATGAATGGATTGATCGATGTATGGGTCATTCTTAAATTTCGGTTCTATTTCAGTCACAGTTCTTTTTAAAAATGATAAACTATCTGAATGAGGATGATTTTTTTTCCTGTTATTATCCCTCTTGAAGGCAACAATTCCTTCTCACATAATTATTCAAAATATAAATAAAGCAGGTTTTGTCATCTCCCTAGCGCTGTCAAAAAGCTGATGCTGTGCCTTTACAGATCACTGGTATCAGTCAATATCTTTTGTAGTAAACCTAAAAAAATGTCTGCTAATGATATCAGCATTCTTTCGAGTATTGGTATAAAGTATAATACGAATTTTAGATGGAGCAAACAATTCATCATAACATTTGTTTCCTCGTCTCTCAGTTTTAGGTCACTCCTTTGTCCGTTTTTTAAATGTCCGCCAATACATCCTCATAAAGAGAAATTTGGAGGAAAGGTTATCAGGTAACAAAAATGGGAACATGTTGTCTCGTTTGTTTCATTCTCTAATCTCTTTAGGTGCTTCCAGAATGTGAAAGTGTTTGAGTATTTTTACTAATGATCTCTCACTAGTGCTTAAAAAAAATCAATACTGGTAAGACTTATGTTTTGCATATTAGTTACATAATTTCTTAATACTTTATAACCCTCTCTACAAATATGTTTATCTTTGTTTTTTTGTCTAGATCCTGTGGCGAGCATGAATGAAAAATGGTTGATTTGCCACTTCTTAGCCTTTCACTCCCTATCCTCTATAATAATTCCTAGGTGACTAGGGAGTGGCCATGATCACAATAGAGTAACAAACCTTTAATTTTCTTTCAATATTTACAATTTGAATCACAAAAAAATTTATTTTCTCTTTCTCGCTACCAAAGGGAGGGATGCTTCGCATTTGAACTAGGGGGGAAAAAAAAGTAACCTTAAATATCAAAATTTCCACTGGCGTTTTGCATTTCTATACTGAACTAAATATATGGCTGATATATTTCAAACCATATAACGTACGTGCAGTAAGTCATTCCCTAGTCGTATATGTAACTCCCTAGAATAAAACTTTTTCAGTCATTCGATTGATAAACTAACGATATGAACCAATGAAAACTGCGATATTATGGTGTGCCTGCTTCAAAAGTTGTCCGGAAGCATTTCCTGTTGGTAATAAAAATTCAAAAAATCAAAATACGGTTTTGATTTCCGTAAAGGTTGAAAAAAATAGCACCCTAGTTCGAGAATTACCCTCAAAAGTAAATTAATGAGCAAATCGCAGCTGCGGGCAAAATGTTTGAAGCGATTTTAGTTTCACATTGTGTATCCTTAATCATCTCTTCCTCTAGTCGTTCTCTATCTCGTATCCTAATCTGGATTAACCAGATTCGAACCTTCTCGTTCTCTCCATTAAAGGTCCGGTTGCTCATCCGCCCAATAGTAATCCTTTATCAGGTCTGAGGGCTCATCTTCTCGCTGGTATTTCTTCCTTTCACAAAGACAGAAGACTTAAGCGGCCTACACACATGGAAATATCGGTTCGCCAACAATGGTTTGGCGCACCTAGTTCCCATGTGTGCAGAGCTGACGAACAACGGTTCGTAAGTTTTTCCCTGTGTTCTTATAGTATGTATAGAGCCACGAACCAAACTTCGGTTCGCCGAACCGTTGTTCCCATGTGTGTGGCCGCTTTAGTCCGCCGACACACTGCCGGTCACCTTTTCACGTCCTCTCCTCATCCGGTCAAATTCTATACTTAATACACATTTTTTGAGATTCTATCTCTCTACCTAGGGAAGGATAAACTTTGGGACTGTGCCAAAATTGTTACACCTTTGAATCTAACATTTTCGCAAAATATCTTATATAACCAAATATTTAATTTTAAACATTATAAAACACAGAGTAATAATAGACAATGAATATGTATTTCAAATTATCTACCTTTCTTTCCAATGGAAAATATAGTTATCTCTTTATGAATGAAATTTTATCGAGCATCTCTTCAGTGGCCTAGACAGGTTGGGAGATCAGGGAATATATTCCTCCTCTTCCTCCCCCGAAATTTATGATAACATTTAATTTTTAGTAATTTTAACAATTGTTTTTGATCCAATCTTCATGCTTATCCTTATATCTTACTTGGCGATTGCAGATATTTAGACCAGGCATAGGAGTGATGACCCTACCCCGTACACCTACAATTATGAATTGCGTTGTGGTTTTCCAGGATGTCAAATAGCCGTTCGAAAGTTTGGTCCATGCGTGATCTGCTTCATGGAAAGAAATATAGGTCTTCGTGGGCCTGCTGACCCTGGATAGCATTAATATGTGGATATAGACTTAAGGGAGTAGTTATGGAGCTATGGGCAGCCTTTTCACTGCACCATGGAATCCAGGGTTCGCAGCAACGTGATGTTTGGTGGCTCCCTCCAAACTTTCTGTGATCCCGCAAGCGAAAAAATGTGTGTGAGATTTTTTATGAAAATCTAAGATCTTCATGGTCTATAATTCCAAGAGAAGAAAAGAAATATATATATATATATATATATATATATATATATATATATATATATATCTTTTTTTTTTTCCTCCAGTTTGTATAACTAACCGTAAACAATTGACACTGATAAGTTTCTCATAAAATAAGTCATGCTGATAAGTCAGAAGTAATGCAGATTGGCAATAAAACTCAGAATGCTGTGAGCATTTTAGTATTTTATGTATCTGTGGGGTTTACTTCGTATAGGTAAAAGCAGTTAACTACTATTTCCATTGAGGCGGACAACAATGACAATCAAATCCAAGAGTGTTTGAGTTGTCCTGATAAACTGCGATGGGCTCTTGTAGGGACTTTCCTCAATAATAGAGGAGAGAGGAAGAAAACCAGAGTTATGGTATGGAAATTATTCTCCCTACTAGTGATTCTTATGTGAGTTCTGGAGAACTAAACTTAAGAAATATCTGAATGAATGAAAAAGTGGTACTTGAGGAAAGTAAAGCGTAGAGACGAAACAAGCATTTGCACAATAAAATCCTGTCCAGGTGTGAACCATTACGACTAAGGTGAACACTGAATCCATGGACGCTTAAGAGACTGAAGTTGGGAGAAACATTCTTTTTATTGTTTTTTTAATTCATAGCCTTCTTCAGCTGAGGAAGAGGAATTATGGGAGCCAGTCAAACAGCTGTTCTCGAGATCTTTTTATGCGTTTTGGGGTCTTCTAAAGTTATTCATACTATACGACATATTTTTATACATTATTTATTGCTTTCTTGTGCCTAATTTAGTGCTTGATGAACTCGGATTTGTCGCGGAACGAAGATATAGCCAGTCAAAGTTCAATGCGTTTATTAACTTCTTAAATTTTAATGATAACGTGAGTGAATTATGACTGATTTAATAATGATTCTTAGTTTTGGTATATAGATTATACAAAATAATATAAGAACTTTTGACGACCTGAGACCTATATAGAGGATGTTGCCAAGTAAGCGGTCCATGTGAGGGCGACCTGACTACAAGGGCAGAGTAGCAGATATTATGAGGAGGTGTTCTATGTAAATCGGCGAGCTGTTAACAGCTAATAAGTCCTTTGAGGGACACAGCTATTGGGATGAGGGAGCCATATAGTTAGCCCCGTCTTCTTGATGAGCCCGTGTTAGCTCTCTGTGACAAGCTATCTCGCTGTGTCTATTAAACTCCTCCTCGACGCTTGTAACATGGTCTTTGACACGTCACTCTCGCCATTATATTGCTTCTAATGACGTCCTCACATCTCGGCTACTGTGTGTTTTCTTGTTCGGGTAGCTGTGATGATACTCTTAAGTAATTCTGGAGATTTACATCTCTCAAGTTTTGTATGACTTAATCTAGATGTTGAGAAACGTTTATTTTTTTACTCTAGGTTTTTTTTTAATCCTAATTTAGTGAAGAACCTGCTATGCACAGAGTTTTTTTGTTTGTTACCTAAATCTAACTAAAAAAGTAAATCTTGAAGAGCAGTTAATGATTTTTAATCTCTCTAGGTTTTGATGTTATAATGGTAGCAAAAACGAACTCAGCAAATCGATGCTTATTTGATTTCATATACAACACTGCACTCTTTCTCTGTTCTGCCTGAATGAATTGTTATTTTTTTTACAATAATTGATAACATTTTCATCCCAAATATCTTATTTCAGTCTTTATAATATGTTTAGAATGTTTTTTTTGTCTCCTATTTTCACACAAAAGCGTCGCCTAGCTCGACGATCCATCTCCTATCGTTTTTTCAACGAACTTTTCAGATTACAAATCAGATTTTGACGGGATTAGACTATATTTCAATTATTATCTGTTATTTTTATAATTTTTTCTGGTATAAATATAATATTGTTTTTTGTGATTGCTTTTTCAGTAGTAATTATGGAGTAGATCTGCAGAAATTATAATAAAACTTATCGAAACCTTGTCGAAACAATTCGCTTTTTTTTGAGATCTTAATCACAACCATCATTTTCAAACATCGGCGTCGTTTCCTTTCCTTTTTGAACAAACATGCCCTTTACAATTCCGCACCACTCATCATCAAAATCGTGTGATTTTTCACGTCCGACAGAAACATGCTTCCAACTTCATTGCAAAATGACTACTGAATGTTCGGGGAATTCTTACGGAAATAGGGTTGAAATTTCAGATTTGCGATTGTCTCAATGCATATATTCGTAATATGCAAGAACATTTTTGGTGCAAATTTTCGTCACTTAGACCTGTTTCCGACCCAGCGTGCATAAGGAAAGATTAAAAAATCAATAGGTAACAGTTAATGTAAATAAGTACTTTGATTTTGTGATGTTTATTTTGTCAAGAATAATATCAATACGTTCCATTCCTTGAGTTTGGTTGTTCTAGCATATGAATAAAAAAAAAAATTAAATATTTATTTATATTTATATTTAATGTTATATTTATTTTTCTTTATGTATAGTTATTTCCATCGGTATTTATCCATATATTTTTATTTATTTATTACTTCTTGTACTAATTTGATGCTTGAGTGTGCGTGTCTAAAATGTGAACATTTGATTAATTTGTAAGTAGTTTATTTTATTAGCTATTTATTTTTTTTCTTAATTTTTATTTTTGGAAAAGAAAAAAATCTTATTTCAAGTAATAGTTGATGGTCATTGAGAAACAGAAGTAAGGGATAGATTACAGAGTCATAGAAGGTTTAGATATAGATATAATAGAGAATAGAAAGGTATAATGTGGTAATGTAGTAATGAGAATAATGTATATAGAGTTAAAATGGAGGAAAAAAAGAAATGGATATATATATATTATGTCCAATATTGGATAAATGAGTATGCTTGTTGCAACCCAAGGTATTTGGGCAGCAATGCTGTTAATAACACAGCCACCATATTGTTAAAATTATACGGCCAATTAAGGCTCCTGGTACGCAAATTCTTATTTCTTCCATGTATTATTTTTGCTTATTTAAATCTTCATTATTTCTCAGCTATATTTATTTACCCTTCTAATTTATTTTACTTCTGTTTCAAGTCTGTAGGATATATTGGAAGGTATCAGATTTAGAAAAGCATTAGATTGTAAAAGGCCTGGTATCAGTAAATCTAGGCTGGGATGTTTATTAGGAGAGGAACTGTTATTAGGGGCGGCGAACATGTTTATTAGGGACACCGTTGGAGACGCAATGCGAGACACATGTTGTCCTACTATTTCTGTGTCCAACCTCAGGGTATTATCCAGGATACACGGACCGCTTTTCTGATTTAGCATGTCTAGGAATTCTTGTATATAGGATACGATTGTTTTATTTCTCCGGCTGTACAATGATTTCTGGGAGGGATGCTAGAAAGTCTTCCTTTCGGAATAAGCAACCTTAGCCGTTAATTAAACTTTTTTAATTTAATCCAAAATGTTTCTATGCCCATATATTGATAAATCAGTTTCGTTGGTTTGTGTCTCTTGGTTTCTATAATAATAATTTGTTAAACAAAAAAGCTCTATTTCTAATTTGTTTGGATCCGGTATTAGTGTGTGATGTACTCACAGTAAATAACAAAAACCCTATTTTTAAAAAATTATGTTCATGTCTAAAAAGATACATACTTCATCAAATTCTCATTAATTGCAATGCTCAATCATTATCATCAAATCTAATTGTATAATTATTGTGAAACTTTTTTTTTTTTTATCTACTGTATTTTGTTTCTCAATAAAGTTTGATTGATTCTGATCAAAATGTTCTATAAAATATCTAAATTACATTCAAAAGATTCCAAGAAAATAAAATTTAAAAGGATCCAATTCAAATTTATATTCTTTTTTCATGCATTTTTTTCCACGACCTTAAGAATTTTCATCAAATTTCGATCAGCTCTCAAAAACCAAAATATCTGATGTAGACAACACATGACTTCCTTGTACGCCTATTAAAAGGTGGCTCAAAAAGTGATCCTGAATTTGGTTACGTTACTAGTTTCCGAAGATTGCAGTATCTCAAAAACGACACTCGGCGTCGCGACATCCATCTATTGACACACACATACACAAATGGGGAGGAAAACCAGTATTTTACACTTAAAACAAGTAATAAAATGTTTAATTGGAGTGTTTAATGTTTGTTTAATGGAGTGTTTAATGTGTGGGATGTTTAATTGCGTTTGTAACCTTTATTACTGAAACATATGATTTATGTATTTAATTTAAATATAATTTTTGATGTAAGCTTATTATGACCTTCAAGTAACGTATCCTTTTCGGCTCACCAATTTGAACCAAAATATAGTAAATACATTCATTTCGATATAAAAGACATATTTACAAAATTTGAGATGTTTTACATTATATTTTAATATAATTTTTGGTGAAAGTCTAATATGACCTTCAAGTAAAGTACCGCTTCCGGTCTTCCAATTTAGACCAAAATCTAGTATGTTATTTAAATCAATATTTAAGTGATAAATACTAAATTTGAGAAGTTTTCCATCGAATTTTAATATAATTTTTGAGGGAAATCAATTATGACCTTTAAGTAAAGTACCACTTCCGGTGATCAAGCAGTAACCAAAAAGTGAAGATCACAACTAGGTTTTAAAGCCATCCTAAATACTAAATTCAACTTTCTACGGCTAACCGTTTTTGAGTTATGCGAGATAAGAACGTACGTACGTACGTACAGACGCCACGACGAAACTAGTCAAAATAGATTCAGGGATGGTCGAAATGGATATTTCCGTTGAAATCTGAAAACCGTAAATTTTCGCAATACAATACTTCCTTTACTTCGTACAAGGAAGTAAAAACATATGGTTTAAGACGATTTTTGTGATAAAACAGGGCGTCCAGCAGTCTTGAATTCCTTGAAGATCAGGAATTTTGCCTGAATTTTTCGCGAAGAGAAAAAACGGTTAAAACAAAGGGTTAAAAACGGTATGCTTGATAAACGGTCAGTCGTCGGGAATTTGTAGTTTTTAGTATAATAATTCCATTTTTCCGCTAGTACTTGGCGATAAGTGTATAAAATATCGAGAAGGATTAATGTCGTAGTTGTTTTCCATAGCATCTCTTATTCCTAGAAAGTTAAAAAAATCCTCTTTCCACTAACTTTGACTATCACTACGTCTGTCTTAAACATATACTTCTTCTATTTCCTTTCTTACCTTTCATGTTCCCTCTGTAGATAAGTGGACTAGAGATGTTATGGAACGTTAAAATAACGTATTAGCTCCACCAGTTCCTGCTCCTCCATTATACTGGTCCAATTCAAATTTATTCTCTTTTTTTCATACGTTTTTTTCTACGACCTTAAGAATTCTCATCAAATTTCGATCAGATCTCAAAAACCAAAAAACATATGGTTCAAGACGATTTTTGTGATAAAACAGGGCGTCCTGCAGTCTTGAATTCCTGGGTTCTCTTAAGCGCTCTAACTCCAAACAACTCCGAGTTTCTATTTCAACCAATTTACACTCGTCTTCTTATAGAATCGACGGTTCGCCCTTGTCTTTAAATAAGAGCGCGGTGATTGCCATGATTAATTATATTCTCATAATTAAGAGTTTGAGTAATGACATTATTACTCATGTTCACGAAGTTTTGAATCTTAATTCGTAAAATAAGCATTTCGAGCATGATAAAATGAAACATATTCTGGTTCAATTATTAATATATTTCATAATATTATTTATTTAAGTTTACGTTTACGTTACGTTATCTCCTAACGTTCAATTTTCAAATGTCCCGGCATGATGTATGGGCTCATTATTATTTTTTTGTTTATTTGTTTACATTATAATTAATTAATCCCTCCGTCTGATACTTAGTTTCAAAATAGGCTTCCTTAGTTATATTGAATTATCTATAATAAATTATAAGAAAATAGAATCTATATTTTGTTTTGTTATGTAAAAAAAAGTTTTTTAATGAAATTGTTGTGGATTTGAATATTATTCATTTACACTTGAAATTATTGTTTTTGTGCTGTATGTTCTAATTGTTTTCATTTAAAAAAAAATCGAAAATATTCCCTTAAGTCCTCAGTATTAGTCGTTAGGTAAAAATTTTTCATTCTCAACAGTTTATTGTATATTTTATCAGGAGACAGCCAAATAATTTTATGGTTCCGATTTTATTTTAACTTGAAACCAACGCCTTGAATGTTTGAATTTGTTCACACCCTTGAAATCCTTGAATTATGCTTGTGTTTTGTGCCTTATCGCTGGACACTCTGGGAAACCTTAATAATGATAGATTTAATAAAATACATACTTTTTCTATATTTTGCAAATAGTTACCAAAAATAGTATCATATTTATGCGGGAAATTTTGAACGTTTCATCATAATCGGCAATATTGATGGAAGTGATTTTATTTTGTTTATTTATATATTTTTACAAAAAAAGTATTTACTCCTTGGCATTTGCTATATCTAAGAAAAAAATAAATATACTTAAAAAAATTATATTTAGGAGACGAAACCGATTATTGGGATTTAATCTCTTTAACAGTCTTCAGACGACCATCGGTTCGGTTGTGATGAATTCTATTATTTTTAATTACAACATGAATTTTATTGGATTAAGTTAGTACAAATGTAACACAATGCCATTGTTATTAATTGTATTACCGAACCGTTTTCCATTTAGGCATTTGATTGTTTCATTGAACTCCACTGCTGAATTATTTGATCTTGAAATTGGCCTATTTTCAATGTATATAGTTCAAAGTTTTTTTCTTAGTTGGGAGCTAAGAGTATTTGTTATTAAATGTTGTGCAAGTCTTATGCGATAGTCAGTTTCTTGGTCGTTTGGGTATTACAAATGAGTCTGGAGAGCAGGTTAGGTTGAAGGCGGATATTATCTTATGTTGGAATAATGTCTTATTTATCTAATGAGTTATGATTACATCGTTATTGTGCCAGTTAATTAATTATCTTTTTTTCTCAATTTACAATTTATCGTTATTTTTCTTTTACTTTCCCTAACGCCGCCAGAACTAGGTTAGCTAAGAATTATTGCCAAATTATTTCGTTTTCGACAGATCCTTGCTTCATAGAGCCCGCTGAGTGCAAATTTCGGCCAATGGCCTGTAAGTCCACATTTGTGTCTGTGTCACGACTAACTCGCGAACGGATGGACCTATTACGTTGTTCTTTTTGTTGTCTTTTTAAGATAAAATAAAAAGAAATCACAAGATGGGCAACTTGCGCGCAATCGCTGAATAATCTATTTTTCAATCGACTGTAAGCGCCAAAACAGCTCTAACGATTTTGATGAAACTTTTCTAAAGTCTTCTCCTTAAAGGTTTAAACGTTTCATGCACAGTGCATCTCCGAGTAAAGGCAGCGAAAACAAGTAATTTTATTTGCGCATAATTCAAAAAGTATACATTTAAAATTCTAAGTAGTCATTTGAAAGGTAATTAAAGTCCCATTAATCACAAATAAGACATAAAAAAAACATTATCTATACCTGTCGGACAATTATTAAAAATGATACGGTGTATATATTTACCTATGCCTTTGCACCCTTGTTTAGTTTTTCGAATAACTCGAAAACTATCCATCTCTCGGGACATACCTGACGATCATATGAAAAATAATTAAATTATCTAGATAGCCAAAAAAACTATAAAAAAAATCTTAAAGGGACTAACATTTGCGAAGATAAAAGAGATATATTTTTTAATGAACTTTGTACCTAAAGCTTGTGAGTGAACACACCAGATATTTAATTATCTATTCTGTATGCAGCCTGTATATATATATAACGACAAAATGCGTTAAGTAAATCGTTCTATAATGAATAGAGTTACCATGTTATATTGACCGATTTATAACCATTACCCACCAAAAATAAGTAGATATCAAATTAAGAATTTATTCCGTAAGCCGTATCTTGCTGTGATGAGGTATCAGTGTTCAGAACAGAGTTCATTAGTCAGTACCTAGAATAAGACGTTCAGTGAAAAATAGTCCTCATATTAATAAGCATAATGTTTTGAACACGTGTCCGCTGTGTTATTCGAGTGGTTTTCCTTTTAAGGTTCCAAGTTCACGTTTTCCGGAATCCTACAGCGCTTTTTACCCTTCTCGTGTGTGCAGCGACGTTCCATGCCTGTTGGAATTGTAAATGACTTCAGAGGTCTATGCTAATTTAGGTATTTTGTTGTAAATATTTCTTCTGCCCTTACGTTTCTTGGCACTATCATTACTTATTTTAATTCGTTCTTTTAATTTTTTTGTTTGTATAATTGGAAAATTCCTTTTCTAATTTTGAGACCTCAGGTATCATCTATTTGTTTAGAAGAAATGTTTTTCTTAAAGGCCTAATATTCTTCTTATGTATTCTCCAGATTTAATTTTGGAGACCATTGGATCTTTAAAAAATATATTTTATCCTCAACGACTTATTTACTTTATTTTATTTATTATTATTTTATTTTTTTAACGCCACATCCTTCTCTTTTTTTCTTTTGGTTTATTATTTTTAATTTTTATAACGGACCTAAAACAAAATGAGGATAAAATTGAAATAGTACTTGTGAACTAGCAACCAACCTTACTTCATTATATCGAACTAGAGACTGGGAAAATAATTATTAAATTAACTATTTTTGAATTAGTGTAGGTAACAACATCGCTTCGATGAAAATGGGAGTAATAAGTTTTTGGCCTTGATCAGGAACAAATCACGATACAAATAATCATCGCAGAGCCTATGATTAAACGTTCATGGATTAGCACGAGACGTCGATATGAACATTGTATAAAATCTGATCTTAGATTAGTAAAGATTTACCATTATCCACAACAAGTAATACAGTGCGTTCTGAAATTTCTTTTTGCTCTCCTGTAAAACTTAAATGTTACGACAGTTTACCTCTGACCTACAGAAATATCATATCTATCGTCACTATAAAAACAAGATAAAGTATCACACTTTTTTACGAAATTGAGATAAGCATTCAATTTAGGACTATTCTATCAAAATTTAATGTATCCATTTTTGGAAAAGTATTAAAATTAAAAAAATATTTTGCTTTGCAACACCTATTTACCTATTTATTTGGCGGAGGAAAATTAAAATTTGAAATTGAATTCTTTTTAGATGTAGAATTTTAATTCATCTAAAAAAATCTTGTTTAATGAAAAGTGGATTTATTTACTTTTGATAGAAATCTCTACTATTATATTCAAAATTTCTCGCTTAATCTCTCACTGACAATTTCATAAAAAAAATAAATAAAAACTATTTCTACACACACGCGCGCACATAACATATACCTACATACACACATACATATGCAGAACATTGCAAAACACAGAATATATAAAGGAGCCAAATATTAAAACTTGATCCTTTTCCCTATTTGTCCTTTCGACTAAACCATATTTATATTTAAACATTTACTAAATTTAAAATGTTTTTATTACCAAATAATATATAAGATAACATATAACCCCGAGTGATTTTATTAACCATCCATTATCCGCGGCCCTTCTTAAAAACCCAAGATTGGAGCGGATGAACCATGATTTAGTTGAGAACCTAACTGCCTTCGTTTCATGCACTGTCTTCTTATTTATTGGTCACATTCCTTTTTCCGTTTATTGAATTTTTGGGTTAGATTAACGCCCCTTCGGAGATTTAGGAGGAGACGCCTCCTAGTGTCTCACGTGGGCGTTTATGTTACAGCTTTGTCAGCTATTTCTTTTTGATGCCCTCGTTTTATTTTAAATATTTCTAAACCTTAACATTTTCTTATTTATTTTTGTTCCCATTCTATTTATTTCCAACAGCTAGCATACTGTTTGTAGTGTTTTATCGTTATTATACATTTAGGTTTGTATTATGTAATAAGTTAAAAGTACTTAGAGTTGATAGATTCTAAGTTTCATCCTATTTTATTATTTATTTAAATGTTATTATCTCAGAAAAATAAAATATTATGTTATATATGAAGATTAAATAAACACAAGGCTTTGATTGCAAACCCCTCCTTACTATGATATCCTTTACATTTCCTCAGTAACTGAAACTCTCTCACGTTCATAATTGTTTTTTTTAAGCATTGAATGCTTCCTTACTTTCTCCCTATAAATACGGCTTCTTCGTCCTTCTTTCTTTTCAGAAATCGTCATCTCTTTCCTTTCTTTATTATTACATTATATATTTGTAAGTACATGATTGTTTTTTTATGTAGAGAAAGATTTGTATTTACTATTCTATGAACAGAATTTTTGTGATAATTATTTTTTACATGGTTGTCAGATTCATTTATTATTTTACAGAGATATTTGACATACCAACTAGACTATGGTCTCCTAACTTTTCATTCTGTGGGACACACTGATTTCTACACTAATAAACCGCAAGGCCTCGGGCTCCATTGACTAAGTCCTAAAGGTCAAGACAGCCAGCTCATCATACCAACATATTTTTATCATTGATTTCTTTTACAATTTTACAGTTTTATTACGTATATAAGTTATTTTATTTCTTAATAGGTCAATAAATGAAAATATCTGATTATTATTTTGTTTGATCCACTTGCATTGTACATTTTACAATGAAGTTGAAATAAACTCTTGGGTCAGTAGTTTGGAGACCCCGGATCTAGACCATTATCCTATAAATTATTTCAAGGATAAATAAAAAATATTTTTTATTTCATCAGTTCCAGTAGTCTTTATTCTTTAGAGTTTGTTATCTGAAATAGATATCCTTGTGACCTGTAGCTTTGTGTGTATTCAAATATTGCAACGCTCATTGGAATATATCACAGAAAACGTTCGTTTTGGTTGATAAAGTTATAAATAATAATATTTTTCAATAAAATATTTAAACTCACAGTTATTACTTTTTATATTTGCATATATATGTAATATAATAATCCAGAACTTTAGTCTATAATTTACAATCATGATAATTATTTTTTCTTTTTCAGGTAAGCTTGTGTTTCGTTGTCATAAGATTTGTAGTCGGTAAGTAGAATCATTTGTTTGATGAAGTATGGTTTAATTTTAAGATTGGATTGATGGATTAATGTGTTGTTTTTGTTTGTTTTTTTGTGTGTGTATGTGTATTAATTATTCTATTAAATTCACTGGTGAACAAAATTATCACATTACCTCCAAATGTGTTTTTTTTAAAGCAATTAATAATACTTTAATTTAATTAAGGATAAGTTGACTCTATTTCTCGATGAAGGATTGTTGTTAATTTTCCAAATATACTAAGTATTAGGAAGTTTAATACAATACACCTTCAGATTTCTACAACAGCTCGTTGTAAATGTCAAAATGATAATAAAGGAGTGTAGAAGTTTGAGGGTGCATCATTAAACTTCCGAATACTTGATATATTTGGAATGTAAATTAAGGAGTTCATTAATTAAATCAGTACGTGTAATGCATTTATTTATGGAAAATATTATTTTATATTTGTTATAATTTTTTTATTTATTTTTTATTACAAACATAATAAACGCAACTATTTCAATTAAAATAAATTTATCACAATCACTAATTTCGTACGGGTATCAAAACATTTACCATCTCAGAACATAAATGAACCTCCTTCAATCCGGTCTTACCGCATTGAGTCAACCTGGGGTCCCCAAATGGAAACACGACCATCTGATGACCTAACACCTCTGACATCATCAGTAAAAATAACTCACTTCCAGACCACTAAAATCTAATTGAAGTGTTATGAGCAAATTCTAGTAGGTTTCTTTTGTGAGAAGAGGACCACAAGCCGGTGATTACCCTGGTTTTCCTTCATTCTGCACATCTGGAAATTGATACATAGCAATTTTTTTTATTATACTTATAGAACATGGTACATGGCAAAAGTAAATTATGAACACTCGTCTAAAACTTCAAGAGTGGCTTCATTTTAACACAACCTACAGCTTTTTATCCACGGAAATTCTCAAAATGAGTTTCCGGTCAAGAAATCGGAAAACACGTCAATTTAATGGTGTACTAAAAATATATGAACAACTCTTTGCTTTTCACTTGAACCGTAAGATAATTTGATAAGGAAATCGAAAAAAATATTGGCCTACAAATATGTAGGGCCGTTTGGCGTGGCCTTCTCCTCAAACATGTCAAAATAACGAGGGTATGAAAATTAATCAACAACCAGCTGATTTTTACGTGATTCCAATAGTATCAGATGGTCATGCTGGTCATTATACAAAATTAAAGCTGACAAAATTTGCTTCAATATGCATTTTATTTATTTTTCCACTAGCTGGCATAGTTTCCGAGACACCCGCGCTCATAATTCAATAATTTTGAAAAAAACATTTTCTAATGATGCAAAAAACGTGCCGCAAATTAAAAAAAAATTAGCGATATATAATCTGTACATTTTTATTGAAACTTTCTATTCTGTTAAATATATTTATATCCGTTTTCAATAAAATATGGAGTATTGAACCTTCAGAGGGCATTAAGTTACTTTCCAGTTCTGAGGTTTTGTTAGGATTATAATTTTTTTCGATTACGGAACTCTGTTTTTTTTTATATTTGGAACTTTCAATTGGCTGATGGAGTCATTGAGAACATCAAGAGTTATATAGTGGCTGTAATCTAGGCAATCTTTTCCTCGTCAATCAGAAATAACCCTGTCATTTTTCTGTTTCTGACCGGGTACTTGGAAAGAGCTTTTGCGATTATTTCTAGCTTATCTACTATCTTGCCATTATTATTAATTCTGCATTCGAGTAAGACATTTTTTTTTTCTAATACATAAAACCACATTTAGCCTCACAAAAACTGGAACACTTGCATTTTGATACTTATTTTCATTTGCCGGAAATTATTATTTAAATGAAAGTATAAGCCGGTGCTAATTGCATCTCTGTTATGAATATTACATTCATATGAAAATAACCTAGTTTCATAATAAGCTTTGCTATTTCCTGTGCCGATCCCGGTTCAAATCCTAGCTTGGCACATGGTATTTGACTTACCAAAAAAATATTATCGGGATGCTAACTGTAGTTTTAATCTGATTTTTATGTCCAATTAACTTAAAAAAGAATATCTGATAGCCAGAAAATTAATCAGGTGATAAGACAGTGCTACCTCAATGTTTCTTAAGAGGGTCACTGACGATCACTCCAATCCAATCAATCTATACCAAATGAAAGATGGAACAAACTGTGAGTGCGAAATCTTATGTGGAGTGGTTGGAGTAGAGGGGAGCAGCTGGAATTCCATCGGGCTTAAAATCCTCCGCGTTATAATAAATAAGTCCAATCACTCCAAATGATCGTGAGTGTGGAAAACTGATGGAGTGGAACAGTGAACTGCGCAGTTTTTTACACAGTTTTTAGGCTGTACTATACTAATAATAATAAAAATTGTTTGTCACTAAATACAGTGACAAAATTTATGTTATTGTTAAAATTTACGATATTGTTTATATAAATAAAAATAATAAAAATAAAATAATAAATAAAATAAAAAATTAAAATATTTATTAAAATATTAATTTAAATAAGTGGAATTATTTCTATTGTGGAACCACTATTTATAGACCTATTAATGAATGTTTTCGTGAGCATAAATCACTACCTGTCGGTAAAATTGGAATGATTGAGTGGGGTGGTCGACAGTGGGGCCGTTGTAATTATCTTAACTCTATGTTCTCCAGCTGTTCCAATTCAATGTTTGATGTTCCATTTGGAATGATCGTCAGTGGCCACCTTTACCAATTAATACCTTTAGTACCGGAAAATTAATCGAATTTCATACAAAACGAAAAATAATCTTCGAAATCGGATCAGTATTAGCAGAGAGATAGCGTTTTGAACTTTTATACACATGCTATAAAATATTGTGCTCATGTTCCTGTGTAAAACGGTTCAATTTATTCTTGTTTTTGATAACTATACATTGAAACTTAAGTATTGAAAACTATACATCTCCTGGACATTCCAGATGCTTATTTAAAAGATAATTTAATTTTTACAATGCTCAATATGTTAAATAAAACAAAAAAATCTTTATCAGGCTAATATTAGCGAAAACATATTAAACTTTTTTTTTTTTTGCTTATGTTTAAAGCTGTTAGAAAAATGGTGCGGGAGGACACAGTCGATATTTTAAATCGGTTTTTCGGTTGACTGTTAATTTTTAAGTTTTCTTTCTTATTGTGATCGTTTCTGTGGGGTAAGTAAGGGTTCTGGTTCCGTTTTTTTAATTGGATTTTTGATCGAGCTTGCGCGTTTCGAATTACTCTCATTGTTAAAGTTTTCTTCGATATAGGAATGGTATATAAGGTAATTGCGGGTTTCGTATCCATTTATTGAATCGGATGTTTGATCGCGCATGTACATTTTGAACTATTAATCATTGGTGTGTAATTTTCAGAAATATTTCGAAATAAAAAATTAATTTTTTTTTTCCCTTGCACATTTGTTTTTCCTTTAGTACCCTATAGAAATAGTGAGGACGCTTCACTTACGTACTTTATATGCGTTTTTAAATGTATTCTTAATATTTTTATGAAAACAGCTCCATATAATACCATTTACTCTTTTCGAAAATACGTTTTCCAGATTATTAAAAAAAAATATTTTTGTCCAATTTTTTTTTAATGCATTCATAATAAAGTTAATAATACTGTTGTTAATTTTGTAATTATGTTTAAATAATAATAGATTTATGGGTCGGGAAAAAAAATAGTTGATAGCCTTATATTATTTTTGTATGAAATATTTGTTTGAACTAAAAAGAGCCCTTAATGCAAAGGATTTTATTTTACAATATTTGAAAAACTAAGTAATTGTACTTAGGAGACGAAGAAATATTTGATCTACTTTTTGGCGAAAACATTCAAATGATTTCGTCGCCACCACGTTTAAAAGTAACGAATGTGAATACAGCTTGTTTTCAGGAAAGCAAAAAAGCAAATTTTACTTTTTACTTTCCCATTGCGAATATTATTTTTTTATTTCTTGGCATTTGTACTTCTCTGAGCCCTAAATTTGCGTCATTGAGCCCAAGATTTTATTTTGATAAATTAATAATTTTATTCTGGTAAATTAATAAAACTAAGGATATCGAAAATTACGATTTTGCACATTCGTTGCTTGTTCATAATTTTTTTTGTTAAACTCGATTGGTACTAATTGCTATTGGCTTTTTTGAAAACCATTGATTAAACCCTCTGTTTTGTTTAACGGTACAAGAATATTAGTTCACTTAAATCATCATTTTTACTTTTGTTCTATGTAGGTAATGACGGAATATGGCTATCAATATGAAATTTAAATAAATCTGATTAATAAATAGTTCACAAATCTTTTTGTACTTCATGGTATTTTAATTTAACTTCAACTTGAAGGAATTTTTCTTAAAACCACTGATTTGGCACTTTACACCCAAGCGACAATTATTGTACAATTTATTTTCCGAATGCTTATAGCCTTACTTTACATCGATTGTAAGTATATCAATAGTTAGCATTAAACCTTATTCTTGTTGTAGTACTTTCCCTAATGATTGCTGTTCATTATTTTCGAAATAGCTGAAAAGATTGAAAAGTGTTCTCTCAGAACTGTCTGGTATATATTGATCTCCTCTGATGATTTTTTTTAAATATTTCTAAGAATCGCCCTTAGATGATGATCTCTTTTAATTTTTCTAAGAATCGTCCTTACTTAAATGATGATCTATAACATTTCCAAGTCAATTGCCACCTTTTCAATTTCAACTGTAAATTTTTCCATTTCAATTGTAACCTTTTCCATTTCAGTTGTAACCCTTTCCAATTCAAATGTTTTTCCATAGACATTTTGGCAATTATCCCCATCTTCAGCACTGAAATTGATTTATATGCAAGGATATATAATTATTCCTGATGTCGATATATTAAATTTCAATTAAAACTATTCCATTTTACAATTTCTCTTGAACTAAAGCACTCCTTTGTCATCGCTGCAGTCTTTAAGAATCAAGGATCATTAATTGAAATTGAATATTGTGACAGGAGGAATAATTATTTATCTTTGTATATAAATCAATTTCAGTTCTGAAGATGGGGATCAATGCCCAAAAAGAGTTTTTTTGGGGAAGAGGGAGGAGGGGGCGTTGCGGATTTCATCGTTTTAGTGATTCTTCATATTAGGTTTTCGAAGTTGCTAATTTTGAATTTACTATAGAAATTTTTTTCGACCACAAGCATTTCTAATTAATTTTTAGTTTGCAAAATTCTTCGGTATAGGTATCGTTTATTAGGTTTTCAGAGTCACTATTGCATAACCGATCGCTTTTGCGCATTTTGATATTCCGTTGCTGTTGAAGTTCTCTTTGATATAGATATCATTAATCTACAGCCATCTCTTCTCCAAAAAATAAAAATTTGAAAATTTATCAAAAACTATTTTTTTACAAAAATTTAACTCCTTGAAATTAGCACTTAATATCGATTATCTAATACACGAAAAAACAAGTCTTAAGAATATGGCAAAATTATTTCCAAAGTCTTTATTTTAATTAAAATAATTATTTTTCAATAATAAAATAGAAATAATTCATGTCCAGTTGGATTGCAATTGAAATGGAATAGGTTACAATTTCAATGGAAAAAGTTACTATTGGAAAGGAAAAGGTGACAATTAGTTTGGAAATGGTTACAATCGACTTGGATATTATATATATAATAAGAAAAAAAGAAAAGTAAGCTCATTATTGGCCCAGCAGAAAATTTATAATCAATTTTCGTCTGTTAGTAATGACTTGAAGCTTTTACGCCATGTATTTTTTTCAAAGTTAAAATTATCTAACTTTCACTACTTCCATTTACCTTTATTTCATCGGAACTGGTTTGCTTTTTCCGAACACAAAAAAAAAAATCTAATCGTATAGACGATTAGATAGACGATTTTTTTTATTGGCGATAATAGGAAAAGGTTTTAATCCAATAGCGGAAAATGATCAGTGTTTAACTATTTATTAAATTGGATAGGTTTAAGAGAATTACACCTTACCGATGGGACCTGCAGAGATACCAGCAATAGGATGGGTAATAAGGAAAAGATAAATTATACCTTTCAACTGGGCAATTTCTGGTAGCTCTCTAATACGAATTTAATGGTACCTTTTTAGGACAGTATAGGCAACCCACTATCTACACCCTTGTTGTTGTTTAAATTGTTTAAAATTTATTATAATAAATATAGTAGTTCTTTGTTTTTGGAGTTTGATGGTTGGCGTCTCTGAAGACTGTGAATAGAGAAATTACTCCGTTAGAGATTCAGTTCTCAGTTGCCAAGGAGTTTGCCCGAATACATTTGGGCTAAGTCGGAACCATTAAAACTGACTAGTTACTTGAATTAAAAAATATCAGAGCTGTCCAACTTACTCTTCAGGTCCCAAAATCTTATTAAAGTCAGGTATAGCTGTAATGCTTTTGCCCTTGCTTTTGTATGGCTTTAGGCCCTCTAATAAAATATCAATAAATAAATAGTTTATAAATAAATGTTATGATTTTTCTTTCTCACCCTCCGACTTAATTTACAATTTACATAATTATATAATTTTCGGAACTGTTATGATTAAATTGTTTCCAACTAAAATCTTGTCCTGAGAAATAATTAGTACTCTAAGTATCTAAGTAAAATTAGTTTTGGAGAAAAAAAAGAAGTTATAAGCTGCTAGTTATAATATCTAAGATCCAACCAAAAACTATACAGTTCATCTCATCAAATCAGACAGAAATCATTGACGATCAGTTTTGATTTACTCAAGTTATCTAAGTAAAATTAAATTAAAATCTAAGTAAAATAAACTCAATTAAATTGGCTTTAAACAGTTGAATGTTAGCCCCAAAGGAATTTTTCTGGGAATCCTTACGTACTTACGACCCCTGGAGATTCAGAAATCATAGTTAAAGATGATGAGGCGTCTTTACAATTAAATAAAGACGATTTAAAAATAACTGGAGCTCGTGGGATATGTATATATCATGTTACTCTGAATATCTTTTTAATATTTTTATGTTCCAATATTTTTTATATCAACTCTACAGCTAATTATAAAAATAAGAATAATCACAAACAATAATTTGTTTCAAGCTCTCGATTCATTAATAATATATTTTTGAATAAGTTCAAAGATCATTTTCACCTATTAGTTTAGCTATTATTATTAGTAGTAGTAGTATATTATCAATATTGATACCTTAGAGCACAAATGTGCTATGTGCCATTCCTTAATACTTAAAATATTATTATTAGCTTAGTATTATTAGGAGAAGGTACTTAACATATATTTTTTGCAAACTTATACAAATTCAAGAATTGGGGAATTATTATATATTTATTTTTATAGTGAACCTCGAATTTACATATGATTGAAGACATGAAATGAAAAATTCTAAGAAACATGCTTAACGTCAAGATAGTAAAGGAAAGACATTTTACAGGGGAACAAATTAACGTTATTTATTGACCATGGCGGGCAAGTTATACATTCGTAATCACAGGATGGTTAGACGCAATAGTTAAGGTTATAAGAGTATATTTCTCATTCATACCTCTTCAATAGTATCTTAGGTTTGTTAGAAACTCGAGTTTTTGGTTTTTTTTCTAGTATTGTGTAGCTCTGTCTGTATATTTTCATTGCCTGTTGACAGGCCACTGTGTAAAATTTTAATAGTGATCTGTCAAGATTCTTGGGAATTCAGAAATAAAGTGTATGAAATATATTTGATATACGAATAATTAAATTTATGAAATATTTAAATTAAGTGTAGGGTGTGTGTGTACACTAAGGTTCCTTGAAAAAAAATCGATATATGGAATTTTCGATATACAGAATTATTGCAATTTTTCACCCTTTTTAGGCTAACATAATTACAGCTATTCTTTAGGGCTAAAGAAGTATCGAAGGAAATTTTTTAGGGTTAATGAAAAACCAAGCTGAACGATCAATAGCATTTATTTAAAAAATGTACAATATATGATACTCGGTACATCTGTGATTGCAGATTTTTTACAAATGTACATTTATAATTTAATAAGGGCAAGTATTAAAAATATGAAAACATTTATTTAAAAATAATTTTATTTATTTTTGTTTTTGCGCAAAATAGCTTAATTGGTGTAAAATTCATCACCGAAGTTATGTTTAGGAGCAATTTCACAGCAAGAATGGCAAATTCAAACTGAATTGAAAATGAAAATTTCAAGAGATTCAAATTTCAAGAGAAGAGAGAGAAGGGAATTACAAAGAGCAGAGAGATTCAATGAATTTAGGTGCTCCAGTACTTCTTCTGAAACAATATCTTCCGCGATTTCTATTGCTTTGGAAACCAGTGGAACATTTTTTTTCTTATTTAATTATCACCCATTGTTATGTACGTAAACTGAGGGCTCTTACTGGTGACTATCACAGTTTATATTTTCTTAAATGGAAATATTTTGTTCGATATATAGAAAATATATAGAATATCGAATTTTATT
This sequence comes from Rhaphigaster nebulosa, assembly GCA_948150685.1. NCBI lineage: Eukaryota > Metazoa > Arthropoda > Insecta > Hemiptera > Pentatomidae > Rhaphigaster > Rhaphigaster nebulosa. Next base: position 131,966,735 of record OX411306.1, read on the forward strand.
CGATGTACAGAATAAAATACAGAACCTTTTTCTTATAAAAATTCAAGGTTCCTAAAAAAAGTTCGATAAATGGAAGTTCGATATACACAGTTTCGACTGTATATATATCGATAACTTAGAGCACAATGTGCTAAGTCCGTTCCTTATTACTTTTGGAAAACTCAAAGTAAAATTTTGATGTGTGCATTACTACAGTAAAAAAAGCTCAATGTCTTTAGATATTTACTAATTGCAGACCGTAAAATCAATAAATATCAAAAGACTGTATTACTGGAGTAATGCGCTTATCAAATCATTATTTCGAGTAATGATTTGATAAGCTAATAATAATACTTTAAGTATTAAGGAATGACACATAGCACATTTGTGCTCTAAGGTATCAATATTGATAATACTTCTACTACTAATAATAATAATAGTTTAAACAAATAGAAAAACAAAAGCTGTTGCTTCAAATTGAACTTCCATGTCGTACATTAAGTAAAACGGTTCCATTACCCTGACGCCCTTTGAGCAGGAAACAAGGAAATAGGAGTATTAATACTGGGATAGAAGGTGAGGAACTGAAAATGGTGCCCGGACACTGACAAATAAGCCCTAGACAGAGATATCAGTTTGGACGTAAACAGCTGAATCAGGGCGGAGGGTCTTGTCCTCTCCCTGTCAGGCTCCCGTAGTAATGGATACGGGAGTACTCGGAACCAACTTGGTCCCGGGCTGGAGCCGCTGATTGTAAGCTATTTTCGGCACTAGCGGCTGTCAAACTCAATCAGGAGCCTCAGCGAAATCTAACGCGGGGCCCAGCTTTAACAAGTGCCTTTGTTTTTGTACGTGTTGTGTTAGTTTTGCTAATGATTTTGAACCTTGCTTCTTGTTCATTCGAACCATATTGCGAGCCCCAGCTAAAGCTGATGATTCCATAAAACTAAAATAATAATTCAGATATTTTTCATTACGTGAGATATTATGTGTTTATATATGTTATTAGAAAAAAAACAAAAAACATCCCGTTTCATATCAACAGAAATAAAGTTGGCAAACAAATTAAAAATATTAATAAAATATAATACTTCCTTTTTCTTTTTTTTTTGTGTATATGTTCAGGATCAGGTTTAAATGAAATTAAAGTGTTTTGAATTACTTTTTTCTCCCTGTATTTTATTCAATTTTAAATGCAATAGAATGAAAATTATAAGTTTAAGTGTGAAAATCCGATTTTCCGCTGAATCTCCTTGACTAGCTCTACGAGTTTAACGAAATTCCGCACGAAGCTAAGTAATAAAAATAAAAATAAAAAAAAAAACTTTATTTTATTTCTTTCTGTTTAAAAGAAAACATAAGAAGAATAGAGTTTTTTTTTTTTTAATTTTTTGGATACTTGACAAAATTGAAATACGTCGTTACTTTACAGTGGCTCTTACCACTTTATTATATCCGCAGATGGTTGAAGGTTGAAGGTTGAAGATTCACCTGAAACTTACACTGTGAGTCGAATCTTCGGCATTTAATAAATAGTTACCACTATTTTATGTTATTATTGTTTTATCTTTTTTTTTTATCTTGTTCTATTGGTTTAAAGTTATTTATATTTTCTTCTTGCTAAAATTTAAACCCTGGTATTCCTTCTGACGTTGAAGCTTAGTACTTATTTTGACGATTTCCTGGTATTAGTTAAAAAATTTAACTGGGATAGAATTAAAAATTAGAAATTAACTTCATCTCTATAGCTAATAAAAGATCTTTCATTCACATCTATGAATTTCTCTGTTTTCCGGCTAATGAATCACCGGAATTTTCCTGCTATTATGTAGGGAAAACCGCTACCGTCGACCCATCCACGAGATGTAAAAGGAGAGTTGGTCGTCCATAGCTTAGATGGAAGGATTCAGTGGCTAGTGATGCCAGGATTAAAAAGTCGGCGGAAAAGTCATTTGAACCGCTAAAATCCATTGGTCCGTTCAAGATATATAAGAGGATAAACTAATAATAAAAAGTTGGAAAATTGTGAAGCTCGTTTTCCTTTTACCATATCTCTAAATAGTCGGAAAAACGTTTGAATCACTCAAATCCATTCACCCGTTCACTGCATATGCGAGGAAAAGCGAATGAAAAGTCGGAAAATTTTAAAGCTCAATTCTTGTGTTATTTATAATAATATGTAAACAAAATATTAATTTTTTTCTTCTTTTTTTCAAAAAACTAAATAAATCATTCGTTATCTATTGTTCTTTAGTCGAAATAAAGTGTGTCCATTGTTGGTTAGAACGATGATGGAACGAAAAGAAAATCGGTGACCAAGATGTCACATTGTGAGATCATAACGAAGATGGAAAGAAATGAAAAATAGATCTATTCCAGTAGTGGTTCGAAACGAGCTGTTTGGTTCCTGATGTTAGTCGAAACGGTCCTCATCGTGAGGTCGGAACAAAAATGGGAACCAGTTCCAGTGGTGTAACACAGAACGAGCCTTCCGTTCTGAGTGTTAGCCGGAACGTGTCTTCCGTTCTGAGTGTTAGCCGGAACGCCCAATCCCTACTCTTAATTGCTTAAATTGCTTTTATTTATAACTTTTAATTATTTCCTTAACTCTGAAGTGCATTTTGTGATTTGCAATACACTCTTCACAAAGCGGGTCCGCTTTCTATTTACTGCCATAGTTTAGTTGTATTTAGTGGAGTCCTAATTGTTTATTGTCGAGAATTAACTCCACAAGTGGATCAGGAATTTGCAAATTGAGTTTATTTAATAGCCTGAAAGGCGCATCTGGCCAACGTTGTTTATTGTGATTTATGGCTAAAATTGAATTGAGTATTTGTAATGTTCACAAATGTAATAAATTCTTTAAATTCGTTGAGTTGTAAAATCCATTCACCTCGCAGCGTTAAAATGGATCTCAGTTTTATTGATGTTAATGTTTACATAACCTTCCTGAATGAATACGAAAATTAATTATCACCCACTGATGCCATTGATTGCATTATTAAACAGTCAATCAGTCAATATCCGAGCTTACCTAATCGCGTTTTTGTTTACAAAATATTTGTTAATCGTAAATTTCCGCCTGATGTTATTAAATAAGAAACCTATACTTCCCAATATTTACACTAATTCGATACAACTGATTAACATCCGCTACCCACTTCGTGTCTTTTCCAATTATTCATCATGTATTTATCCGTAGCAGAATATAAACGTCCCTCGCCAGTGAATGCTACCTGTGGTCTGCCAAGCCTAATTAAATATTTATTAATTATTTCGGAGCGGCATACACTGACAAGGAACCTGATAATTACTTTTTTTAAGTAATTAATTAACTTTATCAAGTGTTATGTTTTTACCTCATTTTTTTTTGTATGTTTTGCCTTGTATGTTTTTTTATGTATATATGTTAAGCATTTTTTTGCATTTACAGTTTTGGACCCGGACTTATGTATTTTATACTGTTAAAATATTAATACATCTCTTCCGGATATATACCAGCTATATTTTTTGGTTGTTTTTTTTCGGCAAAGGGAAAGTAAAAAACGATAAGTTTATTTAACAAAAGGGAATTGTGAGCACATTCAAAAAATTCATTGGGCAATTGAATCATGCCTTGATTTTACCGTAATATTCACCAACTTTCACTGCCTTCCAGCTAGTGATTCTTAAGTTGTGTTTTATCAAATACCGACTTGGAATGGGACTCCCTATATCGATATCTACCATCCTTACCCATGTCTAAAATAGCACTATTTTATACCTAACATAAATATAATTATATAAGCACTATCCTATATAATTCACTATAATAATATTCATTAATTAATCTTTGTTACTGTATTTGTTTTTTAATACACTGTGTTATTTTTAAATTTATGAAAAACTGTAATATGTGTGTATACATGTATTGCCTATGGTCATGGGAAATTGTAATGTTTTAGAATAAGAAACAAGATTTAGCAAATATAATTTTGGTTTATTATTTTCAATAATAGACCTTTGGAATCGACCAAAGAAAATTTTTTTGTAACCCCCCTCAAAATTTGAGGTTTTACGTTTCAAGATACGTAGAATCCAAATATCGAATAAAAAAAAATCCGTCCGCCGTACGCCGTCCGCGGCTTTTCTCCGAGACTACTGGACCGATTTTCTTGAGATTCGGTACCAAAGTCACAGGTCACCCCGGGATGATCCTCGGAACTCGACATTATAATCCGTCTGTTTGTTTCAAAATGGCGGCCGATTAGAGATCTCATAAGTCCATAACTCGGTCATTTATAAAGATAGAGAGAAAATGTAAGGTGTTTTGGTTTGGAATCAGCATAACGAGACATGAAAAAAAAAATAAAAAAAAAATTTGAAAAACAAAAAATCTGTATAATTACCGATTAAATATCTAATAAGCCCATAACTCGGTCATTTATAAAGATAGAGAGAAAATGTAAGGTGTTTTGGAATCAGCATAACGAGACATGAAAAAAAAAAATAAAAAAAAAATTTGAAAAACAAAATATCTGTATAATTACCGATTAAATATCTAATAAGCCTATAACTCGGTCATTTATAAAGATAGAGAGAAAATGTAAGGTGTTTTGGAATCAGCATAATGAGAAACCAAAAAAAAAAAAAAAAAAAAAAAATTGAAAAACAAAAAATCTATAATAATTTCCGATTAAAGATCTTATATACCCATAACTTGGCCATTTATAAACATAGAGGAGAAATGTAAGGTGTTTTGGAATCAGAATAACAAGGCATTAAAATAACAAAAAAGAAAAAAGAAAAAAAAAACGAAAAAGAAAAAAATCTCTATCTGTAAATGCTTTTGGTTTATTATTTTCAATAATAGACCTTTGGAATCGACCAAAGAAAATTTTTTTGTAACCCCCCCTCAAAATTTGAGGTTTTACGTTTCAAGATACGTAGAATCCAAATATCGAATAAAAAAAAATCCGTCCGTCCGCCGTCCGCCGTACGCCGTACGCCGTCCGCGGCTTTTCTCCGAGACTACTGGACCGATTTTCTTGAGATTCGGTACCAAAGTCACAGGTCACCCCGGGATGATCCTCGGAACTCGACATTATAATCCGTCTGTTTGTTTCAAAATGGCGGCCGATTAGAGATCTCATAAGTCCATAACTCGGTCATTTATAAAGATAGAGAGAAAATGTAAGGTGTTTTGGAATCAGCATAACGAGACATGAAAAAAAAAATTAAAAAAAAAATTTGAAAAACAAAAAATCTGTATAATTACCGATTAAATATCTAATAAGCCCATAACTCGGTCATTTATAAAGATAGAGAGAAAATGTAAGGTGTTTTGGAATCAGCATAACGAGACATGAAAAAAAAAATAAAAAAAAAATTTGAAAAACAAAAAATCTGTATAATTACCGATTAAATATCTAATAAGCCCATAGAAATCACCTAAATCGGACCATTATTAGCTGAGATATAGCTTTATGAACTTCGTTTTTATTTTTTCCTAGTGAAGTGCACATCAAATATTTCCTCTGTATCATTTTACATTACAGCCTACTTGCATAGACGCAGTTTTTTCAATTAACACAGTTCGGCACTCTCACGGCGGACATCTTGTGACAAGCTTCAAATTTCTTTTCCTTTGATACCTACTGCTACTACTACCTGCTTCATATTTTTTACTTTGACAGAATAGATATTTTTGTGGAATAAATAAGTGGAAATAATAAACCATTGTGAAATAATTTGCAGCGTTTTTTTGTTTCATTCCTACCTTTTTCGATCAATAAATTCGTTATCAGAAAATATAGACAAATTTTATAGGTTTTTTTTTTAAAATATTGTTATTTAAAATCTCGAAAGCCAGAATCAATATATATTGAAAGTCAAACATCGATGGTTACAATGAAGAGATCGATTTTTCCAAAATATCGACGTCTAGCTCACCCTCTACGATGCGCCACATCCCCTTTTTAGACGAAATTCAATCCCCGTATTACAAACCTAGCTGTTGCGGGAACACTTATTTATTTGTATTTTATTTACTAAATGTCCTCGAATTTCTCCATGGAATATCCGCAACTAAGGACATAGCTTCTCGATGGATTAGTACGCTATTCCTCTATGAGGCACAGAAACATTTCCTGATCCAGATTAGGTCTAAGTAGCGGTGGAGATTAGAGCTAACAGAATATGGTGGACAATACCAGAGGAGGCTAGACAATGGAGAAGGCTATTGAGATAATAAAGTGGTGCTCTCCCTGGGGAGATAGCATCTACCGGAATCCAAGGAGTCCCTAATACAAACATATATCAACTGCATCGGCTCGCGCAAAAACGGCATCTCTTATAATAACCCGGAGGCTACAATGATATCTTGATCTCACTGTATTTGTTTTTTTTTTATTCATTTTATTTAGAATATCTCCCTTCTTTTATGCCACGCATTCCCTTACTCTATCCCAGAGAATTCAATTAATTCTTTACTGCGGGAGCATAGTTTCTTATGCACTATTATTTAATGATATATGTTTTCTTGTCCAATTGTTTTACGTTTGGAAGGTGCAAATGGATTAATTGTTCTATGGTTCTCCACGAATTAGGGCACAATAGTGTTAATTTTTTATACATACACAGCGGCATAAACTAAGGGATGACGGGGAGGATTATATCCTCCTCCTCCGAAATTTACGAAAAAATATAATTTTTATACTTACCGATATAAGGTTTGTATTATGAGTAATATTTTTGGTAATTTTTAATGATAATTTTTGATCCAATTTTCATGCTTAATCTTAAAATATACGTCCGATTTGGCGATTATAGACTTTTAGGTAATTACCTACCTTATTCTTATTAAATCTCTCCCTCCCCGAAAGAAAATTCTGCGTACGTTCCTGTACATGTAGGTACATATATATTTTATCCTAAACTAAAGATACAGTGCGCCGCCTTCAGAGGACAATTTTGGATTCGTTAATGACAGAGCTTATCTAATGAAAGGAAATAATGAAGGTTACAGTTTTTTGAGCAGTTCTTTTAATTTTTACTTAGTGGTTTAATGTTATAGTTTGAACTAGAGAATGTTAATTCGTCTAACCTATTTTATTATATGAAGAGTCCACAGAAGAAAGGGAAATGTCATCTATTATACATTTCGAGAAAATTAAGTTTTAAAATTGGAGGTTCTACTTTCTTCAGTATATGGGTATTCTTCTAATGCCGGCTCCACACTAGTGTTTAATCGTTTGTCAAACAACTTTTGTGAAGTTTGAAATGTGAAAGTACACATATACAAATGGGGTCATCTGTGAAGTTTGAAATGCGCAAGTTCAAATATCCAAATGGGTCATCCACACACATGGCAAACCATTTGGTGATCGTTTGCCAAATGTTTGTGAAAATATGCTTATGAAGATACTGAAAGGAGAGCTCAAGCTAAACTGTTGCTTAAGAGTGGAAGGGATTGCTAAATTTTCCTAGAATTTCGGAAACGTGAAACAATCTGAGTTAGTTGAAAACAAGGTGGCCTTTGAGCTTCTCTTCCAGAAATATTATTTTATTCTTCTTTCTTTCTTTCCGTGGCTCCACAGCTCTTGTAGGTCCTTTGCCTCCTCAGCAATGCCTTTCCAAGCCTCTCTATCAACATTTTTTAATTTAATTAGTTATTTATTATAAATTTTCACACAGAAATATTAATTTATTAGGAGCTGAGGATTAACATTTTTATTTTTTAATTCCATAACTATTTGCTCTTTGAGAGATAATAACTTGCTCTCTATTGTATTGAGTAAAAGAGATTGATTGTCCTTCCATATGTTTATATTTATTTTTTTACTTTGTTACCAATAAGAGGAGTAGCTTTTTTCTTTTTTATTCAGCAACAATATTTTTTGAGCTGCCAAAATCGGAGGTTGAACTACGAAAATTAGCTGATTTTTAGGAATTGGTTTACGAACATTGTACTTATAATGCAGAAAAAAGTATATAATATAATAAAAACAATTTCAGAGGAGGACCCTGAGCCATGCTTGTCCCCCTCCCCCTTATTGATGGAGAAGCGGGACTCCATGGTCCTTCTTATCCAGGGATTTCTCTCTCAATCGCGTTACTGCCATTGAATCCGGTGGAGACTAGGCTATAGCTATAGATACCAATACAAAGAGCTTGAGTGTAGAATCTAGTTATTGCCAGAACTCCAACATACATATTTACAGAATGTCTCGGAGACACTGCCGCTTCAATCTTCGAGAGGGATTGTAGGGATGGGAGGTACTAGATAGGGATTGTGATCAGGATGATGAGTTAGGCTCTAGAGAAATTTGGAGAGAAGAAGATCTAATCTTTGCATGGAATAAGATCTAAAATGAATGGGATATTAATTCATGATGTAGGTTAGTGTTGGTTACATATTATGGCGCATTAACTGTTTTTCGAAAGACTGAAAGGATGTTTGATGTTCAAAAGTTTATCTGCCCCCCTCAGTTCGAGTCCAGAAGTACAGATAGGTCTCAGAATTGTCTTGTAAATTAGTAGTTTGTTGTCAACTGAAAGCTGAGATTTTCTATTAAACAGTCTGTGTAATTGGCCAAATCGTCGGTTTAGCTCTTGTCTTATAAGTCTAGTATGGTGTGGTTTCCAGGTTGGTCTTCCGTCTAGGAGGAAGCCAAGATACCGGACTAAGTCTGAGATAGGAAGTGGTATGGAATTAAAATGAACTGGCGGACAGGAACTGCGTCGAAGGATGAACGTGATATGTTTGCATTTAGATTTATTTCCCTTGATACGTACAACAGTGTTCGATTAGGGAACGGTACCTTTGCAGATTTATGGATGCTAGTTTAGGATCTGCGTTGAATGAAAGGATGGCGGTATCAGCAAATGTTGCCAGGAAGCTATCGGGATGAATGGAAATATCAGTGGTAAATAAAATTTAGAGGACGGGTCCAAAGACTCTGCCTTGAGGAACATCGGCCTCCACTGGACAATGATTGGAAAATTCGGTACCACAGCGAACTCGGAAGGAAAGATTAGAGATGTAGGATCGGAGGACTAGGTATAAATACTGAGGTGAATGGATTTTAAGCTTGAAGTGCAATCCGGCGTACCATGCCTGGTCAAAAGCTTGTACTATGTCCAGAAATGCACTCGAACAATACTTTTTGCATTCTCGGGCTGAGGAAATATGTTTAACAACTCCGAGTCCTTGTTGAATAGTGTAAGTTGTGAACGAAATCCGAATTGATGGGAAGCAAGATTTTGAGATTCTAATATGGGTAGGACACGTTTGAGAAAGATCATTTCGAAGAAAATTCAATATTTAGGTAAAATTGAGGAACCCGTTGGACAAACAATTCGTCACTGTGGATGGAACGGCCAACGCCAACATCGGCCAGTACTTTCACAAATAATATATATATATATATATATATGCCCATAATTATGAAAGTGGTCTAAGTCATATATTTCTTGTTTCGAGATATTTAATGAATCGCATTTGAATAAATTAAAAAATATTTTTATCTTATGAGACATTTCAATTTATAATTTTATTAGTCTTGATTAATGGAAATTTATTATTGATATGAAATTTTGTGTGAATTTCATAGGAAAATGTTGTTTTTAAAGCTTGAATTAACTTAGACCACTTTCAAAATTAACTGAATGTCCTATAATTGACTTAAAGTAATAAAAAATTGTGATTTTTATTTGAAACAACAACGAAATAATTCATAAACATTTATTAATCATTTTTAACAAGTAATCCATTTTTATCATAATTTCGAGTTTTTAAGATTTTTAAAATGTTTCTGAAAAAATTGAGGGATGAATGGTAGTAAACACATAAGATCTTTATGTTTTTCTTCCGTTACTGGTCTAGTGGTGTTGTATAATGGAAGTAATTGAATATTTTCGTATATTTTTGGTCTTCCTCTTTTAGGTTTATATAATAGTTTAAGTTATGTATATATAATTTCTTTAAATTGTTGACTTAGACCACTTTCATAATTAACACTAAATGAATTCCGTATAACGTTGTAATTACAACTACTATCTAAAGGTTCATTTTTGATGATATCGTAAAAATTACATTGAATAAATTTAGTTTAAAATCATGTCCTGTGAAATAAGTGGTAAATTCATATTTTTTTAATTTTGACTTAGACCACTTTCATAATTATATATCCATATACACATATCCACATATATCACATATCCATTTCACATATCCATATCACATATCCATTTCGAAAAAAATGTTACTTTCATCGCTTCCGTGGACTCTTCATATGCTATAATTTTTTTGGGAAAATATTACAATCACCAACTTGTGGATATTGAGTAATAATAATAACTAGGTCCCATCAATACCATATAAATGAGATGAACAAATACAATCATGACACATTTTATTCTCAGACAGAAAGCACCCGAACCAAGACCCTTGTTATCAGTGCTACCATAAAAATAAAAAATAAAAATAAAAAATAAAATCACAAGAGAAAGTGAATAAAATATATAAAATGAAATCCGGCAAGAATTCAAGTTAGTATTTTAAGTTTCTTGATAAAAATTTCGAAACTAGTTTATGATTAGATACATAACAGGAAAGTATGGAATAAATTAGTTTTTTATTTATTCATAGGAGGACAAGTGAATTATATTTTTTTATACCTCACGTGAGCATTTAAAAGGAAAGATTGTAGAAGAAAAGCAAAAACAGCCATTCATGACTTTGAATTGACCATATGCCCTTTCTTGATATAAGTAATAACATTAGTTATTATAGTATGGTGGTTGTGATCAATTTTTGTTTTTATTTGTTAATGAGAATCTTTTTTATATTCAGTCAGGAATAATGTTTGTTCTTATGTATAGATGTAATGTTAATGAAATAATAAATTGTATTTAATTATTGAGATTATGATCAATGATTTTTCATTATCATATGCTAATTTTAAGTGTCATATTTTGGGAAAGTCATAATTTTCAGTGGCATTTAATTTGTGTATTAATTTTGGTAAAAGAAAAACTAAATTCATTCGTTGATAGTGCCGGTTGTCTTGTTTTGGCCCAATGAGATGTTTATTTAGAAGGCCTTCATAAATTTCATTCTTAACTGCAGTTCACATTCCAGCGGGACATGTTTTATAAGTTATGCTGGTTTCCAAAATTTTTTTAGAAGTTAAACACAGGTTTTGGATATAAGATACCTTATTATAAACAAAATATAATAAGGTGGTTAGTTAACGATATCCCAATACCATAAAAATTTCAAAGCTTTGGTTATTTTCACTTTTTCACCATCTAAGGAGGATGTAACGTGGAAATCGATCAACGCAAACTTTTCGAAAGCTTATTTCATACGCTCTCTTTCGAGTCCATCTATGCCTCAAAACAGTTTTTTTTTAAAATAATAACAGTTGATTCTGTCGTTTTTGAACCCCACTTATAAGCACCAATGGTTTTTTTCAACCTACCGAATGGTTATTGAAAATTTACTGCATTTTGTTGCAAATATCGTATTTACAAAAGTTCTAGAATACCTATCTGGTCATCTGATGTCCCTCAAGATAATATCCTTGGTCCCTTCTTTAACACGGTTATACAGATATCCTAATCCGTTCTGATAATACCTCGTACTCCGATGACGTGTGTATTATCAGCGAATAATGAACTTCTCTAACTATTTAGGCACATACCACAAACCTTCAAAATAATCTCAAAACTGGAGAATCAAAATAAATTCCAACGAATCCCATTAAACCATGGCAACCTTAACGGTATCCTAGAATTATTTTCCAGTTGTCATTACGAACCGATATAGATTTTCTTTTGGGCAAGCAATTAACTTGGAATCATCATATACTATTCAAATGATAAAAACTGCTCATCGGTTCCGACTACTACAATATTTTCTTGACAAAAATTTTACTTCAAGTTTCTCTTCATTACCTTAACTAAGCTTGTTTGGACAAGCATTATTGAACGTTAGTGATCTGCTACACCTACGACTTTCATGCAAGTTTTAATCCTTGCTATCCAAAATCCTTCATAAAATCTTGAACGCTGCTTATTATTATTCTCACTAATAAAATTTTACATACAAATTACAATATTCACAATAATGCTGACTTGGTCCATAATAGATACTCATCGTTCTCTGATAAAATTCACGCCCACACAAACAATAACTAGTCCGTAACCTTGATTTATTATTAATTCTAATTATCTGAAAAGAAACTGGCCTCGGGATCTACGATTGTAAACACAGTTATGAATTTTAATGCGTTTGCTTGATAGTACGATTTTATTACGATAGGCCTAAAAGGAATTATGATGGAGGCAGATTAAGTATAACGAATGACCTTTACGGGTTGAAAAGTGACGTAGATGTAGATATGATTGAAAATAAAAGATGAAGTAGGAGAATTTGACGGGCATTAATGTTTTGGGTGGATATGTTGTTTTGTGCTTCAGTGGCGTGCCCTTTAGAAGAGGTAATAGATTCAGGAAAAAGGGTTATTGATGACCAGGGTCCTCGGGTTTTTGTCCCCCCTCGGCACTCAAAGAAGATTTGTACCTCTCGTGTTTTCATTCATGCTCTTTGTCCCATATTCTAGGCATTGCTCTCCTGTCATGCATTGTCGACTATTCCAGGTTCTGGTTATTTTGCGCTATCACATCTAGGAATCAGTTTATAGGCCTATATTGAAGTCCACATTATATCATATAAGTTCTGCATGTAAACTCTATATCAACCGGTTTATTTGCTTGAATTTTGCGTGAGAGATAGGTACATGTAATATGATGCAAATTTATGTTTTAATCTGAAAGGTTCCATATCGTTCAAGATAAAAGCTGTGTAGTTCCATCTCCATTTATTTTTATAATCAATGATAATCAATAATTACTTGAAAATGTTTAACTCTAGACAGTCAAATACTCTGTTCTTTATGTAGTTCCTACATCAATTCTACCTGATATTTCCTTTTTTATCTTCTTTGGAAAACAAGATATAGATGTTCATAAAATACCAGGAAATAAGCGTGAGTATAATGTCATTCAATTGGCATTAAATGCTGATGAAATGAATAATAAATCTAAAATGTTATTAAGAAGCTCCGAACCATCCTGTTTTGGGTGTATATTAATCAATAAGTGTTTATTATAGTGGTTAGGATGGTTAAATTAGAAATATCCAATGTTGGTGAAAATAAAAGAAGAACTAAATTTGAATTAGTTTAATGTGAATTATCTATCATTATTTTTATGAAAGTATTTTATTAATTTATTTTATTAAAGTATTACCTGATTTCATTTTATTCTTACCATGCACAATAATACCATTCAATGTTTTTTTTTTTTGTTTTTATTTACATTCAATATGACTGTATTTACTGTACCGTACTTTTATTGTTATGTATATTCGTCAAAATTCGCGTTCCATTATTATTAAATAATTTCTTCTTAATGTGGTATACGTGTATGTAGAGCTGGATTTTTTTATCCGCTCTGGAGCATTATTTTTTTTTTTTAGCACCTGCAAATTATTTAATTATTTTTAGTTATCCTTCCTTACATTGCTATATCAACCCTTTGGAATGACACGGTTCCAACTGAAAAAATCGTAGAAAATGAGTTGTTAGTGTGGCAAGGTTCTATATAGCTACTGCTACAAGTAGAGCGTACTCGTGCTGCAATGTGTGGAGCAATAGCCGAGTTACAAGACCGCAATCGAAACGATAACAATTTTTTGTAATTTTCCAAGGTTATTTACGGGAGCAGTTTTACAAAGAATGAGGTAGGATGAAGGTTAGACAATTATGTTGACATTGTATTACAATGTTTTTGTAAATGCTCTTTTCAGTCTTTTTTTACAAGTATTGACTAGTACCATTTAAAAAAAAACCGCTACTGCCGGTGGATAGGTAACTGAATAATGAGTTAATGAAACTTCGTCATTATTTTACTCGAAACATGTGAAATGTTAGATGGAATCGATATGATATACGTTCCGGGTCGTATTTCCGTATATGCTAGTAATAGATATTTGATTCTTTGAGTATGCTTAAAATTGTGTCAGCATCATCCTCATTTATTGAGACTGATCTGAATTTATCGTATTAAACGTACTCAAAGAAAATATTAAAATGATATTGACACGGCAGTGTGAACACATGGCCCAGAATCGTCCTTAACAACCGTCCTGCCCGCTCGGATGGAATGTTTTATCAGCCATCTCTCACCTGTTCCTCTTTCCACATTTTATTGACCCACTTTTATATCTGTCAATAGATAAGCTATGCTTAATATTATTATTGTATTTCATTGTCTTCCTGTTTAATATTGGGTTATCTTTCTATGATCAACACCTGTTCCTTAATTTATTCTGCTTAATATATTTACATATTTTTACACCTCATATTTATAATTTGATCCCAACATAATATAAGTATGTGTACATTAAAATAATAATTATTATTATTAAATATATATAATTTTGAAAAATATTTTCCTGGTCAGTAGGGATGCTGTTTTTGCCTTACAAGATATGCAGTTTATAAAACATTTTGCACTCATACGCATCCCTGAAATGGTGGTGCCATGTATCCAAAGAGATAAAAGATTTCCTTATTATTATTTTCAAATTTAAAAATAATTACTGTTAAAACTGATAAAGAGGCCAAATGATAAGATATAAGTACAAGATGGAGATGGTAGAAATCGTGGTTCCATATCATATAATTGCCTTCTCAACTACTTTTGAATTCCAGTGATTGTTTATTTTGATTTTTTTTTTATATTTGAGCTTAAGTATTTACATTTCCAAAAACTCTAACTAAATCTGTTATTATTATCCAAAAACATTATTTTTTCTATATTTTTTTTAAATGATTAATCTGATAGTCAAGATCGGTTTCGATTCGCTCATTGTTAATGGAAACAGATTGTTTTTTGATTGGCAATAATTTACGTCACGTAGATTTTCCTCTGGAATTGTTTTCGTTCTCGGTACTTCTGTTGTTCAGGAGGACGAAGAGTTCTTAAAGACAGAGGACTTCAATAACGAAAAACGATTTTTTTATAATATATTTTTTTTCTACTAAAAGCAACTTGAAAAGGATAAATTGAATGAGATTTAAATAAATATATCGTCCATCGTATTTCCTGTTTCTTAGATAGTTGAGGAACTAATATGAATAAATGGAAAAAATATTTATAAAAATGCTGTGTGAATAGCAAAAAATAAATGATGAAAGTATTCGGAGAGTAGAAAGAATGAATCATGTTTGTGGAATGACATACTCCAATTTAAAATTCCTGATAATTTCTAGACTTACACCATAGCGACAACTATCAAATAACGACAGTTACATTTGAGTCCTAAAATTCATTAACTTCATTTAAAAACGGAGGATTCAGAAGGCAAATAGTGTGTCAGTAAACCATAAAAACGAGATAATAAGATGTTTTAAAAGTGTAACAGAAAAATACTAAACATTTATATATAAACATTTATAATAAAAAAATATATATATTAAAAAGTAATACATCAATACATTTTTTTTTTGAGGATTTAGAAAAAATAAATTTCAATAGCTTAAAACAAAACTTAGATTGAATAAAAAACTGTGTCTTGTGGTAACTGCTATGAGCCTGACAAATGTAAACTATGTATCACTGTCGCTGCCACACTCTGCTTTATTTTATTTGTTTTTGAGGAGGACGCAAGTGTTTTTTGGTTATTGAAGGCAAAATTTTATAAAATTGTATCCATTAGAAAATTCAGAACACTAGCTTTTAAAAAAATAGACATTTCTGAGTCGCCAAATGAAATTACAACACATTTCAGAAGTGTTGTGCATTCATAAATCAGACGAATTAAGTTAATTTTTCGATAGATATTCAGAAACAATATCTGAAAAAGGTTTATTTTGTACTAGTAAACAGGACATTATACTTACTTTATTTATAATTATTAAATAATTAACTTATTTCAAACTGACACACTGATTGGTTTCTGAAAAATTCGGCTCGTTTACTCTCTGGTTAGTATAGGTCCAGAGGTATAGTTTTGTCAGCTGAAAGTTGAAACGATATATGAGTCATTTTCAGCAAAACCATGACACATTGATTGGCTTCTGAATCCTCCATATATTTTATTTATATATATATTTATTTTATTTTTTATTTTATTTTTTTTTGGGCAGGCTGATTTGATATTGCCAGTTTGGTATCATCTTATATGCAATATTTTTCTTGCTTTATTTCTATAAAATTTTACTCCAGGTAAACAAATCAAGTTTTCTTGCAATTGCTTATAATATTTTGGATTATAAATGTTGTTAAACAGGTCTTTTTTTTTTTTATCTCTTTCTTCAGCTTTAGCAGATCTTAAAAACTGATTTAATTTTAGTAGGTCGACTAAAACACTTAACCGTCGTAAATATCCTTCTGAATTGTAATAATAAATTAAGACATGGATAAAAAAATAAAAAAGATGTAGTGGAATGTGTTAGCTCCGGTCTATCTTCCCTTGTATCTCGGCTGTAATTCGCGGTTCCTATTAGCCCCAGAGGCTCCTGGATCCGTATCTCCTCTCTGTCCCTTCTGTCTTCTGCTTAATCTTTGGCGAGCATGCTACAATTTTATAGATTTTTGTCTGTTTTATCTTCAGATGTATTACTTAAGATACATATTTTATTGAAATAATACAGTTGTGAACTCCAGGTGTTATTTTGAGCTATCATTATTGTTCAAATACATTTATTCTTGTAGGGGCCGTTCTTCTCCTATTATTTACAACTTTATCCTAATGGTGACCATTTTCTTTATTTAAGCGGAGAGTGGGTTCAATCTCCATTCAACTTTTTGTTGGTGAATGGAATGCTATGAAGAAAAGAAGATGAAGGGAATCATGGTACATATATATACATATATATATATATATGGTATAAATTTTGGTATAAATGTATTTGTTTGTGTGTGTGTGTATATTATATATATATATATATATATATATATATATATATATATATATATATATATATATATATATATATATATAGTAAATATATATATATATATATATATATATATATATATATATATATATATATATATATATATATATATATATATAATATACACACACACACAAACAAATACATTTATACCAAATTTTATACTGTATATATATATATATATATATATATATATATATATATAGTATAAATTTTGGTATAAATGTATTTGTTTAAGTGTGTGTGTGTGTGTGTGTATGTATATATATATATATATATATATATATATATATATATATATATATATATATATATATATATATATATATATATATGTTATGGGGAGCGGGGTGGCCGAGCGGGTTAACGCACTTACTCACAAACCCAAAGGTTGTGAGTTCGAACCCGGCACCGGCATGAATTTTATTTAATCAAATTAAATAATTCAAGCAATTTAATGCTAGAAAAAATGGATCGAACCAAGGAAAGCATACTTATGAATTATTAATTAAATTGTATAGATTGATGATTAGCCATAGGGTTCGAAATGAAACACACAATTGTTGTATGATATTTAATGTTTGCCATCATATCAGCACACTTTGCTGATCTTCATCAATGACAACAAGTATATAAGAGAAAAGAGGAAGAAAAGATAAGAAAAACACATGCTTCCATGAGCAAGCTAGATAGAAGTCAGTTGACCGATGCTTCGTGAGAATTTAGTTCAACGAACTCCTGCATTTTAATTGATAAATTATTTGCCACTTCTATAATTTTTTTTTATTGAAAACTAGTTTCGAATGTTCATTCATCTTCAGTTCTAAAGCCACACAAAAAATTCAAAAATAAGCAATTCAAAATATAGTTTGGTATTATTATACAAATTAAATTAGATGTATAGTAATATAAATCAGTATTATAAAACATTTATGAATTATGAATTTAATTAAGACAATAAATCAAATACATTTTGGTACTCACCAAGGTTTAAATGGATTATATCAAACAGAAAAGTTTGTACTGGTTTCTTCTCGCATTGAACTAACAATGAACGAAAGGTAGGTATCATGTTTTTAGGTAAACGGTTTAAGGGTCAGGATTTTTCCAGTAATGCCGATGAGTAATTGTTTTTTCTGTTATAGATGGGAATAAATTTAAGATTGAGCCATTGGAGATATTTATTTGGTCATTTAAGCAAACTTCGGGATTGGATTTGAAGGATTTTATTATTTCAAGTGCTTCATATATATTTAATTTGAGGCTGTTATCAACGTGATGTATTAATTTAACTCCTGAGTCTTTGATGAATTTATGATTTTTTTCATTTAAATGAATTGCAAAGTTGGAATTCTCTGTCTTATTATTATATGCATGTATATATTCCTTTAATATCTGATTTAGCGATCTTCCAGTTTTTCCCGTGTATTTGGCTGCAAAATCATTACAATTTAGTTCGTATACTCCGCTTTTTTGGAAAGGGTCTATTTTGACTTTAGGAGAAGAGAAATATGAGAATAGGGTTTTTTCTATTTTAAGTGCAGGGTTTAATCCTAGTTTTTTTCAATTTCTTTTCGACTTTGGTGGATATAGAACCGTGATATGGAATCGAAATATAATGTTTCGAGATGGGCCTATTTTCGGAGGTTGTTGAATAGATATCATTAATTGTCTTTTTTGTATTTTTTTTTAAATATGATTGATAGTAGTTTTATTGCACCCGTTATTTTTTGATATGGAATTTGTTGTTTCAATTTCTTTATTATAGTTCTTTATATTTAATGGTACGTTCAAAAGACGGTAAATCATGCTACTAAAGACTGCGAATTTATGTGCTATCGGTCTCCTAGCTTCATTGTTTATAACGACATCCGCGTGGGTGGGTTTCCAGTAAGTTTCAAATTCATGATGTTTGTTTTTTACTGAGATTTCTAAATCTAAAAAGTTTATGGTTCTGTTTTTTCCAGTTCTTATTTGAATTTAATCGAGGGGTGAATTTCTTTAGATTGATCCTTCTTTACCATCATGCGGATGTCAACTGATCCTGCATTTTAATCTCATTGCGACCGCAATGGATGCGTAATGGCTAACAAAGAGCATTTTAAGTACTATTGCTTCTCTTCGATCTATTGAGGAACAATCATTGATGTTTGGCAATCAGACGAGACAATAGTAATAACTTACCAACTATTCATATGGTAACTAAAACATAGTTAATGTACTGTCACCATTGTCCTCATCATGAATTATCAATGTCATACCTTGTCCTCTTCGATGAACACGCTTCCACCGTATATTTGCCTACAGCACTGGTTAAAATTTGTCAGATATCCGATGGACCAGGAATATAATGGGTACTAATGTCGAAATCAGGGAACTGCGGGGACACATGTTGGCGAAGACAGACGAGAAACCGGCTGACGGATTGGTCCTTCTGGGCATGTTGGCTAATAGGTAACCTGGTTGTGCCATTCGTAAGTCGTCATGTTTCCAGCTATTAACTGTCTGTAATTAAGATTGAAGGGACCCCATTGAGCGATGGGACGTCTGCTTAAAATACCGCTACCTCGGCCATGTCTATCGCAGTTATCTATCACAGTTTCGCGTCTTCAATAATTGTCAAAC
This sequence comes from Rhaphigaster nebulosa, assembly GCA_948150685.1. NCBI lineage: Eukaryota > Metazoa > Arthropoda > Insecta > Hemiptera > Pentatomidae > Rhaphigaster > Rhaphigaster nebulosa. Next base: position 131,986,351 of record OX411306.1, read on the forward strand.
ATTGTCCGATCAGTTGGACATTGCCGACAAATTGTTATCCATTTCCCAGCTGTTCCTCTTGACCATTCCTATTTGGTATTTATCAACAATTCGCTGTTTCCTTACTGCGCTCAACGGTTCCTGAAAAAGAATAAGAAAAATTGCTTACTGCTATTGAATGTTGAATGCCATCACTACTCCATCAGTTAGAATGAATTATCTCTTTAAATTATCGCCTCCGTTCTAAAATTATATCCAAAACCAACGTCAAGTGAATATTAATAAAAAATATATACATATATATATATATATATATATATATATATATATATATATATATATATATATATATAATATATATATATATATATATATATATATATATATATATATATATATATATATATATATATATATATATATATATAATGAATAGGTAATTTAAAAACAGAAAATTTTAATTTCTGGTTTCCGTTTTACCGAACTATCTTGCAGTGGAATTTTTAGTTGACTTCCTTTTCGTAAGCCATCTAAGTTTCATTTCGAATTAGTGTGTTTAGAGATAACTAAACATTTTTTTCTTTATTTATAATTTTTAGATTAAAAAATAAAATCATGTATTTTAATTTTTAAGAAAACTTTAAAATTTATTTTTTTTTTAAATGCACCCAAAAAGAAAAAAGAAAAACAAGAGTAATTCTTCACTTTAGATTTTCAACACTAACAAAGAAGTATCATACTTTTCTTACTTCAGTAAATGTTGAAATATATTTTCTTCTAAAAATTGAATATGTAAGCATGTTTTAAAAATACTGGTATATTTTTTGTTCTTTTTTATATTACTTATGTATTATAAGTATATAAACTTGTCTCACAATTTTTCTTGTGCTTCATGCCGATACAATTCATTACCCATTTTATTATATTACAGTAATTGTAGAAAAGTTATTTTTATTTTATTTCTATTACTGGTTTTGTAATCGTAACGTTACATGAAAATTGTCTTTATTATCTCTTGGTATATCTAACACTATTAGCTACAATATTTAAAAAAAATATTTTTATTGCATATTTTACAACACAAAGCCAATCATTGGTTTGGATGTTGTAAAGTACTTAATTAAAAATTCCTTATAACCTAAATTTACTGCTATGTTTATAACTTTTTTTATATATGTTTTTACTTCCTCTCTTTTAAAACATATTATATAGAATCAAACATATTATATAGAACCAAATGAAAACAAGTACAGGTTGCCAATTTTTCCTAATTGTTTTAGTTTTGAACTGTCTATATTTGTTTGGCTGAGACTATATATATATATATATATATATATATATATATATATATATAGGCCAGGAATAGGCCAAAAAATTACCGATAAACCATAAATAGCAGTGACAATAGTATTAAAGAAGCTTAAACTGTTATTTCCACTCAGAAGAAATAAGTGAATATCGTTTCGGAAACACCGGCTCAAGTAATAAAACATTTCATGGTTTGTAGGGCGTTGCTTCCAATTCGCCAGAGTGAGAAAACCATCTCATATTTATTCATAGATTTTTTTTTCCTTATTTTTGTTTCTCTTTACTTATTATTATTTTTTTTTTTTTTATGTTGCTTAGGTAGCGCCTATGCGATTTGCATATCCGGGAAATTAGAGCAGACGGACTGGTAAATTAACGGGTGGGACTCCTCGGTATTAAAAAAGACCCCCTGGGAGACAGTGAGGGGATGGAAGGGAGGGGGAGTTTGCCCCAATTTAATTGTCAATTGCGGGCGGCGGTGGGCTCAGACCGCAGTAACCATGGCGACTTCATGGGCCACCTGTTTTATTTACTCATCCTGGCCAACAGGCGTATCCAATTGTCTCTTCCTTCCCTGCTATCATTGTTTTTCCTCCAAGTTACTTGATGTACGTTTTATTTTTCAGCACTTTCGCAGTAATTTCGTATGTTCGAAATTTTACATGCATATTTATTTGTGTGCGCATAAAAAGTAAGGATTATATATTTTTTATATATAGAAAGAGGAGTTTTTTTAATCCCATCATAAATTGAAATTTCGAATTATGGGTGCTGAAATATTTGTATAATAAACATATATATATATATATATATATATATATATATATATATATATATATATATATATATATATGGGACCGGGGTGGCCGAGCGGGCTAAGGCGCTTGCAATAGGTAATCAAAGTTAAGCAATGTCGAGCGTGTTTAGTACTTGGATGGGTGACCGCCCAGATTTGGGTGACCGCCTACCGGGGAAAATCCACGCAGCCTGCCACTATCCCCTCTCCCCTGGGCATGTGAGTCCCGTCAGCCTACTGGAGGCAACTCACACAGATCGGGCGTAGGAGTGATGACCCTATCCCGTGTAATTAAATTGTGAATCGCGTTGTGGTCTCCCAGGATGTTAAATAGCCGCCCGTAGGTTTGGTCCATGGACGGTCTGCTTCGGGGAAAGAAATATAGGTGCTCGTGCGCCTGCTGACTCCGAACAGCCATAATCCGTGGGTCTAGACCAATTTGTCACTGTCCTTGAACCCGAGAAAATCGGTGGGAAGGACACTGCCGAATTGGCCCCAAAGGGACTGGCTATGGAGCAATGGGCAGCCTGCCGCTGCACCATGGAAACCATGGTTCGCAGCAAAGTGAGGTTGGGTGACCCCCTCCAGTCTGAGCTCCCGCAAGCGATAAAATGTCTGTAAGAAGACCACATCGCGCGGCCAAAGATCTTCATGGTCTATAGTGACAACCGAAAAAATATATATATATATATATATATATATTTTTTTTTTCGGTATATATATATATATATATATATAACTTAATTTTGTGTATTGTAAATAGTTCAAAATAGAGCTAATTACAAAAATAAAAAGTATTGTATGAGAAATGATAATAAAAAGCTGATTTATATTATTTATTGGGTATTACATACCTGCATATTATATATGCTTGCTTGCCTTGACATACAATTTGACGCTTCAATCATCATTTTAATATGAAAGTAATATTAGAATCTCTCGCATCCTAAACATTTTAATAGATATCCATAAGGGTAGTTTATTAAAACCGATTCTGTAGTATAGATAGACGATCTGCTCATGAACTGATTATAAAAGGTCTTTATACTGGCTGAGTAATCAATGATTTAGGACGAATGATTGATAGCTCTTCTCAGTTAATCACGATCCCCAACCCGCTAGGATCTCATTTGAAGTGAGTGATCTATGATAAATAGCTCTTTTTAATGAATGGCTGAGTTTGGGAATCAGAGCGGTAGCTCTTTTCAGTGAATTAACCTCATCTTAAGCGAATAGCTCCTATTAGAGAGTCAGTGAATAATGAAAAGGACTGTCCATCCCTTATGGTCAGTGAACTACTGTTATTCAGCCTACAATGAGCGGTTTTTCTACCACTATTCAGTAACTTAAGAGAAACAGGGGTAGATAGAACGAGTGAACAACGACAAAACATTTAATTATTGTGTTTTTTTACTCTAGTTGTAAAATTGGATGATATCTAGAAAATATCATTTTATTTTTAATTTTATCTGATTTCTTTTAATTTTTATTTATTTTGTTTGTTTGTTGAACTTATAAAAACAATGAAATTGGAAATTGAGATTTTTTTTTTAATTTAACTTTTATGTTCTAAAAGATGTGACGAATACTCCATTGTGTACATGTTGAGGACAAAAGAGATTCTTGTTTGAATCCGACATCTATTTCATGGTGAGTCCATAGAATAAATCTAGACCTTCCCACTCCGACTAGAATAGGTTGTTAACTTGATGAATACCCGATTTTCTCATCCTATTTGGGTTATAGCGTTAAAACTAATAAATAACGTACATCAGCATAAATAGGTGACGCTGCTTTCTACTTTATCACTGTTTTCCACATAATGGTTGAATATATATTTTTTTTTTTTGGAGGGGGGAAGAATGAAGTTATTAGAGTATATAGTTGTACTGTCCTCTACTCTTGGTTACAAAGAACAGTAATGTTGGCTACTTATTTTTTATTTACTTATACTCAAAGGTTATGTTTTATTATTTATATTTATAATTTTTTTTCGGTACTTTATTTTATTACATTAAAATGCTGTATTTTTAAAAATGTAATTTGAAAATCATGCCTCCATGGCCTGAGACATGTTAAATTAAATGTACATAAATGAACCGTAGATAAGATAAGTATATATGGGCTAGAGGAGGGTCAGGACGGAAGAGCTTACTCTAATGTATTTATAAATACAAATGAATGGAAATGCTCTTTTAATTTTTTAAAAGGTTTCTGCTTATTTCTTAATTGTAAACCTTCTTTCTATTAATTTCATTATTAATTTTATTTTCCTTTACTCTTATATGTCATATGACACTTGTACAGTAATGAAAAATATAAATGGCCCAATTCATTACCATGTGCTATGAACAAGGCTATAATTAACGTGCTATAATGCAAATAAATTCTTCTTTTATCTCTGAATAGAAAGGAAATGCCTTCGAAAATAAATAAAAGAACAAGCCGAACCACCTCTCGTACAAAAAATTAAACTAAACCCTCCGAAAAAAAGGACTAAAATGGTAAATAGCTAAGTGGCTCCTAGAGTGAAAAAAAAAAAGGAATGACGAAGCCGGCGTTAAAACGAGGATATATCGGGCCATTAACATAGAAGAGGGAGCAAAGTGTTGCATTAATCCATGGAATGCAAGCAGAGTATTAATCGTCCTTATCTTGTCGAGACCGGTTCTCCAGGCACCATCCTCTCCCCAACTACGCCAAACTATATGGTTTTCTTCTGGTTATTGGAGGCCTCCGTACCTGCAATTGTCTGAATTATTGCTGTTTGGAATGAGGTAGTTGAGGTAGATTTTTTAAAAATATATTACTTATGTTATTATTGCTTTTCTAAAACAAATTATCCAGTTGGATTCTCGAAGTTCTATGCTTATTTTCTCGATGTAATTGGAGGTTCTACTAAGCCATTTTAGTATACAAAGAGTATAATTAAATATAGTTCACTGTATTTAAAACAAAATAATTGTCCAATATCCTCCAAAGAGTTGTTGAATAGTTATCATTAATTGTCTTTTTTTGTAGTTTTTTTTTTAAATGTGATTGATAGTGGTTTAATTGTACGCGTTATTTTTTGCTATGGAATATATTATTTCAATTATTTTACTATAATTCTTTAGGTTTTATTACACATATTAAATTAAATGTAATATAAATTAGTATTATAAAACAAATAAATATCTGAAGAATAGATATCTATTGAACCTGTCATTAAATGAAAAGAATTATAGTAAAATAATTGTAATAATATATTCCATAGCAAAAAATAACGCGTACAATTAAACCATTATCAATCACATTTAAAAAAAAAACTACAAAAAAAATACAATTTATGATAACTATTCAACAACTCTTTGGTGGATATTGGGTCGTAATATGAAATCAAGACCATGTTTCGGGGTGGGTCTGTCTTCGGAGGTTGTTGAATAGATATCTTGTCTTTTTTTGTGACTTAAACCTTGGTGAGTACCAACATGTATTTGATTTCTTGTCTTAATTAAATTCATAGTTCATAAATGTTTTATAATACTAATTTATATTACATTTAATTTAATTGTATAATAATACCAAACTGTATTTTGAATTGCTTATTTTTGAATTTGTGTGCGTTTTTAGAACTGAAGATGAATGTATAACATTTGGAACTAGTTTTCAATAAAACAAAATTATAGAAGTGGCAAATAATCTATCAATCCCGACTTAGATTGATCCTTCCATACCATCATGCAGACGTCAGCTCAAAATTAGTATATTCGTGGAGTAATTAAATATTGTAAAATTTGTGGATCGAGAGTTTATTTACGACAAAGAGGATGCCTCGCAGTTTCTAACAAGCTGCTTTATTTTTTAAAAAATACAATTAAAATATGTATTTGTGTGTGTATAAGTGTTGAATACAAATTTATTTCATTTTACTTCTAAGTAAAAATAATCTCTAATTATTATTGTACAATAAAATTGTTATTAATAGCTCATAAAATATCTGATGTGGACAACACATGACTTCCTTGTACGCCTTTTAAACTATAAATCGATGGCTCAAAAAGTGATCCTGAATTTGGTTACTAGTTTCCGAAGATCGCAGTATCTCAAAAACAACACTCGCCGTCCCGATATCCATCTCCGCTAATTGACACACACACACAAATTGGGAGGAAAACCAGTGTTTTGCACTAAATTTTTACACTTAGAAGTAATAAAAATGTTTAATTGGATTGGAAACCAAATTGCGATTGTAACTTTTATTACCGAATATGATTTATATATTTAATTTAAATATAATTTTTGATGAAAGTCTAATATGATCTTCAAGTAAAGTACCGCTTCCGGTTTTCAATTTAGATCAAAATCTAGTATGTTATTTAAATCAATATATAAGTTATAAATACCAAATTTGAGTTTTGCAAAGTATTTTAATATAATTTTTGATGGAAACCAATTATGACCTTCAAGTAAAGTACCACTTCCGGTGATAAGCAGTGACCAAAAAGGGAGGTTCACAACTAGATTTTACAACAATCCTAAATACAAAATTTCAACTTTCTACGGCTAACCGTTTTTGAGTTATGCGAAATACGAACGTACGTCCGTACAGACACCACGACGAAACTAGTCAAAATGGATATTTCCGTTGAAATCTGAAAACCGAAATTTTTCGTGATTACAATACTTCCCTTACTTCGTACAAGGAAGTAAAAAGAGACACATATTAAAAGAAAACCTGATTCTTCCTATTTAACAGATTGTGGACAGTAAAGCTACAAATTCTATCTGTGTGATGAAAATAAAATGATAGTTCTATTGGCCATTGCAAGTATTTTTTTCTCATGAAAAATTAATTTTTAATTTCTGTGGCCATCATGTAAATAATATTATAAAACAGGTTTCAACTATGGCGAATACAGTTTAGTTAATGATCGGACGTTGTAAACATAAAATATAAATGATTCAAATAAAACTGTTGAAAAATGATGTCAGATAAAGTCGGAAAAGCAGCGGTGAGCTGGGTATTAAAGTTAGAATAAATTGCTGCAATTAGTATGCGTATGGTAGCATTAATATGGAACTGTACAGGATCCTCACAGATTCAGGATATATGCTACAGTCTCTAATATTCTATTTACCGATTCTAATATTTCTTTTAATGTGATTAGTGACTAATTTGTTTATTTACCTTCTTTTTTTTTTTAATATATTGCATAAAAGTGAAAATTACTGCATAATACGAAGAGAACAGAAGTTCACAAGTGCCTCGGATTCCTACTCACCTAAGAACGACCTCCCTATTTTTTTTTAAACCACCTAACATAACCATCGTGAATCATTACTTAATGGAAGGCGTATCGTAGCGTATTCTTCTTCATAAGACTAATTGCAGCCTAGTTGTTTCAAATGGAATAAGAAAACTAAGTGCCGCGAACTGCCGCATGTTCCTGAGCAAGGCAAACGCCACGCCGATGTACCCCGACTGCGACTTTGTAGGTCTTCAATTCAATTCAAGTATTTTAGTACCTTTCTCTATCTCTCCTTGTTGCATTGTGCATTCCACAGATCTAACATTGTTCTTTCTTCTCCCACTGGCTCCAGTTATAATCGCCCGAGCATATCTGACCAACTCGATAGCTCACATCTCCGATCTGCTTCAGAAAGGTTACTGGTTATAGGACCATCCCATGGACCCTTCTCCTGATTCGCTCATATAATAAAGCATTATTTTTTAAAAATTTATTTCTGTATGCTAATGTTAATGCTATATAGTTTCCGTGAAGTTTTATTTTTCCTCTTTTTTACAGTTGGGAGAAGTATCTACTATAATGTACTGAAACGAAGTTAAGGTCTGAAAATGCAATTTTTCTAATTTAGTCGTGAAAGAATACGTTACCTTAACGTTACGGATTCGGTCGTTTCTTCATTTCTATTTGAACTTTTTAATTTGTTTTGAACATGAAAACTCTTTTGGATCATATAAGGTTAGTTATGGCATATATTTATGGAATTCCTCGCTCTCCAAAAAAAAATTATATTAAATCTACGCATCGATTTTATGAAAATGTCCTGAAGTGTGATGCTTTGTTTAAAACTTAATAATATTTATGTTTATATTAATCGAGACGTTATGTTAGTTTTTAATTAAACATGGATACGAACATTTTAATCATTATGTACTTTTCTAATTATTGGATGAAATTTAATTAACATCAATAAATTGTATGATGAGATCATTTGAATGATGAAGAGTTCAATATTGACTGAGAAAATATTTATATGATTTTTTTTTTATTACTAACCCTCTCAGCATTTTTTTTTCTTCAGTCTATTACCATTGAAGACATTTTCATCCGTTTTATGTTGCTCTTTAAAAAGCGCCCTACAAGTGAAATATAACCATAATAAGAATTTTTTATAAGCCCAGCACATGGTCGACGAGAGGACTCCTTTACACAGCGGATTATGTATACTATGTCACAATTCTTTCCCCACTCAAGAGAGCGTTTGGGTCCGTCAGCGGTATTGTCCATTATTCTTTCCAGATCCTACTTAGGGTGGTTGTCCCGTCAGCTGCAGAGAGGGACATGAATCAGAGGACAACAAGGCCCACTAAGTTGTGGAGATGTTTTAGGCCGGGAGTATCCCTTGTCCACTGCGGAGCCAGTATCCCCAGAACGAGGGCAGGCAGAAAGAGGGACGATCCCCAGAGAGATGGTACTGGCACGACCCCATGGTTTTATTGTCATGGTAATTACCGGAGCCGGAGTGAATTGATAATTAATTATTGGCGAACAAGAGGTAATAAATAAGGGGGTCGATTAGCATAGCCCATGGATGACCATTGTTGTGAGCTCAGCTCAGCCGCGCCAGTCGGGCTCCGCGCTATCCCCACCATTTCTCTCTCTCTCTCTCTCTCTCTCTCTCTCTCTCTCTCTCTCTCTCTCTCTCTCTCTCTCTCTCTCTCTCTCTCTCTCTCTCTCTCTCTCTCCCTCTCTCTCTCACACACACACACACACACGCTCGATGATCCCATCCCTTGCTCGCTCTCTCTCACCCTTTTCGTCTCTCTCTCACTCTTTTCGTCTCTTTTTACGTTTCTAATTCGTTCTCAACAGATTCTTGTCAATATTTCCTGTACATCTTACAGTTTTATAAAAATGTGTATTTTTCTCCTACATTTTACATCTTTTATTGTGGGATAGAGAATCATTACTCTACTGGTGAAAGATATTAATTAAAATTTAATGTAAAAATTTCAAAATTAAGGCATTACAAAGCAGTGTTACAATACTTCCAAATGCAAATAATAAAATTCCATTAATTAACATCCATGGATCTATTAAGAGATAGATGATCCATTTATGAACTTATTTCAATCTCTTTATGAGAGAGCGATAGGTGCCTCCCTCCCCAAAAAAAAAAAATATATATATATATGTATATATATCCAGCAATCAGTTTTCTATGAGCTAAATTTTTTGAAAATTGAAATTATAATTTTTTTTAACTGCCAGTCATTATTTTATATTAAGCTATTGAGTTTTTTTTTCTTTTTTATATATAAACCTAATAACATTTTTAAATAGAACAATATTATTCACATACTAATTATTATACTACTTTACATTCTAATTATTATTATTCACATACTAATTATCACATACTAATTATGCTATTATTCACATTTATCAAAAACCTGTTTTATACTTACAAATTCGTCTGAATTGAAAAATAAAATTTCACTCTAATTTTGCCGCACCCCTAAAATTGTCGACCCAGATGAGTGCCTGTGTGCCTGTGCGTTAATCGGATGCTGTATACATGTGTGTATAACCTGTGTATAATTATATGTATTATAAAAGGTCTACAAATTTTAGTCAATTTTATTCATTTCAAATAATATATTACAGTTTACTTATTTTTTTTTTCTCTTTTAAGGTGAGTAAATTATTTTCCGCTGCCGTAATATTTTCAGTTGGTGAGTAGAATCATTTCATAAATAATTTCTGAATTAATTTGAAGACTTCAAAAGTTTGTATTTATATTACAAATTGATTTTATTTTTCTGTAGATTTTACCCTGAAGATTATTGAACAATCAATAAATTTATTATTGGTTCAATAGCTAGAGTAGGATTCTAGCTGCTTAGGATTGTCAAGCTAGGTTATTTGAACTGGGTTTATTATTTTAATCTGTTTTTATATATTTATTTTCTATTTTTTGAAATTTAAAAATACTTTATAAAATTTATTTTTGTGTTATACTATTGTTACGCCTTTTAAAAATATTTGTATTTTTTTTGGAACAACTTAAAAAACCTTGCTGTCCCACCACCTCCTTAAAGATTAATCAAGATATTCTTGATAGCTCGACCCTAATTCTCCTTGAACTCCTGGCCCTTTCAAACCAGTTGTATGTTTGTTTTTTATTTATTTATTGCATTTTATTTTGTCTTGAACTGATTACTGAGGTTTGTTTTATATTTAGTCTGTCGCTTTATTTCCGAAAATTTTTAATTTATATAGCTCTTAACATTTATTATGTGTGTGAAAAGTATAGAGGAATTTATAATTTAATAATTTAATATAATGAATAAATAATTTAATATATTAAACAATATCTACTATATAGGTATATATATATATATATATATATATATATATATATATATATATATATATATATGTTTTGTCTATATATATATATATATATATGTATGTCTATATATATATATATATGTATATATATATATATATATATATATATATATATATATATATATATATATATATATATGTTTTGCCTATATATATATATATATATATATATATATATATATATATATATATATATATATATATATATATATATAATAAATTAATTTGTGAAAAGTAGACTTCCCTTAAATATATAACTTATATTTAAAAAAAAAAAAACATTTATAACTGCGTTTCGAAATCCTTCTTCTTTCTTTGTTTTCTTTAATTTTTTCTCTTTATTGCCTATATGTTCAATGTTTTTGGTTTTTGATCTGATATCATTTTTGTCATTTTTATTATTGACATTAACCGTTTTGTTATTGTCATTGCAGTGATTATTATTATACCAAATTTAATTAATTATTTCCTTGGTATAAAAATTCTCTTCTAACATATCATAAATTATTGCTTTACTCTCTCCTACATGATTTTTATCAGACTAGAATTAAGCAACACATCAGTAATTCTAAAACTTGTAAGAATAAAAATATTACAGCTTTGGCCCATCATAGTATAATTAGTAACCACAGATTTAATTTTGATAATCCCAAAATATTAGAAACCATAAAAATTCAAAAAATAGAAAAACATTAGAAGCAACACACATTGCTAAAAACATTAATAAGGCAGTTAATTTCAAAACAGTTGCGGTAAATCTAAAAAGCCATTATGCGGACATTATTAATAAACTAAATATAAGATAATTTATGATTTAAAAAGTAAACAAAAGGCATATTGATTGTAATATATAGAATATAATAGTAACATTCATTTAAAACAAAAATAATAGCAAGTATGAAGAGAATGGGTGGGGAGGCATCTTGTCAACAAGGATTAGTACAAGGTTCAATTATAATGATAGTGCATTATATGTGACAGAGACAGTAAGGAAAATTACTCCCCAATTAAATAGTTTTATATATTATAACCAGCTAGGAATTGACGGAATAAAATTATACTGATGGCAGGACATTGGGGAGAGAATAATGTAAATTAAAGATGAACTATCTTTAATATAGTAACAAAAGATATTGTAAATTAAGTTATAAATATTTGGTTTTAATTAATTAATGTTGTATTGTTGAAAATAAATAACTTTAAGACGAAGAAGGACTTCCAAACGTCGTTATAAATGTGTTTTTAAAAATATAAGTTATGTATTTATGGGAAATGTAGTTTTCACAAATTAATTTATTATGTAATAATTTTAATCATCTAAATGTTTATAACTAATTAAAAAAAATTAGTTGACTTTTTTTTGTTTTTTCTTATATCTTACTTTTTCTTTCTTTCTTTCAATTATTTTCCTGCAATTAAATATATTCATTATGTTTGGTAAATTTTAATCTACTGAATTTTCTAAAATAATGCTTTATTTATTTATTTTATTTCGTGAATCACGATGTAAAAAAATAGCTTGTATTTTCAATTATGATTGTACTCGTATGTTATTTGATTTGGACTCAGTAATAATGTTAGGTAGATTTTTATAGTGTCTTTTGAGATATAAATAAATTAATTAGCTATCGAAATATATCTTTCCAGACTAAAATTAAGTAAATGGGCCTAATCCTTTCTGAAATTGTGGATTCAGAAAATACAAGTGTTATCTCGTCTGTGTTTTAGGAGTTTTTATCATGAATAATTTTAACTATATTGAAATTAGAAATGCTGAATTACATAATTAATTAAGTTTATTAAGAACGTACCCTATATATCTTTTATTTTTCTCATTCAATTATATCATATTTATTTAAGAAGTCATCGAAAATCTGTTTTCAAAAATGCAAATTCTTAAACGTATATGATCAGCATAGGCGCAGGAGGGGAGGAGAGTAAGTGAATAATAAAAGGGAGAGGACAAGAATATAATTTAGTCCTCGCCTCAACCCAAATAATTTGATATTTTACATTTTAAAAATGTAAAATAAAAATCAATAACAAATAATCTACCAACCCAATAAAAAATATGTAAACTAAAAGCAATTGAGAAAATAGGAAAAGTTAAGGAAAAGCTAGGCCAAGGCCTGGAAGCATCTACAAATGCTGGAAAGCAAAAGTTTGTATCCTCAAAGAGAGGAAATGTGCCATTAGAGATTTTAAATTTTTAAATTTTGACTTAAGGAGGAAGTACGAGTACAGTGAGTAAAGTTGTCCAATTTTGAGTGTGAGCACCGAGTGGCAATAACAGAGATCATTCTCCACTGCGTGTTCTCCAACCAAGTTTGCCACATTTTGGTTGTTCTTATAAAATTTAACCGATTTCGATTGAGAGCTGGTGACGTATCCGCTTATTGTAATATATATATATATATATATATATATATATATATATATATATATATATATATATACACATAATATCACTGTTTATTTAAACATTAACACGTTTTTTTTTTTTTTTTTCGCCTAACAATAATCACTCTAAGCGATTCTATGTCTTTAAAGTCCCGCAGGTATGTGGCAGACAAAGCCTATGTCCGATTTCTTTTCAACGATGTTCTATTGAAAATTATCATACCTTTTGTTTAACTTTTTATTTCTGATTATAGAATTTTCTATTGAGGATTAAAATTTTATTTTACAAGCTGTTAATTCAGAAAATTTCTGAAGCAGCATTTATTTACAAAAAGGCTGATAAGAATTTAGATAAAACATCTCAAGTTTTTTTTTTTTTTTTTTTTTTTTTCAAGTTAGGAATGCTTCCCATTGGATACTCACATCCCTTAAACCTGACATTGCGATTATATCATCCAAATTTGATTTACTTGCTGTCACATCTTGAGCAACCGATGTGGCTTTAAAAATAGAGGTTGGAAAAAAGTACATATAAAATTTAATAGAATACGTTTTCATGAATTTAATAAAATAAGTTTTCATAACTATGGCACTTCGATTAACTTTTTCGACTTGCAATCTTCTGTCACGGGGGTTTGCATTGTTTGTTATTTTTTTATGTAATTGTGTCTAACAAATTGTGCGTTAGAATATTTCATGAGCGTGATTCCCGATGTCATATCTAACTGATCAAATAATGATTTTGGAACAATAAATACTCATGTTTAATCATTTTGAATGATAGCAGAATGAAAACATAAACTAAAAACAACGCAAGAAAATATGACAAAAATATTTATTAAAGAAACGAGAAAGGCTTTTAATAAAGATGTATTTATTTTTCAAATCGATATGTTTTATTACGGTCGAGTATGAAACGTTTATTATTGTTTTGAATAATATAAATCAGGTTTATTTCCTTTTTCCATCAAGAATGGCTTCCGCCATTTAATGGCTTCCGGAATTTAGATGAAATACTTTTTTTAATTTGTGCCTTTTATTTACTTTATATTTTATAACTAGTGGGTTCCTGTCCAACCGTAACTGAGAAAAAATGTAAATATCACATTTATTTATTTAGCCTTATATATCTAGTATTAATAGTCTATATATGTATTTTCTATATCCATTTTCAGATGTTCATAAATTTTCTTCTGATATAACTTAGAAATTGACAGTAAAAGTTATACAATACCCGCAATACTGAACGGTTGTGAAGGTTTTGCGGGTCTAAAAGACGGACACGGTCGGACGCATCTAAGGATCTTATTATATAAATACGTAAGCTTCCCATTTAATTCTAATAATTTGTGCAAATATCATTAATTATTGTTTTTTATTTTTCATGTTTGATGATTACGATCTTAACATTTGCACATCATTCAAGTCTCTTGACACCTTTATTATCCTTCTCAACCTCGGTCTGTTTTGTGCTATTGGTTTCAATTTGCTGCATCTGTTGTTTGTCATGCATCGGGATTACATAGTTCATAGAGACACAGCGCAGAATGCTTCTAGCTGTATACATTGTTATATCTACCTCTTGCCTTTAATGAGATAATCAATAATAAGCAAATGACCTGTTTTTTTTTGTTATTCCTCTTAGTTTTTACCTCTTTATTTTTATACTCATAATCAGACTTATCAATCATCAAATTTTTCTTCTAATAATTGTGATTCTACTTTCTGAGTAGACTGCAAAGCTCGCCGTACATCAGAAATTTTTTTTTATTGCATTTCTACAGCCTCAGCTTTATTTTTCATTAAAAATTATAATTGACTGGTAATAAATTAGTAAACAAAAATAAATGTCAGCAAACAAATGGTTTTTTTTTCAAAATTAACTTTTTTACTACTTATTTTTGATTTCCCCGTCATTATTTTTCTTGTTTTTATTATCTCGGGTTCGATACGTAAATAATTATTGTAATCCTCTACGTTTTAGGCCTCTTTTAGTTCGAGATACAATTCACTTCTGCAGTAATGGTAGTGTTTCTCTCCTCATGGGTGTGAACATAACTTCAAAACACGACAAGCATTGCCGATGGGGTTTGGTTTGGTGGCATTTAAACCAAAATTAAAAGGCAATTAGATATCAATTTCAGTGGAATCGCGGAGGTAGAAGTAGTACTTAAGCTAAACACGTATTTAACATTTTTTTGTATCAGAATATTAATAGATATGAACGATTTAATTTTGTATAACGTCGTAATATGATAATCGAGAGAAAAGTAAATTACCTTAGCAGCTGCATAGTTTGTTGTGTATAATTAATGCTAATGCGCGAATTGGAAATTTAAAATTCAAGGATATGATTGTCGGGGGTTCTTTGGATGTAAAATAAGTTTCATTATCTTGTTTTATCCCCTTTTCGTCCCACGTTCTAAAGCGCTGTCATATTTAAAAAGCAATAAGGAAAGTCATTCATTTCATCCCTTCTTTTTTTTTTTTCGCGCATAACTCAAAAAGTAAACATTTTATGGTAAATTATATAGAAGATCATATGAAAGTTAATAAAATTCTCCAAACAGCAACACAAAAATTATCTAAATAGGACTTTTCTTAAATGAACTACAAGAGTGTGTCTTAAACCGAGAACCTCCTTTCTTATCTATAATACGCTCTTTAATATTGTAATATAATAAAATAAAAGTAGAAATTATTAACTTAAAAATTTCTACTGTTATATTATTGAATTGGAAACTAATAGGAAACTTTTAAAATTTATTTTATTCTTGACAACCTATAAATAATTAGTGCACAGAATCGTCGATCTGCAATTGTTTGGAAAGCTATTTTATTGTACTTTTGTTAGAGAAGGAGTGAACAAGTACTTGGCACTGAGAAGATTTCAAGTAGTGTTTATGTGAACTCTTTAAAATTATTTTAAAAAATATACTATTATTTCTAATAAAAATTAATTAAAACATAATTATTATTTTTATTGGGCGGTAAGAGGGTGTTGTAAGATGCGTGCACCGCATACGATTTTTTTTTGTTTGCTTTCCAATAAACATATTTGGGCATATCCTTTATTTTTTATTTTTTTTCATGACTCAGCTGAAATGGATACAATAGAAATCAGTATCGATTCGGTTGGTCTTCTCCCTTTCAAGAATATTGTGAACCGATATTTACGAAAATTCTCGGTCCATCAATGAAAACATTATAGTCTGTTAAAACCCGTATACACGAGTAAGTTTTTTGATCAAAGACGAGTAAGTTTGGTCGACACGAGAGAGCTGTTGCTGCTCTTTGATCAAACATTTCCAACATATGCGAACTGTTTGATCAAAAAACATATCTAAGCCCATTTACTCGAGTAAGTTTTTCAAAAAAGTTATTCGTGTAAGCGGGTCTTTAGTAAAGGTCAGCGCAACGAAAATATGTCTAAAAATGTTTGGTCCTACCGGCATTAAACATGTTTGTGTATTGCACTATAGACTGCAATAGACCAAAAAATAGAATGTTTTTTCTTCATTTTTTTAATTTTTGATTGGGTATTTGTAAAAAAAAAAAGTATAGAATGTTGTGTCCCGGCTGCTATAATAAAATGAGTTGTACGATTTAAATATTAAATATTTCTATGTTCCTAAACCGATTTATTAAAAAATATAGATGTATTGCTTTCCTCTGCTAGCATATTTACTTATTGCTTCTGCAGGTGGCAAATTCTAATATTGCCTAAATATTTACTATTCTTAAGCACTAAAAAATTAAAATTTATGCGAGAAACAAGCCAGTCAACAACATATTTCATTTAGCGAATAGTGTTTTTATCATTATCATTATCAGAATATGTCTGATCTTTAATAAATAATTTAGTTTAACTACTGCATACTTATTTTTTTATATTTCCTTTGATTACTAACGGCCTTTTTTCCACCTTCCTGATAAGGTTATATTTTCTTAAGGTTCTTTAAATGGGTGCGGATATAAATTTTACGACAAATTAAACTTTCATTAATAATAGATAATTATTTATACGACTTAAATATAATATATTACTTCAACGATAATTTTTCATAGATGGCGACAGGCAGAATGATATTTATGGACATGACGAAAGAGCCCTCGAAAAGTGGCTTGATGATAAATAGATAAAAATATTATTGGGATTAGAAAGATTTTTCAGAGGTCTTCGGCCATTAATCGTAGGAAATTCTTCTCCTAGCGGGTGGAACCTAATTGCTTTGAGTTGATGACAGGGCATGGCCACTTGCCAGTGAGGACTCGAAATAAATAGGCAGGCAGGGTGACAACACTCATCTAATGTTATGGTAAATCACCAGGACCCTAGTTTGAATTATTAAAATAATATTGGCAATAATTTATATTAAATTCCTTTGTTTTTCATTTCGGTTTCTTCATGGATTATTGGTGTCCGCTTAAACTCTGTTGCAGATTCCTGATTTCTATTTCAGTAACGTTCTCACTGTGCTTACAAAACTTTAAAATATTCCTGGGAGTTCATTAGGTGATAGATGGATTAATATGTTTCTAAAAAAAGAATAATGTGTAATTTGTGATGGTCAACTTTTTGCCACTTAGTAATTAGAGTATTTCGAATAAGATAAGATCAGATAAATGTAGACCAGAGACAGGACACATCATATTACACTGTAAAAATTACTAAGCAAACATTTGAGATGAAGCTGAAGAGATAATGATTTGTTTCAGTAGAATTAATGATGTAAAACTATCGATAGTTCTTATTATCAATAGTCCCCGATAGGATCATAGTTAAACTATCGATAGTTCTTATTATCAATAGTCCCCGATAGGATCATAGTTAAACTATCGATAGTTCTTATTATCAATAGTCCCCGATAGGATCATAGTTAAACTATCGATAGTTCTTATTATCAATAGTCCCCGATAGGATCATAGTTAAACTATCGATAGTTCTTATTATCAATAGTCCCCGATAGGATCATAGTTAAACTATCGATACAATTGATAGTTTTAACAATTTAAAAAGTGTTGTCAGATTCTGTTCCACCAGATTTAGATTCTTTGTTTGCTCCCCTAGGTTTTAATTTAGGGTGTGAAAGTTTTGGGTTTTTTTTTAATGCTAAATGCTTTCACCGTTATTATCTGATTAGAAACAAAAAAATATGATTAAAAGAAAAAAAGTTTGAAAACACCTTGAGTTTTTATTATTAATTTATTTTACAAATATTTTCTAAATGTGCAGAGTAATAAGCTAATAAATGGATATTCCCAAGACTAAGTATCCCTTAATATGACGTCACTATGGCGTTACATTCTTACATTCAAGTGTTGAAACAGAATTAAAATATTCATTAAATAATATGATTAAATCTGAATGGTGACAATTTTGAACTAATAACTTTGGATCTTTTTTTTTTGTTTATTATTGAATGTTCATTTTTTATTTATCTTGTTTTCTGATGTTTAAAGTTTGCTTGCAATCATTAATTCGATTTGATCTTTCGATTGGTGCTCCTTATTATGTTTCACATAAAATTATCCATAAAGACCTCAATTTAAGTAATATTAAATATATTGAATTGAGGTAACATAATAATGTTTAAAAAAATTGGAAGGCTTTTGATAGAGTCTGGCACCCAGGACTGACTCAGTAAATTCCTCTCCCATACATATCTTTTAATCTGTTCCTTCTTTACTGACATAACCTTCAAAGTAAATCACAATTGTGCTTTCTCTTTCTTCTTTTCTCAGTCCGCTGGTGCCCCTCAAGGTAGTATTCTAGGTCCTATTCTCTACACGGTTTATATAGCTGATATTCCAACCCATCCTAGGATCCTCCTCCATCCTGTGGGATCCATCCTAGCACTGTCCTCACTACATACACTGGTGACACATATGTGTTATCTATGGATAATGACCCAACTGTTGCGTAAAAAACCCTGTAGTCACACATAACTTATTGAAGAGTGGTGTCAGAATTGGAGAATTATAATAAATTCCAATTAATCCCAACAGACCCCTTTTACTCTTCGTCGCAAACCCTATACTTCCTGTCCTACTGTATCCTTTAATAATGTTCCACTTATCCCTCTTGAACAGATCCTCTCACCAAGGACTCCATTTTGATAAACGCCTCACATGGAATCCCCATACAAGAATCAACCGACAAGAAACTGCTCGTAAATACCCTTTACTACAACACTTACTTTACAACGCTCAAACTTCCGATTTACTATAAAAAGCTCATATACCATTATTAGACCTATGTGGACATATGGAGTTGACCTTTCAAAGCGAAGCCTTCAAATCCTTCCTGTATCCAATCCTTACAATCCAAAATCCTTCGAAGAATCCTTTAATGTTCTTTATTATGTTACACATAAAATTATCCATAAATAAAATATTCCCTTTGTTGTAGACTTGGCCCGAAATAGAATTCTCCTTTTAATCACAAACCCCTTGCCCATACTAACCCAATAGTGCTTAACCTTTCATCCCAAACTATTGCTGATAATCCTCCGAGGCTTCTGAAAAGAAGATGACCGCGGGGCCTCCTAACCATAGAAGTCATCGAAATGCTACCAATGTGTAGCTCCTTCTCACGCCCTTATCAATTGTTATGTACTTATTCTCACATTAACTTGTTGTATATTCTTATACAGCTGTAAATTACTATAAATAAAAAAAATAATAAAATTAATAAATTGAATAAACTTTTTAGTACATTTTTTATCGTCTATCCTATTTTATCCTGGTGCATAATTTTGGTTACATTAATGAAAAATAAGAATTATATATCCAAATTATATCTCTAAATTTATCATATAACAGTAGTTTTTACTGGATTAATATAACTCTCCAATTGAAGACCTTGGGGTAAGAATGTGACAAGCCACAATTTTGAAGCCAATGGAGTATTTTGTACGAAGGCTACTTTATTTCTCTTGATAGCTCTGTATTATGTTAGTTTAGGTTCATTCCATGTGTTAATGAGACTCATGGAATGTACACAAACTAACATAAGAAAGAGTTATAGGAAGAAACAAAGTTGCGTTTTGCACGAAATACTCATCATTTTAAAATCGTGGCTTGTATAAATCTTGTCCCAAGCACGTCAACTGTTTGGTTGTTTTTATTAGATCGTATTGAGCGCCTAAATGTTAGTTTTTTAAAGGCTGATAAGAAAACTGGAGAAAGAAGCTGAAGATGGCTCTGAGAGCTTAATTGCCTTTGAGTCAAGTGCATTACCGCCGGACGTGGCCAGAGCCTGCGGTTAATTTACCCTGGGCGGAGGAGTATGATTTACAGTTAGCATTAGGACTCTACTAAACGCCGCTATAAGACCTGCCCTTATCTCCAAATGATATATTCCTGATTTTACTCTTCCCTACCCTACTGATTTATACAGTCTTACTGGTTCTTGTACCTAGTTGTCGTTAAAAATCCTCCTCGTTACTTACAGCATAGTCTGTTTTTTATTATATCCTACGGAGTTCTTGGTACGACGTGGTTGATATAATCCGGCACTTGGGTGCAATAGTTTGGATGCGAAATTGCTCTCCGAATGAACAAGATGGATCTATCTAGCTCTCTCTGGTTTTCATTTATTGTGCATTGACGGCGATAAACCCTGATACAGACTAGGTATTTTTTGTCTGTGCTTGATATTATGGTTTTTAAATTGCTCCTGACTACATTATTTTGTAACTAGAAATCGCCTGCTGTTATCATAGTTTATACCTGATTATGTTGTCATTATTATCATATGTTATACCTGATTCTTCATTACATTAATTTTTTGTTTTAAACCGATCTCCTCTGTATTTATTCACTTATATCAGTCTGCTGTGTAAAACATTCTAAACCTTTTTTTTTTTCTTAATCCGATTCCCATTTTCATAGTTCGTTGTCGGAAGATAAATCTATTTATAAATAACTTTTAAAGGTTTATATAACTTTATAACTTATATGGGTTTATAATTTTAATTTTTTGGAGTTACCTGACTCTTTCATGGATTCCATTATTACCCCTGATAATCATGAAAAAGATGTTCGGAATAATATTTCTCGGAAGATTAACAACTTTTTATCATAAGAAAGAGACCCTATTACTCGTCTTTTGAAAAGTGATTTTTTAAATCTTAAAAAAATTAAGAAAAATAATCCCGTCCTTTATATTATTAAATCTGATAAAGTGAAACCGATCGTGCCAATGAATAAAGAGATTCAGAAAATTATTTCTTTATTAGAGGATAATGAAACTTATCGGGGACTGAGAATAGATAATAAAAAAGATCTACTGAAAGATCTTACTCATAAATGCTAAAGATTTGTTGATAAACTACATAAAAATAAGTACATTAATGATTCCGAGTAAAAGTTATTAACTACACGTACAGTAAACTATCCAAGAATATATGGATTAGTGAAACTGCTCAAAACTGAAATGCCCTTAAGACCTATAGTTAATAATATTAAAGGGCCAACTGAGAAATTGGCAAAATTCTTTAAATCTTCCTTGGATTATTTAAATAATACTAATGATTATGATGTGAAGAATTCTTTGGAAGTAAATGAAAAACTTAAAAATTTGGGCCCAGAAAAGGACGAAAGCCCTTGTTAGTTTCGATGTTAGATATCTTTTCATCCACATTCCTCTTACGCTAGTTTAAGATATTATAAATGAAGAATGGGAAAATATTAGTCGCCACACCCCCATAATTAATAAAGTAATTTAAATGGAAGTGGATGGAAATGTTAGAGGATGTTTTAATTATTAATGGAAATGGTCAACTCAAATTTAAATGGACGAAGAAAGAAGAATGTAGTAATACCTACTTACGACCTATACATTATATATAAAGACGGGATTTATATGCAGCAAAAAAGGTCAAATAATCTCATATAATATGCAGTAAAAAGTCCTCAAATATGCAATAAAACCTGCAATAATATGCAGTGAACTCTGAAGGAATATGCAGAAAAAAATGCTTGATAAATGTCAGAAACGTGCAAAAAATAAACAAAAGGCTGTAATTGTCTAAATTGCTTTCTTTAAGAATTTTAATTTTAATTTACAATAAAAATAAAACCAGACCACAGGTAAATTGAAAAACAAATTTAACATAGAATAATTTTAAAAAATGAATAAATGTAAAAAAAAAAAAAAAAAAAAAAAAAAGTTTTCGCGTATGCATATTTTATAAGATTAAATAAGGGAATTCCAGGCGCAACTAATGTAAAACCAAAGTACTTCATTGGAAGTGTCTTTAGATCTGAACATTTTCGGCTAATAGTTCTGAAAATGGTCTCCAACTGTAAGAAAGTTTCCTAGTCTTCACCTGCCTTTACGGATTGGTCAATTTGAAAACAAAAAATCACACGGGACATTTTTGTTGTACAAATTGCAACAAAACATCTCCGTATTTAATTCAACTATTCCAACTGTTTGATATGAAACTAAATGATGCTACTGCCTTGGGCATTTTGTTTTATGTGAGAAAATAGTTAATTTAGCATAATGAGCACAACGGAAACAACACACTTACTGATCAGAATAGAATTTGAAATTGAAAAGCTATCAAAATTACGATGATAAATATTATTTTCTACACAAATACATAATTAGGCATACATATTTGATCTTTTAATTTCTGTTTGTTTTGAAATACAATTAAATACTTTAAATTATTTTTAACTACAGGTATACGTTCTGTGCTGTTGTGATCAAAACACCAACTTGAGTTAGTTGCCTAAAGGTAAACTACGATTACTACCTTTATAGTAATCTAGACTAATTTTATGTTTCACTATTTTTATTGATCGTAGATGGCGTTTATCCATCTTATAATTGATACATTAAATAAGAACGTATATCAGAAAATAGTTTAATTATTTATTTTCTATTTAAACTGTCAGGAAAATTATTTAAACAAACTTTTTCCCAAATATGCAATAACCCCTCATATATGCACAATAAAATTTAATATATCTGCGCTAAATGTGTTGACTTGTAGAGATATTCAATCATTTTCTTTGAAAAACGTATCAGAAAAAATATGCATTTGCATACGTATCCGGTCTTTAATTATATATAATGCTGCACTCCGTACCTTTTTTCCTGATCATTGGAAATTGTCCATAATAAAAATGGTACCAAAACCACAAAAGCCACCTGAATACTCATCTTCCTACCGCCCTATCTCCCTATTACCCACCATGGGAAAAATCCTAGAAAAATTCATACTAAACGCCTGTACCCAATTCTAGATTCATTTCATATGATTCCTGACCACCAGTTTGGATTTTGAGCATCTCCTTCTACTATCTAGCTAGGTCATCGTGTTGTTGATGTAATACCCTCCACATTGGAGGATTAAAACAGGATTTTGACCGAGTCCCAGGACTGCTTCACTAACCTTGATAAACGCCTTACAAGGAATCCTCATACAAGAATCAACCGACAAGAAACTGCTCAATAAAAAGTAAAATTTGAAAAAAGGTATCAGAACCCGCGAAAACCTCAACGATTTTTGTTACATAGAAAACTTCAACAATATCAGCAAATGGAATGGAAGAGAGCTGGCGCTATCACAATTAAAATTAACAAAATCGAATCAGAACCTTAATAATCGATATCCGTACCGTAGAAATGTCAACTGTAATCGTAATTCGAAATGCGCATGCTCGATAAAAATTCAATTCAAATAACGGAATCAGAACCTTCGAAAACCTAATGAACGATTCCTAAATCATAAAAAACTCCAACAGTAACGGAAATGCAAAATGTGTAAACGCGGTTAAAAATCCAATTAAAAATATGGAATCAGAACCCTCGAAAACTATAAAAACGATACCTTTATCATAAAAAACTCCAACAGTAACGGAAATGGAAGCGCATGCGCAATCCAGAATCGAACTAAAAATATGGAATCAGAACCCTGGATAACATAATAAACGATCCCTTCATCATAGAAATCTTCAATAGCAACGAAGAAGCGAAATGCGCATGCGAAATCCTAAAACCAATTCAAGAAATGGAATCAGAACCCTTGAAAACATTAAAAGCGATCCCTATATCATAGAAAATTCTAACAGTAACGGAATGCAAAACGTGCATGCGCAATCCTAAATCCAATTTAAGAAATGGAATCAGAGCCCTTGATAACCTAATAAACGATCCCTTTATCATAGAAATCTTCAATTGCAACGGAAAAGCGAAATTCGCATGCACGATCGCAAATCCGAAAGTGAATTCGGAAATAGCGCCCTCGAAAACCTAATAAACGATTTCTTTATCATAGAAGTCATAAATAGCAACGGAAAAACGAAATGCGCATGGGCGATCGCAAATCCGATAGTGAATTCGGAGATAGCGCCCTTGAAAAGCTAGTAAATGATACCTATACCGAAGAATTTTGAAAACTAATAATTAAGTAGAAATACTCGTGGCCGAACAAAATTTCGGTAGTAAATTTGACATTAACACTTATTTGACAAACGCTCATATACATTACCATTATCAGGCCTATTTGGACATATGGGATTGAGCTTTGTTGTGTCACGAAGCCATCAAATTCTTCCCGTATCCAGTCCTTACAATCCAAAATCCTTCGAAGAATTATTGTTACAAATAAAATTAACCATAAATACCTCAATAATTCTTTTGTTGCAGACTTGTCTCTTTTAATTGCATACTCTTTGTCCACACAAACACACTAGTGTGTAACCTTTCATCCCGAACTATTCCTGATAATCCTCTGAGGCTTCTGAAAAGAAGATGGCTGCGGGACCTCCTAACATAGAAGTCATCGAAGTGCTACCTATGGGTCGCTCCTTCTCACGTCATTATCAAGTGTTATTTGATAGCTTATTCTCACATTTACTTGTGCATTCTTATATAATTGTAAACCAACAAAAAAAAAAATGAGTTTATTGATCTGATGATGTCTGGATTGGGGTAATATTGACTGGTTATTTATTTATTGTAATTTGACAGACTTTTGACTTTATTTTGAATTTTTCAATAATATCTTAATTCATATATTCAGTGTACGTCTAAAAGAGCTTAGAACATAACACAACCTTGGCCAATAAGGGCCTTCTCTTTGCACGCACCTTCATAACCCTCGGAGCAGGCTCTAAAAAGGCGAGAGGGGTAGCTATCCCATAAGTTATTAAAAGAGCGGAGAGACAGAAGAACCGAGAGGATGCCATTAGATGTGACAGGAAGAAGTAAACACGTCTTATTTCAGACGATCCCCTCTAAATCCGAAAGGGGGCTGCATAACTCACCCACCTTCTTCTTATTTATTGGTTCTTTGATTCATAGTATAACTCTTTTACAGGAGCTCTCGGTCTACTTAATAGCAACATATGTCAACATAAAACACCTCTCTTATATATATGTACTTTCCTGGAATCCCTATTTTTTTTTCAATAGTTTTTGTTTTTTTAGCTCTCCAATCCTGTTTTACGCCACGGAACCGTTTTAGATTCTACTCATTAATAATTTAGTTCTTTTAGTTATGTTCTGTTTATCTTAACTTGGAAATTAATTTAATTTAGTTGTCTTTTAGTTTATGTAAATGATATATCATAAATATATATGTATTAAAATATTTATTGTTAAATATCATATGTTCTGTTGAACCGTTGTGAAATGTGGTCTTATACGCTTGTACGAAGTAAAGGAAGTATTGTAATCGCGAAAATTTTCGGTTATCAGATTTCAACGGAAACATTTTGACCATCCCTGAATCAATTTTGACTAATTTCGTCGAGACGTCTGTACGAACGTTCGTACGTACGTGTATATCTTAAAACGTGCATAACTCAAAAACGTTAAGTCCGTAGAAAGTTTAAATTTTGTATTTAGGATTACTGCAAAATTTAGTTGTGAACCTCCATTTTGGGTAGGTTCGAACCCCTCTATGATATAAGGTTCGTTTATAAGGTTTTCAAGGGTTCTGTTTTCGTATTTTTATTTGGATTTAGGATCGCGCATGCGTTGCTTTTCCGTTGCTATTGAAGATTTATGTAACAAAGGGATGGTTTATTAGGTTATCGAGGGTTCTGATTCCCCATTTTTACTCCTTGTACGCAGAAAAGAAAGTATTGTAATCGCGAAAATTTTCGGTTTTCAGTTTTCCACGGAAATATCCATTTTGACCATTCCTGAATCCATTTTGACTAGTTTCGTCGTGACGTCTGTACGTACGTTCGTACGTATTTCGCATAACTCAAAAACGGTTAGCCGTAGACAGTTAAAATTTCGTATTTAGGATTATTATATAATCTATTTGTGAACCTCCCTTTTTGGTTACTATATGATTACCGGAAGTAGTACTTTACTTGAAGTTCATTACTGATTTTCATCAAAAATTATATTAAAATAGAATGTAAAACATTTCAAATTTGGTAAATTAGAATTTTATATCAATATAAGTAATTTAATAGATTTTGGCTGAAATTGAAGATCCGAAAGAGGTACTTTACTTGAAGGTCATAAGAAACTTAGATCAAAAGGTATATTGAAATTTATTACAGAGATCATATGTTTCGGTGATAAAGTTTATAAACGCATTTTTTTTCCTCTCTAATTAAATAATTTTATTACTTGTTTTAAATGTTAAAATTGATTGTAAAATACTGGTTTTCCACCCCATTTGTGAGATGAACAAGTCTGCAGCAGGAGAATAAGATATACTCGTAAGTTGTGTGTGTTTTTCGCTTAAAATGTCGAAACTGTCGATTTCCAATGCTTTATCTAGTGATATTGGCAGTTTAAATGTTGTCATGCAACTCGAAGAAATTTCTTGGAAATTTCAGTTATTATGAGACCTTCAGAATCAAGAGTGTGTGTGTGTGTATCAGTAGATGGATTTCGCGACGCAGAGTATCGTTTTTGAGATTCTGCAATCTTCGGAAACTAGTAACCAAATTCAGGATTAATTTATCAGCCAGCGATTTATAGTTTAATAGGCGTACAAGGAAGTCATGTGTTGTCCACATCAGATATTTTTAGTTCGATTTTGCATTCCGTTACTGTTAGAGTTTTCTATGATTTAGGATTCATTTACAAGGTTTTCAAAGGTTCTTTTTTTTGTTTTTAATTAGATTTAGAATCGCGCATGCGTATTTCGCTTTTCCGTTGCTATTAAATATTTCTAAGCTAAAGGAATAGTTTATTAGGTCATCGAGGATTTTGATTTTATTTCTTGAATCGGATTTTGGATCGCGCATGTCCATTTCGCTTTTCCGTTACTGTTGTAGATTTCTATGATAAAGATTATCATTTATATATACTATTTATAGTTTATCGTTTATTATTTTTTATTAGGTTCCTATCGAGCATGCGCATTTCGATTTACTATTAATGTTGACTTCTCTTTGGTACAGGTATCGTTTATGAAGTTGTCAGTCACATCATATTTTCGAATTTGCAATCGGATTTTTGATCCCGCCAGCGCATTTCGATTTGCTGTTCTTTTTGAACTTTATTTGTTTATTAGGCCCGTTCATACAGATTTTCAATGGTTCTGATTTAGTTTTTGGAATTGGGTATTTTATCGAACATGCTCATTTCGGATAACCGTTATTATTTACCTGTTTTTGGTAAAGTTATTGTTTATTAGGTTTTATAGGACGATATACTCAAAAAAATGTTAAATATAATTGCAATTTGAAATGCACATGTTCAATAAAAAGTAAAATTTGAAAAAAGGTATCAGAACCCGCGAAAACCTCATTAACGATTTTCGTTACATAAAAAACTTCAACAATATCAGCAAATGGAAGAGAGCTGGCGCTATCACAATTAAAATTAACAAAATCGAATCAGAACCCTCGAAAACCTAATAATCGATATCCGTACCATAGAAATGTCAACTGTAATAGTAATTCGAAATGCGCATGCTCGATACAAATTCAATTCAAATAACGGAATCAGAACCTTCGAAAACCTAATGAACGATTCCTAAATCATAAACGGAAATGCAAAAGGTGCATACGCGGTTAAAAATCCAATTAAAAATATGGAATTAGAACCCTCGAAAACTATAAAAACGATACCTTTATCATAGAAAACTCTAACAGTAACGGAATGCAAAACGTGCATGCGCAATCCAGAATCGAACTAAAAATATGGAATCAGAACCCTGGATAACATAATAAACGATCCCTTTATCATAGAAATCTTCAATAGCAACGAAGAAGCGAAATGCGCATGGGCAATCCTGAAACCAATTCAAGAAATGGAATCAGAACCCTTGAAAACATTAAAAGCGATCCCTATATCATAGAAAACTCGAACAATAACGGAATTCAAAACGTGCATGCGCAATCCTAAATCCAATTCAAGAAATGGAATCAGAACCCTTTAAAATCTTGTAAGCGATCCATATATCATAGAAAACTCCAACAGTAACGGAAATGCAAAACGCGCATGCGCGATCTAAAATCGAACTAAAAAAATGGAATCAGAGCCCTTGATAACCTAATAAACGATTCCTTTATCATAGAAATCTTCAATTGTAACGGAAAAGCGAAATGCGCATGCGCGATCGCAAATCCGAAAGTGAATTCGGAAATAGCGCCCTCGAAAACATAATAAACGATTCCTTTAACATAGAAGTCATAAATAGCAACGGAAAAACGAAATGCGCATGCGCGATCGCAAATCCGATAGTGAATTCGAAGATAGCGCCCTTGAAAAGCTAGTAAATGATACCTATACCGAAGAATTTTGAAAACTAATAATTAAGTAGAAATACTCGTGGCCGAACAAAATTTCGGTATGTCAATTTGACATTAACAACTTCAAAAACATAATGAACAATCCCCCCCCCTATATAATAAAAAATAATAAATATTTAAAAATAAATAAACAATTTTATTTCAAAAATTTAAACTATAAACTACCTACTTGAAATTAGCACTTAATATCCATTATCTAATAAACGAAAAAATGTCGAAAGAATATGCCGAAATTATTTCAAAAGTCATTAATGTAATTAAAATAATTATTTTTCAATAATAAAATAAATAATATTGAATTAATTCATGTGGTTGGGTTACAATTGAAATGGAAAAAGTTACATTTGAAATGTAAAAGGTTACAATTGAATTGGAAAAGATGACAATTGATTTGGAAAGGGTTATCAAGGTCATATTAGACTCATCAAAAATTATATTAAAATATAATGTAAAACATCTCAAATTTGGTAAATAGGACTTTTATATCGATACAAATGTATTTAATAGATTTTGGTTAAGATTCGTGAGCCGAAAAGGGTACTTTTACTTGAAGCTCATAATAAGCTTACATCAAAAATTATATTTAAATTAAAAGAGAAATCATATGTCTCGATAATAAAGGTTACAAACGCAATTTGTTTTCCAATACAATTAAACATTTTTATTACTTGTTTTAAGTGTTAAAATTTAGTGTAAAATACTAGTTTTCTTCCCCATTTGTGAGATCAACAAGTCTGCAGCATGAGAATAATATTAGTTAAGTGGGTTTTTCCGCTTAAAATGTCGAAACTGTCGATTTCTAATGCTTTATCTAGTGATATTGACAGTTTTATTGTTGTCACAGAACATGAAGAAATATCTTGGAAACTAGTTACCTACTGAAGAAAAACGATGTATAATAACGGAATGATGAGACCTCCAAACTCAACAAGAGTGTGAGTTTGTGTGTGTGTGTGTTTCAATAGATGGATGTCGGGACGCCGAGTGTCGTTTTTACTGCAATCTTCGGAAACTAGTAACCAAATTCAGGATCACTTTTTGAGCCACGGATTTATAATTTAATAGGCGTACAAGGAAGTCATGTGTTGCCCACATCAGATATTTTTTTATGAATTAACATTCTGTACCTAAAAATTATTCAGTTTATTTCAAATCTTAAATTTTCCGCAGTCGAATAGGTGTTACACATAAACATTTTCAATAAAAATTTGCCTTACGTCCATGAGATGCCCCCTTAATCATTTTCCAAAAGTGGATATATGTAATGTTGATAAAAAACTCCTCATTTATATTATATTTATTTTCCTTAATATCCTAAAACAAAAAAAAGTATGCAAATGAAA
Source organism: Rhaphigaster nebulosa (assembly GCA_948150685.1). Classification (NCBI taxonomy): domain Eukaryota; kingdom Metazoa; phylum Arthropoda; class Insecta; order Hemiptera; family Pentatomidae; genus Rhaphigaster; species Rhaphigaster nebulosa. The sequence continues at coordinate 132,016,569 of OX411306.1, forward strand.
GAGAGGTGTAAAATGTAATAATTTCAGCCTTTTAATTGTAATTACAGCCACCCCAAATATATTAAATTTAATTTTTGCGAAAACTACCGAAATATCAAGAAAAAAAGGATATAAATAAAGTATAAAAAATAATTATTAATGTGAAACATCTGAATATCCAACTTTTTGTATTTTATTGACATTTTGCAGATGTTTACGGTCCCACATCTCAACAACTGTTCCGAGTTTTATAAAACATTACATACAAAACTTTCAGACAATTTAACGTTTTTTAAAACTGGTTATGTCAAAGATTTATCTAAAATGCAAACCATTTTATTTATATTCGTAACTTCCCATTTAGTACGTCTTATCAAGACAGTTTAGCAGCATGTGATAATTTTGAAGCAGTTTTAGGGGCAGTAGATTTGGCTTCTTCGCCTTAGCTAATTGTTGATACGACATAATGTCTTAGTTATTGAAGGAAGAAAAAGGAGGTATCAGAACTTCAAACTCGGATCATACTTTTTTCAGTTTAACCTCAAATGCAGTTAGCCTCTTTGAGTTGAGCATTATCTTTGAGTACAGTATTCGTATTCACTCTTATAAATACGAATATCTATACTCGGAATATTTTTTGTTAACACCTATTTATTTTTATTTATATTCATTGGGAACCATATTTGTGAATACATTTAGTGTTTGTATTTACGAATACAAGTATGCCCAACTCTGGCTGTAAGTAGGTTTTTCCGGTTACTTGCAGATTTATACTGTCATTTGTATGACAGTGATATTTCATTATGAAAAGCATTTTTCTATGGTCGGCCCTGCACTTATACTGCAATGACGATTTTTTTTTGTTCAACAGAGTTCAGAAACAGAAAACATCTTTAATATGTTATTGAGTTATTTCTTGACTTATAGAGATTTGGAGTGAACTTAGACTAGCGTTACATCCCTGTTTTAAATAGAGTTCATGCATAGGTACATTTTTTTTGTAATGATTTTTTACAGGTACTACTTACCTATTATATTTAAAAAGAAAAAATTTGTTGCTCATTATTCGAAAATCCCTTCGGAGAAAAGTTCACATTATTTTTCTGTAATTAAAAAAAATGTGGTATTACAATATTAATGGAATTAAAGAATCTAATTTCAAATGATTAACTGGTCTCATTAATCACAAACTGGTTGTTTATGTTGTTTTAATAAGTAGGTAACTTTAACTTTCATTTTCAATAATTTGATACAGATGACGTCTTGACTTTTGTGAACATTTTTCGTAAATCAATTTTCATCATACGGCCATCAATCAGGCAATTATATTCGTATCAATCAAAGTTAGTAGCGGGCTGCATTGTATGCAGCGGGCAATGTTGGCGAAGGGGAGGTTAACAACGTAATACACTCCACTAGAGGGTGGGGTCTCTGGGTGACACTACCGCTCCATCTCATCCCTCCAAATAGCTATTGATAGTTCATCTGTGTAAGTGATATCATGATCTGTATGCATCTTGAAAAATAAATTACTATAAAAAGAAAATATCTTCTGAAAAATTATTAAATATGCTATTTTAATCGATTTAGCTTTTTATAAGTATATATGTATGTCTCAACTCTTAATGGCCAAACTCCTGTATTAAATCGTTCTGCTCAAAATAAATTAAAAAATCCTTGTAAATATTTTTAAAAAACTACGGGAGCTTTTTAGTAGTTTTTGTTTTTCTGACTTTTCACTGCTTTAATAAAAAATAAAAGCCTTGTTACAGAAATGTAGTGACTAAAAGAAATCCAAACACACCATTCCCAATACTATTTAAAAATTCTAGAAACTTTTATTTTATTACTTCAGTTTTTAAGCTAATACCAAAATAAAATTATAACGTCAAATTTCATTAGCAATTCTTAATCATTGGAGACTAACTCTGATTTACCTATGTTTAGGAATAATGTATGGTTCAGAAAAAATTATTGTAACTCAAAAACGTGCTTCAGGTTAAAATTGTTTAAAAGGGGAAGAGAGAGAGTGTTGAAATTAGATGAAAATCGTAAGTAAATAAGCAGGGAGTTTTTGTTTCACAAATGATCAAAGAATCAGAATTTAAGGACCATATTTATGAACGTTCCTAAGAAACACCTTAATTAAGGTTTCTTTAAATGCACACCTTTAGCTTCCCTTAACATAATTTGCATTTTATAAACGCTCCTTAACGCTTTATTATGTTAATGAAGCAATAGTTCCTAAGGAATTCATATAAATTTGACTGGTAAGGTTGTCTTAGCGCTAAGGTAGGCTTTGAGCTATCTTAACCTTCTCTTTAGTTTCGTTTCAGTTTTACAGAAGTAAACATATTTTTCAAGATGTATTCAGAGCAAGATGATGTTCGAATCCATGCATTATTTAAATGAGGTACTACCAAGAGCACCTGAAATGTAAATTAGAGGCATGGAAAAACCTCTTGATTTATATAATGAAGATAGTTTTATCATGAGATACAGGTTAATAAATATTGTAACATTAGTATATCATAGACAGCTCACTGTGCAACGATTCATTTGATTTTTTTCGTAAATGACTAAAATGTCTGGGTGGCTATGCAATAATTTTTGTAACTACGTCGTTTTTTATTAGTTTTTCTGGGATATAATGATCACAGCACATCTTCTCATTGCTGACTTATTCCTGTTTTGGCTACATTTTTTGTGCCTCAAAAATAGACAAAATAGAATGCCTCAATGCGACAAGTAGTCGTACCTAACTCAGGTTTCGCATATGTTTTGTCAGATGCTGAATAGATTCACTAGACTTCAAGCAAAGCCGTTATTTATCTATGACTTAGTTCTCCTTCAAAATATCTGTATTATTGTTTTTATACATACTTAGATAAAATGACAGTTTTATACAATGTTTTATTTTATGATATTTAGAATTATTCTCCTCCCTATAGACCTATCTAGCTATATAATAAACACATACTGTTAAAGAAAGCTATATACGTATATTGTTGCGGGAATTGTTAGTATATCGGATGCAGCTATTAGTGAGTTAGAAATCTAAAGAGAGCGTGTAGCAAGAGATAAGGCTAAGGGGGACTACGTAGCGGTGAGCCGGAGAACTGAGCGGATTCCTCAAGATTTATGGGATAATTAGTGACAGCAACCAGCTAGGCAATTAGCCATCGTCTCAACTCTTGAGAATAAAAATCTTTTTTTAAATACATTTTTTAATTTTTTTTTTAATGTCCTTTTCGGTCCCGTTCCAGCTCTTTTTTCCCGCTCTGTAGCCATAAATAACCGTGACAGCACGGCAACTTATTGTTTCCTCCCCGGGAGTATGTGATTTAACGCGCTATTGGGAGTATTTGTTTAGCCACCGCTGGTTATTACAATAATTTATGGCCCCTGGCTCAAAAGTATCGTTTAATATCTTAAAATCCAGTATTATATTCAGAATCCAAGATCTTATTTATGTAGCAATGTTTTGATGTATTTAGAAAAAAATATATGAACGGGTTTTATTGTATGTTTTTTTGGAAATGAATCAATAAATAAGATATGACTTTTCCATTCATGTAAAAATTAAAGTTCTTTTGTGTTACTTACGTGCTTTCTCAATTAGGTATTGGTTAACTTCATTGATGATTTACTTTAATTTTTGTTTCATTTTTAAAAATCTGTTTTACATTTTAGGAACTATATTTTAATATTCAATATTGCCAATGAATGAATACAATACAGATTTGCGATACTTTACAAACGAAGTTTAATTTACTTCTTATTATAATGCAATGGGCTTAATGCTATTAGCAATGGGGGATTATTAGAATATTATGCCAATCAATTAAAACACATCAAACATTCGTTACTTTAAATTTAATTTTTATACGATCCCTCTAAACTTAAGCATATTCGTCTGTTGGTTTGTTTTAACAATTTTGACCAAAATTGTAACTAAAGTTAATGACTCCTGCATTGTATCGTACAAAGTTCTATATTCTGGGACTGATATTCCGTCACAATAAATTACAAGAATAACACAGTGGCTGGAATAGTTCGTTCATATACAGTTGATCCAAATATGTTTCTTACTGTAATAAATAAATAAATGTGAAATGGATAAATTAAATATTATAATAATTAAGCCTAATCATTATTTACATTGATCGAGGGTAAAATGGAGTTGAATGAGTGGCAGGAGATGGGATTTAAATGTAGAAAGAGATTGAGCATTTAAGTGTGTAATAAAATTTCTCAAAGATATACAGTTGCATTAACCCTTTTAGTTGTCATTAACGCCGATATATCAATGTTCGTTACATTTGCGAAAAGAGCCAATGGTACACAGATGATATATTACATGATTACATAATGTTAATATTATATCACATATGATACATAATATAAAGTGTATAGTGTATGTGATGACGCTTTTATATTCGGATTGTGAGAGAGCTCTATCTCAAAATAAATTAATATAAATAAATACAAAAAAAAACGACTTTTTGGCACTAAAAGGGTTAAGAGATATACAGGACAGTCAATGTAGGATATGCCAAATGTGGGATATGACAGTTTTACGGGGAGAGGTACAGAGACCAGAAGCGGAAGAGCGTATATTCCGGTGGTAATTTAAACTGAAGGAGTTGGAAGATAATTAATCTAGAATGATTAATATCAATATTGTAGTAATTAAGCCTTAGTAGTATTTACGTCGATCGAAGACAAAAGGGAGTTGAATGACTGGCAGGAGATGGGTGTAGAGACGGGATTCAAATGTAAAAAGACATTGACTAGAAAATTTGTGGATTGTGTAATATGGACTGTGTGTATTGTGGACTAGAAAAGGTCTGGAATAGAAAATTTTAATGATATACAGTTGCATTAAGAGATGTACAGGACTGTCAATATAGGATATACCAAATGCGGCAGTTTTATGGGAAGGTGTACAGAGACCAGAAGCGCAAAAGCGTATATTACGGTAGTGAATTTCAGATATAAATTGAAGGAGTTTGAAGATAATTAATGAAGAATGAGTTAGATTAAATAAAAAAAGGAGCCAATGGATGAAGCGTAGCCAATGGAGGAAACGTATTGTTCTTATGAAAACTATGTATCTCTGGAGATCCTTCAAATAAATCTAGGCGTTGATACGTTGGTATTTTATGATTAGTTTCAAGTTCACCAGAGATCCCATTGAAATCCAAACAATCGTAGTCTTAAGTGAGGAAGAATGAGCTATGTGGCAAGGAGTTGGGGTGTGCGTTTAGGAAAGAGAACTCAACTGTCTTAAGATAGTGATTGAACAACGGGATATTTGGGAATGCCAAAGAATGGCTTTACCATTCATGTTTTGTTTTTTAAAATAATTATTGAAACATTGAAAGCTATGTGTATGTAGATGATTACACAAGGAATATCCGTTACTTGATGGTTAAGAATATTTCTGATGAGACTCCCGTTTCGCACCTAATGTAATGCAAATGAGAAGATGAGAGATAAAAAATGTTGGCGGAATAATATTTGTAAACTAAGACAGTTATGGAAATGAAACGGTGACTGATATGTAATTATCCACTGTCGTATGTGGCTCGGGCTGAATTAACGGCACTTGGGTATGTAGAATCCGGCTGCATAAGTGGAAGAAAATGACTCTTTAATGATCTTATTGGGGGATCTGTCGTGTAGTTTCACCTGCTTGTTCCTCCCTGCACATCGCCTATTTTGTTATACACTTAATTAATCATTCTACGTATTTCTAACTCTACCGCCTAATTTCAGTGGAAATTATTTATAATTAACAATCGTTTATGTTGTAAAATATCATCTGTTCCCTTTATTAATGTTTCCTTCCTCAATTTATTTTTAGCTCTTTTTTTTATGATTTCGTTAATTTTATTCTTGTTAACATGATAATTAGTAAATTAGATAATAATTGACGCAACCGTTCTTGTTATCCGCTCCTGGACTACCGTGAACATATTTTTTCAATTAGTTGTAGTTTTGGAAGGATCAGACTTCTCTTCCGTTGTGCTGATTAATTTAGAACTATTCCTTAATATAGTATTGCGCAATTCATGCACAAATCTTCGTGCTCAAGTTTGTTTAATAAGTTTTCAAGACCAAATGATTAATACATAGCAGCCAAAACACGGAATGATCTAAAATCAAAATAAAGAAAATTAAAATTAAACTTGACCAACACCCTCGTTCTTAGGTATTATACTTACACTCAGCCTGGGAGCTTCGAATCACGCTCTTCTTCCACTTGTGGAAGGCAAAGCAGGACTCCAAGAAAATTAATCAAAGGTTCGTTAATGGCTATAGCCCTGGAACTCATTAAATTGACTGATGAAAGAAACTAGGTCAGCCAAAATTTGATACTCTAAATGCCTATTCTTTTGTATAACAGCCCATTTACGCTTTTTCAAAGATAATGGTATGATTACTTGCATCAGGTACATCATGATTTCGTTCCCTTTCGTTTGGGTTCGTTTCCCTGTCGGGCAAAGTTTTCTCTTGGAACCGCATTTCTCTCCACTTCTGTTAATTCAGTAGTTATATACTCAAGAGGCTTCAATCTCGGTGAAAATTATCAATAGGAGAGAAATGATTAAAAAACGTAATGACAGATAATGGGACTACGGAAAATCGAAAACTCACTTTAGTTGCTTTTGTTTATTTATTTTCCTATGCGTTGATTAAATGTTTGGTTGAGAATAAATGTGTGGAAAATATAAAATTATATTTCTATTTGTCGAAATAATAAAAATAAAATTTAATTGTTTTATATGGCCAGATTTTTAATGTTTATTTAATTTGGTGATGGCCAGTGTTCTACTCAAAATCAGTAAAATAAAAGATGCACATAATGCGTAAATATGCTTTTATAAAAAATAATACATTTCTTTTTTTTTTTAATAGTTAACGAACAAATTTTGTGGTGTCGAATACAACACGATTCACATGACTATCATAAATATTATTAAATTAAAAATTAAAGAGATCAAGCGCTCGGATACTGGAGATTCCTCTGTAACAATCGGCATTGGTTATAATTTATTTTTTATTTTAAAGTTGTTATTAAGTTAATGCAGGTACAAAAGCCAACGATTACTAAACAAATCAAAGCGTTTAGATCTATCTTGACACATCAATCTTCATTTTTACTAGAAATAATGTGAACAAATCTTCGAATTTCTTTATTATTTCGCAAAACATAAATATCACATGAACTAAACTGCTATTTCCAACAAACAAATGATTTTGAAATATAGCATGCTAAATATTAAAAAAAAATCCTTAAGGGCTTTTGATAAGTAAAGAGAGAGGGAAATGAACAACTATTGACTATAACTATTACTCATTACCTTTGAAAAATTTGCATCCAAATGTATTTTTACTGATCCTAGAAATTGTCCTATGTTGTTTTAATACCTTACATAATGGTGTAAATTTGTGCAAAATTTCAAACTTCTGTACTTTACATGTGAAGCAGAAAAATATGTAAAACTATTTTGAAAATACCCTCAATTGGTTTGATTTTTATTATTACGTTTTTTTTTTATTTCGATTTTCATAAAAATTTGAAATCAACTGTTTTTGGAGGTGGAAAATCTAAATCTGATCTCTGCTTCTGAGAAAACTAACGTTTCTTTCCCCCTCTCCCCCCCACAATTCACAATTTTCAGAGTGTTTTTAATATTCTTACCAACTTAATAGTTGAATATTTTGATGCCTTATTTTTTTTTTATAATTTCGCTTGGCAATAGAGATATTTTGGTAATAACTAAACTTATTTTTCTACCTAGGTCAAAAACAGAGATATGAAATAAAATGTTTTTTACACATGCAAACTTGCCGAGTTTTTTTCCGGGGCGCATTGGCCTCTAAAATTTTACATAGTCCAATATTTTAAGTCCTAGATTCATCTAAAAAAAAAATCAGCAAAATCTAGGAGATGCACGTGGGATCCTCTTCGATATAATTTATTCTTCTTAATATTTTATAGAAAAGTGATAAGCCCAGAGTAAAGATATAGTGGCATCAAATCTAATCTATAGCCAAAGTTTTTGAATTAAATACTAATAACTTTTATTATTATCGTTGCATTAGTTTTTCTCAATATCTCCCAATATTGTTGGATTACGTAATACAATTTGTGTTATTGGTTATTTTTATTTGTTTATTTTTTAGCTTTAATCTTTGAAGATTAAGTGAAATTTTGCAATAAAAAGTATTATAAGCATACTAATTTGGAATAAAAATAAAATTAGGTATAAATATATATTTTATATTCAAATATATGCATTATTTATATATATATATATGTTTTCTATTATTATTTTATTAATCTCTTTAGAATTTTTAAATACGACTATTCTCATTGTATATTGAAGATATACACGTATCCTCCTTCATCTGTTTTGAAATAAAACGATCTCTAGCAGCTGGATCGTCCGGCATAATTTAATATTTAAATTTTCTCTTCTTGTTCACCTGTATAATGGGTGTTGAAATCTATTAATGCCAGTTGAAGTATTCATCGATTCTTTTGGTTATTCTGATAAACCAGCTGCTGGATTAACCTGCTGTTAAGATATTCTCTGATTAAATTGAAATGTCGTGGCTTCTTATGCAAGATGTTATAAATTGTTACAAACAATTTAAACCCCTACCCACCCATCATTTAATGAGTAATATGTAGTAAACGAGCAGGAGAACTTAAGTCATTAAAAATTTTATTTCTTATTTTAATAATATGGTTCAGATTGTAAGTTGTTTGCTAATGTACATTTCTGTTTAAAAAAAGTTAATTACATGAAATTAAATAATGAAACAAAAACATATTATATCAACAACATCACACTATCAGGGTGTATATATATATATATATATATATATATATATATATATATATATATATATGTAAACTAAGAAATAGTAATATTTATATAAAACAAAAATATACAGATTCAATATACATCTGATTTACATTTAATTACATGGTTTATATCTAACTGTTAGTAGTTATTATCTATAAAACCATATTATTTCCTGCATCCTATTTCATATTAAAGTACACATGCACAAATGAGCCAATGACTTACCACACCGATGGCTTATACGTTAAAATACAGGTCTTTTCCGTTTCGAGTACCGCAGTTACTAACCGTTGATTTCTGTGATAATTTATATTATTTTGCATGCTTAACTTTAAACATTTGTTGTTATCAGCTAACCTCGTTATCTGATTTGTTTACTCTCCAAAATTCTAAATTCGGGTAAAATAAATTTCTCTACACTTGATACTGATTTTAATATCGAGAATAGTTGTATTCGTTATTATATGGATCAGGGTGTCATACCTCATAGAAAACTGTGTCCAAATGGTCACGATATGGAGCCTCTCCATCAAGGGAGTTTTGTCTATAATTTGGAGGTATAGAAGAAGAACATGTTATACTGCTACACCTCTATGAACTGGAACGTGGTTTCAAGGCTATAAGTTACCATTAAAGACGTCACTATGGTCTATATATTCTTGGGCAATCGAGTATTTTACAATTAAGTGGTGCGAAAAGGAGTTGCAAATGAAACCTGAACATTTGGATCTATAAATCGTTTTATATTGCATATTTATTTTATGGTTTAACAATGTAAAATATCTGATGTGGACAACACATGACTTCCTTGTACTCTTATTAAACTATAAGCTCAAAAAGTGATCCTCAATTTGTTTACTAATTTCCGAAAATTGCAATATCTCAAAAACGAAATTCGGCGTCGGGACACCCATCTATTGACACACATACTCTTGTTTCTGGAGGTTTCATTCCGTTATTAAATGTCGTTTTTTTTTTCAGTAGGTAACTAGTTTCCAAGAGATTTCTTCGTGTTCCGTGACAACATTAAAACTGTCAATATCACTAGATAAAGCATTAGAAATCGACAGTTTCTAAATTTTAAGCGGAAGAACCCACTTTACTTGTATCTTATTATCCTGCTGCAGACTTGTTCATCGCACAAATGGGGAGGAAAACCAGTATTATTTGCCCAATATTAACACTTAAAATAAGTAATAAAAATGTTTAATTAGAGTATAAACAAAATCGTGTTGTAACCTTTATTACCGAAACATATGATTTCTCCATTTAATTTTAATATAATGTTTGATGTAAGTTTATTATGACCTTCAAGTAAAGTACCCTTTTCGGCTCACCAATTTTGACCAAAATCTAGAAAATACATTCATATTGATATAAAAGTCCTATTTACTAAATTTTAAATGTTTTACATTATATTTTAATGTAATTTTTGATGAAAGTCTAATATGACCTTGAAATAAAGTACCTCTTCCGGTTTTCCAATTTAGACCAAAATCTAGTATGGTATTTAAATCAATATATAAGTTCTAAATACCAAATTTGAGAAGTTTTCCAAAGTATTTTAATATAATTTTTGATGAAAATCAATGATGACCTTCAAGTAAACTTCCGGTGATTAAGCAGTGACCAAAAAGGGAGGTTCACAACTAGATTTTACAACAATCCTAAATACAAAATTTCAACTTTCTACGGCTAACCGGTTTTGAGTTATGCGAAATACGAACGTACGTACAGACGCCACGACGAAACTATTCAAAATGGATTCAGGGATGGTCAAAATGGATATTTCCGTTAAAATCTGAAAACCAAAAATTTTCGCGATTATAATACTTCCTTTACTTCGTACAAGGAAGTAATAAATGTTTATTTTTGTTGATCACTGCATACATTATTAATAACCTAAACTTTAGCATCATATGTTAAACTAGTGATCACATAAATCACCGGTTAGTAACTGCGGTACTCGAAACGAAAAAGACCCTAAAATGCAATAACATTTAAAATAAGTTTATTAAAAATAAAGGAAGTAATAATTAATTGAATAAAATTATTATTATATATTATTATATAATGGCGATAAGTAACCTATAACCTCTAAAAACGAACTTCGAACGGAAAGAAATGAACTAATATCCTTCTCCTCGGAGCTTTCTACATATATAATCCTCCTTTCTCATGTATTTACTTCGTTTACAAGATTTATAGATTATTATTATTTGAAGAAAAAAAAATTAATATAATATACTATTTTTTTATTTTTCAAAATTTACCGTGTGTACATAAATTATAAATGACAAATAACTTTTTGAAGATAAGCTTATTTTAGGCTTTTGCCTAAAATAATGACCTAAAAATATATGTAATATTTAAAGATAACGCTTCAGATCTATATAACATTGATTGATCGTATTTGATTGATCAAATTGCATCATGGTATTTTAGTACCTTACACCCTTTACCACTGATAAAAAAAATTGAAACCACATGTTGCCAATTAAAAATTTTATGTTTTTTTTTATTTTTGTATGTTTATTTTTTATGTTTTTATATGTTTATTTTTTTAATATATATATATTAAATATATAATATATTTAATATGGTCGAAATTATATCGCAATTGTTATTTTTCAAACATTTTCACATTTCTAAAATATAGTAGGTGTAATAAATATAGTTGCATTGATATTTTGCAGGTGCTGTTAAGCTTTAACCTCTCAAGAAGCAACTCATGAAGAGAGGAGCATAATTCGGAAAACGTCTTCGTTGACTCGTTGCCTTCCTATCTTTCAGGTGTTGTTATGCTCGTCTCTTCGTGATTCGCTTCTTGAGAGGTTAAGGCTTAACAACACCTGCGAGATATCAAGGCAACTATTTTTATTGCACCTGCTATGTTTTAGAAATGTGAAAATGTATGTAAAATAACAATAACAATATAAATTACAATAACAAATAACAATTGCGATATAATTTCGACCATATTAAATATATCAGTTATTAAAAAAAAAATCTAAATTACATAAAATTTTTAATTGGTAATATGTGGTTTTAATTTTTTTTCAGTTGTAGAAGGTGTATGATACTAAAATACCATGATACAATTTGATCGATCAAATGCGCCCAATCAGCTCTATTGTTAACATTGCATATATTTTTAGGTCATTAATTTGAGCAAAACTCTATTATCAATCTGTCGGGTGCATGCGCAACACGGTTTTTCCATTCCAAAAACTGCACCCCGCATGCTTCAAAACTCTTATTGAAACAGACCTACTATATCTTATTGATTGATAAGTACGCTTGTGTATTTAGCAATCTAATATATTTGCGACCATGTCAGTGAAAATAAAGCATCTATTTCTTCTCTCCTTATCTGTAGCCTCCTATCACTGTAGCCTTCATCACTGTTTCTTATTTGTTATATTTCCTAGAGCGGCACACCATAAATAGATAAAGATATATACACTGTAATTATAAAGATATAATAGCGAATGAAGATCTATTGATTGGCTGTTATAATGCATTATCTTTACATATTTTCAACTGATGCATTATGTATAATGACTATGGCCGCTTCATTAGTTCTGTTATATCTGTGTGATCAATCTCAATCGGCATTTTTATCATTACGTTTTCCTTGTAGTCTTATCTTCAAACTGTCATAGCCTCCGTGGACTATATGAATCTCGGCTGCAGTAGTGCTGCAGAAAACAAGAGACGCGGGCGGAGGGGAGGGAGAGGGGGAGGAGGGACGGTGAGAACTGCATCAGAATGGAGGATGACGTACCAAAGAGAAAGAGCGGTCAAAAATCACGTCTGGAGAGCGGTACACGGCCTATGGGAGTCGTAACTTGACGACATGTTCTATCGTAGGGAGGTAGGTTATGATAGTAATGGCGTAGATAAGAAGAGATGTCCATTGTACATCCGAGCCCTAAACCGGAACCAGTATCTGGACCAGGGACCTTTTTTAGTTGCTCGTTTATTTTCCTCCCACGCGGGCAACTGAAACAGAAATATTATCTCCGCCCATCTCCTTCCCCTCTAAACTTTATTCTACGCCGTTTGAAGTATCGTGGCTCGTGTTCAATTTGTCTAACCATTTCAGCTATTTAATCAGCCCTCAAAACGTTTCTGATGCATTATTTATGTTTTATATTCAGTATCTGTGTAACAATAAAGCTTTATTCATAATCTGTTATGTCATACATATATTCACTATTTGTATGTATTCAATTTACGACATCTCGGGCTTGTATTACTCATGTTGTCAGTAGAACCTTCCATACACTTTCTAATCAATACAGAAAGAATTAAAAAATGTAAAAAAAATTAAAGACAGGAAACTCAATTTGACCATTCAATTCGTTGTATACAGAACTAATTACCCTATTATCTTAATTTTTGATTTCATCAACTTACAAGTCAATCGCACTCCGACAAGATTCTAAGAATTTTTTTTATTTAAAATTATACAGCTTATAAATCATAAATTTTCTGAAAAAAAAAATGTCTTTCTATAAAATAATAATATAAATATTAACTATCTCAAAACTTCTTTTTTGACCGCTTCTTTTTCATCTAGCAAGGAGAGGATCTCACACGTGCCTCCTAGATTTTTATGAAACTTTAGATTAGGTGAATCTAATCATTAAAATATTGGACTGTGTAGGAGATTAAGGGCCAACGCGCCCCTCGGGCGCTGAAAAAAATCTGGAAGTTTGCATGTACAAAATACATATTCTTGGTTCTGGTCAAGGTAGAAAATGAGTTTAGTATAAAAATGTCCTTATTGCCACGCGGATTAATAAAAAAAATAAGGAGTCAAAACATTTGAGTATTTAGATTAGTAAGAATACTAAAAAAAACATCAAAAACGCCCTCCAATAGTGATTTTAAAGGGGAAAAACGTTAGTTATTAGTTGGTGAGATGAGATTTGGATTGATCATTGTGTCTAGCAACATTTAATATCAGCAAATACTTAAAACTTTATCGCCCGTTCTTGCCCGTTTAAAAGCGGTAATAAGAATTGCGTTTCAGATGGAAAACTTGAGTTTTTGAAAATTGAGGCATTAAAAGCAGCAGATCATCATTTTAACAATTCTCTTGAAGAAAAAATGTGCTTGGTTGAGCTGATAAAACCAGCATTTAGTCGGTGTACTCTAAATATTTTGAGAGAAATATTAGATTTTTTATTCCAAATATTCAGGACTCAGTCAATATGATATTTTATTGTAAAAGCCAAAGTGCTGACCCAAACACGTGGGTCATCATCAGGGCCTAAATGAAATTAGAGATACAAGATATTAAGATATGGGAACAATAAAAGGAGAGATGTAAATAACATGAGCCTAATAATAATTATTATTTATCAATTTATTTATTCTGCTAATTATTTAAATGGAATTAAAGATGGGACTAAGTGATAACCATATGAAAGAAATTGGAGATAGTTAAAGGGAAAACTGACAGCGAACCTACAATATATCGTTTTAGAAATTAAATCCTGAAGATGGGGCAAATCCACGAAACGTTGGTGTAATATTGTCGAGTTTTGAATAATACCATAGTATGGAAGATATGGAATTTTCATATCTTATTATTGGCAATTAGTATCCTTCCAAATATTAAAATATATTATTTAAATGAATATTATAAAAATACCAGATTCTGAAAAAGAAATTGATGATATCAGTCAAAGTGATATGTCATTACAGTTGTTTTGTGTTTAAAATTGATTGAAATAGTAAAAATATACTGGTTTCAGACAGAAACCGATATTGAAATTCATTAAAAACCAGTTTTGACAATAATAAATTAATCTGGATGAGAGAAAAATATTTCATTATAAATACTATGGCTTCCAGAATTTTATCCCGCTAGATACTCAATCGGCCACACTGTATGTGGTGACATCTTTACGTACGTTCGTTCGTATCTCGCATAAGTCGAAAACGGTTAGCTGTAGAAAGTTATAATTTTGTATTTGGGAATGTTGTAATATCTAGTTGTGGACCTCCCTTTTTGGTTTCTAGTTGATCACCGGAAGTGGTACTTTCTCTAAAGATCAAGATAGATTTTCATCAAAAATCATATTAAAATATAATGCAAGACTTTTCAAATTTGGTATTTATGATTTTTATATTCATTTTAATAAACTTTCATTAAAAATTATATTAAAATATAATGTAAAGCATCTCAAATTTGTTAATAAGACTTTTTAATCAATATAAATAATATCATAGATTTTGGTTGAAATTGGTGAGCCAAAAGGGATACTTTGCTTGAAGGTCCATAATAAACTTATATCAAAAGTTATATTAACATTTAATACAGAGATCATATGGTTCGGTAATAAAGATTACAAACGCGATTTTTTTCTCACTCGAATCAAACAATTTTATTACTTGTTTTAAGTATTAAAATTGAGTGTAAAATTCTTGTTTTCTTCCCTATTTATGAGCTGAACAAGTCTGCAGCAGGAGAATAAGATATAAGTTAAGTCGGTTCTTCCACTTAAAATGTCGAAATCGTCGATTTCCAATGCTTTATCCTAGTGACATGGACAGTTCTAATGTTGTCACGGAACACGAAGAAATCTCTTGGGAACTTGTTACCTACTCAAAGAAAACGACATATAATAACGGAATGAGACCGCGAGAAATCAGTGCTTCTCTGCGTGTGTATGTGTGTGTCAATAGACGTCGCGACGCCGTATGTCGTTTTTGAGATACTGCTATCTTCGGAAACTTGTAACCAAATTCAGCATCACTTTTTGAGCCATCGACTTATAGTTTAATAGGCGTGCAAGGAACTCGTGCGGTTTCCACATCAAGTATTTTGAAAAAGACTTAAGCTCCACAAATTCAAATGTTAGGTTTCAATTCATTATGGGCCGTAAACACCACCTGCATCGATTCTTGCTCACGATATCTCGTGATAAAAAAAAAAAATGGACATGGTCTAAAAATCGACTATTGGTGGCGGGGAGCACCAAATACAAACGATTCTCAGTCGTCACTTTGGTCTTGGCCAGTGCCAAAAGCCTTAAAAATATATTTAAATTATAAAGGTTTTGCCATCTTAATAAACTCCTACTGTATTCATTAAAGAATAAATTTTTTTAAAAATATATTGTTATTTGGGGGAAAATCGTTTCATGCGTTTTCTGTGAAGTTTGCTAAATGGCGCTTAAGCCTTTTTCAAAAAACGACGTCGATATGATTCATCCCGTAACCAATTTCCTTTTGACATAGCAATGAACATCAGTACATCACATCACAGCAGTAACAGATGACAGCAAGTCATCCTCCCCTTCTACTGAACAGCAATAACAGTACTTATCCGCCCTACTGACCGTTAGTGGGATATTCCCGGGACAATATGTCAGGAAATATGAGAACAAGGAGCCTGAAAGGCTGAGATCTTTATTCCTTAAGTCTCCTGGCGACGGTAGTTAATCCTACTGGGGCAGAGGGACAAAAAAATAAAGAAAACATTCTACCCCCTGCACGGTCAATAAATACCCACCTTCACAGCTAAATCAAATCATTTTTAATATTTTATTTCCACTAACAGATTTTAGGAGGTGTTTTTCTACCTTTTTTACAGCCTGTCCACCGGGGAAATTGATATTTCGAGTCACGCGGGACCAGTCGTAAATAACGACTCGAATGAATTCCATTTTCTTCCAGCTGCCACAGCTTATGAATATGAACTTTACAAAACCTCTCGTAATAATCCCCATAAACTTTGGGGTGATGGGTTGATCGGATTATTTAATAAGTGATTTGCGATATTTATTCTTTTAAAATAATATTACAACCAATTGACCATTTGTCCAATAAACAAAAAATTATTACTAAAATTAAAATTATTACCCATTTATATCTATACTAGTACATTTTTTCTTCTTCTTTTTTTTCATTCATTTCTTTATTCTGTTTTAAAAGTATTGGTTTTTGTTTCATAATAATTACCAAATCAATACTTCTGTGATTATATTCTTCTTGAGCCAACTGTAGAATTCTACATTCGAATGAAAATTCCATGAATTGGGTTTGTACAAAAACTATCAGAATTGAAGAATGACATTATTTGATAAATTAATATTTCTATATAGCAATAAACCACATAGTAGATGGTATATTTTTAAGTTTGTAATTAATATTCAAAACTTGATTCGGTCGATAAAGTAGATCTCATAAAGAAATCTAGAACATTTAAAGAGAAAGACTAAAAATTTAGAAAACATTTTTCATGGAAATTATTCAAATCAACTACTCAAATTTGTTTTTATCATATGCGGGAAATATTTTTCCGAGCCACTTGGGGTCAATGACAATAAATTTTCGAAATTGCTTATATTTTGTAAAAATATCTTTTTTAAAACTTTGAATGTGAATAAATCAGAAATGAAATTTGTTGGATCTAAACTAATGTCAAAAAAGTTCATTGCTTTTGGTCTTTTTTTTTATGAATTGATCAGTTTTTATACTAATTTTCCGATTAATATTAATTTAATCAGAAATTCACTTTGTTGTTGAATTATATAACAGATGTATGCTAATTGTATATCATAGATAGCAACTGACTCATTTATAGAAACCAGCATGGGTACATAGTAATATGAAACAGATGGTTTATTTATTTAGGAATGGAGTTTTTTGTTATAGCAAAACAAAATATTCATGTCAAAACTATATTTATAAAATACATTAGTCGCCAATTTTAAAATTGAGCGTTTTCACTCTTTTAGTTTCTGAAGCGTTTGCGTAGCATTTTTATCGGGTTATTTCTGTCTATTAATAAACAATAGTAATTTCAAATTAAAAGAAAGAAAATATTGATTTTACTTTTAAAAAATACCTGCTGAACGATAAGTATTTCTCACGATTTTGACAAAATCAACACCTTTTTATTTAGTACCTACCTTCATGATTTCATCTCAACGTCTGTATTGAAATAAAAGTAAATAAATTCATTTAATACGATGCGGACATGAAAGTACGCTACCATAATGTTCAATATTTCCTACTTGTTTCTCAAAGAATTAATTTTTGGGCTTTTATTTTGACCAGTGCTGTTGTACACGCAGTTATTTTTACTGACAACTTTCAATTTCATCAAATCACATATGTGTTAAACATATTTCTATCTGCTGTGCCAACCAAAGGACATTGCTCTGCTTTAAACATTTAGTTCATCTCCAATAAATCTGTGTAGTTTGTGTGCCTTGGAACGGACAAATGTAAAACTTGTATGATGCCAACTGCCCTTGTTAATGCCGGCAAGAGATTGTGCTTATTCAAAGTGGGTGTCAACTTTTTGTTTTTTATTCTTAACATTTCCTCGACATTTCATTATTTTTAGCCAGTCTCCCCTTTAATAACAGCTATTCGGGACAGCATGATGACTGGTTCCTCTACACCATATTTCAGCGTGTCCGTCCTAAAGTGCTGAAAATAAATTCGATTTTCTGTCTCAACTGTCAAATATCTTTAGAAATATATGATATGGATCATAAACAGTATTAAAATATTATGTTTAATGAAAAGAATACGAAATTTTAGTGACAACCTATATAACAATGATGTGTGTATTTTTCTGAATCAGTGCTCAAAACTGTAATTAAAACCCAAAATTGGTCTCTACATTTTTTCGGGAGTGGGGGAGAGGAAGAAGCTTTTTTTTTAATTTAAAAACTAAATTTTATACAGGGCCTAAATAGTTTATAATAAATAATATCTGTCTGAAGGTCTGTCTCAAGTATTAACTAAAAAATCTGTAGAAGTCGCATTTCTTTATTATGATGATTGATAATGACAAAAAAAAATTTCGAAATCAATTTTTTATCATATCTCAAATCTAAGTTTCATAAAAGTTATGGATCCGCATAATTAAAAATTATAAACATCGCTAGTGGTCGAACAGAGCCGAAAAAACGGCATTATTTTTTTAATCTATTTTATCTTTTTTCTAGAATTAGAAAAAGGTTAAAACAAAAATAGAAATACTTTTTAATAAAAATCAACAATCATAAATCATGCTTAATAAAAATGGTTAATATTTGCTTTATTTGGAATACTGGGCGTAACCAAGAACTGTTATTCTACATTTTTTAATAGCATACATAGAAACATCACAATTATAAAAGGATTGTGGGGAAACAATAGTGGTTGAAAAAAAACGTTAAAATTTTAAAATGTGTGGCTTATTGTAAAAGATTGTAAAAGTGTCAGAATAGTTTTTAAGTTTTAAGAGTAAAAAAATCGATGGTGGTTATGATTGCCCTAATAACTAGACAAAACTCTTTTATTTATTAAACTTTTAAAAACAATTGTAAGTATATAGAAAAATAATAACTGTTATAAAGAAAAATATATAAGTAAAAAATAAATAAAATAAAAATATATTAATCGATAGAATAAATAATTATGAAAATCCAAATAAAAATTAAGTCAATATAATAATTAATATAGACAGTATAACTCTCAAAGTTTATTAAAAATTTTAAAGTTCGGACAGCCGGTGTTAAAAAAATATTATTCTGATTTTGGGATGGGTTACTCAAGTCACTTTTAACCAATTGTATCATAATTTTATTTGATGATGGTTTAAATACGATTTTTAAAATCTAATTTTTTTACTATTTAATTATAAATCAAATTTCATCATTATTCTTTTAGTTAAAAAAATTAATTTTCCTTTGTTCTTAAATTAAGAACTAATAGAAATCAAATAAAATAATGTCAATTATGGGATGATATTAAATTTAATAATTCGAACTCAATGTTATTTACAAGCATTTTCAACTCTGTCCTGTATGTATTGAATAATTCATAACACGAGGTCGCCCAAACCCTCCTCTTAATGATATATCCCTAATTAGTTTGTACCTGTCTTGTTCGCTTAGCCTCCAAATGGTTTGAGTAATATTTGCTACAGTCTGAGGGCTGCAGTTACATTTGTCATCGGTTAATAAATTCATTTTTTTTTATAGTAATACCTTTTCTGTCCATGTTTAGTAAGAAATTTATGTTATAGTTTAGTTTTGAGGCCTGTATTTTTTTTTTTATAATTATGGTCATATATGTATAAGGATAAATTCTGCATTAAGTAGCATACTTTTTACATCAATTCCATTCTGCTATAATGTTTTGCCTTATACTATGTTAAATGTAATTTAAGGACATTTTCTTGACTATTTTTATTTTCAGTAAGTTTCATCATCATTCTCTGAAATTTTCAATTTTTAGATTTCACGCTGAGATTTATTTATTTTTTTTAATGTATTATAAATTTTCAATGTACTCCGTGTTTGTACTTTTAATCATAAAATTATTTCGGAGTACTTTCCAATGCACCAGTTATTTTTTTTTTTTTTTTTAATATATCAATAGAGATTTCCAATTGCATTAATAATTAGGGATTGAAAAATTATTTGCCACTTCTATAATTTTGCTTTTATTGAAAACTAGTTTCGAATGTTATACATTCATCTTCAGTTCAAGGTTTAAATGGATTATATCAAAACTTGAACTGAACATGAATGTATAACATTCGAAACTAGTTTTCAATAAAAGCAAAATTATAGAAGTGGCAAATAATTTATCAATTCTTAAATAGATTGGTCCTTCTATGACATCATGCGGATGTCAACTGTATTAATAATATCATAAGTAAATGTTATTTCTAGTTAATATGAGGCGCTCCAAAAAAGAGGAGCGAATCCGCCATGTCACAATTTTTTTTTTCTTTCTTTGAAGGCTGAAATATACATTATATGTATATCATCAATAGGATGATTAATATCAATAGGATATTTTACTGTTTTATTGGTACCAAATTTATGAAGCGTGGGAAAAGAGGCACTAGAAAAATGTATTTCATTATTTACCCAAGGAGGCCAATTTGCGTTCTTGCCCCGGGGCCCCTAAATACCTCATCATATATATTACCTCTTATTATATATCATACGTATATATATATATATATATATATATATATATATATATATATATATATATATATATATATATATCATATACTTAATTATACCATATATAATATTTTACCAGCCTTTAAATTAAAAAAGAAATTATGGTGGTATGGTGGATTCGCTTTTTTTCCATATAGCGTCTCATATGGCATAGCAGTGAGTGGCTGGTTGGACTCCGTGGTACACTCATACGCCTTGAAGGATTATCGAGAATAGATTAGTAAGATGGGTTAGAAATCGGATTTAAATTTTGAAAGATTGGTGTCTATTCAAAGCAAACCAGGATTGTACATGGTTTACATTTTTATGAAACAATTACTCAAAATTATAATTCAAACCCAATATCGATTTCTAATATGTCTTTTAAAAATTATTTCATATAAATTTCAAAAGGTGGTTTCGTCAAATTTATGGCTCAGCGCAATTGAAAATAAAAGTGGTAGATGCATTGTAAGTCAGGTTATTTTTCACAATTCTTTGTTTGTCACTACTTTCTTCGTGACATTATAAGGATCATTTGCGATTTTACGAAGGATTCTGAATTGTTAAGAAGAGTCTGCATTGTTCAGTCATCATGAAGATGGGTCATAGTAATAAATTTGAAATTTATAGCGTTTGTCCGGTGAAATGGTCGGAAACGGGGTGTATCTTCTTTTCGTATCAGTCATGTTCGAGGATTTTATGATAATCGCTATCAATCTGCACAAGAATGGTCTGTAGAGTTTGGAGTTCAGAGAACGTTGAAATGAATTACTATAAATATGTCAGTCTATATTTTTCCAGTGTACGATAGTAAATGTGATACATGAAATTGGAGGTATTATGTTAGCTGGATATAATATGTTCTTGGGCCTTGTCAGGCTATTTTCACTTGATTTTTAAACGAAGTTTGATGTATTATTGGTTTGCGATTATAAATTCATTGTCTTATATGTATGTGAAACTGAAACATGTTTCTGGATTGAAAATATATACTACTAGGTTATCTTTCTTCGAGGTTAATGATTTTGTGATAAAATTACATACTGCATTGATTTTTTTCTTTCCGCTGTTATCGAAAGATAAAATAATAAAAATCAGCTTTAAATTTGAGACAACTGTTTCATTGTAGACAATCTCTCCCCCTATTTGATTGGTACCGTGGTCTGGTCAGTCTCCTGGATGACCGGCCAAGGTTTGGTAATATTACACCTAAAATCTAAAAACGCCCGAGTAAATTAATAAGACAATAAATCGGACAGGAGAGACGTTTCCTGGACAGACAGAACCTCCCGCGGGAGACAGCCCCTGTAACTAACAGCCGGGGGGTGTAAATATAGCACGGGCAACGGAGACGGATGAAGACAGCGATCTGAGGCGTCATTAAATGTGAAATTAGGCGTAGGCTGCTTGACAACTGCATATACTGCATATCTCTTACCCTCTTCTTTGTTTATTTATCTCTGTTCTCTTATAAAAAATGCATGTCTATAATTGCATATGCAGTTTTATCACAGGTTTCTGTTTGTTAGACCATTCTGTAAGGATTCGTTCTAACTATATGTTCGTTTAAATTAAAAAAAATATATGATGTTTGTTTAAATGTCTTTAGATTTTTTCAGTCTTTAATTTTAAATCTTAAGTGATGTTAGAAGTAGTCGGTTTTGGACCTGGAAAATAGTAAATCTCTGTTTAGCCTGAAAATGTATTATATAATATAATGGAAACAGGTTAATCATCAAATATTTTCAATGTACAATTGTATTGCAAGCTTTCTTGAACTGAATCACGAATCTGCCAACCATTCAAACTACTTTGCAGAATCTATTATTGACTGGGCTGTTTCTTCATTTTACACATATATTCGGAAAGTTTATCAGAGGTTCCAGCCTTACAACTTTTGTTTATGAATGGAAGTATCCATAATACAACTTTTTGTCGTGAATGGAACTTCGATAAACCCTCCGGTTAAGTATATTTGGAACCTGTTCGAACGATTTAAACGATCAACATTAAATTTATCTATTCATTCAATTTACTATGCTATAAGTTCAAATAATAATGATCGTATAGATTAACCTTTTATAGCTTACCATCTATTTTGAACGTTCCTCTGGGGTAATTCAATTACGTAATAAGTCTCTTATCGTTTCATCCCTAGTTGTTTAGATAAGGGGTTCCCAGACGATGGTGCGGAAGGACGTTCCTGGTGGTACGCGAACTAGCAAACAAAAGATCATCTTTTTAACAATTCGGATGATGGATAACAATTTTTTTTTTAATTATTAAATTACCAGTTAAATGATAAATAAACACGATCTAAAATTAAGAAAAATAATTTTTTGAACTTTATCTGAAGAAGATTTAATGTAATATATATATATATATATATATATATATATATATATATATATATATATATATATATATATATATATATATATATTTGTTTTTTAAACAGACTTTTGTAAATCTGTGAATTTTTAATACTAATATCATAAAATAATGTTGTGTAGTTATCTGAAAAATAGAAATGGCGCGCTGAGACAAAATCTGAGAACCTCTGATTTAGATATTTCTTTCTTCTTTTTGAAGTATTTAAAACATAATTCGTAAATAAATTCTATGATAAATTCTTGTAACATAATTTGTAACTAAATTATTCGGTAGACGACCCTCTAATAACCATATAATATTATCAAATCACCAGAAGTACAGTAAATGTAACTATTTTAAAATATAAATTTACATTAACATAAAATTGATTGTTTTGAACGCCTTGTACTGTAACTACATTACATGTTAAGACCGAATTATGCAATGGCTTTGTTTTTGTTTACATGTGAATTTGTATATGGTTAACATTTAAGATGATGAGGCTCTTATAACTAACTTACTAATTAGCTTAAATTCTTATTGAACTAATTGGTTCTGAGTCACCATAATATGTCAAAATAATTGTTTTTTAACTTTTAATCCACCATAATTTACTTCTTATTTCGCAACATCCTATAGTCGCCTTTCAGCGTAGGTGAGTGTTTTGGACTTCAACTATCCCCTGGCATTAGTATGGATACGAGTTGTTCCGAGGACACGTGGTCTTTCTCCCGGTATCAATTACACCTAAGAGGATTCAGAAAAACATTTAAAGACGTAGCAAAACCGAAAGTTCGATGCCGATACCATTTTATCGTGCATCGATTGCAGATATGCCCTCGCGTCAACTAGATGCGTAAAACATGCGAGAGCGACAATGAATAAGGTTGAGGTAACCATGAATGTTTGTAACATTAGCTACAACTATTCCATGTGCGACCGTTCGTCTCACATTTTACGCATCTAGTGGACGTGAGGCCTTAGTCGCATTGAAAATCCAAACAGATACATACGACGTTCGCCACAACTTGTCGCAAATCTAGTGGACTTGAGGCCTTACTTTAATATAGCTTTACTGGAACTTATACAATTTGTACTTAAAACTTCTGTGAAGTTTACCATCCATGTATTCCTTTAGATTGACTCTGTTCTTGAAAACTTATACCATTGTTCTATATTAATTTTCTTACAGGTATAGTTTAAAAATTGTCTAAGGTTCTGCATGCTGTTTTTCTATGAATTTCTTTACAGCGACAACGGAACTAATATAATACCTAAACGCCATAAACTATTTTAAATGTATAATGATGAATGATTAAATGAAAAATTCCAAACCTGTATATCAATTAATTTGGTGTCTTTAAGAAGCAGCGATTTAAACTGTTTGTCCGGAATAGGCCCCGTTGAAAATATTAATCAGGCCTAGTTCACAAGTTAAATTACTCAACTCTTCTTTTTTTTTTCCTGAAATAGTCATAAATATTAATGTCTTGTACTCCTTCGGGTATCGTTTAGTCTCAGAAAATTACATAAATATATAATGATTCTCAAGTTCGTTTTTCTAACTTGGGTGCTTTCTTAAATTGAATTTCATTGAAAAATTTATTTGAGTTTTTCATTTATTCAGTTTGCCAAAACCAATCTTTATGATCCGCGAAACATAAGATTGAGCGTTGCGCTGATCTGCTAGAAAAATGTTTTCTTTATAACGAATGAAAATATTCAGATTTCTATACTGAATATTCTAAATTCATAAAAACATTTTTGCAACATATAAAACTCCTATGCAATGGTGCAAATAATGTTTCATCTTTCATGTTGAATTAATGAATTTGATGCAACGAAGAGTTGATGATATTCTTTTCTCATCCATTATGAAAATGAACTAATAACTTAATCACAAAAAACGTGTCTTATTTCCTGAAAATTTTAGATCCTGTAGACCGAAAGTACTCTCACCATAGACTGGAAATATGAACGTCTGCCACCTATATTGGTTGCTATCAAATTTTATAGGTTAACGAATTCGACATTTTCGTCAATTTTTTTATGTTTTCCTCAGTTACTCGCTTTCAGTGCATTTTAGGTAAAGCTTGGGTATCATCAATTTTAAGAACGTTCAAGTTCCTGCAAGTTTGATTCGTCATATTTTTTAAAATTCGGAACAACTACCTAGAAACGGAGACGTAAACATCTGCAAAATGCCAGTAAACTGCAAAAAATTAGATATTCTGTGGCTTCGCCTTAATAATTATTTTTAGTTCAAAATGCATTATAGCCAATCTTGTAGAGGATTAAATTTCAAACAACATTCATAAAAAATACATATGTACATATCTCAACAGAGGCCAAGAAATATTGTTTTAACAATTTTAGAGAAAGTGGACTTTTTCGGATATTTCTCAGTTACACGCTTCCGTTGTATTTTAGTAAAAACATGGACATTAGCAATGATAGAGAACGTTAAATTTTCTGCAAGTTCTATCTGTAATATATTTTTGAATTTGGAAAAGCTATTGAGATACGGAACGTAAACATCTGCAAAATGTCAAGAAAAAGCAAATCGTTATATATTCAGTGGTTTAGCCTCACTATTTTCAAGAGCAATTTAGTGCAAAATGCATAATAAAAAAGGATTTAATTTCCTAAAAGATTCATTGAAAATATTCATAATTACTCTCAACAAAGGCCAGGTGATATTGAAATATAGGAAAATTGTTATATCCAACAATCATTGTTACTATTTGTTGAGAGTAATTACAAATATTTTGTGTGAATCTTGTAGAAAATTCAATACTCTATAAATGATTATTATGCATTTTGCACTAAATTTCACATAAAAGTAGTTTTTAAGGCGAAACCACCGAATATATAACTTTTTGCGTTTTCTCGACATTTTGGAAATCTTTACGGTACCGCATCTCAGTAGAAGTTCAGAATTTAAAAAAATATTACAGATAAAACTTGAAAGAAATTTAACATCCTTTAAAATTGGTAAGGACAAAGTTTTGTCTTAAACTTAAGTGCACTGGAAGCGAGTTACTGAGTAAAATCTGAAATAAAGTGAAGAAAATGACGAAGTCGTTGGCCATCATATTTCCAGCCTTTGTTGAGAGTACTTTCAGCCAACACAATCAAAAAGTTTCTTGAAATCAGACGCGTTTTTTTTGGCCTCAGCTCTCGGTCTATAAGAGGTCCAAAAATTTCAAATTAAAGCGGGACTTTAAAAAGTATATGTCTTTTTTTTCACCATTTTTCGTTAAAATTAAAAATTGTAAAGTCAAAATACTCGAAAGCTTTGATTGTATAACTCGCGGGTAGCAAGGTGTTGGTTGTGGGTGCTCAAAGTACGCCATAAAGGTTCTACGAAATTAAAAATTGAAGGCCCCTTAAAATGAGGTGAGAGTACGTATTTCTTTCAGGAAAAATGATCTGATATCTAAGAAATATGCTAACACTTTCAGGTGCATACCTTACATTTTATCTCCAAATACCTTTATAATAATAACTATTGTTTTGTGTTTGGAAATAAATTGACTTACTTTATAAAACTTTTAATTTTTTTCGAATACTTTTCACCATTCATATGTTTACCAACTTAAAAAGCCAATAATAATAGGGATGCCGTGAATTTAGTTTTATAATTTCAGTGTGACGAAATGTTTCGAAAAACTTTGCTTAGAAAAGCATACCTAAAACTCGCTTTACAGTAGAAAGCATTTTTTTTTTTTTTCAATTCTTCATATACCTAATAGCTTCGTCTGTAATAAACTGTAAACGTTGTTTTGTTAATAAGAAAATTATTAATCTGTTCTTAATACACGAAACACGCTATACCTGACGTCAGGGTTGAAAGGGAACCCTTTCAATTTAATTTAATTTCGTAAAAAGACTTAATTTTAAAGGCGATACTCATCACTCGACCCTCCTCATCGTCGCACGCAATTTTTTTTTTCTCTTTCCACGGTTAGAAGAACTTTTTAATGATTATTAAAAGGTGCTCTCATTACAAGTCTTATTTAGACCGGACGGCTGCTGTATAGGGCCCATAGATCAAATCTCTGGTAGATAGTTATTTGGTGCAGTTACCCTAATTAATTAATAGTCTTACCTTGTATATTTAATTACCCATGGTAGTGGACCCTGTTCATAATAATATGTTATCGGAGCGTAAAGGTACTATATATTTTAATTTGTAGACGCCTTAGTCATCTCTCCTTCATCTTCCTCATCTCACTTACTGTAATTTACATATGGATTGCGATCTTAATCTTGAAATCATATTTTCTGATCTCTTGGTTGACTTCAAGATCAGAAGGTGGCCGTGTGTGTTAGATATCATCGGCATATTACAAGATAATCTCATACGGCTTCACAGTTCAAAGTGGTCACCTTATTTCTTGTCTAATGTTGGCAGATGTTATCGTTTACATAGAAACATGACACGTAGACACTGATAAAACACAAGCCACTATAAAAAATTGTCAGTATTTACTTTACTAAATTTTAGTTGTTAAAATATTGTTTCATTATTTATCAGCATTAAAATTTTTAAGGTAACGAATTATTTTCGATAGAAATTGAAAGCAATAAAAAGAAGTTTTATAGTAATAAACGACCTTTAATTAGTTCCAATTCTTGACTTTTTTAAAGGTTTATTTAATATTTTTTAAAAATTACATCGTAATTAAAATTTTAAGTGCCTTTACGTTTTGAGTATTACTATAAAGCAAATTGGAAATTGAGAAGTGTTTGTACAGTGTTTATTTCTCCACTAGTTATCTGATAAGTTACCTGATATTACAAATAAGGAGTGGAATGCAAAAGGGTTTAAATCCATGTTTTGTCATTTTTCATGTTATTGATGTTTCCCACACTGTTTAGCGTCCTCTTTAAGGTAAGCACATTTACAGTATGTGCTTAAGCCCTCAAAACGTACTAAATCTAATTAATTTTTTTGTTTAAAGTTTGGGTATATACCTGAATCATGCGCAGCTTTGGATTTGCTGAAAAATTTACAAATTTGGATTATTCCCCTTTTGCATATCCATGCCTCAAATAAAATATAAATATAAAAAACTAAAGTTATTATTATTGAGTTATAGAGTGCTGCTGTAGGATGTTTGACCATCACGGCACCATTATTATTTATGATTTTCATTTTTCTTTTTGTTTATCTTTATTAAGCCTTGAAAATTGATAGTGTTAATGAGATACTGAAAAACCCTTATTGTTCTTAAAACGCGGTAGACTTACAAATTCTTGATGTGTGGTAACCTCGTGTCATAAAGGCTGCTTAAAATGAAAGAAGTTACCTACTCATTAATTTTTAGTATTATGGAATTCTAGTTTTCCTTTTTATTTTCTCATCTCATATTTAAAAATTTACGTTAGCTATTTTATTGCATACTAAGATTGATAAACTATGTTCTCTGGTATTTTTTTGTAAATAACGTTTAGTAAAAATTCACAGCGGCGAAATATATGACTAGGCTATCTCATCCGTCGAAAATTCCAAGTACATATTTTTTATTTTGTAACATTTCCAAGTTAAAGTTCCGCAACTATGATTCCAAGCTAGGTTTTCATGCGCCATGGCTCATTTTATATTAGAACTTTTATTACTGGTTATACGGAGATTTGGTATCTTTGTGTTCTGTTTATGACAGTGATTTTTCTTTAAGTTTCATTGATTTTCTGTTGTAAAGGGTAGATCAGGAACACATTTAATATCCTCGTGAAAAGCTATTGGTGGCGCCAATATACCTGATTGTTACACAGTTCGTAAATTCCTTTTAATTGCTCTAATAAAATATTCTGTGAGAGTTGTTTTACTACTTGATGGAACTTTTATGCGGTCGTAAACTTAAAGTGCATTTTATGAGTCTTTTGATGTCTAAACTCGTATTTGAAAGGAGCATAAAATATATAACTGTTCATTATAAAATTAAACTTCTAAACAATTATTTATTTATATTTTCTTCTGCAAATTTTACATTTTCTGATAATGTGGTTTTCAATGGTGATGTGTTTTTTTAAGAATCCTACATTATTTTGAGTAATTCAAAATTATGTAGTTTCTTTTAAGCGTAACTTACGGAGCTCAATGATTCCTTAGCTATAAAAACATATGAAATTTATAAAATGATTTCACAATATGGACATTTAATCGTATGCAATTAAGACAATTGTTTGGTTCCGGGAGAAACAGTGCACAGTTAGTACCGTAATAGTATCTTCATATTTCATAAACAATAGTATTTTAGGTGGTATTCTTCCTGTGTATATGTGTGTGTATATATATATATATATATATATATATATATATATATATATATATATATATATATATATATATAGTTCAATAACTAATAGTTACCTTTAATTTAAATATACTACTACATTTTTCTTTAATTAACTTAAATCTAGTGTTAATTCTAACTTAATTGTATATATCTACGAATATTTCATTATAAATAGTAAATATATATATATATATATATATATATATATATATATATATATATATATATATATATATATATATATTATACTATTTATAATAAAATACTATATATATAAAATAATATTATAATAAAATATATAAATAGTAAATATATATATATATATATATATATATATATATATATATATATATATATATATATATTTACTATTTATAATAAAATATTCGTAGATATATACAATTAAGTTTGAATTAACAGTAGATTTAAGTTAATTAAAGAAAAAATGTAGTAGTATATTTAAATTAAAGGTAACTATTAGTTATTGAACTCTCATTTAGAGTCATCTGTTTCGCATGTTTATGGCTTGTGGAAAGATCAAATACATTTTTACTTGGTTAATTTTATTCATTAGGTAAACTCTTAATTTTGTCTGAGATTTTCTTTTCTTCTCTGTATGTATGTGTATATATATAATATGAGTAAGTTTAAGGGTATAGTTCTAAATATTAATAGAAGTTAAGTCAATTAGTTTACTGTTCGTTTATTATCTTTATAATATCAGTGTCTAATAAATAATTTTGTAAACTTCCTGTTCCCAATATAAAGTTTACCTGTGAAAACGTATGCTAAGTGCTATTAATAGTTAAAAAATTGGTAGCGAAAAATGTAATGGTAATCATTAGTATTTACTTTATATTTATTATTAGGTAACAATTGTTATGGGAAAACTTGTTTAAAATATGCACAAGTCAGAGAATTTCATCAAACTGCTTTGCTTGATGCGACAGTTCATGTAGACCAATGAATGTCATAAGATGTCTTGTGGAGAAGTTTGCTTTTTAAAAAAGTTAATACCATTTTAATTTTGTTATTTAAAATCTGGTTATTATGGTGAGCTATAAATCAAGTCGTTTCTTACGAATTTAAAAGTAAACTAATCTCAATCATAGTGAAGAGATGATTGTTAGATTGAAGACAATGTTCTATCAAAACATTACTCTGCTGTAGATGCATCATTGCAGAAAAATAATTTTCTCGAAATTTTATATCTCCATTAGTAAAAAGGGTTAGAAATGGTTATAGATCAGAAGGCCTGAGGATATAGAAACTGGAAATACTTGCGCTTTTTTATATGGGTTTTTTTTTTTTTTTTTTACATGGACAATGTTTTTGTCCCATTACAGGCAGAAATTTCCTTAGAGGAAACAATTTTAATTGGAGTTCATTATTTATAAAAGGTAGAGAGGAGAGGAGGAGGATGGAATATTGGAGAAGAGAGGAGAACATGGGACGGTGTTTGATGAGAGCCGTGTAGCTGGGGGTAGTTATAAAGAATGTAGCGGGTTGGCCCGAGGGCTTGTAGCAGAGCGGGGAACATAGCCAGTAATTAGGGAAACCAGGGCGAGCTTTTCCGACCCCACAACTTCCAGTCAATATAGTTCCTCTCCCAACTTGCTTCACCCGTTTCTCATCCTCCCGTCCTCTCTCTCTCTGTTAATTTAAACATTATCTTCCTGCATTCTTTGATCAATACTGAGTAGAGGTTATCGAGAAATTGCAGCATTTGAAGCTCTCTCATATAATTGGCATCCTTTTCCTAATTTGGATGTAACGTCGTTTGGGTTTTGTATAGTGTTGATAAA
Source organism: Rhaphigaster nebulosa (assembly GCA_948150685.1). Lineage (NCBI taxonomy): Eukaryota > Metazoa > Arthropoda > Insecta > Hemiptera > Pentatomidae > Rhaphigaster > Rhaphigaster nebulosa. The sequence goes on from OX411306.1 coordinate 132,047,900, forward strand.
ATTTCTTTGCACTCACCCAAAATAGATCGACTTATTACTATTTCTACTGCTTAGAAAAGAAGTATTGACTCTGGTGTAGAGAGGAGCAAAACCTGATCCCCTCACCTCTTTATCGTGATTCACTGAATCATTAAAAGAGGCTACCTTAGGGCCGGAGTGTTGCACATCGTTATTCAGTTATTGTAAAAGAGCCGCGAATCTTGCTTGCTTCCTTAATCAGTTAAAAGTAACAACCGGTGATCACGATCCACTGAAAATAGATCACAAAAAATGTGGAAAAATACTTAATTCAGTGAGTCCAGTCTATAGCGGTCAGCTGACTCGGAGTTTCCCTGGATTAAATTTAAAAAAAAAAGTTAGTCCGCTCATTATTAAACTTCGGATACAAGATCGTGGTAAGTAAGGTGCCTAAGAATTGTTAGTGTGGATGAAAAAATAATCCACAGGCCACATAATCCTGTGGTTTTCCGGCGTGTTTTTGAAATGTTTGCAGCCTTGTATATATTTTTTCATGGCTTGATATTACACATTCATTTTTGTTATATTCTTTTCTTTTTTTTAATATCGATTTCAAGCATACACAAACAATACATGCTTTGCTCTTGAAGCTTTATAAGTTGTCACGTAAACTAAGATGATTAGAGACCGACGGTTGTTAAAAATGACGTGAAAGTAAGAGCAGGTGTGGCCGAGGCGTTCACACCGCGCCTCAAATTATACTCTCATTTGGATATAGATTATTCCCCCTGAGTTCTCAAATGTACCACTCCGACATGGATACCACTTACTCATCACACCCTCTGCCTCTCTTAGCTCATGTTTCTTCCTTCTTCCTCAGCAATCTATTAATTACTGCCGTATCCTCTGGAGCTTCTCTGCCACGGTAGATTATTGAAGAACGAAATCTATCGGACCTATTGGTTCGTACAAATTTATAAATGAACCAATCGATTATGATCTTTAATTAAGGTTGAAAAATTGGTTTTTAAATTCAAAAAGTTTTACATATACATCTTCAGGATTGGGTGATACAAAAAAAAAGTGTATATATGTGGTTTCCTGATAGATCTGTTCCTCGCCAGAATGGTTTTATAAAATTATTTTCACTCCGTTGGAGAGACTTGGTATAATATAAAATCATAGGTTCATTTTAGCAATCGTGTTTGGTCTTCACCCTCTGCTAATCAAAGTAGACTGCTAATAGAAACAGACCTTTAGTAGAATGATTTTTTCAAGTCCCTCAATTAATTCGTCAATAAAGCATAATATTTTTCAAGCGAAGGTATTCGTGAATAGTTAATTTCGTCTGAAGTTCTGAAATGTTAACTGAGTAGTAATTATAGTTTTGATAGTAAATATAGATTTGCCTATTTTTTCAATGCATAGGTGTTTTCAAGAATTTCTAGAATAAGAAGTCAATCAAAATCGGACTTTTATGATTTTACATGGCCTCTGGTTACCTTCATAAAACTGTAATTTAGGACAAGTAGCAAGCAATTCATTGACTGGAAAATATTGCATGATTATTTGGCATTAAACAGACCGGCATAATACATACCATTAAATAAATCGGTTACCATACCATTAAAGGAGTGTTTTTAAGATTATATATATTTTAATGCATAAGCCCGTGAAACATTCGGGCAAAGAAGGGATTGTTTTCAACAATCTCTTCTTTAAAATGATTGAACCTCTCTACAAAATGGCTTCAAATGAAGTAATGCCTGTTGCTCAAGAGAGAATCACAAGAAGGTGTGCCAATCAAATAACATTGTAACTCCCAAAAATATGGATAAAAAAATCCATTGCCCAGTTACCTCCTGGGCCCAGAAACCCCGGAGCACCTTATCAGCTGCTGAATACTCATAATTAATTATTAATTAATTGATTGACTAAATTCAATTATAATTTGTTCGTACTATCTTTTCCATAATTTGTATGTTAAATGAGATCCTACAATATGGTCCAAAAAAATTTATATTGTATTTTGATACACAATATGGAATCATGGAATGCGCCCTATAAATGTAATTTAATTAATAGAATCGCGACGGTTGAAATGGGCTTGTAAAGTATTTATGAAGGTATCCATAAAAAAAAACGTTTTGACCTAGACGTACGAGTAGGTGAGAGGATTGTATTAAGGCTGTTCACGCAGATACGGGTTTGGCGGGAGTCAGTGGTTTTAAAGGGTGTTATCGGCTTGTTTCATTTAAATAATTATTATCTCATATTTTGATTAGGATTAGAACAAAAAATTACTTTATTTAATTTTTTTTTTTTTTTTTTTTTTTTTTATAAAATTACTTGCTAAACAGTTTTAATAGCCCTTTGTTCCTAAGGATGTTAAATTTATCTCTAGACGTGGGTGTACATAGCCTCGAGGATTCAGATGATCCGGTGGTGGCCCTGGGAAGGAGAGCTAAGGGAGATCAAATTGTCGAACATATTAAAGTTAAAACGTTAATTGGAGGTGAAAGAAAATTGAAATCAGCGGTACCTCAAACAAGAGTATTATAATGGTATTAGTACCCTTCAGGTCGCGGTGCTATTAGGAACAATCTCCGGCTCATTATGTTTATGAAGAGATAAATCTTGTGAGGCGGTAATAGCTCCATTTCCTCGGAGCTGGTTCTCCTATTAATTGCTGATTGCATCAATTTGTCGCAGGCCGAATTCAATCTATCTCGGCGATTAGGATAACCGCCCAATTATAGGCCCCATCTACCCTAGGTCTTATCCTTCACCGCATCTGTGAAAATATCTGTTCCGGTCTCATCTCCGGTGGGTTCAGAAGTCCATTGGCGGCCGCCTCCTGCATCGGTATCTAACAAAGAGTTTAGAAATCGACGAGCGCGTTTTTAAAAAATGGGTATACTTGGAAGTCTTGCTTTTATCTGCTTCACTTCGACCGAAGTAGTTTACCTGCTAATATCCGTCCGTTAGACATTGAAGAATCTCAATCACTTGTGACTTGAATATCATGGCCATTCAATCTTTATGCCATCTGAATGTCTTTAGTATATCTTTATTATCCTATTCGCTTTCATTCTGGATTCGTTATTTAGGAGTTGTCGGAGTTTGGTAATTTCTTTTATTTTTCATGCTCTATATTAGTATGGTTAATCTATTATTATTTTTTATATAATGACTGTTCTTGAACTATATGTACTTTTATAGTAGTAAAATATATAATTAATATAGTAGTGAAAAAAAGCTCAATTCGACCTCGACAACTTTGCTTTCTTAAGAATACTTCTACAAATTTGCCAATGAAAAACGAAAAATTGGCTTTAATAATAAAATAAAACTAATCTTATAATTATTATAATTATTTTTATTATGTTAGATCTCCTATATTGGTCAATTTAAATATACCTAACGCCCAGTACTGCCTTGAAGACGTCCGAAGTTAGTCTCTTCTCTATTGATTGCTCCCCTCTTCCTCTTTACTGGGATTAGATTTAGATAAAGTATTTAGACGAATATGGACCAGCTGAAAGCACTCGATGAGGTTTCAATAATGATAATAAGTATACTAAAATCAGAACTAACTAAAGGATGCTAAAATAATGATTTTACTGCTGATCCAGAACTAAAATATTGAGATAAATTTTGTAACTACCTGATGCCTCTATTTCTATGTCTCTTTCTACAACCTCAAGCATTTATTGTAGTCTAGAAAAGATTTTCACTTGATATTTGTTCTTCAATTTTTACTCAAATTGAGTAAAATCATGGCGTTTTATGAGCAACGAATGTTTATATCATATGATATCTGCTTAGGTCTGTTTGTTATTTAAATTATATACTGAATTTCTAAGTTAAAATGAACAGCAAAACTAATATTTATTTTTAATATATATATATATATCACTATGTCCCAAACTATTTTTCGAATGACAACAGATAGTAGTCATTGCATGCAAATAAAAACTGACAAAGACGTCTCCCAAGCAATGCCATTCGTTTTGTATATTATTTATTATATTATAAATATTATTTTCTAGTTAATTTTATTACTGAAAAAAAAGTCTAATTTTTTTTTCTCTTTTTTTCATGTTTGGCTGGCAGGATCCTACAAACGTAAGTAAAACTTCTAAATCTTTTCACGCATTTTAATTTATAGTTTATGTACCTATGCTCGAAGATTTCAGTGAGAAAGTTCTAGTTGATTTATATAAGAAAATTGTTCTGAACTATTACGGCAGAACATTAATTATTTCAAAATTATTTAAAAAAACTATTTTGGTATTTTTAAATGATGTGCTGTTTCAATGTTAAATCTTCAGATTCATATATCGAATGTGCTTCAGAGATGTTAGTAGCAATTTTGTCATTACAGCACTGAGAGTTGGAAACTATTGGAAAGCGTCTAATCTACATTACATATCTGTTTGAAACTAGTGTTATAATAACATGAAAGTAACCAAATATACAAATGAGAATTTATAAATAAGGAATTACAAGATGATAAAAAAAACAAACTTAAACCTTTTTTTTTTTATTCGTAACTATTAAATTTTCACTTACATCTGAGAGCTTCACCACCGATTTATTTTATTTGCATAACCTGTCCTAATTATGAGAATACAGTAAACGTATTGTGACTACATAACCGCTAGATATAAAAGCTCCAAGATAGGAACCAAAAAACATAGAAAAGTCTGTGTTCTTTGCCGCTGAATCCTATTCATCAATTACAAATTTTAGCTTTAAAAAAAAAAGTTCAGCTTGTGTTAAGGATCTGATTTTTAAAATATCAGTTTTAAGAAATGAATTTGTCAAATAACCAATTATCATGTCATCATAAAACTAATTTAAAATATGTATTACTAGTCCTGTAATTTCTATTAAAAACATTATTTGCATGATCCAGTTGTTTATAAAATGTATGCAAAAAATATTTAAAATTTTGGGGTTGTGTATGTGCTATTAACCTTCTTGCAGGTGAGAAATTGAATCAAATTTATAAAATTTGGTTTCAATAACAATAAAATTGTTGGTATGATAGTTGATATGATGTATTTAATATTTTACTATCAGTAGATATTGAACTGATAAATTAAATTATGCTAGTTTCTAAGTGGATCACGATCTTTTTTCCATGTGCGGTCTTCCCGTTGTGCCGTCGTCTGGTCGTTATCTCCGCTCGGAATCGCTGTCTTCTGTTCCCACAGGGCGTAAGTATACCTACCTTCTTATATTCAGTTCCTAGTCCTTAGCTCAACCTTCCTAAAGCACAAATTATGTTAGAAGTTAATTTATTTATTAATTAGTCGTACAAGTGAAAGTTCAAATTATCCGGAAGATTATTCTCCAAATTGTCCGTGTTCTTTACCACACGGAACTAGCCACTAAATTTTGTTGAATTTTCATCTAACGCTGTAAAAAAAAAATTCAGAAGAATCGTGTTGCTTAAAATGTGTTACTACAAAAATGAAGAAAAACTCATAAAATTCTTTTTTGGAGTTGAGGGATCCTAGAACGAGTAATTTAAAAGAGAAAAAAATGTTTGTTTAATTATTATACCTTCTGTGCCTTTGATAGTTAAGGAAGCAAAATTATAAGGATCTGTCATTGTCAGTAGTAGCCGTCAGAATTTTTTTTAAAGTTCAATTTGAAATTTCTGATTTATGTTTCTCATAAATTCGTCCATTAATGTTTTCCATCATTCGTATGGATACTTCCTCTTGAAAGTGAAAATTTGAAAGAAAAATAACGAACAAAAATAATAATAAAATAAAATGAATTAACTAAAAAAATTACATAAAGTAATTATCATAGCTATACACATATTTAATATTTGATTTAAAATTTTGTAGAATAAAACAAAAGTAATATCATTTATCATATTTACATTCAATATGATGAATGTTAACTTATCAGTAAGACGTTCCCTCACAGACACCCTGATAACTCACCAATAAAGCAGACTGGCGAAATATCTACTTAGGATTAACGTTTGGTACAGTGGCGTACGCAGGGAGAGATCATGGGAATATATTCCTCTCCCCCTGAAATGCACAAAAAAACATAATTTTCATACCCACCAACATAAGATTTGTATTTTGAGTGATATTTTTGACAATTTTAACAATTTGGTTTTTGATCCAATTTTCATGCTTATTCTATTCTTAAAACTTACATCAAATTTGGCGATTATAGACATTTAGGTGATTATTTTCCTTCTTCTAATTAAATCCCAACTCCCCTCTCCCTCCCGAAACAAAAATCTGCGTAAGTCCCTGGTTTGGTAGGAGATTCATCTTCAGATATTCCTCAGATTACAATTGGAGTCAAAGTGAAGACAGAAAGAAGCTTAGCGATTGATCCTTCTATACCATCATGCGGAGTTTAACTGAGAAAGAACACTTACATTTAAGCCCGTTAGGACTTGACGCTTATCGCATACAATGACATCAAACTTTTCAATATAGAAAATTTTAATGATACTTCGCTTTAAAAACTTTACTTAATGACTTGCATACGCCAATTGTCGGCAGATACACTTAAGGAATAATTGCCATTATCAGTATACCGATAAGCATCAGAAAGAAGGAGAATCGTAAGGGAATATATGAAAGGTCTAGTTTCTGTTCTTCCTCATATCCGATATGCTTATATTAGTTTTATGATCACACCTATCTGCTGAATGTCATTTTATATTTGCAAGCTAATCAATAGCTTGCAATACTGCAGCAAACATGCACATAAAGACGTTAATATATTATTGTAAGGGAATAATATCAACAAAACTGATCAATCAAATATTTAGCCAAAGAAATTACAAAACGTTTTGGAAAGTATTTTTAAATTATAAATGAAAAAAAGAAAAGTTTTTATTCGAAAAAAATAGGCTGTGCCGTTGGCTGTCGTAGTAGAAACAACTAAGAATATGTTTATTAAATTCTAATCTGTTATTTATTCTAATAATATACCCGTTTTAATGTTTTTCGTTCTATTAATCTGTGTTGGTATTAAGTATTCTGGCCATTATTATAAATGCATGAAACGACTACAGAAGTGTTATTCCTTTGTAACTCGAATAAGTAGCGTATAAATTAGCCTTTAACAGGCATTATTCATGGTGATACTTCTCTCTAAGGAGATTTCAGTGCTCTCTTAATACTTCCGCTCTACTCTTTTCGGTTTGGATAATTACAGGGTGGTTACAACGTATCCTCGTCAAGTTTTAGCAGAAACTGGCTTGTATTACATTCGTTTAGGAACGTGTATGAGTGCTTGATCAATTAAAAAATAAATGGAAAGCGGTTAGGAAACAAGTAAAAAAAAAATATTAAAACGCTTGGGCTAGAAGCTGCCCTACACCTGTTCCATCAGAGGTGAGTGTATCTAGATCGTGTTTATTACTGCGTGGCGTTGTCAAAGTCCGGTTGTTAGTGCAGTCTGTTTGGTCATTTTCTTCAGTTAAGATGGTATCGGTAGTTTGACATCAATTGATTTCAGCTGTCAGAAAGGCGTAGTCCACATATTTTTTTTTTTTTTAGAATTTCATCATTGTTATATTTACCTGATTAATAATATAACCCTTTGTTCATTGCAAATAGCACATTATGAAATCCTGCTTTCATATACGCTTAGCGGAAGAGCAACTTAAATTCGGAATGAAGTTGGACCTCGTTATTCCTATAAACACAAATTTCTTGTGGACTACTTCTTTCTCACAGCTTATGAAAGGAGCTGTTCACAGAAATGATGATGAAAATCAGCATGTATGGACGAAAAGTGGGTATTTCTTTTGTTAAACAAATATTTTCAATTGTAGACCCGAACTAGCTCCTTTAGGGGTCTTCGGCTACAGGCTGCAGTGGAGCTCCCTTACCAAGAGGAAATCCGCAGGAACTTCCCCGGAAAATGTTTAAAAATTACATGCTTTAAAGCCACATCTCTGCTATTTTGGCTCTTGAAAAATATTTGAGTAAAGAGAAGATGTACATAAAAAAATCGAGCTTCCTATATATTTTTATTATATTTAAATGTGGTACATACAATAAAAGATAGTAATCAATTGCAAATGGTTTATTACTTGAAAATGAAAGTGAGAAATATTCTTTAAAATATGAACCACTTTCTGGGGAGCCGACCTGGCCAGTTCGGGCCTCTTCATTTTTTTTTCTATTTGAAATTTGGTCTTATTTTAAGTGTAGCGATCCGTATCAATCAATTCGGTAGAATAATTTTATCATTTTTTAATAATTTATTTTATGTTGAATCGTTGTTTTATAACATTATAAATGACTAAAAATATAGTATATAATTTGAACGTCGTTATAAGCAGTTTCTTTTTTGTTTAAGGGTAATTCAAATATTAAACATAGGTAATTTTTTTTTTATAGCAGAAGAAATAAGTATTTGTGATATATTTTACATTTGATTTTTAACCTTCTGCCCTCGCTTTGACAATGACATCACATCCTCTTAAATATATTCTGATTTTTATCGATTATTGCAGATTTTTTTCTCTGGCCTGTGAGGTTTTATCATTAAAATTATCAAATGAGTAAGCTAAGTGAAGTACAGCACTCCATTTCTATTTAGTGATACCATTGTTCTTAACTGAATTTATCCCAACTACTTGAAACGAGTATTAAGGGAATGTAATGTTACATTATCAGAAAGTTTACGTTGCAAAATTACTTTCCAGCTCCAGAATATGCACAAGCTTCTTCCAGTTAAGTCCGCCCTTAAAAGGTGTTTCCAGGTCCGGAAGTAGAGAGAGGCATAGGGGGCACTTGCCCCGGGTGACAGAATTCAGAGGGTAACAAATTTCGAACGAATGAATGAAATTTTATTTAATTAAATATTAAAATAAACTTAATAAGACTTCCTGACATAGTTTCGTTTTGGCCTGCCTCTTGGACAGTTCAACAGTGGCCTGCTAGCATTGATTTATTTAAACGTCTCTCTCTGATCCATCGAAGAAATATCTTGGAGGAATCTCTCCCCATGATAATCACTTACAGCTCCAAAATGTTCAGAGAAAAAATCCAACTGGGAGTGGAGAAAATGTATATTTAGAGACATATTGCAACCCAGTGTATGGTATTTTTCGAATAGTACTGTGACCAACTGAGGATAGTTATTGTCTCTCCTGTTACCAAGAAATCCATGTATTACTCCTTTGAACGCTTCTCAAGCTACCTTTTATTTTTTCTTCATTATTCGATTTAAAAATTTCACGAGTTTGAGGTCCAACTATAACAATATCTTAGGACATTGCAGCTTACTTTGCTGCACTGAATTTCCCGCTGACCAAAATTTATTTAGTCACTATATAATCTCGCAAAGAAGAATTAGTTAAATTTTTTCATGGTGATTTTCGTATTCAGAAACATTTTCTTTATTATAGATAATGTAACAGTGAGTTGGGAAGTATTTTAAATTCAAGATAAAATACATTTTTCATATATTAGGTAAATGTATCTTAGTGAATAAAATACAAAGTACAAATAAAATATTTTTTATATTAAGAATCAAAATACAAAAAAACTTATTTTTTTATTTTTAAGCAGCAAAACACAAAGAATTATTTTGTATTTTACCGCTCAAAATACAAAATAGAATTTTTTATTTCGCATCCTATAATTTAACTACAATTAACTAAATAATTAAAATTTTCAATTTAATTATAGTATATATTTAGAAGTATATTTATTTTAAAATTTGAATTTTTTTTCCTTTTTTTTATACTAACATAAAATAATCTGAACAAATTCTGGGACAGAAATGTAAACAGTAGTGATACAAAACAAAATATAAGTTGATGTTTACATCTTGATTAATTTTTTTTTCTTTCTACAGACAAATGTTATTTGCATTAAACATTATAACTGATTTTGACTAAACTGTTGGGTAGCTGATATCAAATAAATAAATAATATCAAATGAAATAATAAAATTTACATACAATGTGTTATGAGATGTGTTTTAAAATAGTTACTTTCAAGAGAATTCAATATTTAAAATTCTTTTGTAGTAAAATACTTGGATTTATTCTGAATTGGAAATACTTTCCTTCAAAAATACTTCAAGTATTTTGTGCTTGAAATACTTCTTTTAACAATATTTTTTATTTGAAAAAATTATTTTAAAATTACTTTGAATAAAAAGTTTTTCCCAACTCTGGTTTAACATTATGAAATCCACCTTTCACTGACGCTTAGCCGCAATGAGACTAAGAGAATGACTAAACTTTAAGAGAATGAAGTTAGTCCTCAATATTCCTATATCAGTTGTAAAGTCCTAGCGGATCCTAAAAGAAATGAAAATATAGTTGTATATATGAAATGATTACATAATGAATATATACAAACTTAAAATCTAGCTCTTGTTCGTCCTTCTGACATCGGAATAATAAATTATGCAAAATGTAGTACAATCTTTTATCATAGCAACAAAAATTTACTTTAATGGGCGTGGAAAAATTAGATATATGTTTGTCAGTCTGGCATCAATCGCAGTGAAGGGAGTAAATATATAAAAGCGAAATATTGTTTTGCCACACTAATCTAACAAATATTCATGAGTTGAAGCTTTATAAATTCGAGCTGAAGAACCCGTATTTGACGATAATTAGTGGCGGCTAAGCAGGTACAGCGAACACTTTATAGCTACTGAAGGAACTCATCATCTCCTCCTATATTAAAATTATAGACCACTTTATGAAGATAATTATTTGAAGAGTAGGCAATGTGTATAAAAATGTCCCAGACGGTTGGCATTCAAGTGGGAAGCCGAAACGTCGATGGAGAGATCGTATGATGCTTAATCTAAGGTAATAGAGGGTCTATGTAGCTCATACAAGAGATAGAGTTGGTTGGTAGTTGGTGCAGGCCAAGAGGAAGCTTGGGAAGCCATGCGACTTACACTTGTAATAGAAGAAGCCTAAGGAAATTTACGTTGAGGGAGAGAGAGAGGGAGAAGAATCTAATACAATTTCTGATTATATAAAGTATAAGGAAGCATTTTTTATACGAAAGAGCATTGATAATCAACGTTAAAATTTCCGTAGAGAATGGAAAAATTAATAAGCGTAGAGAGAATGGAGATTGCATGCGATGAGGTGCTGGTTCTATGCACTCTCCTTCACGGTTTTACGTTGTATGACGATGCACTTTTGTTTTAATGAATGAAAACATGCTTTTTTTTCTTCCTGTCCTGTAAGCAGAATTTTTTTTTCGAGTAGAAGAAGATAGAGAGTAATGTCCATAGTCATTATATTTGGTGTAAGTTTTAAAAATAAATATGAAAATTGAGTAAAAAATTATTGTTAAAAATGACCAAAAAACAATATAATGTAGTACGAAGTCATATTTTTTCGTACATTTCGAGAAGGGGGAAGGGAGGATATATCCCCCGTTCCCTCGCTCTACGTATGCCACTGTATCCTTCTATTCTGTATTCGATCTAGTAATCGGAAAAGTTGACGATATTAACCTTATTCTGAATGTTCTGTCAGTTCTGAATTTTATTTGAAAAATTTTGAGTCATATTTTTGCCAATTACTTAATTTTTTTCTTAAAAAGCCTATTAATTGTCGTTTTTATAGATTCTTTTTCCTTTTTTTAGCATCTAATAAGCTTATTAACATTTATTTGTTTTTATTTTTTCATCTTCGTTCCACGTTACGGCATTCTCAGGTTTGACTATCTTTCCATCTCTAGATTATCTTTCCCTCTCAAGTATAACTATTGTTAAACTAGGTATGACTAGTGTTCCCATATATTATTTGTATAATGTACATAATTTAACGATGATATCGATAAAGTTCACTTTACGCTGAAGCGAACACTAATGCCTTGAGCGCGGTGCTGTGTTCTGTACCAGCTCCTGTCGCAAGAGTACCGCAATTAGTGCTATCTATATCAGAAAAATATGTCTACAGGAAGTAGAGGTTCAGAAACTTTCAAAAGCAGAAGGCTTTCTTGTGTTTCATGCCTAGTTGTTAAGATACGCACAGGAAGCGTGTTGTAAAACAATAAACCCTCTAGCGGTTTCACCGCCTTCCTTTTGTCACTATTAATTATTCCAGACGGTATTCAGCTGTCCCGTCCTCCCTGTTTTTAGAGCAATCAAGTAGATTCAATTCATTCGTATTAAAAAATAATACTTCAGAACCTATTAAAAAATGTACAGTTAGGTTTGAAAAAAAATCTACCGTATTACGCCTGTAAGCATCTTTATAACCTTGATTCTGTTAATAAAACTTGTTTATTATTAGGTTGTTGCAATCTTAGATTTATTTACACCTGTATCAGATAATTATACATCAAGTTTTGGTGGTTAAAAAAATCCCTATGATATTTATAGTAATAATAAAGTATGAACTAGGAGTCAAGTATGTCCTAAGATATGTATGCACTACCTCTTATATACGTGGTAAGTTTCCGATTTTCCTTTATGTACCTATTTTGTTTTCATTTCTTAGTTTTATTTTTAGAGATTGCAACCCCGAATTAGTTTTGTAGTTTTTTTCGGCAAATACCACATGACAAAATCTTCTCCCTAATTATAAAACCTCGTAACTCCGCTTTTTGTAGTTTTTTGTTTTTTTAAATGAATTTAAGTAAATTACTCGATTGGCATAATCGTGAACGAATGTTAAATAAACACCACAGGCGGCAAAAAGCAATGATTAGGCTGAAAACACAAACTTTGCATCAAATTGGTTTTGTTTTTTGTCTCTTCTTTACAAGTTTATATATTTGGAGTTACGAAGTTTTTTAATCAAGGTCACGATGTGATCAAAATTATAATGTAAATATAATTTTTATCACAATAGGTTTGCAATGTTTTAGGTATGTATAGCTACGCATGGTTGTACGAAGTTCCTTTTTATATAGAAATTTTCAAACCCAATAGTTTTCTATTCTACTGACATTCATCTTTCACTTTAGTTTTCCTCCTCCGGAATGCATGCTGGGGCCCCTTTTCCCTAATGAATCTCGGTCGTATTTCTTTCACTTTTTTTTCTCTGAGCTTCCTTGGTAAGTTGGCTGTTCTGCATCGTAAGGAGATCCTAGACTACTTTGTATTGGAATACTTTATTGGGGTTCACATCTAGAAAATACTTTATTGTATTATTAATTATCATATCTCTTCTGCCTCTGTCCTCCACTTTGTTCATATATCACTTCTCCATTGCCTGGATTTGTCCTTGGTGTTTAGGTATTATGTCCAGGACTCTAGAAATTAAATGCGGTACGAAAGTTTGTACACCGAAACTATGGTTTCCTGATTTACCTCTTTATGTTTCGGAAGCCTTTAAATGGAAAAACACATTTTACCTGCAACATTAAAGTGTCCCTGTTATAGCCTGGCTCATGGTCCTGGGTCATTGAATGTTTCCAGCAGTTTAAGTCTGCCAAATCTTATTTTTATTGTTTTGTTTTTTTTCTCTAATTCACATTACTATTAACATCAAATCCTCACATGCTTGTACAATTTTGTACATTGACTTTGTTTACCTGCCAGAAAACCTTATCTGTCGCTATAAAAACAAATTAGATTTACAAGCAAGTTCAGTATTTTCAGAAAAGGAAAACACATTCGTCATAGAATAATTACGTCGACGAATAGTTAAATTAATTGCTTGTCCTTTGGCCATGAAACTCACTCCCTCACTTTTTTTTAAAATGTGCCACAAAGTAAACTCATAGTCTTCTACAGCTGAGGAAAACAGTTGGCAAGCTTTATCAATTCCTTCCGATCCAAATTGTAACCGATGTTGAGAGAAACCTTCTTTAACATGATTTGGCTAGGAGATGTTAAGTTAAAAAACGCTTTGTTTTTGGTGATCCTTACTCCCTCATTAGTTCATAGAATAGAAAAAGTAAGTTAAATATTTGATGAATTTCTATTGTAGTTCTTCTGGGATTTGGTTTGGTGTAAATAAGGAGGCTCTAAATTAAGGCCTAAACAGTTAACACGGAATGAAAGCACAAAAACCTCACCCTCCCATTTTTTCTAACTCCATCACTTATAATAAAATTTAACTAAAACTTGCTATCAAAAGTGTTAACCTTGCAGTTTTAGTCAAAGTAAATGAACTACTGGGAGTTATTAGGTTTTATCTGATGTTACCGCCTACTTGTTTGAAAAAATTTCTTGAAAAATCATTTACTGTATTAAAATGTAATAAAATTTAACTAAAAATTATTGAAACTACAGATATATCAATAAACCTATATTTTTTTATTTTTTATTGTTATTATATTCTTCTAATATTTTCTCAACTTCACTCCTCCTCATATCTTTATTGACCACTTACCTATTGTTTAGATAATGACCGCTTTTAGTCCATTTTTTTCTTGGATCGATATGCTGTCAAATGTCAGCAGACGATAACTATTATCTTTGCATCGCCCACCGATGGCGGAATGTGTGGGAGTGTAAGTGGGCGATCCCAATTACCCCCCTCTTCCCAATTTGTTAGTTAGCTCCTCTCTCCACTAATGGGAAAGCGCCCAATTAACCAGTAGCGGTCCTCCTCGCCGCCATTATCGGTCCCAGGTAATTAATAGCTGACCGGAAACCATGGGACAGGTGACAGTATGCAGGTGCGCCTCACTGCCCTGCCCTTCCTATCTCTTTCAGATAGCAATATAATTTTGAACGTTGTAAGAAACAGAATATAATATTCATCAATATCTCTTATCGGCGGTTTGGGTAGGAACTTGAGTGTAAAAGTTTGTGTTTATCAAGTATATTAATTTAAAAACATATTGTTATACATAATATAGATCTTAATAATCCTCAGTGTTCAGTTATAGTGTTAAATTATATCAATTAAGTAGCATGTTATTTAGTACTTAGTCAATGAAATATCATAATAATAATCCTCATATCTTTTATTTTCATGGTTCTAAGAATGTTATTATACTAGCGTATTGTACTATTCATTGACTAGTTACGGCGCATTTTGTACTTGCTCTATGTTAGAGTGAAAGTAGCTCGTAACGTTCTTATATTTTCTGTATAGGTAATATGCTATTGATTAGCTTGAAATTAGTGCTGTATCGATACTAATGATTCAATGATTTGCCGGTAACAGATTATGATGTGTCGACACCAAATCACCAAAAGAAATGCGCTACTAGTTAACTGCGCTCATATCAGTGAAGATTAAGATCTCAACTATTCAACACCATCTTCGGTCCTGTGCCTTTGGTCCTGTGACTTTTTTTTATCCGTTTACCCCTAATATTCATTACTGATTTGTTCATTGTGTCTTATGTCCATATATATATATATATATATATATATATATATATATATATATATATATATATATATATATATATATAATATCGGCGAGTCTCTCGTAGTATGCGATGCGCATTTAATAAAAGTTACCCTTTTTCTAAAACTTCTGATAGTGCGCAGCGTTGCCACATTTTTATTAAATTTGTGAATCGGTTTTCAAACCTGCAAATTAGGTATTTTTCATTTCATATCTATATACTTGTCAGTCTGTATACCTCCCTTCATCTAGTCCAAAGTGAAGTTATGATAAATTTTGTAGTTATATACTATACTCATGGCCAATGGTTGAACGGATATTAAGAACAAATAAATTTTGCATATCAACTATGAAACTTTGGATTTGAAATTTTTTAGAGTTCAAAGGAATGAGATCGCTTTAATCAGAAGAGCTAATTAATAGCCTAGCTTTTATACTTTCACTTCTTTAACAATCTGATTAAGGCTTCTCTCATTCCTTTGTATTCTAAAAATTTCCAAATACGAAGTTTCATTGTTTATATGCAAAATGTATTTGTTGTTAATATCCGTTCAATCATTGGTTTATGTGGTCAATTGGTTTAATAGAGCTCAGCAACTCAGGATGTAAGACTAGTGCCTAGTGGAAACTATGATCCATCACATAACCTTGTGAAACGCAGAAGGCAGCAGATGAGGTTACCTTAGTGTTTGTACTAACAATGACATTAGTTTGTAGTGTTGGGATTTGTAATGTGATGTTTATAGTGCATTGTGTTGGTGTTATGTGTTTTTCCGTCAACATGACTATTCCGATAATCGGGCGATGAAGCCTATGTTCTGGTGACCTGCTCTCCATTCGTTACGTTAAGCCTGTCCAACCTGCACGTAAATAAATCTCGTCTTGATTGAACTATTAGAGTTTAGTTAGAGTTTGTAAGTATCGTAATGGCTGACATCACTTCATTTCCGAAGGATAACAATTGCTTATCGATTGAATTCTGCTACTTATCCTCCTTTGAATTCTTGACTTTGATTCATCTCATTTTCCTTTAACATTAGAGGAAGGTTTTATCTTCGCATCGAAATATAATTGAGATCCACATAGCATAATATCTTCACACCTTTCGCTTAAACAATCAATAAAATTAAAATGAGTAGATAACATTTCACTTTGGTTCAGTTGGGCTCACCTATTTGATCTTTGCGGTTGGCTAAAGTTAACTTTTATATGGTCCGGTTATGGATTCATAAAATACCTATTAATCTAGATGAGATCATGAAGAAACAATTTGTTTGAATTTAAAATGCGCGCCTTCCGTTGGATACCGAACACTCCTCCCATATTAAAGGTTAGATTCAGTCCATCGGCATCACTAATTTTACTCAGCTGTTTTGCAATTTAGATGGGACGGTAACGGTTGTAGACACCCCCGAAGCGGACGGTAGCCGAGGGAGTGAATGGATATTAATTCGGGACGCTGATGAGAGGCTATTGAGTAGACACCGGAGTGGTGTTAGTGGCCCGGCTAGATGCTATCGCTACCCCGGGGCCAAATCTTAATAGAGCTCCTCCTCCCAGGAGCCAGATCCACGATAGCAGCCGGTAGCCATTTTTACACCTACACGTCCCCGGCTATGATTTAAAGTGGGGGGACGCGGGGAGATAACGTCACGGAACACTTTTTATATCTCCTCTAGCCCGGGCTGAATATGAAACAGTGAGCCACGCCTTAGCCACAAGATATTACACTAAATCATCTCCTCCGGGGGCTGTCTTCTCTTAGTCTCGCCCATTTTTACCCAAACACAAAAAATATCTGCTTCACGGCGAGGAGTCTTGATCGAGGAGCCTATTATGCTTCCCAAGCTCAATGTTATGGAAATATTAGAACTGTGTCATCGTGTGTATATAACGCGTTTTTGTAAAATACTGTTTCAAAATATTGTTTAGCAACGAATATTTAAACAACGAAAACTACACTTTAATTACTGAAGATATTTCTTTGAATATTG
Organism: Rhaphigaster nebulosa; assembly: GCA_948150685.1. Classification (NCBI taxonomy): domain Eukaryota; kingdom Metazoa; phylum Arthropoda; class Insecta; order Hemiptera; family Pentatomidae; genus Rhaphigaster; species Rhaphigaster nebulosa. The sequence goes on from OX411306.1 coordinate 132,065,159, forward strand.
CCATAAAATTTTAGTAAAATAATATAATTATATCACCACCACCTATGAATGGATTCAGTAGTTGGAAAGGACCTACTGTTTTAAGAAACTGTAGGCCAAAAGGCAATTTATTAGTTAACTTATTATTATTAGTTTACTTCTTATAAAAAAATGGAAATGTCTTCAGATCAGAATCGACTTTAAATTTCATCGAAATTTCATAAAATTAAATTTTAGAACCTAAACCTGTACCACTGCATTATACGGTTCCAGGGCTCAGTACTTACTTAGTCAGAGAGTACAGTTTCTTCACCAACGGTTTAAAAGAAGGCGATGTGGTCAGCACTCACATTTATCATTCGACCGAATGAATTACCAGATATCCACTTTAAAGAGGCTATTTGTGCCACAGGAAGGTCTTCTGACTCCGGAATCAAATCAAAGCAGTTGTAATAGGATGTAATTTTCTTCCCATAGCCGGGCTTGAACGGAAGTTTTGATCCATTGCATTATATATGCACTTTGCGGCTTAACATATTATAATAATAAAAGTTTTGTGATAAAACATTATTAATATTAGGTTTTTGCAAACTAGAAGTTTCAATAATGTTTCTAATGACTTTCGACTTTCGCTCCTAGTAGTCTTTTGAAAATCGACCGTTCAGTCTTATCACCTACTTACAACTCTTAACTAAGACGCTGATTGACCAATACCAGCATGGTTGAGAACTTCAACAGCATGCTGAAACGGACGTAAATGATAGACCCACTCCCTTAATTTATAAAAAAAACACATTTTAAGAAGTCTGGAAGCAGTATTTCCCAATAGACCTACAGTACAATGTAGATGACTAGAAATAAATAATTTTTACATGTTGAATGATTTTTTATTGTAAGCATATCATTTAATGTTTAGAAGGGTTTAGAATAATAAATAGGCCTAAACAACTCGAAGGTTCTATACCGATAAAATCAACAAATAATCTTTGCTCGCATACTACGTTCTACGTTAGACCCCGATAGCGTTTCCTCGTCAGTATAGTGCTTCGAAAGAAGCATAATGTGCTTCTTGGTATTATTATTATGATTCCAAGTTTCTTTTTCTATTAGTTAAGATATATTTAATGAGTGATAAGATATAATTGTTTTTAAGTTATTTTTCTCTAATATAAAACAACAGTAATAGTTGTTATCAATTAATCGTGGAGATTATTGCTTGCTTTTGAAGGAATGAATGGAACACATCTGCCTTCTGCATACCAAAAGCATCCTGGGAGCAAACTAATCTAATATTTGACATGAAATAAAATAATCCCTAAAATGAATAGACGTTCCGATTATGAGAGGTAGGTTGTAACCTTTAAGCAGGAGAGAGGCATGGGGAGGATGCAAATTGGAGGGGGTTCGAGGGAGGCCATTCATCAGAGCTCAGGAGACTATCTGTAGATCTCAATGTAATAAAGAAGGCTACAATGAAGCTACCGCCGCGCTATCTTCTCATCTCGCTCCGGTATATCACCTCCGTCATAACCGAATATCTCTCTTCTTCTTCTATCTGTCTTCCGTATCTTCGTCTCCTCTGCATTCCGATGCGAAAATGATTTAGCCGCGGCTTCGTCAAGGGCCCCTCTTGACGTAATTCCATCATGGGTCGAACGGAGATGAGAGATAAAGAAAGGAAAACAAATGTTAAGAAGATGGCCGATAAGGGAACAAGATGTAAGGTATCCTAAGATACATCTCTACCGACCGGTGTATTACAACAAGGACAATTTATAAAATTCGTCTTAATCTGGAGGCGTAATGGTATGACGGCATTATTTATGCTAAACGTCCATCTGTGCCTACTATCTCTATGTAGATATCTTATCAATTAAAGTGGACTTATTTCTTTGTATTCTGTTTTGAAATAATTATTTATTATTTTTATAAAGGGCCATAATATAGCCGAGGTTCGCTGAGGTATACACTGGAAGTAAATTTCGTCTAATGCGTCTTTGGAAAAAGAATATTTATAATTTATTTTGTAAAAAAATATAAAATATAGAAGGAGTGGATTTAAATGTACGTTGAAAGATCACTCAAAAAAACCAAATAAATCCTTGCTTCAACGTCGCCGGATTGAAACTGATCTGAATCGAATTCCATCATGTTAGTAATAATGATATTATTTGTGTTGCGGTATCGCATTCGGTATTCGATTTCGTTACAACATTAGAAAATTACAATAAATTTGATTTCTTACAATCGTAATAAACTGTATTACAAAGATATTTGTCAAAAATGTTTGCTTTAAAAACTCTTTCTCTTTTCTGTTTACCCGTTTATGATCTAGTGTTATTACCTTTTAATGGTTTATAACTACTATTTAGACCGAATACTAGCAGATGGAAAACTTTTAATCTATTTTAAATAAATGCAAAGTAAGCCGGCTTACTGAAGAGCTGGTTGCAATGATTCCGTTGCATTCATTCCGTCTAACTACTAACCGTTTCTAATAGCATTGCAAACCAAGAGGCTGGCTTCTATTTAAATTCTTCTATTTTCAAATGTCGTTCCTAAGTAATATATGAAATTAAATGTTTCTTTCGTTTTTTACTTTATTTGTTTGTTGGTATTTTTTTTTTTCAAATATTAAAAATCAGTAATAATTAAATTCGAATCCGTTAGGTTTGAAATAACTTATTGCCAATTAATAAAACGAGTAACAAAACAAGTTAACAGTGTTGTTCGTCACTTATCATGGTGCATTTTCTTTTCATTTTAAGGAGGGTTTACTTGCTTGACAATTGCTGGAATTCTAAAAAATTTACAAATGCTTTGACTAACAAATAAAGCAACAAATGTTTCCACACGCTTTTATGTTGCTGAGGTCATCGAACCTCTGTCGGCTATTACGTTGAGTTAGGCTTTTAAAAAAGAAACAATTAAAAATATAAATCAAATGCACCGAGCAGAAATGCGTCTAAGTATTTGTTGACTGTTCTCAGGCAACAAAAACATGTGCAGAGGCGTAACTAGCTTGTGGCAAATGCTACGGGCCTCGAATTGACCTTAATAAGAATAAAATATAATATCAAATTGTATTTATATGAAGTAATACAATTAGAGCACCATTGTATTATTATGTATAACACACAGCCACATCTTTTAATTTTGAATAAGAAGCTTAGTGGGCCTCAAAACTTGGCTGATACGGGCCTCCTAATTTATGCCTTCGCTACTGAACGGACTGAATATTAGCGCTTGCAGCAAGCTTATTTTAAATTGTACCCAAAAATCGGCCAAAAACACATGCTACTCTGCGCAAGCCAATACAAATACACCTTCTATACGCTTGTAATTGTTGGTTCCAGCCATTGTTTGGCAAGTGTGTTAACGCATCTTTAGATATGTTAGCAAATAATGTATTTCTTACCGTATTCTGTATTGCTGTACTCGACGACAGGGGAGGGGAGGAGGGTAATGGCAGACGAATGAATTAATCCGGCGTTGAAATCGTGACTGGCTTGAAAGTTAATTGCGACCATTAGCAGGACCCGTTGAGATTTTTATGATGCTCGTTTGGGGAAATAATTATAGAATTAAAGATCGTAAAATATTGGGAAGTGTAGGGCGGTAGGGCGGTAAGAGGCCGCCAATAATTATAAGCTCGAGCGAAGAGAGGAAGGGGTTGGTATTATCATATCATTAGCTAGTTCCCTAAGGCAGCGTCATTACACGTCCGCTGCCTTGCTACCTCCTTACTACCTCTATTTATTTCAGATAAAATCCTAACTTAATCGATATTATTATAGTAATCTCTTTGGTTCTTTTCATAGATAAAATGTAAACTGCTCCAACTCATGTAAATCCCACTCCATCATCTCCCGCCGAACCCTCAATCACTGCTTTCCATTTCCTCTACGGGTCATTACATACAACTAATATCTAAATTAATACCGCCGTGATTTCCCTTCTCTTTTTTTTAAATATGGTTTTGTTTAAATTGTTGCTATTAACAGTTAGAGTATGCTGATTTATTTATTTTTTCCATTTTAAAGGGTAGATAATCGTAAGATTTTTATTCCGATGGTATAGTAAAAAATTAGTTCTATCGTTTGCTAAAACATTATCTGTTTAACGAATGACCAACGTGATCAAAACATATCAAAATCTGGTTAACAAGCTAAATAATTTAAATAAGACAGGTTTATAAAAAATGGAGCTCCAATAAAACTTTTGAATAATTTTTAATGGTATTCGGTCAAAGAAACATTCTTCTTGAGATCTCACTAAATTTCTATGTCTTCATCTCTTAATATCTGGGTTTTTTTTTCCCAAATTACTGAACTGAATTCGATGAAAATTTGTCGTGTTATGTTAAAAAAATATAAATATGAAAACTATATTATTAAAAGATTCGTCGAAAAATAAATGTATAAGAATGGATGATAAAATTGGATACGTAACTGTAAAAACAAATTTATATTTATTCGTACTTGTATTCAGTCCCTCGTTTAACCTAATTTAAGCCTCTCAGGCGATTTCTATTTTTCTGGTGAGTAGGTGAATTGTATCTATTTCGATTTTTTTTCTCACCGAGATATATAAAAAATACACTATATTGGACTTGACTTCGACGACAGAACTATGTTACTCACTTTTTTCCCAATCTTCAAAACTGAAACTGAGACAGAAACTAAATACTTCCACATACTTGCTTAAACCCGTATGGACATACTCCTCACAGATACACGGTGTACCCAAAAAACTCACATACAAAAAATTCAAACTTTCTAATAAAAAATATTACGTCTCATGACAAAAGCATCTTGGTACGCGACACACAAAACCCTACATTATATTACATTGGATTCCATGTAAAGACTCATGAAACCCTACATTTTGACTTACATCTACAAACAGTGGACCAGTACATAAAGAATCTTTACCTTCTATTTCATAATAACTTACACGTGCATTCCAACATAAGATAAGAGATATTGCTACAGTTTACATGGCTATGATAACGAGGAAGAAACTAAAAAGGCTAATGAGAGATCTCCTTTGTTAACCAGCTAACTGAATCAAGCCCTACATGTCATTGTTACCTATAATTGTTAGTCCATTTGCTGATTGTCAATAAACTGTTGGCAGGTATAAATTAATGTTTGAAGCCACAAAAAAAAAAATCTTGCCTTTTTACATTTTGTAATATATTTTTTGTATCTGAATTTTTTTTTTTTATAGTTAGACCTTAATTTTTTTCAAATAATAGACTAATATTTAAATTAAAAATTATTGAAAATATAAAAAATTAAATTAAATTACACTCTATGATCATAGCCCTCATTCCGTCACTAAAATTTAGTCATTTGGCTGAATAAGGATCTAATAGCTAAAAAGGTTATCGGCCCTTGACCGGTGGGCAATCGTCGAAGTTCTAAATAGTTACTACTATTTTGAGGTTCTTAAAATTTAGTTATTATTATTCATAAATTTCCTATGTTGACGGTCCCGAATAACCCTCCTTTCTACATCTGTTCTTCCATCACAGTCATCGGAGGAGTCCTTTACGGTAATCACTGTTATCTGTACAGTCATGCTTCAATAGCGAACCAAATGTGACGAAATGATTCAATTACTGGAAAAATAATACCGAAAATGGAAGATGGATAAAAAATAGTAATGGCGTGTTTCAATAAACTATAAAATACAGTGCGTTGCATGACTTGAGAATGGCCTCAGATGGCCGAAACGTCGAAGTAATTTTAAATAAAATAAAAGAATTTGGTGACCTACTGGCCTTTTATTTTAATAATATAATACAGTATTATTTTTTTAATTAGTGATTGTTATTAAAGCATTACTCATATAGTTGAGGGAGCTGATATGTAAAGCCTTGAAACTATTTTACTTGTATTTTAAAAAATTGGAAGGTTCAGTTAAGGGTTGTAACGTTATTATACTAAGCATGTTTCATTTTTTTTTAAATTATAAAATGTTTACTAAAGCTATGTGGCCTCTGCTTCTTCTTTTCTAGAGGTTGATGACTGGGTGTGCGGTCAGAAATAAAGCATACAGTCAATCATTTTTAGCTGTTTGTTTATATGTGTAGAGCAGTTTAATTAATTTACGATTCTCATCTGATAGATTTTTTTTTTTTTTCTGTGCCATATATCTAATATTAGCTGTTTTCTGTTACATGTCTCTCTTCTTTGGCCGCCCGCGCTGTAGTACGTAAGTATAGCTTTCTATTTACATTATTGATATTAGATAAGGAGAATGTTTTAATCCGGGCCACACGGGAGCTATTGTCTGCTTCCTTTCTTGAGATATGCATCAGTTTGCTTTGTCTCCACGTCACCCCCTAATTGTTTAAGGACTCTTTATTGATAGCCTTCAACTGTCTCCTGGCCTCTCCCTAAATCTTCAAACCGGTCCCACTAACAATACCTTATCTCTTGTAGTCATTGTCTTAACAGTTTGTCATCCCTGCCCATTTTGAACACCTCCCAGCCCCTCTGTCTCTCTAGACTATTTAAGAGGTTGACATTTTGCGTTGCCATCTTAAGGTGTATGGAATTGAAGCCATCATTCGGACACAATTTACTTTTATGTAGATTTTTAAGTTTGAAAGATTGAATAGGTTATTATCTCATAAAATAAGGATTAGATGCACAAGTAGAAGAAAATGCGTTTAAACGATGGAATAAAAATTAAAATAAAATGTCTTAAAAACATTAAAATGAATGAATGCATACACTTTTTTACATATCCGCAATAAAAGGGGTACAACTCCAAAAAATTGTTTTTGTTAAAACGAACTTTAGACACAGGTTGTTCTATACAGAAGCCCCCAAGATGTTTCCTTTACCTCATGTTGCTGGTAGATCATCTATTGTATTTATTGGTTTGGTGTGCTCTTTGAGGTGAAAGGGGTCCAACTATCAGAATTTCTAACGTTCAGAATTCTAAGTTATGCCTCTTTTATGCTGGATGTGCGATTTGTCTCCAGTATTTTGAGCTCTGCTCTTTTATATTGTACCATACGTTTGTTAAGTACATCTGCTTTATTTCTTAGATTATAATGAAATTAGTAGTGATATTACACTTTATGTTAGTTCTTTTATTCTGTCTAGAATATCGTCGGAAAATGTGTGAACCGCGTACACAAAGAACACACCGCGGAGACATAAAACATTTTTTAAAAAATGTTCTTCATATTGAGGTGTTTTTTTTTAAAAGTAGTATGTAACAGCAAGTGATATACTATCGAGTAGAAACAATTAACAATTATGTATACATTTTGCGCAAAAATAAAATAACTCTAAATAAACCGTTTTTTGCTTATAGTCCAGGCAGAAATCACCGATTAAAAACAATAAATGATATAGTTCTGAATTTTGGAAAAGTTATTCATTGAAGTGCCCTTCAACGTACTACAAGTGGAGGTGTAGTTTGAAGGTCCGTTTTTTCGGGGTTTCGCTTATATCTCAGGAAGTAGGCGTCCTAGATTAGGCAAAATTTGAATTGACAAAATGTATCATAAGATTGACTTTATACTTTTTTTGGCCTTATTTGACTGTCCTACTCTTCAGCCCTTCATTCTACTAAAGAGTCAAGCAAAAACAAGTTGCAGAGCATTAAAATACCTTTAAGAATATATAGTATTTTACAATTTTATCTTAAGCCGTTTAAAACTTAAAAGCAATTTTAATTTTGTGTGAATTCCGAAATTTTGCAGGAAAACAGAACTTTCGTATTTTTTGTTATTCCACTGCTCTAACACTATGAATAAGCCAGTGTATATCGGGGTTAATAAAATGATGAATAAAATATATCGGTGTTCATCAACTTTAACAGAAGGTACTTTATATACTATATATATATATATATATATATATATATATATATATATATATATATATATATATATATATATTAAATTAAAGTACATAATATTTCCCATGAAAAAGATTCCAATAATTTTTTTCATAGAGTTTGGGAGATAAAGGAAAATTTCGAAATTTTCACATAAAGTTAAAATTTATCTAACTTTTGAACGATTTGTAAACTACTCTATATTCTTAGAGGAAATTTAATATTCTATCTTTTCATTTCGATTGATTTTTTTTTCAAGGACGATGGACTGAAGGCATAAGCCTGAGCAATTTTTTTTTGTTAATTTCGAGTGCGGATAGTTCGGAAACTATGCAAGTTAGCGAACAAATGTATAAAGTCAATCTTATGGCACATTTTGTCAAATTTAATTTCGTATATAATGGTCTTATCACTGGGACGTATAGTTTTCTAGTATCAGCGACAAATCGAAAAAAAAAATCTTCAAACTTCGCCTCCATCTCCCGCCAGGTGGTAGAGGTAACTGATGCTCTTGGAAATCAATTTTGGCAGATGCCCTTGTGCTTCCAATTTTCTGATTTATTTCAGGTCTAAAGGTGCTTTCCCAGCTAGGTACTCATTTTATGATTGGGTGGGCCAAATTTAAAATGTCTTTTAAATCTCTGTTTAAACTCTTTTAAAACCTACAGCTTTGATTTAGTGATCTAATGAGCGAGTAAAGATTCTCAATTTTTTTTTTTTTACATTTGAATTCTATGTCGTCATTGCCGTTGTGAAACTTCCATTGTGACCAAAAATCAGTTATATGATTTGATTTTATTAGAAACAAGATTTTATCTCCTATGTGCTGATATAAAGCATCAATGTATTAAAAAATCGGAGCAGGATATAAATATATCCAAAAAAATCCTCCTATTCTTAGTGTTTATCGTTAGAAATCGCCCAAGAGACACTTCCAAGACATTCATAGATAGCTTTCAAAGTTATATACCTACCATATTGGAATTGTTATAATTAGTTTATGAAATTATATTTTATAAATCAGTTTTTCGTTGGTTTTGTAAAATCATGTTTTTAACACATCAGAGGTTTCACGACGGCAATGAATTGGCGAAACTAACGTTGACTTTTTTATTATTTACTCGTATTTGGGAGAATTAATGCTTTGTTTTGGAATCTTCATCAATAATATCCTTTCAAAAGAAGTGGTAAAATGTTGGAGTTGAGAGAAGGTCTGTTTCCAAAATTCGGATTCCTTATTAATCGTCGAACTACTGATTAACATATGCGTATCTACTCTTGTAATTGCAAATATCTCAAATTGCTCTCCACCGCGGGGTGCCGATCGGTAGAAGCGGATAGGGTAAGATGATCCGACGGCAGTGGGCGGTTATTGATGCCTAGTATAGACACAGTAGATCTGGTAGGCTAATCTCTAGCCGTACAGGCTAGGCTTATTTGTTGTCGGAGCCGGATGACTTACTGCCCGGCGAGCACCTGTCCCCGCTCCGACTTATCGCCGCATTCTCCCGCTTCTGTCCCTCTCCGAGGCCTTCGCTTGACCTTTTGCCGCTCGATTGCTTCTCCATGGTACCAAGAACAGAGCTCTAACGAACCAGAATCCTCTATTTAACAACGATCCTTCCAACCTGCTAGTTATTTAATAGTACAAGTTCACTAAACAATACGCGACACAGTGTTATTTTATTTGTTGAGTTGAATTACACTAGAAAAGACAAAATCAAACAGCGAAGAATGCCAACATATCATATTTAGACATGCCACAGATATACAAATTAGGGTCAACGTTTGATAGGAGAATGACCTAGCCTAGTGCCGCCATATTAAATAGTAATATCTCAAGACTTAATACAAATGTACACACTACGAAGATGACGATCCAAATTAAAATTTTCTAGTTAGAAGCCTGCTACTTTCACTTACTTAAATAAGCCAACCAAATGCTTTTGTTTTTCAAACTTTTGAAATTCCTAAAAAAGGAAAACATACAGAGCCTTCAAGCACCCTAGAACATATTACAAAATAAATAAAGTAATAAGTTATTATGATGATGAAATTTAAAATGAGGCATGGGGATGCAAAAGACGGTAATTCCAAATTTAATATTTTTTCAGGAAACCCAAAACTATGCATAATTCAAAGATTTATCCCCTTCTGAAACTCAAACTTTAATTTGAACGTAAAATTAAATTTTATTTAGAACGTTTTGAGGGCTGGAGCATGTACCTACCTTAAAGAGGACGTTAATTATAAAAAATTAGGAATTGATCCTTCTATACCATCATGCGGATGTCAACTAATTATAAAAAACAATAATATCAAAAAATGGATTAACCCACTTTTGCATCTCCACGCCTCGAATAAAATAATATATAATCATTCTGATTATAATATAATCTTTATTGCGCCAAAACATACGCAATTTTAATTTTATATTTACTTTATATTGTAGAATTCTTGATCTGGCTTATTTTGATGAGTTATCGTTTAAGTTCGATACGGAACTTCTCTCAGGGGGGTTAATATTGAAGTGACCATCTGTTACCCCATACAGATTTGTTATTTTATTAAATTATATATACATTATAGATGATAATTAGCATGTTTAATATTGTGTAGAATATAATGGTCCACTTCCGAGTGTTTTATGAAAATGAAACGACCCATCTAGAAGTAATAGTAGAGTATGTATTACCGTAAAGCGATAAGAAACCTATACTTAAGATAATTTTTCCTCTATTTACCCTAGAGCCTTTAGGAACGCCGGGAGCGGAGTCCCAAGGCAGCTGAACTATTAGCATAACTGCTGAACGGCATGAGCTAAACGAATATGCTTGTTGCCATTGTTCCTAGCACAGGTGCTGCCACTTACTTTTTCCTGTAGTTTAAAAGCCTCCACTTGTCCAGGATGACCCCCTCATTTCCATATCACCAATTTAATTGCTCTTTAATAGGTTTCAATTATATTTCAGTTAGGCGGAGTATCGCGATGTTTTTACCCAACTCGAGGATGAAGAACCGACTGGTAGCCCTTGACTGGAATACATTAATATCGACAGGCTCCCACTCCCACCCTACTTTTCCCTTACTAGATTAGCCCGGCCAAATTTACGCCTAATTGATAATAATAACTGCGAATTAATTGCTGTTAAAAACATGCAACCTTCATTACTATTAATTTATACTAGTTAGGGATCCAATGGGAGGAGACAGCCAGAATAATATATTTTCATTTATCGAATGAAATTCGCTTTAGTGATTTTGGAAGTTGCATTTAACTGTTCAAATTAGGGCTGATTACGCTAATCGTGACATGTAATATTGGGATTATTCATGTTTGAATGTGACAACCATCCTCTAGTATTTTCCATGAGCTCTTAGCTTTTGTTTGCACTTGGAATGGGATATTACTGGAAAAAAGAAAGAAAAAAAAACATGTAAGATCCTAATTAATAATTGTAATAATAATAATATTTAGTGAATCCGAAGTTTCGATTTCGAAAACATTTGAATTGTGAATTTCGAAAAGGACTCATCTCCGAAAATTAAATTTTTTTCAAGGGACACAAAAAACTGAATTTCTGTTAAACCTTTGGACTTATTTGAACTGATTTTATTGATTGTATCGTCATGGAGGTGTTCTTATTCCATTAAAAAACAATTGAATTATAATTGCCTTACTCGAATATTCCGCCTCCTTTTCGAAGCCCCTAAAAGGGTTGATCGCCTCCCTCCGAAATTTGGCCAGACTCTGTACATCTCGTTCACACCACCAAGACGAAGTTATGACTAAAGTTTCATGAATGTACAAATTTTGTTAATTTTTACTTTCAAGTTTCTGAACAGAAGACTGAGTAATTTTGCAACAAGAAATAACAAGCATTCCCAGCCTTTAAAGTTGTTTTTATTTCCTCTTTGATTTTGTTTCTTTTAGATATTGTACACCCTAGATTTTTAAACTTCTTTAAGTACTTCTACTTGCATCTGCATCACCCAAATAATCTACTTCCAACCTTTTATTTTGTTTAATCCGTGTTTTATTTCGGAGAAATGTTGTATTTAATTTAAAATATTTCAAATCTTCATCCAGCAACACCAAATCATGCATTATGGATCTTCTGTTTATCTTGTATTCCTAAGATGTAATAAATTTGGTTAAATTTAGAATAGGACTAGCTTTCAAGTTCAATTAGAGAATCAACTATTCGATAATGAACGTCTAGACATCTTAATCCCATAAAGGAGATCCCTAGTATTTTCTTCCAGTCTAAAATTATTTATTTCATTTATCAGGCATTAATCGCCAATGCAAAGCTCATTCATATGGTAAATAAAAGTTTATACACATTTCTGTAATACTTCAACGATTATAAGTAATTCTCTGCAGATTCTTCTCCACTACTTATCTCCGATTCGAATGCTTTACATATTTTTAATAATTATTTAGTGCCGTTTAGTGAGTCAATGATCATAGTTAATGTGATCTTAGATTCGAAATAAGATAACTTACTCTAGGACATTATGATTTCAATACTAAAAATATTTATTGTTGGTTACTTTTAGCCTCTGAGTAAACTAGTTTGATTTGTTTAAGAGTTTACATTATCTCGAAACCAGTTCAGGCCGAGACTGGCGAAATGGTTAGTAAAAGGTTAGTTTAGAACTAAGCCTAACTCCTGGCCCTAGAACATACAGATAGTTATCAAATTATTCAGTGTCTAAATATAACGGATTTAGCAGGCTGAGTGATACATAACCCCCAACAATGCTATACCTTAAGCAGTGATGATAATTAAGATTAGTATTTTTTGTATTATGATCTTTATTTATCGTTAAATAATTAATAAGATCAATTATGGGTTAACGTTTTCTTTAAAACATCACGATTCTGCTTTCTCGTGTGTCTGTCAGCCGCATGGCCGTTGGTTAGAAAAATTTGCATGACGATATTAAACGCTCTTGGCTTAATTTTCCTCGGAATTTTGAATTTATAAATAGTAAAATTCGTCACATTTCCTCTTTTTACTTGCAATAATTGGATTCGTTGTTGTATAATGAACATATTGATTTCAGTGTATCAGAAATTCCGAAAATATTCAACTCAACAAGTTGTTTCCAATTTTCGAACTCTACTTCCTAAGGCTCTTATTCAATAACAACTTGAAGGCCTAGACCAAAAGATTATCCTTGACCACTTGGGTCTTGGGGCGCCTATCTTTGCCAATAATACTATTGTTGTGGTCAGTCCTTCAGGCCTTCCTTTTCTATTGTTCCTTCAAGAATCCTGTGATGTCTCTTACCTATGACCCCCTTAGTATTTGATTGTGAACTCCTTTACTGTTTAGATTTTCCGGAGGTACTTTACTGTTAAACTTCGTTACATTTTCTGTAAAGAAGATGAAACAATGTTGTAAGTATATGTAATCGACTTCTCGCCGATAGAATAATTTTCCCAACAATATGGGTTATGGGTATTGTTTCTAATCATATCATGGTTTAGTCCATCATTAGCAATGTAAGATCTGCTAAAATTTCCACTTCCTTTTGAATTAATAATTCGTTTTCTTAACGTGATGGATGTTTTGTCAACGATGCCTACTTTCCACCACTGTAGACTATAGGTTGTTTGTATTTTCTCTAAAAATTAAATTTGTAGAATTGTTATTTTTCAAACTTATTATTTTGATACTTAAATAGTAGCCTTATGGAATTTATGTAAATAAAATTCTGATCTACATTAAATAATTATTAAGTTATTTATTTAATATGGAAAAACAAAACCTCAAAATAAGACATGAATAATTGTTAGGACATAAATGGAAAAATCCAAACAAGATGCCAAGAGTCTCAAAAATAACAGAAAATAAATCATCTGTCAATATTTCGCCAATTCAGGCATCATCAGGACATAAGGAGAGAAAGAAAAAAGTCCTGTTAGTGACTTTTTTTATTGTGTATGTGAGATGTGTTGCATTTTGTTCTTTATATAAGTTTTTTTTTCTTTATTTCATATTTTTTTCTTTCTCTCCTGTCCAGATGATGCCTGCATTGGCGAAATATCGACAGATGATTTATTTTCTGTTATTTTTGAAATTCTTGGTATCTTGTTTGGATTTTCCCATTTATGTCCTAAAAGGTATTTATTTACTTAATTATTAACCGATTTTTGAATTATTTCCGTATTTTTTATTTTTAGTAGTTCATTTCAATAGGCTTGGGAACATGTAATAGTAAAGCGGATACAATAATATATTTTCTTGCGAGTGTAGATTTTTTTAGGCACCAATTGTGAAAAATTATAGAATCGTCGAATTCAGTATTTTTTTATTTTTTATGCTCCAGGTCATAGACAAATTCCTGTAATTTTGTTTACTTTGTTAATGATTCCATAAATGTACTCTTTTCTTCTTTTATTTTTATTATACATTGCGAAAATTTTATATTTTCACCTCAAATATTTATGTCAATTTCGTATTGAACTGGGCACCCAAAGGTATAAAGAAAGATTTATGAGTGGACAGACCAAATATCTTATTATATTATATCTTTCTCGAGTTGCTAACTAGTTTTAATATGATTAAATTTTCTATTAATTTACACATTGATTAGAATAGTACTGCTCTACGAATCAGACGCTAATGATTCAACGTATTGCGCCTATAGCATCAGTATCCAACTGCCTGGTTTTCGGTTGACTCTTCTAGACTTTATAGAAAAACTGATATTTTTCTAGAAATATAGCAGTTTATACTTACGCGATTCGTATCATGAATTGTTTCCTTGAACTCTGAGCTCAAATTATTTCTTAGTCAGATCTACTGTTGAAAAATATTATAGCCTAAATGAAATATGTTACGATTTCTGCTTTTGGTAGTTATCACATTAGCAAAATTTATTTCGTAGAGGTCCCTAACGGTTATGTCTTTTGGTAGAGCGATTAATAACCTTGAGTTGGATGTGGACAGCTGTTGGCTGACCGTACGGTTTGTCTGTTTTGTCTATGTTTTTTTGTGTTTTTTTTTCGCGTTTTACTACTCCATACAGCTGCATCAGTAACAACATATTAATGCTTTGGTGTATTATTGTCGGCAGTTTACTGCAGATATAACAAGGGGTTAAATTAAATGTTGCGTCCTTATTGCTATGTTAATTATATACTTATAATGACGATGTTATGAAAATTAACCGTGTGATTAACCGGGTATTTTTTTTGTGTGTTATCCTTTGCAGTGTGTTCTGTCTAACAAGGACCGTTCAGTGAATAATTTACATACCACTTACCCAATCAGTTGGATTTATTGCTGTGTTTAATAACCTCATGGTACTGAGTCAATTCGTGGGCCTTAATGTTGATGATTATTTAATTCTTATGAACTTGAATCAGCCAACAATATGATCTTTGTTATCTCTTTTGGTCTAATTTCGTGAAAAATAAGAATACTCTTTAAACCTCAATGGATTTTTTAATTATATTTCTGCAGAAGATGTTGCATTATATTGTATTTGAATGCCCTCCATTTGATACATATTAGAATATAAAAACACATATAAAAAAAATAAATATTTCAAAATTTTTTTGATAAAATTCCAATATAAATAATAAAAAGATATTTATTAATTATAAAATATAGTAACATCTGACGATATTCTTTGATCATCTTTTTAAAATTTTACCTAAAATAAAAAAAATTAATGCTATTAAAAAAATGAAATTTTACTGGTCTATATTCTATATTTAAGGGTCTTAGATGAAGTTAGAATATTGCTCTAAATAGTAGCTAAACGTAAACGATGAATGATGAATTATATATCTAAGATTTTTTACTGTACTGTTCTTTTATTATTTTGTATCGCTGTCTCTGCCCAATAGTAACCCAGAAACAGCTAATTATAAATTATTTACGGATTGTCTGAGAAAATCTTATGGCTCAGTAAAGTAATGTAAAATGTATTCATTATTTCGCTTCCTTACTACCAAAGGTGTTGGGCATTCATTCAGGGAGTGAAAAAAATCTTTGTCCTGGATGTAACTTTTTAGACATCAGGAAACTGATTAAGTTTCGTGTCTATCGGTATGACTGAAGTAAAATTCATGCGACGAAATCGTTTATGAGATTTTTATTATTAAATTTTATTAAAATTTAAGATAATTTAATTAAAATTTTATTTATTAAATTGTATTGTTAAATCGATTTTTATGAGATTTTCTAAGAATGTGCGGATCGTAGACACTTGATACTCCCATATCAATTTTATCAAATTTCATCCTCTACTTTCGCATGCACACGCATATTATTTTGACACGCGTTGCCATCTTCTTTTCAGACGTCTTGGAGGTTAACTGGAATAGATTAGAATGGTACTAAACTAATGAGTAAGTCTGTGTGGGTAAGGAGTTTATAATTAAAGGAGGTATATTTATTTCGGGCATATCGAGTTCTTATATGTTTATGTTTAAACTTATTTTTAGTTTTTATATTTAGTATAACACTCAGTAGATCTAAAACACTGTACTTAAAATTCCTTTCTCTTAATTAATAAGTCTGATGCATATAAATATTGTCGAAGATAGTCTTTTTGAAGCAAGGAACAATGCTTTATGCCTTGCGCCTTCTGGAATCTGCTCGACTCATCTGCCCTGACTAATGATGACGGATAATTATTATTTGCAGTTGACCTCATATAAATTACGCTTAATGAATGTCTTTATTGGGACAAATTACGGTGTTATATATCATAATGACTAATTCCCAGTGGATGGCAGGTGACCGCGATAAGAGCTGCTTTATGCCTTCCTTCGGTAATTAATACAGAGTCATCAGTCCTCAGTTGCCTTTTACATTTATGACTCCTGTTTATGATTTATCCTCCCTCCCGCGACCTCTCTTATTTATCGACCTCCCTATGATCTGATCCTATTTGTAGGATCGCGATGCGCTTTGCACTAAATCACTGTCCTTAGCCGAGGCCTCGTAAAGTGAGGATAGGCAATAGCTTGTCATAGCTTAACGCAGGAGGAATAATGAACTTTATTTCATGTGATGCGTCCATACTAATCTTTGGTACATTTTTACAATTATTTATTTGTATTACAATATTATTTAAGCCTTTTCAGTTAACGTCAAGCCCTCTGAGGCTCGGGCATGTCATGAAAATCGGAAATGATTGAACCAACTGTTTCGAGGATTGCCTTTTCGCGATAATAGTGCCATTTAAACTCAACTGGAGTCCAGTGTACTTTTATGTTGAATGTTTCTTGCGATCAGTTGAAACGGAGATTTGGCTCTGATCCGACATTTAAAAAAAAAATATCTGATTTGGACAACACATGACTTACTTGTACGCCTATTAAACTATAAATCGGTGGCTCAAAAAGTGATCCTGAATTTGGTTACTAGTTTCCGAAGATTGCAGTATCTCGGTGTCGCGACATCCATCTATTGGCACACACACTCTCACACAAATGGGGAGTACAAGTTCCGGTTTGCCAATGTTTACCAAAATTTACCATGTTGCTTATATTAGTATGCAAGTCTTAAATACCAAATTTGAAAAGTTTCGCATTATATTTTAATTTTTTATGAAAATCAGTAATGACCTTCAAGTAAAGTACCACTTCCGGTGATCAAGCAGTGACCCAAAAGGGAGGTTCACAACTAGATTTTAGAACAATCCTAAATACAAAATTTCAACTTTCTACGGCTAACGGTTTTTGAGTTATGCGAAATACGAACGTACGTATATACAGACGCCACGACGAAACTAGTCAAAATTTAAAATTAAATAAATTTTCTGACCGCTGTAGGACTCTTACTCAGGCTCGAGATTGATGAGTCCAGTGCCTTGTCCTCTAAATTTAAATGTATGGCAGAATAAATCCGTAATCGTAAATAATTTAGAGTTTTAAATCGCATGTTTTATTTGAGCATATTATAATCGGCATTAATAGTTTTTTTGGCATTTTTATTCAACAGCTGTTGAGCTTACATTTAACATTTTCAATTCTGCACATACCTGTTATATAAAGAAATAATTCAGTTATCATAGTATACTTACGTTGGAGGGAATTTAGAGTGGGAACTTAATTTTTTTTTAAATACATCTTTTTTTATAAGGTCATTTTATCATCATTTTAGATGCTCAATTGAGATTTCAATTGACACAATTTATTACCAACTGACATTTCTACGTATCATGTGAATTCAGTAAGTACATTGAACTGAAAACCTTATCATCTATGAACGAATAACCGCATGGATTTATTTATTCCAGGCTCCGTAACTTTGATTTATTCCCATCATACATTCTTGGATGGAGAAGGGAATAAAGACCTATAATGTAAATAATGCCGACAGATTCGGCGCCTATATGGCTATCAGATTTATAATAGCCTCCAATAAAACAAGGATAGGGTAGGAATGGTGTAGGTGTAGCTAATGAAAAGCAGATGTAAGCAATAAATGATTAAAAAATAAAAAATCGCTAAGGGATTTACTGTGTTGTAGCTATGTTAGAGCTAGCTAAAGGGGGTGATCAATCCGATCAAACCGGTCTCAGTCCGTTCCTTCGTTCCTACGTCCACACCTATCTCCCTCTGTCCTTTTCTCCTTTATTCAAGCTTTATCGTCATCTTTATGATTCATATTGTGAATCATATGTTATATAGCTACCAAAAGGAGAGCGGTGAACTAAAATAAATAAACAGACCAAAAGTTAATAATTTAAAAAGTCTCCGGGCCACTTATGATAAACTGGTTTTATTGCCAAATATAACTTTTTTTTTTTAAGAGCAATAAAATACTTATACTAGCTACACATATTCATTTAATAAATCGCTCATATAATAAAGTTATTTTGTCGAATAAAATGGCTTTGATTGATAGCAAATCCGCTTAAAAAACGTCCTCGTGTTGTATTTTCTGTTAGAATTCAAAAGTACTGTACCTATTATTGCAGAAAATTATAGAATTTCTCTTAATACTGGAATTTAAAAAAAAAAAAAATTATGATTGTAAAAATATGTTTAATATAAAATAAAAATTTTATGTGTCAACAGTTTTGACATTCCCAACGCAAACATATTTTATTTGATGTAAAAAGGAGGCCAACTAAATCCAAATTTGAGGAAAGAAATTCACCAACCACTGAAATCTATAATAAAATAAAATAACTAAATCTAAATTGGAAGGATACAAGGCATTAATAAGTAGAATTCAACGGATTGCTTTATGGTCAGCCCAACGGGTGCCCGTTTCGTGCGTGGGAACACGTGTTTCATTATGATAAAGATTGAGAAAAAAAAGAAGAAAGAATAACTGACTAAATAATAAAGCTGAAGAGTCCTATCGACATAGCTGAGGATGACTTATGGCCGAGAGAAACTTTATAAAATAATTCCGGTTGTGGTACGGTAGGGAGGTCCTCAGCTAATTGGTGGTATAGCCATAAATAAAGTGGGAAGATAACAGGTAGCTAGGGGTAGAGATGGACCTACCTATTGATATTTATTGTGATTGTTCTGTAAACCTAGACCTATTGAGGCTATTATTTATTGCTTCATTTATGATTCTCCTCACATTTGTCTTGTTTTACAATCAGTACGTGCCCGATCATTAAATTATATTTGTGATGAGTTGTGTACAAGAAGCGAGCAATGAAGCAAACAATTTGTGTCTCCTCTGAATTTTAATTCCGTTTATTATATTAAGTCACCCAAATTTAAATAATAAGACCTTGTATGATGAAAATGTTTTTCCGTTCCAATTTTGTATTTGAGCCGTTTTATTTTTTCCCTTATTTAGTTTTTCCTTAATTAACTTTCTAAGTATTTTGTGAGATTTTGTATAGTTTTATAACCGATTGTGACTATGTTAGTTGTTTTTGTAGTGTGTTTTTTTGGCCTAAATAAGTCGTATACTAGCATCGGATAATTTTATTATATAAATATTCTTTCAATAAAAGAATTTGAAAATTTCTCTTCTTCCTTATCATGTTTTTTTAAAACTCATAAATTCTCACTAACAACATTTCGGAGTTTTACCCCATCTTCAGGATTTAACAGGAGTCCTGCCTACCATTATAGTTTAGATTAGAACAAATGATATGGATTATTTGTTGACCAATTGTAGGTGGATTATTTAATGAATAAGTAAAATCCTGAAGATTATAATTATAGTTTGATTAGATTGCAAAATCTAGTTGTGCACTATAATCACCGGAAGTGGTACTTTACTTCAAGGTCATCATAAATTTTCATCAAAAATTATATTAATTTATAATGTAAAACATCCCAAATTTGGTAAATAAGACTTTTATATCAGTGTAATTTATATATACTAGATTTTGTTTAAAATTGGTGAGCCGAAAGAGGTACTTTACTTAAAGGTCATTATAAACAAATCTAAAATTAAATTAAAATTTAATTTAGAGATCATTTATAGTTTGGTGACAAAGGTTTCAAACACGAATTTTTTTTCCACTCAAATTTAACAATTTTATTACTTGTTTTGAGTGATAAATATTTTTCCTCCCTATTTGTGAGCTGAACAAGTCTGCAGCAGGAGAATAAGATATAAGTTAAGCTGGTTCTCCCGCTTAAAATGGTGAAACCGTCGATTTCCAATGGTTTATCTAGTGAAATAGACAGTTCTAACGAAGAAATCTCTTGGGAACTTGTTACCTACTGAAAGGTGTTAAACACTTTTATTTTTTGTTATCACCTTCAAACAAACAAACAAAAATTGAAGTTAATTTTCCTTAAATTAATTCATTATTTAATCTTTTATTAAATTTAAACATTCGTCCTTCCTGATAAAGGGTTCCAGTTATTTTATGCAATATATCTAGGAAGTACTGGAAATTATGTAGTTCTGAAGAACAATCTGTAGTACTGAATAGTATGAACTGAAGATACTGGACTAATGTAAAATAAAGTGGGATCTTCTGGGACTCTAATACTATAATCCTGAGCCAGAACACACTCCTCACTCGTAGCCATTATAGTTGCCGAGGATGCTGGGAAATAGGATGATCCCCTAATCGGTGGAAGAGCATGGACTGTTGGGCAGGCAGTGAGGCGGACCTGAAGAGTTTTGGGTGTAGGAGTTGCCTTAACTCAATTAGCGTTGGGGCTCCCTTTACCGATACCATCGCCGCCTCCTCCCTCAAAAGGAACCGACGGGTTTTCTGAGGAGGATCAGTTTCTTTCGGCAGGATCTCTTGAGTACCGAGGTTCACCTGGCTCTTGTGGTGGAGGCTTTGTGTCCTGTCCTGCTCCACTAACCCAGAAAAGAGATAAGTTACCCGCAAAACTCTTCACGGGATCATTTTGCTCTGGTATCGCCGCTTGCCTTCTGCATCAGTTATTTTATTCTGCTTAGAAAAAAAAACAGACAATGCCATTGTTGTGACATCAGCTGTTCGGAAGATTGTTGTAATAATTACATGTTCAAAAACTACTTAATTACATTGAAATGGTTCTTTGATATATTAAACATTTCCTCCAAGCGTGAAATGTGTTTGAAGAGGTTTGTGGATGCTAGCAAACGTATGCGAGGAGTATACTTGGCTGGTGGAAACACAAATGTTTGCAAGTATCAGTTTGTAAATACGTATCTGTGTTCCACGTACACCTAAGACTATGTGCGTTTAATAGTAATGGTCTTCGTTTGTCTTGTTGTGTTCAATTAATAAATTTCTCAATCAAGCGTTCATTAAATATTTTATTATTGAATCTTTGATTAATATTTTTTAAATACTAAATAATATCCAATTGGTAAAGGTAAATTACCATACACAGTCTCAAAATCATAAAGTTGAGACTTATGATATAGAGACTTGAACAGTCTATCTACAGTAAATGATTTGTATTTAGTAGATTGTAACCTCGAACATGGAAACTTGAAAAACATATATAAGATTACGTTGGTTCCAGTCTCATTTTCACTTGATTTGTCATATATGTCTAGTGTCTATAATTTGTATCCTGCTTATAAATTCTTGAACCTATTAGAGAAATTAATTATTCAAAATCTTCTGGTGACATACAGTCAATTTTTTTTAATAAACCAATTTTATCACTTGTCCTGAAGTTATGTAGAACTTGCAAGTAATTGCTGATTTTTTCCCGACTGTGGCGCACAGTGGAACAAAACTAAGGTTTTTCAGACAAACTCTGCAGATCGAACCATGCATCTCTGCAGAAACCATGATCATTGATAGAAGAAAACTGAAAGGATTAACAAATATGTATTAGATATAAAACATCGTGTAAGAAAATAATACATAATTGAACAAGATTTCAATAATTGATAAATGATTCAACGAAAGATTTTAATAAGACACTTTACTCTTCCTCTATTTTCCCGATGGTTAAACGACTTCGTAAATCCGTCGTGAAAACATTATCATTTAAATTTCAGCAGAGATCAAAGTGGTCGGAAGGCTGTTCTGATACTTCTGTAGGAAACACGTAAGAGGTGTAGCTATAGAAATAAATAATATCAGAACGGATAATTCCTCTAAACACTATATAAACTCTCTAATAAAAAGTGAGTCAATATTAATCAATCGTTTTGTCTAAAAATTATATAAATTGAGCCCTACAAAATGTTTAAGTACTTTTGTACAACATTGAAAAAAATGTATTTTCTCCAAGATTCGCAAGTTACTGGATTTTTAGCCAAGAAAAAACCAACTTAATTGATATTCACCACTCTTTCCAGAATTCAGCCTGTTGGCTTCAAGAATCTTTAATTTGATTGGTAAAAAATCTGGTGCTGTGCGCGCATCTCACAACTTTTCCTTACCGTCCTATTATAATTATCTTTTTAATATAATTTTATATTAAACAAACATAAACAATATTTGAAATGAACTCAGCAGCATTCACTTTACATCTTTCCCCACTTCAGTGCAATCTAACAGTTTTTTAAACAATTTTAGTACAACAATTCTGTACACTATCTATATATTTTAAGTTTGTCAAGTTGAAAATATATTTTAAAAGATTCGGTTCGGTCACATTCTTCTCTGTTATCCGTCTTGTACTTCTCATAAAATACGCTGTATCTTTGCTAATACTGGTCCGGTTTTGATGATTCTTTTTTTTTTTGCTTTTTAATTTCCCTATATACGCAGTATATAGTAAGGGGAAGTATTGCGATCGTGAAAATTTTCGAATTCTAGTTTTCGACGGAAATACACGTTTTAAGGTCTTCTGAGTCCAAATGACCAAGTCTCGCAAAATGGTCTGTGTGTATGTGATCAGTCTAGCTCAAAAACGGAAAGCTGTACGATACTGAAATTACGTATTTAAGGTTGGCACATGCATGTTACAGCAACATTTTCGTCAAAATCGACTAACCGGAAGTGCCACTTTATATAATCGATTTTATACATTTTTACAATTTTCTCGAAAACGGCTCTAACGATTTTGATGAAACTTGCCTAAATGATTCTTCATAGAGGCCTTTAACTTTTCATTCAAAGCATGCAATTTATAGTAAATTATGTACATAATTATATGAAAGGTTATTAAAGTATCGTAAAAAAAAAATCATCAAAATCGGACTAGCATTAGCAAAGCTCCAGTATATTTTATGAGGAGCATAAAATAGATGGATAACCGAGCGCATCCGAAAGAAGATGGATGCGACCGAATCTTCTCCCACCAATTCGCCAATCTGTTACTTTCACATTATTTAATGGAAAGAAAATGTTTCCATGGAAATTAAACCAGAAACTTTTAAAATATATTTGCAACTTGACAAAGTTAAAATATATAGGTAGTGTACAGAATTGTTGTACTAAAAATGGTTCAAAAACTCTTTTATTGTGCTTAATTGGGAGAAGAAGTGAATGCTGCTGAGTTTATTTCAAGTATTGTTTATGTGAACGCTTTAAATTTATATTAAAAAGATAATTATTATAGGACGGTAAGGGAAAGTTGTGTGATGCGCGCACCGCACCAGATTTTTAGATAATTTAATTACCTTTCATAAACCTCTAGACATAATTTACCATAAAATGCATACTTTTTAAGTTAAGCACAAATAAAATATTCTTTTCATTATAACTTGTTTCCCTCCATTTTCTCGTTGATATACTACATACATGAAAAGTTAAAGGGCATTAAGGAGAAGACATTCGTTTGAGCCGTTTACGAGAAAATTGTAAAAAATTGTAACATCCATGATATGACTAACCATTTCCGGTTAGTCCGATGCGCTGTATCTTTGCTATTGCTGGTTCGATTTCGACAATTCCTTTTTTGTTTTTTAGACTATTTAATTACCTTTCATATAAGTCTATACATAATTTACCATAAAATGGATGCTTTTTAAGTTATGCGCAAATAAAATATTCTTTTCATCATAACTTTTTTCCCTGCATTTCCTCGGTGATGTACCACATACATGAAAAGTTAAAGGTCTTTATGAAAAATAATTTAAGCAAGTTCCATCAAAATCGTTAGAGCAGTTTTCGAGAAAATTGTAAAAAAGTTTAAAATCTATTATATAAAGTGGCACTTCCGGTTAGTCGATTTTGACGAAAAAGTTGCTGTAACATCACACGCATGTGCCTACCTTAAATACGTAATTTCAGTATCGTTCAACTTTTTGTTGTTGAGCTAAACTGTTCACATACACTGTACACACAGACAATTTTTTGATACTTGGTTATTTAGACTCGAGGGACCTTAAAATGTGTATTTCCGTTGAAAACTCGAAATTCGAAAATTTTCACGATCGCAATACTTCACCTTACTATATACTTCGTATATAGGTTAGGGAAAGCAAAATAGCACTTATATTGTTAGAAATTTTGCTGCCTTTGTCCCACTGTACGGCGTAGCCCCAAGGACGTTAAAGTTCATGAATATGGAACCTTTGTTTAGTAGTCGGGTGCCTTCCTCATGTTATGGCTCCTTCCAAATACATTCCGTCCCGTTCATCATACAGAAACCTCCTTGTATCTGTGGATGTAGACATACAAAAACTAATATTGAGTAAAGTAGAGTCTTGATTTTCGTTTGGGTGCAATAAATCACACTACAACAATAAACAAACACTACTTAAAATAAACTCAGTAGCATGCACTTCTACACGTATTCTCTCACAAAAGTACAATAAAATAGTTCTATTAACAATTTTAATACGACGATTCAGTACACTATATATTTTTGGTTTGTCAAGCGAAAATATATTTTAAATGTTTCGGCTTAGTATCCATGGAAACATTTTGTTTTTGTTTCACATGTTGATTCCTTTAAATCACATTAAAATTATCACTATATAATTAAAATTAAAAACTTTTCTGTCATACCTATTTCAGAAAATGATGTTTTAAAAATGTATTATTTGTATGCTTGCCATGGCTTTATAGGTTTGCTGTCTTTTGTAGTAATACAATGTTTGGATATAATCACTGAATTTTTAAAATGTTCCTCTCTAAAAATCACAACATTAATAATTTCTTTAAAATGTTGCTGTTGTTTACTTTTACAAATTGTAAATATAACAAGGGTCAAAAGATATAGTCACTATCCAGAACCAGAATGCTATCTCAGGATATAATACCTGCAATCGATACAGTTGGGTATCTCGAATAATCGAATCGTTCTTCGAAGGAAGGGAAAAAAAAATCCGCTAACATTGATGGGTATCGTGCGTCAAAACATCGATGCTATCTCTTCCCTAATGTCCGATATCCACCTTCATTAATCTAAACATATATATCTTTCCCCAGCCGGATGGTACAAATAACTCAAAATTCGTAAGGGACTCTAAATTTAACGGATGCGGACTTTTAATTTTGACAGTGCTTCCTTTACACCTGATAGCTATCTTCTCAATATCTCCCTGAAGATGAACGCCCATCGGAAGATATAATGTTGCCGAAGACTCTATAATTCTGGACGTCTGCATGTGTAGTCGAAATTTCTCTTATCGCAATTAATTCAATTTCATTAAACATATGCCACAGCAGATTTTCTAGCCCTGTTCAGCTGTGATGAAATTTAACTACGCTAATAGCATTTTATTCGTAATGATTTTTGAAAAATATCTTTTAATGAAAGGATTAAATTCTGTTTTTTTTTTCTAGTATTATAAAATATGATATAGGCAAAACACTTGATCTCATTAATATTCTATACTTTTGGCATAAGCATCCATCAATATGGACAAGGAGGGGTTCAAGCTCCCTCATGTTTTTGCAGTTTGTCGAGTGAAAACTTATAAGATAAATAATTTATGTGTATCGGTGTATGAGTTTTGATTAACATGTGGGCGAGGATTTCTCCCAATTAATAAAACGTAAAATATCTATGGAAATTGCTACAGGGCATGGCAGGGGCGCGAGTAGGTGAGGTTGGGACACCTTGATCTAGAGGCTACCCTCTTATGTAAAATAAGATAGACCCCATCACTTTAATTAGGTACCTTGATTATTATTATATTGATTGAGCGGCAAGGGGGTAAGCAAAACTACAAATTCCTTGTCTTAAGCTGTCAATTTTTTGGACTATCTATCCAAATTATGCAGTATTTTATTATCCAGCAAAAGAACTAAAATGTTTTGTCTTTCAAATTTGAAATATAATTGATTAAAGGGATTTTGTAAGTCCTACTATACCGGTTTTTTTTTAAATATGTTATTTAGACCGATAGTTTTTATGTTGTGAGAGACGGTATGAAAAATAGTGTCGGCATTATTCGCAATTAATCATTCTAAAGCACATTAACGTACAATACATGTAGTTAAGCTATCGTTTCATAGCTGTTGACTTCGAAAAACATTTTTTTATTTGGAGTAAACAACTTGGTCTACACTTCAGATTATGTCGCAAAAACGTGGTATTAAAAATAATACTGAATTTGATAAAAATTCAGGGGTCATTTTTAATAAAATATGAATATAAAAAACCGTAGACAGTCTGTAGAAAAAAAAAATGCATGGTAGAAAGTATTTAAATTGTAAAATGTTTTCTAAAAGTGATAAATAATACTGGACATTTTCAGAAGAATTATTTCCTTTTTTTTATTTTCTACATTAGCCAGGATAATTTTGCCACTTTTTTTTCTTCTTACAACTGCTTTGTAAACTAATCATGTACAAAACTTCTTCAAACTATCATAAGCCATTAGTCTTGATCTGTTTTTAATAGTCAGAGGAAATATTAAATAAACGTTTATACGCTAAAAAAATAAAAAAACAGCGTTGGCAAAGTTAATCTAGAAACGGGGATATTAGGATAACCTAAAACTAGTAAAAACTACTATAAAACACAAGAAAAATAGATTTTGAAAATTATGAAAACAGTTATTGTAAAGAAAAGAACAAAGGTATATTAAAATAACAAGAAATGATAAATTTATTATTCACATATTTCAAACTTAAAAAAAAAATTCTACGTTTTCGTTTGAAAATGTAGATAATACTGTTCTGCATCTAAATTCTTCCTTCAACTGAATTGTTGTTTTTTTTATGTTTTGAGGTATGCTAAACATGAATCCAAAGGCAGAAAATCTCGTATCAGGCACCGTTTATGTCAAATTTGTGTTTTGGATAAAAAAGTAAGGTGTTTTTCAACATTTTGAGCATTTTTTTATTGTTGAAAACTTCAATGAAAAATGAAAAACTCTGTTTGATTTTGAAGCTATTACAATGTATTACAACATGAAAAAATTACAACCAGAAGCTAAGATTAAAGAGAGTATTTTCGTGGGGCCACAAATCCGCTCTCTTTTTATGGACCTTTAGTTCAAAGGAAAATTAAATGAAACTGAAAAAAAAAGGTTGGCCTGCATTTTAAAAAATGTGTGAACAATTATTGAGCAACAAAACAGCTAAAAATAACAAAGACATTGTTGAAGAATTGCTTTTATTACATAAGGCCATGGGTTGCAACATGTCATTAAAAATGAATTTTTGGCACTCCCATTTGAATTTCTTCCCTCCCAACTTGGGAGCAGTATCAGATGAACACGCGGAACGGAATGCCCAAATGTAAAAAAAGTATAGCGGTAAACGCAATAAGAAGATGCTTGCTGACTGCGTTTAGACACCACAACGAGAGACAGCTGATGAAGACTATAAAAGGAAAAAATATACACAGTGACTAGGCATAAAGTTATATTATGTTCAGAATTAAATATTTTATATATCATTATTCATGAGAAAATTAAATTAATAAATAAAATAAGAAAAAAAAAAACATGATATTTCAGTTTTTTTTTTAAACATCCTTTTTCTCAAAAATGGTGCCTGATAGAATTTTTTAGACTTCAGATTCGAACTCAGCACACATGAAAATATAAATATCAGCAAATATTTCTTAAGGGAACGGAAAAATAAAAAATTCTTTGCAAAACAGTGTAATTTAACTCTCTGGACTCTATTCGATAAAACTTTGAAATATCGAAGCCTTCTTCAATATTAAAATTGACTATTTTTAGCTTAAGGACCTCTTTTGCGAAACCCATTTTGTCGATGGTGCGTATATCCTGTTCATAGCTAGTCATTTTTAGTATAGGTATCTTTTACAATTAAGTGCAGATCAAAATCATCAAGAGGCATTTACCAGTCTGCACAAATAAAAACTTGTTAGAGGATCTCTTCTTCCCCAACAATTGTCAATGCAGTCTGGTAGTCTGATTAAAATGAATTATCCATTTATGAAAATAATAGGTAATTTATAAAGCTTGTATATACCGTGATTAGATCTATGTTTCTTATTTAATTTTTAACTCTTGTGTAAAAAAAAACCTACTAGAAACATTCGATTTTTTACTCATCTATGCTAAAATACATCATATGTTCTATTTTTTTGTTAGTAGTCATATTAATTTTTTATTGTTTACTAATATTAGTTGAGGTACATCCACAAATAACATCTTTTTTAAAGTTCAAGTTAGGATTTGGTTGGTATCTATGGTTAGACTTCCTCGTATTTTCACAGATTGAGCGATAGGTGTGAATATAAAATTAAAGATTAAAAAAATCTAGTGCGGTGCGTGCATCACAATTTTTCTGCGCATAATCCTTTTAACATAATTTTTAAAACACTACTTGAAATAAATTCAGCAGCATGTGCTTCTTCTCATCTTATCTCATAAAATTAGAATAAAAGAGTTTTTTTATCAATTTCAGTGCGACAATTCTGTACTCTATATATTTTTGAGTACTATATTTATAAGTTTTATAATTTATTAATATATTTTAGTTTTCAAAATATATTTTAAAAGTTTCGATTTAGTTTCCATTCAATGTCCATGGAAACATTTCGTTTCCATTACATAATATATATTTATAATATAATATATATATATATATATATATATATATATATATATATATATATATATATATATATATATATAAGATAAAGTCGAATTTATTAAGTTAATCTCTACTTTTATATTATTACATTTTATAACATTATTACAGAGCGTATTATTGGCAAAAGGTTGGCGGTTTGGTGGGAAGAGATTCACTCGCATCCGTCTCCTTTCGATCGCGATTGGCTTTTTTTTATTTTTTAGAGAATTTAATTACCTTTTATATGATATCGTATATAATTTTCCATAAAATGCATACGTTTTGAGTTATGC
This sequence comes from Rhaphigaster nebulosa, assembly GCA_948150685.1. Lineage (NCBI taxonomy): Eukaryota > Metazoa > Arthropoda > Insecta > Hemiptera > Pentatomidae > Rhaphigaster > Rhaphigaster nebulosa. The sequence goes on from OX411306.1 coordinate 132,094,618, forward strand.
GCAAATAAAATATTCTTTTCATCATAACTTTTTTCCTGAATTAACTTTTCTCGGTGATAAACTAAATATATGAAAAATTAAAGGACTTTATGAAAAAGACATTAGGCTACTTTCATCATACTATTTAGAGCGGTTTACGAGAAATTTGTAAAAAAGTGTAAAATCAATAATATAATTGGTATTTCTGGTTAGCCCGATATTCTGTAGCTAATACTGGTCCGATTTCGACAATTCCTTTTTTGTTTTTAGGTAATTAAATTACCTTACGATTGTATACGTAATTTACCATAAAATATATACTTTTTGAGCTAAGCGCTAATAAAGTATTCTTTTCATCATAACTTTTTCCCTTGCATTTCCCCTGCTACATATATGAAAAGTTAAAGGTCTTAAAGAAGAAGACTTTAGCCAAGTTTCATCAAAATCGTTAGAACCGTTTTTTGAGAAAATTGTAAAAAGTGTAAAATCGATTATATACAGTGGTACTTTCGGTTAGTCGATTTTGACGAAAAAGTTACTGTAACATTCCATAAACATGCCTACCTTAAATACTTAATTTCAGTTTCATACGTCTTATCGTTTTTGAGCTGGACTGTTCACACACATACAGACCAATATACACACACACAGACCTTTTTGCGAGACTTGGATATTTGTACTCAGGGGACCTTAAACGTGTTTTTCCGTAGAAAACTCAAATTCGAAATTTTTCAAGGTTGTGATACTTCTTCTTACTATATATTTCATTTAGAGCTAAGGAAAAGTAAAAAAATAAAAGATTTATAATGTTTAGCGAAAATGGTTATTGTAAATTTTTATTGTTTTATTTATTCCATTTAATATTGAGCGTACAAGATGCCAGAAAATATGGTGGTAGCCGATTTTATATATGTTTCGTTGTATGAAAGTTTACAAATTTAGGTCAATTTTGATCTAAAGAAGCGTTCTTATTAATTTTCATTTTTTTACTAACTTTCGATTGTTTAAAAAAGGATTGTTGAGCTATAAAATGTTCGAATCTTACCTCTCGTTCGAATTAACTGACTGAGAGATAGAAAAAAGTGTGTTTCAGATGTAACTTGGAAGCTGGTCCCCATAAATCCTTCGGGAAGGCTGCTTCCCAGATCCCCGCCATCTTTAATGTATTAGTCCTCTTTTATCCTCATTACTCACCAGTTGTATAAACACATAACAAATTCGTTCATATAAGAAAGGAGTTTAATGTCCGTGGGCTAGAAGAACGATTTAAAAAAAACATGAAAGAGACAAGTGTCGGCTTTTTTGTCCGTGGAAATAAATTAAACGGAGCGAAGCGTGAGAAAGTGTGGCAAATAGAGAGAGTAAATAATTGCTATTCCCTGATGGCCGATATCCTGCAGGTGCGACCCGCATCTCCAGGGTGTCCTTCCATCTGAGGAAGGAGCGGTTGAGTCTTCCGGTCATCCTCCAGGAGTTCGTGAGGCGCCCTGGGCCATCGTCCATCAGCAGTCCATCATCTTCTCGCCAAATGCTATTTAGTTTCAGAAGATATTAAACTGTCTATATGGTTAGCCCTGGTTGTTCTATTTATGATAGAGAAGCCATCCAAACGTTATTTGATTTCAAATAAATTCACTTTCAATGTTAGGACTAACAACTTTGCTAATTTGTAACGATTTTTATTCTATAATTGTTTTGGTTATTTTAGAAGAAAATCAGCTAACTAATAATTCTTGTGTATATCGATTTTTTTTTCGATATTTTCTGTACATTCCTTTGTTTGTAATTCTCAATATATACATAACATAATGAAGTCTGAATATACGAACAATTTTAGTTTAGCTTCTAGTCTTTATTATAAAAATCAATTTTTACGCTTTTAACAAAGTGTGACGCGTACATTTCGCTTTAGACATTTTTTCAATAGTTGGTCCTAAACATTGTCATAGGAAAAGTTTTCAATAGAAAAACCATGATGAACTTCTGCCTCGAAGCGAGATACAGCTACAAATGTGTGCATCTGTGCCTGCCTTTGACGAATATATATTTTGAACGGGAGGATCGCTTTGTTATTTTCTGCTTTATTTTGTAGGGTTTTGGCTCCTGACCGAAAAGCGTATTTTACTATAGACTGTAGTTCGAAAATGGCTCTAAAGGTTTTAATGAAGCTTTCATAAATTATTTTCCTAGAATCCCTAGACCATCTTCTAAAGGCGCATCTCCAAAAAAATTCGATTGATCCTTTTCATAATATCTAAAAGTGATATACTAGAGCGGATGACGATAAATTAAAATGGCTAAAGGAAAAATAACCAGTTCAAAATGGCTAAAAAACAATGTTTGGCCTGACGATGGATGCACCAAGATAAGTGGGTTTGGTACTGCTAATGATGGAATATTGTTAGGCGTTTTTTCCCAAATGTTTACACTTTTGAGAAAGAATTACAATTTTTTCCAATAGGAAGACCAAAAAAAGTTTTTCATGGAAAAATAGTTACGAAATACAAATGTGGAGTACTTCTTTTTCTTTCTTCAATTAATGTATCCAATTATTTAATGCGATGCCTAATATTAAGATGATTAAGCAGAATGTCTGATAAGATTGAATTTACATTAAAAATAGGGAGGAAACTGAAATCTCGTTTGTTTTTTTTATCTGTCATAACTTTTACTTAAGTGAACCTTTAATTAAGTTTTTTTTTTGCGCTTTAATATATCTTATTAATTTATATGATAATATCAAAACAATAAATTACAATTCCTAAAATCTATGTATAAAGCTACTTATCTAGAATGTTTTTTTGCTTCTGCTTCAATTGAAAATGAAGGTTTATTACATTCAGTTCTAATTATCGAAATAAGTATATCTTTGTTATCGTTCTTGGACACTTCCTGGTGTGAAACAAACAATTTAGCCGTTTCGTAACAATAATGTTAAAATTTAGATTGTTTTACACTTAATCCACACGAAAGAACTTGTAGTATTTCGGAGAACCTTTTTATATGTCGTGGGTCAATCTCAATTATTTTGGAAACATCTCAGTTTCAAAAAAATGCCTAGATAAAATAATGTGCCTTTCATCAGATCACTAGTACATCACTATAAGTGCCAAACCTAGGGTACTAAATCTATCGTCAGGCTAAGTTCTGTTTTTTAGCCATTTTGAACTGTATTTTTTCCGTTCAACCATTTTTATTTTATTATCATCTGCTCTAGCATTCGAATTTTTAAATATGATCGCCAATGATGGTTAAGCAAAAGGACCGATCGAATGTTTTGGGATATGCACCTTTAGAGTGTGGCCAAGGACTCCTAGGAAAATAATTTAAGAATATTTCATTATAATCTTCAGAGCCGTTTTTGTGTTTCAGTCTTTACCAAAACACGTTTTTGGCTATTGTGCACAAGATGTCCGATTTGATACACTGGCCAGGGATGCCAAAGCACTACAAAACAAAAAAATACCAACAAAATCGATCCTTCCGTTCAATACTCGATCGTTCCGTTCGATACGTTCCTCATAGGCAGATAGAGACACATTTGTAGCATTTTCTCATTTCGGGGCAGAACTTCATTTTGGTTTTCCTACTCAAAAATTTATGGACTTTTCGACCACCTGGGTTATTTCCACCATTTACTACAAAAATGGTAATAAGTACAGAAATTGTAATTATTACAAAGCACAATTACTATCAAGTTCACTTACAAAAATCTAGAAAAAAACAAATAATTAAAAATAATATAAAAAATAAAATATTTTAAAAGTAAAAAAATAAATCCTGCTTAAAAGAAAGTTATGATTAATGATTGAATTTTACAAAAAACAATTTACTTTATAGTTCGTTACAGAATATACAAAATAAAAAATACAATAATCTAAATCGTTATACCATTTGTAAGTTTATATTAACGCAACTCAGTTTTATATATAAACTCCTTTTTATTTAGGTAGTTTCCAATTTTTTAATTTTTTTAAATAGTAGGTTATTTTTGGCAGATTCTAAACCAGAAGCCCTCAATTATATAAATTTACCGTTAATAGCTGACCGGCCAACGATTCGCAGTTTTACTTTCATGGTTTAAATATTTTATTATGTGTTGGGCTAAAATTATTAGTTCATTTTAGTGTTAAACTATTAAAATGGGTAGCAATTTTTCCACCGTTATTTTCACGATGTTTTCTGCTTTTTAGAGTGTTGAAACGCATTTATTTAACTGATATAATGTTGGGAGGAATAACAGGCAGAATTTATTGCATTAAATTAATTTAAAAGTAAATTTTACATTGGAAGCGATCAGTTACTCCAATAAAATACTACAGTTAAATAACTGCTCCAATTAAATTGCTTTTCATTAAACTTTAAATCCTAAACATCAATGTTACTCTCTTATCTTGTAGCATGCTTTATGAATTACCAAGCTACAAGCTTTACGACTCAACGCTAGAATTATTCAATGTCAGGGTACTCAGGTTACTACACGTATTGCCGGTGCATTAAATGTTTTTATCGACACTGGAATTTTATTGGGCAATGAAAAATTAACTCTGAATCGTAAATTTATTTTAGATAAGTGGACTATTAATTATATAATTTGGAAATGTCACGCTCTTAACTCATTGTAAATGTTACTGTCACAGTTATATTCGTTGTCATTTTATAGTATTTCATACAATGGTTGTTGCTATTCGACGGACTATGTAATAATAAAGAGTTTATATGTATCTATGTAGATATATATATATATATATATATATATATATATATATATATATATATATATATATATATATTTATTTATTTATTATTCCGCGGTTCTATTTATTTTTCTCTGTCCGATTTCTAGATTTTCTGTGTATAGCCAGTGATTTTTTTTTTAATCTATATATCTGTGGCACTTCCTTTACTTCGTACAAGGAAGTAATACAAATTAGAATGAGCATTTAGGAGTATGAAAATTATCTCAAGATAATATGATAATACAAGTAATATAAATGATTTATATGTAAGATATAATGAAATAAATGGTAAAAAGCATTTAAAAGATAACAAAGCAATATGAAGTAGTAAGATGTAAGCTTAAAGATAGATTAATATAATTATTAGTAATTATCGTATGTGGGGAAGAAAAATAAAACTATAAGAATTGACAAACAATTAGCAGGTTGGAAAGAATTAACAAGATGAGGAGGAAGGTGAAAAATAATTAATAACAAGGAAGAACATACCTTCACTAATCACTTTCTCATGCATGGAACGAAATAGTGTAATTGACTATTTCATATATGATAGGAACGTAAGGCAGTATTTCGCTGATATAAAAGTAGTAAGAGGAGCGGAGATAGGCAGCGACCACCTTTTACTTGTGGCTGATACAAAGATCATCCCAGAGTATAAAAGGAAAATAAAAGCATTTGAAACCCTCAACGTAAGGGCCTTGGATGACCCAGAGAAAAGGGCCCTCTTTACAGAAAGCCTGGAAAATAAATTGCGAGAAACATCATTCGATGGAGACGTGGAAAAAATATGGAAGGCACTGAAAGCATGTATCCTGGAAACAGCAAATGCAGTATGTGGGAAGAAGAGAGTGTCCGGTAAGGGAAAGCGGACAGATTGGTGGACCAATGACCTCCAACGACTGGTTTCTCAGAAAAACCTTGCCTGGAAAGCATACCTTAAAGATAGAACTGAAGGAAAGCTACACGTTTATCGAACAGCCAGGAATGAATGTAAGGTAGCCATACGCCAGGCCAAGAAAAAGTCATGGGAGGATTTTGGTAAAAGGCTGAGCGAGGACCATCGCGAATCTATAAGAGCATTTTGGCGAAAAGTTAAAACGTTAAGAGGAAAGCAATGCAAGCCCATTAGAAATGTAAAAGGTAGCGATGGAATCGTACTTACAGACAAGGAAAAGATCCTTGGCAGATGGAAGCAATATTTCCAGGAGCAATTCTCCGAAAGCCCAGAAACAGACCATTACCATGAACGAGAGTCCAATATGCAGGAAAGCCTGGAGGTTATAGAGGAAGAAGAAATAGAAAATGCAATCCGTAAGCTAAAAAGAGGCAAAGCATCAGGAAGGGATGGAATTGCACCAGAGTATTTGAAATATGGTGGTCAAGAACTTCTTAAAGCACTTCAATCGCTGTTCCAAGAAGTGTATGACAGAAAGAAAATTCCCATGGACTGGAAATATTGTATTATCCTCCCTATTTATAAAAAAGGATGCACAACAGACTGCAAAAATTATAGACCCATTAGTTTGCTTTCCGTAGTCTGTAAACTTTACACTTCTATTCTAGAAAAGAGACTCCGGCGGATTGTAGAAGCGGAACAGGCTGGTTTTCGTCCGGGCCGACAGACGCAGGATCATATCTTTGTTCTCAGAAATATTGCTGAAAAAGCTTGGGACAGAGATAGGAATCTATATCTTGCATTTCTTGATCTGAAGGCAGCGTTTGATGTGGTCCCAAGAAAAGAAATTTGGAATGCACTAATAGCCAAGGGTGTACCTGGAGACTTACTGGCAGCCATACAGTCAGCCTACCAAGGTGCCATGGCAGTGGTAAGAATAAATGGTATGGAATCGGAACCTTTTCCAATTGCGAAAGTAGTTAGACAGGGAGATAGCTTAAGTCCCCTTCTATTTATAAACGTAATGGACGAAATCCACAAAATCTGCAAGCGTCGAACTGCATGGACAACAATCGGGAAATGGAATATGAGAACTGTCCTCGTTCAAAGCCTTTTATACGCGGATGACATAGTCCTAATAGCCGACACCAAGACCAAACTACAACAAGCTCTGATAGAATGGGAAGATGAGTTGCTCAGGAAAGGGATGCAAATTAACACCTTCAAGAGTAAAGTGCTGGTTATGACGAGGGAAGAACAGGAAGATGTCCAACTCATCTGCAATGGCGAGACACTTGAGGTAGTGAAGGAATATACCTACTTAGGGACCGTAATTAGTAGCTCGGGTAAGATAGACGCCGAAATATCAAACAGAATAAGTAAGGCGAATCAAGTGTATTACCAGATTACTAATAGCATTATCGGCCACCGAGAAGTAGATAAGAAGACCAAAATGCATGTATATAAGTCTGTTTACCTACCTACACTCACCTACGGCGGAGAAAGCTGGACAACACTGGACAGGCACTCTAGTCGCATAACGGCAGCGGAAATGAGGTTCCTTCGCAGATCTGTTGGGAGAACTAGAAGGGATCGCATTAGAAACGAAAGCATTAGAGAGCAACTAGACGTTACAGAGCTTAAAACCACTCTAGAAAGACGGCAACTCCAGTGGTTTGGTCATGTCTGCCGGATGAACGAGGACACGAATCCAATAAAGGTATTAGAGGCTCGACCCACAGGAAAGAGACCACGCGGACGTCCCAGAATTACGTACCAAGAATATATCCAAAGAATTGGAAGTAAAAGAGGCAAATCGCTCAATGAGATGAAGCGGCTAAGCAGGGACCGGGAGGAGTGGTTACGCTGGATTGAGGCTCCTAATGGCATAAGAGGAAGAAAAAGAAGAAGAAGAAGAAGAAGAACATACCTAAGTGGCGTGTAGTACAAGCGTCAGCCAACTGAATACCTCAAAATTTTGAACGTTAAGAACAAAACAATGTTGCCACTGTATTGGTATGACGGATACTAAGATATAATTATAACGGTTAAACTTACTGATAAACGTATTGGTTAAAGATTAAAAAAGGACTAATTGAATAATAATGTAACTATAATAAACCAAAGGTGATGCGTTAAAAATCGTAGCATAGTGGCAAAATTAAAATGAAAATGAAAATTGGCGGGAATTACATTATATTTTTTACCATTTATTTCATTATATCTTAATTAAATATGTCTTAATTATATCTTAAATCATTTTTATTCCTTATATTATCAAATTATCTTGAGATACTTTTCATACTCCTAAATCTTCATTCTAGTGTTATTATAATTGTATTTTTAATGTATTTTATTATATCTTTCTTTTCATTCATTTTATTTATCTTTCTTTCTATATTTTATGTATCTATATTTCCGCTATAATTTTAAATATCTTTTTTGTCATACCGAAACTTCGGCACACATAATAATAATTTTTTTCTTATTTGTGTGTTTATTCATTGACCGCACCCCCAACCCAGATTCTTCTAAATAATATAAATAATAATGTGATTGTGCATAAGATTTTTTTTCATATTAGAAACTTATATTTTATATAATGTATATTAAAAAAAAATTTCTGGCTGATTTCAAAAATGTGAATTAAAAATAACATGAAATTTTTCAATGCTTTTTCTAACTTAAACAATGATGTGTGTTTTATTCTATTCTTCGCCAAATATTGTTTAAACTTCTATGCTCAAGTATGATACTTCAATTAGATCTTCACTTCTATGGTCTCCTTTGTTCTTTAGCAATCCCTTTTGCACGATAACATTTAGAGTTACATTTTTTTTTCATTAAATCTTCATGGTTCATTGATTTCTAAAATAAATCAACCTGAAGTATAGTACTTTTTTGAAATTAGATGTATTGTTCTTAATTTTTAGGTTTATTTGATATCCAAGGAATTCTTGGATTCCTTTCGTGTGCAGTTTCTTGGATGCTTGACTTCCACCTCTATGGGGGCATACTTAAGAGCAGGATCAGTGATTAGTTATTGTCTCTTTATCCAGATGTTGCAAGTCCGAACAATGAATTATCCAATAGACAATCTTGGGAAGTGTCAAAACAGAAACCATTTGCGGATAGTCCACCTGGTTAGTGGTTCCAGAGGCCGAAAGTTATCCCAGAAGGAAATAATGATAAAGGGTAGGGGAAGAGAGATATAATTAAAACTCATCTTGCTACTAATGAGCAAAGCAGAGATGCTAAGGACCTGCTATATAGCTACAGGGAAATACCGTTAGTGCTAGGGAGAAGGGCTTTTAGGACAGAATGTATTAGAGAGGCAGCATTCGTTATGTTCAAGGTGAAGATTAGTTTAACTTAGCACATCCTACTGACCAACCCTTGTTCACTGGACCCTTTGCCGACAGAGAGCAATGGCTTGCTCCACCTCTTTCCTCCATATATCTCAACTTGTGCCATCGTAATAGAAGGCCTCTAATGACTGTTTATTACAGTATTCTTGGTGCTAATTACGTCAACATTCAGTTAGCGATTTCAGTACTTTTCTAAGGCTGGTGTACTATTTGTTGATCATCCTTATGATCAAGTTGAATTGCTTATTTGTCCTAAACAATTTTTTTTTTGTTCATTGAGTGGGCCCTGATAGCGTCTTTGAAAACATGGTTCACACTAACAATGGGATTAAAATTTCTGTCAAGATAAAATTCAGTGTACCAAGCCAGGATTCGAACCGGATAAAACTTTCATCCTTTCTTTCGCCAAATTTTATGAAAAACAAAATTTAAAATTTTGTATTCTCATATGCCCTACATCATAGTGTTACTTTGATAATCGTTGATAAGCTAATCTGGTGAAAGAATCGGTCTTCCGAAGAGAAGTCATAGACCTTTATTGTAGGCAATATGTAAGATCCCCAAGGATATTTAAGATTAGTTAATTTGATAGAGATTGTTTATTTAGTTCAGGGCGTAGCAATGCATATGAATGTTCAATAGAATTCTGAAACTGTCAAGGAGAAATATGTTACATAGACGTATCAGGACAGATCTTATTCGAATTACTTTAGTGCTTCTTATGAACAAAAAACCAACTAAAATGTCGGTTAGACAATATCTCAACAATTGTATATATACTCATTGTGGGGCGCATTGAAGTACCTGATACGCTATTAGCATGTGTATATTGACGATAAATCGTCTATTACACTGCCTTAAATTCGATTTGTCACCAAATTCGTACCAATTATTCTTCTCTGTCGAGGAATTCTTTAAAGAAAAATGCAATAAAGTTCTTCGGCTCAACGAAATTTCTTTACAACTGCTTTTCAATTGCATTTCACCCCACTAATCCTCTTCATTGACAGAATACAATAGCTAATTGATGCATATTTAATATATAGCTCTAGAATAAGGATCATCTTCCAATGCGATTTCATTCAACATATCCGTAATGTATCATAAGGTACAGAAGGAGGAAGAGAATATGAATTCATATCTCACAATAAAACTAGGATATTTGGAAAAAAATATGGATTGCTATAAAAGTTGACATATAAAACCAAAAAATCTTGGTACCATTTTCAACTACTATTAAAATTTATAATGAATTATACACTAGACGAGAGTTAAGCAGAAAAGTCTAGGATGGAAGACAGAAAATAAATCCGTATATGTTAATTTAAGGTCCATACAGGTCATAACCACTGTATTTATTGTGAATATTTATATTAATCATTGGAATCCTTTATTGTTATTCATCAAAGGTGTCAGTTTTTTCATTAATATAATTTTTTAATTAAACCTCTATTTTTTGACAAGGATTTTGCAACTTAATCTGTCAAATTATGACAGACAGATACAGGCTTCAACCCTTTGCCAGATAGGAGGAACGTCAAGACAGGTCCGAAACGCCGGCTATTAACGGATCATTACACAGTAGGCCGCGTCGATCCTCGGCAGGGCAGGTGGAGCGACAATTATAAGGGCAGCCGACGCAGATGCGGTGGAGACAGCTGCTGTGTCATTTGATATCTATCCTAATTGACTTACACCTGCAGGGATTACCCTTCCAAATGTCAACTCATGGTCATCTCTGCGCCTCTCCAACATGTGTTTGTTTTTGTTTCCTTTTGTTCCCTCGAACTGTGTACAGCTTGTATTTCATTATCATGTGAAACCATTTCCATAGCAGAATATTTTAGGGAAATTATTCTTAATCCAGCATTAGCTGATCGGAATTCGTTTAGATACTGTTTTTCGACATTTGATGCCCCGCAATCAAAGGTAACAAAACTGAAAACTACTTTAATTCAAGTTTAATTCAAAGATACTTCGAAAATAAGCTTCATTAAATTAATTTTATTTTAATTAAATTGCCTTTTGACTAAATTATCATTTTGACAAAATTAAATTGACTTTAATTGACCCACTATATCCTAATGGTTACAGACTTTAAACGTTGAAAGACCATTTAATGAATAACACATTGTTACTTTTCAAATAATAATATTAATAATAAGAAAAGAAAGTTTATTGCTACCATCAATGAAAAGAAATGTTATTACGCCTTATTTCGATTCCTTTTTATTTTGGCTTATTTATAAGCTGTTAACGTAAACAGGTCTTGTTCAGCTATAAGTACAAATTATTTATACTGTGTCATATATATTTGCACATCCGTATACTAAACTATTACCACCACTGAAGAATAAAAATCATCATCGATTTCGAGACTTGTGTCTGATCTTTTGAGGCCTATCCACTAAATGCTTTGCTACCCCACTTTTCACCACATGTTAGAGAGGCCATTCTTAGACAAAGAGAAGGACAGAGGGATAAACTGTTACGGTAGACCACGACTGAATAAAATGTCGACCCCAAGGAGGGACAGTTAACAAGCTGCAGTTTCCGGGAAAGATGCTAAGTGGTTTACGACTTGGGCACTTCCTTTCCCACCGCCATCTTACAGGACGGAAGGACCTCCTCGGGCAAAGGTAATAAAACCACGCAGTTAGCTTGGTCTCCACTATCAGCTGCCGGCGCACGGTCGGGAGCCTATTCCTCCTATATAGTGCATTTCGGTAGTACGATACAAGATTTTTCTATCGAGAACCTTAGCAATAGCTGGTAAAAATAACCTGAATGGTCTCTATTGTCTTCAGTGCGTTTATGAAATAAATAATAATGTATGGTATTTCAGAAACTATGTACCTCCTCAAAGTATAGCCTAATACTATCAGTAGTAATCATACTCAAAGAACTTGGAGCTTAGATACCGATACTGCCCATAATATTTGTCTGTATGCCTTCCTTAACTGAATCACTTTTAAACCTAAATCCACATACCTGAATCAGATCTAGGTCGCGGTTCTACCTCAATCTATCATTTAGCCGTCTCTTCAACAACTTCACAAATGGATCAGCGACGCTTCATTTAGCCTCCGAACCTCTAGAAAAATCAACTGTCACCCATTATAGCATAACCCTCTCGCTGTATTAAGAGTTTCCATTATAGATCCCTGTTACAGTCTGCACCCATATACGAGAACAGGAAATTATTCCAAATAATGTTTTACTTCAGAGAAATATCGATGACTAATAGTATTATTTAATTAACTAAAGATATTTTAGTATGTCGCCCAAAACTTTGTCACTCAACCTAGCACTTGAAGAGGGCCATCTCATTATTGTCAGTTGGTGGTCCTGAAGATAGAAGGAACTTGAAAAGGAAATAATATTTATTTCCAATTATCTTATTGCTATTGTTAGTTTAAAATACCAGTGAATGTTATTTCATAAAAAGTTTTTATTTATTAATTAAGATGATAGGGCTTCCGTTTATGAATTTATGTTTTGTTTTTTTTTAAATAGGTATTTTAAATACTTATGTATAATGTATTTGAATCGCTTCATGCTAAAAGGGATTTTGTCCAACTATTGGAATAGTGATTCCCATGAAGCGATTCATTTAACTAATTAGAGAACCAATCTCATTTGTTTCAAAAATTGATTAAGTTGTTCATGTATCTTGTGTATGGGGTCAATTCACACCACATAAAGCAGGTCATGAAACCAATGGTCTCAGATTTTAATGATTTTATGATCTACCAAACTTTTTAATAATGCAATATTTTATTTTGATATTTTAAATATCTACTTTTCAAGATATTAATTTGAATTAGGGTTTATGTATTACTTGAAAACCATCATCTGAAAACAAAACTAACGAGTTAATATCACGATTGTTATTGTATGCATTTCTTTTTTCTATTTTTTTTTTGCACGTTTAATTTTCAAATTTTGTTCTTCATTAGGGTGTACGGGTTTCTAATTTCCACCAATTGCAAAAAATAATGCGGAATGTTGTTTCTTATCATAATTATTAGTTAATTTATCTTCAATAAATTATCAAACATGTTCCCGTAAAACTTAGTGAACAAAAATTTGTTTACTCATCGTTATTGGCAGTCAAAAATCCATCAACTTTAATCCATACCCTATTAGTACATATTTTAAGAATTGTTTTTAAAAATTAAATACTTTGGATAATACACCTTTTATCACCACTATATATTATTACGGTAGTATAGATCCTTCTTCCGGCTCTCAGGAGCGATGGATTTTGATGAGTGAGGTATAAAAAAAAAAAGGAGATTTCAGGGAGATGTGACGAATCCTGATTTTGTTTCTTAAAATCTTACTAGGGCTTAAATAAAAGTGATGAAAAAACTGGGAGGTTTCAAAGATTCGACGACTGAGAGTCGGTGTATCGAGATGGGATAAGTTGGGTTTTAATGATTTTGACGCGGGCATAAGGACCATATTTGTTCCACCGAAACATACTGTTCCAGCGTTTTAAAGCTCTAAAATCTACCGTTTTTGAGATAATGCACGATATAGGTCCGCACGGGCCCTATGCCACTTGCTTAGGTGCCGTTGTCATGAATAACTTTATAGCAATTTGAGTCTGTATTCAAAAACTTTTTAATAAGTGGAAAATTATATATTCTTTCTCATGTCTAACCCTAAATATGAATACTATATATAGAAAATGATATAAGTGAGTCTTATTGCTTAACTGATAAACTGAATGGATATTTTCTGATGGGGCAAGCTAACTACTTATGAAGTACAAACTGTTACTTCAACATAGTCATTATAAACGATGTGGCTTCACCAAATGTGAGTGTTAAATAAACTTTCTTGCAAATATTCTATTATTTATACGAATGAACATGCTTCACAAATATCGCTTACAGTTTGAATGTATTAAGGAGAAGATAAATAGACATCTAATGCGAGAGTTCTCGCTGGGGTATATTAGTCTTAAATCTTATTTTAACATTTTGTTTTTTCCTCAAAATATTTATGACTCTGAATTGCACCATTAATAGATTGCTTTAGCTTTAAATAGTTTGATAACTCGAAAAGTATTTATAAATGTCACAATAAAATTTTACATGGTAAACAAAGTAAGGAAAGGGAATAAACAAACAAAAAAATCATAAAAATCTGAGACCATTGGTTTCATTTTAATTTTTGGCTGGATGATCTGAAATGGAATTATCCATATGTTTGAATTATTTACAACCTTAGCGTTTTGAATATGTTTGTATTTATCTATAGCCGTTCGTCTTGATTGTTTCAAAACTTTTTGTATTTTGAAGTGTATTAATGATAGAAATATTTGTATTTCTTTGCTCATTCTTTTGAATATATATTCACATACCGTTCTAGATAGATATTAAACTTGTTAGAGGTGATGAGAGGGGTGGAAGTGGACCTGAGCCCTGGGTGGTGGATCCATCCCGACGACAGGAGGATCGAAGAGCGGTACTAACCGCGAGGCCATGTCCTTGGGATTGGAGATAACAGGAGGATCTAGCTCTTGGGCTAAGTGCACTCTCCTATCCACCGAGACAAATTACACGCCGTTTTGCCGCAAACAGAATGCAAATCTCTTAATGTAAATGCCATTACCACGGTGAGGTGTACCGCCACCTCTTGAGTACCCTCCCGGTATCCACCATCCACCATCCTCATCCTCTGTCGCCTTCGTATTAATTTACATCTGTACTGTTAAAAGCTTAACTTATCTCTAATAGTTGTTCAATCAGTCGAGCTGCCACATTTCGAGGATCGAGTTTGAGAAAACAAATATAATTTGAAATAATTTTATTTATAAGGCTATGATTTTCGTTAAAACCAACTCCATTCTAATCGTAGCTGATGACCCTAACTGCTATAAGTGTTAGATAATAGAACCCAAAGAAGTCATTAAATGTGTATGTATATCGGTGTTCAACTTCGCAGATGTTGTTAGTACCGATTTGGTCATAACAGCACTAAAAGTTGGAAACTGTTGAAAAATGTTTAATCGACATTACATATCTGATTGAAACTAATGTTTTAATATCATCAAAGTAATACATTGTGCAAAAACATCCAAAGAGAATTTAATAAATAAGGAATTACAAAATGTGTTCAAATCATAAATATTTTTTTACTTGAAACTATAAAATTTGCATTTACAACATCTGCAAAATTGACCATGTGCATGTATTTGAAGACAGAGGTGAATGAAGGTGTTATGTTACAAATTTAAAGTTTTGTGAAAATGACAAATGAAGGTTTTTTTAATGTAATTTTTTAAAGGCATTATCTATCCAATGCAGTGAGAAATCGTGGGAGTAACCAAGAATCTTGAGTTGTTAATGCTAGAGATAATGCGCTTAACACTTTCATTCTAAAGAAGAAATCCATTTTCGAAAATTTCATACATATCACCCTAGAAGACTAAATACTATATACTATACTTGACTAAAAACTATGCTTGTATTTAGTCGCCTTCCCTTCATCCACTCATGCCTTTAATGGTTTTGATGTTTAAATTCACACCTGTCTTCATATTGAAAACAACAAGTGATTTTAGTGAATTACTGACAAGATAAACTATAGCCTATGAGACAGTGAGGCATGATGGAGACTAGCAATTATTAATATCTCATCCTTACTTTATTTCAGTAATTATTTCGAAGTTTTTCAGTGAAGCTAATTTTAATAAGAAGGTATAAATATTATCCTTTTGAAGAAATGACGAAGGATATCGTTATTGTGATTATTCCGACACCAATACATTTAATTAGCTCATTATTAGTAGTTTCGAATTTATTTATTTCTGCATTGGAACTTCTGTATAGTTACGGGCGTTATATTAAGACAGCGTGATCATGAAACATATGAAATGTGTGTTACCAACTTCTTTTATGTAAATGTAAATACCAAAATTGAAAACGAGTTAGTATTTTAGTTTTGAAATAATAGTTCTTTGTTTCTAAGCCACTGTTGTTCTCATAGCCTGCTGAAATATTTTTATCAAACAAAGTTGTTAAATACGAAAAACTATTTTCTGTTACTAAACATTATTTTTGAGAGGTTTTGAAAATTTAATTTTTTTTTTTAATTTATTATTTTGTATTAAAGAAATTTCCACCTACGCAGTGGCTTTCCTTCCTTTAAGACCCATTCATGTTGTAGACTGCGATGTTAAATAGTTTTATATTTTTTTTAATTTAAAGTTGTTGAGCTACCTCGACTTCTTCTTCCATCTATTTGCCACTTGAACGCTTCCGCTGTCAATTTCTTTATTTTAAGTCTTTCTTGGACTACATCAACTGCAATTATGTCTCTGTAGTCCGACACGTCCAGTAGTGCGATACGGTGCTGGTACGTACATGAAACGTCCATGTTACCGTATAAGGAGGGTGAAAAGTTGTACTGTTCCAGTCTCTTAATCATTTGTTAAACCTGAATTATTATTCTCCACAGTTAAACATATTTATAATATTTATCATATTATTCTATCGGTTTTGTAGCTTTTAATGTTTCTACTTACAGTTTAATTATGTCTCAACTTGGAGGAAGTGGAAAAAGGTGGCAGTGCAAATGTTGGCCTTCTGTAAATCTGTGGTTTCTATTTTTCTGTATAACCCATTCGGTAATATATAAAATATTTTATATATTTTTTTGTGTTTTTAATTTGAGATGTACACATATGTATGTATATATCTATCATAATAAATATATACATATGAAGTGTCTTCCTATAGGTGCACGTTATAATTTAAATTCCTTTAATCCGACAGACCTCCGTAATCCAACATGCCCTGATTACATTTGTGTCGGATTATAGAGACTTAACTCTACTTTCATCTGCTTTCCTCTTGAACATTGTTTGGCAATTTTACTATTTTTTTCCTGTCTGGACCGCTTTAGAAATTACATCTTAATTTTTTATTTATTTTTTTCAGTTTTTCTTCTCTAATTGTATTTTACATTTTCACTTCTCGAGACTTGGTGATCACCACCCGAAGTTCACTTTTATGACCATAAATCCAACATCTATTAATTATTATATGATTGCCGTTTATAGTCGAGGTTTCTGATTCAAGTAATTATACTCAATATTTACTTGTAAATATTCATATTTCTTATTATGCTCACTCTACTTACTTATTCATATTATTTTTAAGTGTCATATAATTACCATGTTAGAATTAAATTAAATTTATACCAGTCACTTAATTTACATCCGTCACATATTCATATTTCTTATTACGCTTATTATACTGAGTTATTCATATTATTTTTAAACGTCATATAATTACCATTCTCGAATTAAATTTAATTTACTACTAGCATTTTCTGATTTATTATTGAAGTAATGCTGGTTGGGAGTTTATAATTATTTAGATTCCGTTACTATTGAGTCTATTTTCAATCTCCAAAAGTCATAGCTGCGGGGAAATTAAATTTTAAAAAATCTAAATAATGTGTGTTTTTAAATGTATAAATGTTCTATAGAGGTCGAAAAATCAATTATTTGAAGGATAAAATGGATTTCGTGCTCATCGCACTATACTCTCATTTTACACGGTGTATTTATAAACCCTACCTAAACATTTCGTGACAAATGTTCAGTACCGTTAGGTACATATATTTCATTTTAATGTTTCGAACGAGTAGAGGCTGGGTATCGATATATGTAGTCTCCGCTCGTTGTACCTTTTGAACGGTCTCTTCCCGAGCTAAAATCGGTAGTACCATATTTTACGCAAATTGTTCCAGTAATTTATATTTTCTGTTTTCCTCCAGTACGAAATGAAATATGGCTACAACAAATAAATATAAATTAATGCAATGAATAGCATTAAGCATAAATCCTGAGGCCCTAGGGTTTGGTTATCGCTGTATTAATCACCAGTGATAAATCTTTTTTATTCGCCGAGTCAGGTCGTCTGTATATTTTGTCTCATGATATATTCTTCGAGCCTTGGAATCCGATTTTTTTTAAAAATACAGGAATTTGTGTATGCAGTAGCCGTTGGCACTTTTTCCAAATATTTACACGAACATATCTTTTTTCCTCCTCTAACTATAGATCCATATAAATTACTGGGCTTGTCCATTTAGCCTAAGTATTTTTATTATATACTGATAGATGATTTGTTTAATATACCTGGTTTATGTATTAATATTTTATCTCCCTTATTTAATTGTTTTATGTAGTGTTAATGTAGTTACCTCCTGGAAGCTACCTACAGTTTCGTTTGTATAATATTATGCGGTGATTGAGGTATTATTTTAAGAATATACTAATAATCGTGGTCTTTAATTAAATCTAATCTCGATTATCCGAAGTAACGGAGAAGAAGGTCCACGGATAATCAAAAACAGGATTTAAGAAAGATGATAATGTACAACAATAATAAATTTATATTTACCAGAAAACTATGTGTACATATATAAAAAATATTAATGCAAAATATATGTTATTTACAACGTGAATACATACATGTAACAACAGATGTTCAGATAATAAAATCTTTACCACCAACACGATTTATAATTTCATTTTTTTTTTTCAAGAGATAAAACATTATGTACGCTTTCGTTTTGCCGACATTTTCGGCGATTCGACATTTTCGTAACTTTACGAAACGTAAACATTAGAAAGAGGATTTTTTAAAAGAAAATTACTTCTTCGAAATGATGACGATTCATTTATTCCTCCATCCTGCAGGTAGATTTAAATTGTATTATAATAACCAGATGTATCGCTAGAAAGTAAATAAAAAACATTAATAAAAAAGAGAGAGAAATCCCTGATTAAGAAAGTATCCGGATAATCGAGGTTCTACTGTACTTGCAAAATGTAACAGAAAACTATATATTGTTCTGTATTCTGTATTGCTTAAGGATACTCAACTTATGCAATGCCAAGGCAGTTTTGTATGGAAATTATAGCTTTATCTAGAATTATATTGTATTTAAACAAAATGCGAAATATATATCTTGTAATTAGAAAGTAAAATTTATGTTTAAAGTTAGGTTCATTATGTCAAAAACTTCCAGTTACTCCTTGAGTTTAGTTTTTCCTATTTGATCAGATATCTACGCCATTACCAATTATGACCCGTTATCATCATTAACCAAATTACTGATCCTCATTAATCCCTCCGTATTCATAGGAACATCCTTTCCTATATCTTAATTTTTTCTCCTAAATACGTCGCACGCTAGGGGCTAGACATCTGCCCCCGGGGCGAAGCAACCCCATCGATTACAGCCAATTATTTAATAATCATCCATCCCCTATTTTACATCGCCTGGGGACCAAATTACAGCTTCGTCTCCTTATCTGTCTCATTATCTCTCATTATAGATTCCCTATCGGCAAATATCCCTACCTCCCTGTTCGCAGCTCTTAGGTCTTTTTATATGACTTCTTATAGTCACCACTAGCGCTCTTTTGATCTCCTAGAGAATTTTTTATTACATAGAAAGCTAGGGGGAGGGAGAAGGTATGCATAGATAAAACGGATAGATATCTAGATGAAACTAGAAGACTATCTGATGTGGACACCGCATGGATTCCTTATACGCCTATTAAACTATAAATCGGTAGCTCAAAAAGTAATTCTGAATTTGGTTACTAGTTTCCGATGATAGGAGTATCTCAAAAACGACAATCGGCCTCGCGACATCTATTTATTGACAATCACATACCCAAGCTCTTATTTCTAGAGGTCTCATTCCGTTAGTATATGTCATTTTCTTTCAGTAGCTAACAAGTTCCTAAGAGATTTCTTCGTGTTCCATGGCAACGTTAGAACTGCCTATATCACTAGATAAAGCATTGGAAATCGACGTTTACGACATTTTATGCGGAAGAACTCGCTTAACTTATACCTTATTCTCCTGCTGCAGACTTGTTCAGGTCACATATAGGGAGGAAAACAAATATTTTTCACTCAATTTTAAAATTTAAAACAAGTAATAAAATTGTTTAATTAGAGTGGAAAAACCGCGCTAGTAAGCTTTATCACCGAACTATATGATCTCTGTATTAAGTGTTAATATAACTTTTGATGTAAGTTTATTATGACCTTCAAGTAAGTACCTCTTTCGGCTCACTAATTTCAACCAAAGTCTAATATATTATTTATATTCATATTAAAGTCTTAATTACCAAATTTGAGATGTTTTACATAATATTTAAACATACTTTTTGATAAAAGTCTAATATGATCTTCAAGTAAAGTACCTCTTCAGGTTTGCCAATTTTTACCAAAATTTATTATGTTATTTCTATTAATATGTAAGACTTATATACCAAGTTTGAGAAGCTCTGCATTATATTTTAGTTTTATGTTTAATGAAAATCAATAACAACCTTTTAGTAAAGTACCACTTCCGGTAATCATGTAGTGTCCAGAAAGGAAGATTCACAACCAGATTTTACAGTAATCCCAAATACAAAATTTTAACTTTTTAGTGCTAACCGTTTATGAGTTATGTGATATACTTATGAACGAACGTGCGTACAGACGTCACGACGAAACTAGTCAAAATGGATTCAGGGATGGTTAAAATGGATATTTCTGTTGAAATTTGAAAATCGAAAATTTTCGCGATTGCAATGCTTCCTTTACTGCGTGGTAGGGAGTAATAAACACAATGTTTAAATTGACTTGATATTGTTTAATATCATTGCTAGGGAAATCCTAAAAGCGTGTTAATACTTAAGGATAGTGCCTTTATAAGGCGCAAAGTAAATTTTATAATTCATTCCTTTCTTCCGTCGAATACATGCGTAAACCTTCGTGTTATTAATTATAACTTTATGAAAAAGAGGGTGTAGCTTCGGAGTTAGGGCTGTGAATTCCTTAATCCGGACCCTAATTCGAATCTTATATTTATTTAATTTCTCTTATATCAGCCGTAGATTTAATCTAAGGGGGGAAACCTTCCTGGTGCTTTGTCTTCCACTTGGTTGGGAGAACTTGTATCAAAGACCTTCGGAGGAGGTGGAGGTTACATTTTATGTCGTATACCTATATAATATATATATATATATATATATATATATATATATATATATATATATATATATATATATATATATATATATATATATATATATATATATGGTGAGATGAAATTCGGTATGTAGGGTTGTTCTCTAAGCAGAAGAATACCATTAAAGTGGGGGTGAATTTTGGTACGTTTACCCATTTTTTTTTTTAATTTTTGGAATCTCCAAAGCCTCTCCAAATTGTGTTGGAAATATGTATGTAAATTGAGTTGGTGTTTACAGAAGTGGCTTTTGGGGGTCTCAACTGGTTTGCTCGCACCCGCGCCATTTTGATGTTTTATTTGGTATTTTAGTAAAAATACAACCTTAGTGATGATATTCTACTGCTCGCGCTTTTTTTTTTGTCAAATAACAGTTTTGTATTATATCATGATTTTGTTGTTCAGTTTCTGAATCAGTCGTTTATATATGAAAGGGTTTCGATATTGTAGATGTTATTGTTTTAAATTGATCTTGGAAACCTTGACTGACAAATGATTCTATTTGACTTATTAAATCTGTGGGCTTTCTTCAACCTTCATTTGTGTCTAATTTTCCAATAGAGACAGTAATTTTAGAGCGCTTGCTAAAGGCTGAGGGCCGCTGAGCGCTTGTTACGGAGCGATCTAGTTTCAATTTCAACATGGGCCAGCTAATATATATTTCTTTTTTATATCGCGCTACATGGAAATTCTTACTACGTTTTGATTAGGGTGGGAATCTCATATAGCCGATTGAAGTTAACGAAATGGACCAGTACCTACATTATTGATATTTTTTATCTTTCCGGTTTGCTTGGCAATCTACAAAAAATCCCTTCCCCTTGCAGGTATCTAAAATAGTAACACCCATACGATAGCTGCTATAACTACAACTAAATAGGCTGAGGGTAAGACAATCTGATCCGTTCTGTTAATCAGGGCGGGGACATATGCTCAGTTACCACGTTAATTGCTCCTTAGCTCCCAACCCCAGATGATATATCTGCCGGAAGATTTACAGCTTCGGGTCCCCTCTTCTCAATTTCTCATCGCTTTAAATATACTTCTTCTTCTCGGTTCTCCTGTTATATCTGTTTCCGCTGTCACAGTCTTCTCCCCGGCTTTATGTTAGCCCTATATCTTCGGCCTTCCTCTGGTGCCAGTCCTCCCTGACAGTCAACGACAAACACGCTCCCTGTAGGTCGTATTTCACCTGGCCTAGGCTGAACATTATTACCTTCTGTACCCTATTATGTTAAAGAATGGGAAAATATACACTGTTAGTCTAAGATCGATTGATTTCGAATCTTATTAATAATTTGTCATTTTACTTAGATAATATTAAAATATGCCCAGTATTGTTTGGGGCTACTGCTTGGGGAGCGCATATTCGGTTTCCATTTCCCTCTTCGCTTTTATTACAAAGAAGTAATGTCACAGACCGAGTTTATTTAGCTAATAAAAAATATTGACCCATTAGAGAAAACCGTTTATAAATTTAAAATAATATGGTATTACTCCGACTGATATCAATGTCATTTTACTTCGTCATCATTCTTTGTTCATTTAAAGAGTAGTTATAATACATCAAATAATTCACCGTTTTATAATAGAAATATATATTTTTTTCTCAATAGTTCGATATTATATTTATTATCCAACAGTCTATTATATATATATATATATATATATATATATATATATATATATATATATATATATATATATATATATATATATATAAATATATCAAATTTATCGCATAAATGTTCTATGTGCCCATGTAAGAATTAATTGAATAAAGAGTTTATAATATTAAATAAATCATGTTTTTTTTTTCTTTAGACTGCTCTTCATTGGGCCGCAAAACACGGCAATGAAGACCTCATAAAGTTGATAGCTGGAACACACAATGCCAACGTCAACGCAAGAACGGTGAGTAATTTTTGTCATTTAATAAGACCCATCCAATAGTACTTTTTAATTTTAGCTATTATTGTAATTGTAAATATATATAGTATATAGTACTTAGCAGTATTGCTGTTTGGGCCAATTTCTCCCGTTTTTCCCTCTAGCGAAGAAGGGTCTGCAGTAAAGAAACTTTTCTCTCTCAGAGGAAAGTATATATAATACAATACGTCGCATCGAAAATGGTGCTAGTGATGCCTGAACATGTTACATTTTGTTTGCGATATGATTATAATTAATAGAATAAAGGTGGATATGTCACTTTATGGTCGGACGTAGTGATTTCCTTGCGCTATTCAATATGCATTCAGCAAGATTTGCTGCAACTTAGGCTTGATATATAATGTAATTTTAGCAAAAGTAGACCTTTCCATTACAATCTTTTTTTTTTTTTTTTTAACGAATTTGAAATGTAACTTTTTGGTGTGCACCTCAACAATTATAGATTGGTTATTATTATTTTATTTCTTCCTCTCGGATTTCTGGATTAAATTCTACCGAATTGTGAATAAACAATCTAGGACGATTCCACGTATTTATTATTATTTATATTTATAATATTAGTTATAATAGTTAATATTATTATTCATAATTTAAAATTTATCATGAGTTCAAAATTTTTTTTTGACCAGAGATTGGATTATCCTTTTTTTTTTTATTAAATTGGATATATTCAGAGCCATTTGATCATTATTTTACTGCATTCCCTTATAGCAGTGTATGTATATTGATGTGGTTATGTCGATATATGGAACGAGCCATGTGGTTATGTCGATATATGGAACGAGCCAAAATTTCAATGAGATAGTTATGGATGATTACGAGAGAAACACTTTTAATTTAGATATA
Organism: Rhaphigaster nebulosa; assembly: GCA_948150685.1. NCBI lineage: Eukaryota > Metazoa > Arthropoda > Insecta > Hemiptera > Pentatomidae > Rhaphigaster > Rhaphigaster nebulosa. The sequence goes on from OX411306.1 coordinate 132,118,458, forward strand.
CTAAACAGGTGCTTGGACCGAAATGTGTTGAACATGTATTTAAGCTGGCAGAGAACTCTTCGCTGTATTATCCCAACAGCCATTCATCCTTTTTAGAATCTTATCTCGCCTTGTAATATTATCATCAATAATGCTGCTATGAGGAGCGCACAACTGCACGCAACCATACCAGTCTAAGCTTATTAAATTGCCGTCAGTTTCCCCTTAGAGGTATACGGTTTAATCTGTACATATTACATACATATTAAATTAATAAATATATATAAATTATATAAGCTGAAATTTTTAATGGTGGTTCCCCTTATGCTCCAGATATGCAATAAGGTTGGGATTGAAAAAAATTGTACTCTAAGTGATTAAAAAAACTTATTTCTGAAACATAAAAAAAAAAAACTTATTTCTAAAACCTAAAAACACGGGGTTTTCACTTTTTACAGGCGAAAGCTTCATCCACGGATGTTTAAATCGGATTTATTGTTGTAAATATGTTACGACTGTTTACAATGGTTATGTTTAGAAGCTAAAGTATGTATGCATCATTTAATTATAGCATGTATTAATTACATCTTGCTGTATCGTAATCTTTTTAACCAATTTTTGTTAATATCAACGCTAAGATAGAGACAGAAAGGTTTAACTTTATAAGATTCAACTAGAGCAAGTGGAAAATTATGTTCATCTGAAAAATGGTGTGCGTAAGAAGGATGGTAAGGTTTCGGATATTGGACAGATATTTTATTACCATACTGTTTTACTGGTGAGTCTCGTTATATGCATGACATATTATGTTGTCACGTGTATTTGTAAACGAAATGGTCTGAAATTAGAAATTCTTTAAAAGACGGACAAAAGCCTTATGGCAGATACGATATAATATCTCGAGTGTTTCATTTGAAAATTAAAAAAAAGTATGCATATTTTGCATTATGCATAACTACTGGCTCCATTTTCAGTCCAATTAGGTGTTGCATACTTATTGTGGAGTTGCAGGGGCGAGGCTTGTCTGATGCACACCCAATATGTAACAAAATTATTAAATGCACTGCAGTTATCCATAAACGTATTAAATTAAAACGACATGGCACAAATGAAATATTCTCGAGTGAAGCCGCGGGCAATAGCTAGATAATATATAATCATAAACGTCGTTAATAGTTCAAATATTACTTCCTGGTAATCCCATATTTTACCCCGAGAGGATCATCAAAGTTCAACATTCAGTAGCTTGTTAATTGTTTGTTTATTGAGTTTAACGACCTAATGTACAGGTAATCAACCTATTCTAGACAGCTGGTCGAGAATGTCGAGATGCATTCGGCGTAAAAATCAACCCCAGCCGGATAGCCTTATTTCCAGTTATACCTAAGTGTACTATTAGTGAAATCTGATATTATTATTAATATGAATTTTTTTTTTGCTCCTTTATTTATGAATCCGCAATTTTCAAATTAAATTTCACTTTTAGAATAAATTTAACCATTGTCTAGAAGTATAACGGGATTTCGAGTCTTGCCTAGTGCTTTAAAAACATTAGTGATTTTTTCCACTAATAAATTCAGGCAAAAGACAGATATTTGTTGTCGCTGTGAAGGTTCCTATCCAGGTGATGTGATCGCTATTCCTCAACGCCAATATCCTCATATCCTGGATTCCTCTGTCATCAGTGACATTCCGGTATTAAACCGACCATGTCTTCTGGCTTTAATGATGGTCAATGCAAATGCCTCACTTCCATCTTGTTCCAGATGAGGGTCTTCCTCCTTAATGTTCGCCGATCATTAGATTCCGAACCTATGTCGGATGAAATGGCCAAAGATGGTATTATGATGATTGTCGGAAAGTATTTCATCGCTTCACTCTTTGCTGATAACGTATAAACTTAATCTAATCTTAATCCAACGGACGTCAACTGACGTATAAACTTTACGAACCTTTTTTGGCAAACTATCCTAGCGGTCAGCATGTAGTCCATAGATAAATATTATTATTTTGTATTATTTATACTTTATGTAATCATTTTTTTTTATGATATAAATGGACGATGCCACACAGGATGCCACGGGTCTCTGAAATACTGATAAACAACAAACCAGTCGTAACATCATGCTGCGGTTTATCCATAAAACTGTTGGTTATTAATATGTTGTCTTGTAGCCGATTTATTATCTCGTTACTTCCGCAACTGATGTTTCTCAACTTTGGTTGTAGTAGTATTTTCAATGAGGTAGCTAAGTTTCAACTATTAACCATTTAAAATAAAAATAAAAAAAAAAAAACATGTTTCTAATCTGCCGCTAGTCATGAGGAAGAAGTGTTATAAGAAGACAGTTAACTAAAATTGGTCCTCCTTATCTTTACATATAATCTTTTGATTTCGGTAGAGGTTGTGGACCGATTTATTATATATGCAAAAGAACCTGTATTATGATAATCTGGATGCTTGGCGGATGGCAAAAGGCTGCCCGTCGTCGCATATTTAGGCCACTTCCCACATTTTTTCACCGATAGCCGAACATTTTTTTACCTCGGGTGTAATTTATAAGACCGGGGGGGTAGTTGGTGGTTATAGATAAATACCTATAATGCTAGGACAATTTAGTTCTGGAAGTAGGTGAGACAATTAAACCGATTGGTCCCTTAGTACCACGCTCATTCTCTTAATAATCCTAATTGGAGGGAAAGTTGAAAAATGACATGTACTCATCCATTACAAACTACCTACATAGAAAAATAACCACCGGTTAACTGCACATTAATTTGTAAACCACCAAAGTTATTATTACTCATTTTTTTTTATTATATTATTTATAGCTTAATTTTTAATAATTGTCTTCTATTCTTGTTTTGTTTCATTTGCTGATCTGGCACTACGGAACTACAGAATGGGGTAAGTCCTTATACTACATTTAATTGTGAATAGATTTCTTAATTTTATATAACGATTATTCTTAATTTTATATAACATTTTTTTTTATATTTAAATGTAAAAAGGTTAAAGAGTGATCTGATCTACTTCTCTATCATACAGTAAAATTTATTACTGGAAATGGTTGGGAGTGCGGTCAGAAATGAAATAAGCAGTAAGGTGATATACTACTGTATTGTGTGTTGGCGTTTCATCTTAAGTTGTTGGCCTTCATCAGGGCTTAGCAAAATAACAGACAATGAGAGATTGAAATTAACTTATTAACTATTTAGATTATCTATAGGCGGTGGCTTCTTGCTTCTACACCCCCTCTTTTGTAGGGAATTGGTTATCTTCTCTGTTTCCCTTTTTTATCCCAGGGCGGGCTATTCAATTTACTCTTGTTTGATTTTGATTGAAATAATTAAATTAATAAATACAGTATGATAATTAACGGATACAGCAATAACCATTTTAACTTATGATATATGTTTCTTTCAATTTCGCTTATTTAAAGCGCTACCGTCTAATATACCACGAACATCTAAACTAGACAACGTAAAGGTGAGCTTTCAGCCTGATATTGAGGGGATACGGTAGGCCACAAGGCATTCAAATGCATAATACAAAGCTGAGAAAGCTGCATCCGGCAAATCTGATTGACGTTAGGACGAGAGCACCAATTCCAGTAGACTAGATAATGAGGAAATCAGTGAGCCAAGGGGGCGGACCTGAGGGCGAGGATGAGAGGTTAATGTAAATCAGGTCCTGTCGGTGGGGTCAGGCCGAGCTCTCGGGAAACGGCGATATCTCCTACTATAATACATCTTGATCATCATAATGATTTCCGCTTGGAGACATTGGTTTCTTCAGCTTCCATTTAATATTTTTATGAGCTTAATTAAAGAGCAAAATAACATCAAATAACAGGGATTGATTGAAAAGTACTTGAGGAGCTCTGGATTAAGTTAATGACGAGGGAACAGATGATAGATTAATGATAAAAAAATCGAATAAATAAAGCGTTAAATTCCAAAACCAGCTATTTTTCGTTTATTATTTTCAATTTGTAATCGACCAAAAACATATAATTTAGCCCTTCTCGTAATATGATGTTAGATGTTTCAATATTTCAAGATATTTACGTATAATGCAAAAATTGGAATAACTAAAAATCTGTATGTCTGTCGTCCACCGTCCGCTGCTTTCCTCTATGACTGCCGATTTTTTTGAGATGTGGCTCCATAATTGCAGGTTACCCTTAAAGAAATTCGGCATTAACATCCATCATTTCGTTTCAAAATGGTGGTAGATTAGAGATTTCACGCTATATAAATTCTCTTTAAATTTCGTTTCAAAATGGTGGTAGATTAGAGATTTCACGCTATATAAATTCACGCTAAATAAAATATAAATTCATCCACAAAAAAAAAAAAAAAAATCAACGAAATCGGACCAGTGTTACTAGTGATAGAGAATATTGAACTTTTTACACGTGTTTTATAAAGTATTCTGTGTCTGTTTCTTTGGAATATGATTCACCTTTGTTTAATTATTTTATAATTCAAAAACTTTACATCTCGCGGCACATTTTAGATGCTCATTTTATTGATAATTTAATTGTCTGCAATGTTAAAATAAAAAAAAATCTTAATCGGACTAATATTAAAGAAGGCACAGCTAACAATTTTTGTATTCGACTTAAACCCAAAGTAGTAAGGAAAGTCGTGTGAATGGACTCACCAGATGTTTTTATATATAACTACTTAGAAATTATAAATTGCAGTGTTTTGTAAATTTTTCACAGCTGCCTGTTAAAGAATCTAGATTGGTGTTATCAGTGCTCAGATGATGTTATCTTATTTTTGTATTAATTTTTTATCACTGCCACTTAGACACTTGTACATACATAGCAAAAAAAAATTCAAGAAAAAAAAAGCATTTACATTTATCTGGTAGCTAAACTCTTCTTGGAGTTAGCTGGTTTTCGATCACCATTAAAAGAATATATATGTAATTTTGTAATATTTAACCGCATATGTGTTTATTATAATTAATTTTTTCATTATTTTTCGAAGAAGGTAGGTATCAAAACAGCATCAATAAATCATACAATAACAATTTTTTTTTTCATTTAAAGCATGATGTAAAACTTTCTTAATTATCACAGTTTCAACACAGTGCTTTTAGTTTACAATACCAAAGTAAGTTATACTATAATGTTATACAGATAACTTAATACAATTTATTAGAATTGTAAACATTAAACATTAATAATGTCAAATTGTAAACACTGAATAACCTCACGCATTGAGGAAGACTAGCTGGGATCTGTCCTGGCAGAGCGCTCGACATTTTTACAGAACCATTTTCTATGTGATTTAACTGCTTTTAGAAGAAATCATTTTACCACATAATAAACACTAGATTGTTTGTTAGAGTACTAACATAGGTTCTTAAACTGTGGTCTGCGGAACCCTAGGGGTCCACGTAGCAATTAGTGCCGCTCGGCGAAACAATTTTTACATTTACTTTACATCCCTCATCATTTTGCTTTTATTCAAATGACTCATTTAATAAAAATCCTACATGGTCAAGACTTTTTGTGTTTGTTTTTGATTAGCTAGTTAGTTACATAAACAAACAATAATTAATATATTAGTTAATATTTAAAAAAAATTAAATGCCTAGGGTTGGGATGGGGTCCAATAGAGGGTCTTAGGACTACATTAGGTTAATCAGAGTTCCAATTACAGAGTACAAAAATTCTAAAAAAAAAAAAATAAATAAAAATTATCTGTATCAGTAATGAAAATTTAGATATTACAAAATTATTAGGTAACAATGTCATGTTCCTCGTCATTAAAAAAAAGCCATGTTTGATTTATTTATTAATTGTTAATATTTGTGTTCATACTTCCTTGCACGCAGTAAAGGAAGTACTTTAATCGAGAAAATTCGAAAATGAATCTCCCTTTTTGGTCCTTACATGATCACCGGAAGTAGTACTTTACTTGAAGGTTATAATAAACTTTCATAAAAAATTATATTAAAATATAATACAAAATATCTCAAATTTGGAATATAACATATAAATATATAAAAAATATATTATTTATATATATATATATATAAAAAAATATAATTTTTATATTAATATAAATAACAAATTAGATTTCGGTTAAAATTAGCTTGCCGGAAGCTACTTTACTTAAAGGCCCATAATAAACTTTCATCAAAAATTATATTAAAAATAATGCAAAAATCTCACATTCAGTTTAAAAGACTTGTTTTATCAATATAAATAATATCCTAGATTTTGGTAAAAATTGAATGACCGGAAGTGATGTTTTAACTGAAACTGGTTTTTTTTTTTTAAGTCTTTGGAATAGGAATACGAATCGTGCTAAAAATCACAAATCGAAATTTTCATGGACAAGCACGTTTCAAGGTACGGAATGATAATGGTGCATGTGTGTGTGAGGATGTCTATAGATGGGCCGTTGTGTCGTTTTTGATATACTGCTATCTTCCGATACTAGTAACCAAATTCAGGATAACTTTCTGAGCCACCGATTTATAAATTATAGTTTAATAGGCGTACAAGGAAATCATGTGGTGTCCACATCAGATATTTTTCTTATCGTATCTATCTTAATTTTATTATGTGATAATTGGATATTTTTGAAATCAAATATTCATGATAATAACCTGAAATAAATTTTGATTCGACTCGATTTTTCAGTTTTAAAATAAAAACTTCCAGTTTTTAAACATAAATTTCCCGCCACAAATATTATTTATTCATGGTATTTATGTGATAATATTCTATATTTATGATATGTTTATTGATTATAAAGTTATAAAAAGTAAGTAAACCGGCCCAAGGAGAGCCTTAGTAGGGATGGTCAAAGCATTCTTCAGGGAGTGCCGATGTTAGCTAATATGTCAACAACGACAACAATTTTTTTGATTTCCTCCAGCAGACGACGAACGTAATAATTCAGGACTCTTACTCCAACAGGATGGCCACAAAGGTGGCAAACACATTTATGCAGTCTTAGAATTGAATAAGGACAACTAACTGGACTGACACAATCCTACTTGTGAGTCCCATCACTAGAAATTGACTATTTCCATAAAATCCTATTTCCTTAAATTCCCTCAACAAATCGCCTACAGCTCCTGAATGTCAATCTCACTGAATGACATCTCACGGGGCTTTGAAATACAAAAAAAAAATGTATAATATGAGCTGAATGGATGCTCAAATGATATCTCAAATAAACTAAAGTATCTAATTAGACTAATTAATATCTAATCAATAATAATATCTAATTAATAAACTAAACGTAACAATTAGACCGGCGTGTTACTTTTTCGACCCACTTTGATAAAAAATTAAAATCCGTTCGTGCTAAATCAAATAGGTTTAATCACTTGTTAGGTTCAAGGAATGTTCGGCTGAAATTGATTATTTATAAAAACATAATTAGGCCATCTCTACTCTAAGGTGCGCCTATATTCAAGAATTTAGCAAAAACAACATTTAAACGCTTGGAATCGTTCCAGAATGGTAAGTAAACTTAGAAAAATTGTAAAAGGAACTATACTCCAGAAATTCTTGACGAGGTACTGATATTAAAAATTTGAGAAATGATCGATTTACAGCATACAAATTTCTTCGATAGCTTATAACTATCGGGGAATGAAATATTTAATAAAATCTTACAAAGCTCAGCTCCCCAACGATGGTATAACGAAAACATAATGTTTATTTATTTATTCCACTTCATTTCAGTCAAAAACATGAGAAACAGATAACAGCAAACAATAACTGCAGAAACTTAATTAAATACAATGGCAATGAAGATAGTAATAACCCGTATTTTGTAAGGTTAATGAGGCTTTTAACCCCCCAAAATACATAGTTACCTAATAAATTGAAATTATAAACTTTTTATTTTTTCCTCACCTCCCCTTACAAAAAAAGAAGAAAAATAAGTAGCAAAAGTTAATTAACTTTTTTTCTATCCCCTTTGTCTCTTCTTTTGTTATGCTTCTTTAAATCTAAATATTGTTATTTATTATTAAAACGTCGCTCATTTAATAAACATCAACTTAAAATTAAGCTAATAAAGTATGTGTTGTAAACTTGTCAGGTGTATGAAAACGATGACGGGCATCTACCTACCTACCTACGCAAGTTTTTTTTTTATAATGAGATGTTTTTTTATCGTTGGTATTTTTTTATTGTTATTTTTATCAATTTGATTAACCTTCCATAAACAATTTGAAGTATCTTCCAATAATATTTAACTCATTCTTGTAACCTGAGGAGTGTCGTTGTATAAAATAAAAAAGAGACATGCGTTTTCCTTTTGTTTGATATTAAAGATATCTGTCAATTTTATTAGAGCACGTGTAGCGTAGACTAGGCACCCCCTGCTATGTGGCAATTGAAACGCCGTTGTTCTCCCTTCCGGGGTTTGAAAGGGGGAGTATAGCGAATCTAAGATTTGTTACAGTTATTTGAAATTAAATTGAACCCTTGTTTGAAAAATTTTAAAACGACGAGTTTCAATATCCTCTGCCGAGTACAATAAAGGCAGTGCGACATGTGTCGTGCCGCGAGGAGGCACGACAATCCGACTGAGCCGGTTTAAAATGAACCCTTGTTTCGACATGTGTAAGCCCTTCGCTATATAACTGGCTGCCCTATACTCTAACACCTCTCCCTCCATACTCCATACTCCTTGATAATTACCACAGCTCCCTAAGGCCCTCGGGATTAATCCCAGTTATTGCTCCTGTTCGAGCCCTTCAGTCCTATAAGGGAGTTTCAACTACCGCTCCTCCCAACTCCCAATTATAAACTTCGTCTGCTCACCTTATCAGCGTTACGATCTCGTATCATTTAATACTTCAATTAGCGTACAGCTGCATATTTCCATTGGATTTTATTTCATTACCTGGATAGCCAACTTTAGCTCATCAAAACTTATGCATGCTCTATTATTATTTTCAAATTTATTAAAAGATTCTTGAAAATAGTTTGTATAATGAGGTTTTAATGCAGAATTTTAGATTAAATACGAATAATTTTAGACTGTAAGTGTATTAAATGAAGGGCAATTCATAATTTTTATTATAATATTCACTTTTATTTCATTTATGTTGACGTTTCGGGGAAATATTTCCTCATCTTCAAAACAATCCTTCCAAAATCATCAATTATTGCATCCATAATCATAATTCATGCCTAAATACATACACATGTGCATATATATACATTACGTAATAACAAGTATTGATCTTTGTCCCAACTTATAATTCACTCCAATTGTAAATTTTATAATAGCATTTATAATATTTTCAATAAATTATTATTATATTATTATTTTATAGTGCTACGTCCCAATGAGAGACTACCTGCTCCTCCATCGATAGCCAGTGTTCCCGATCCGATCGAGTGAGTGTTGCTGCCATACAATTTCGGGTACCAAGTACTATCCGGGAATCAGAAGCAACTGAGTCTAAGCTTTGGACGACCAACTCTCTTGGTTCCAAATATTTGATCACTAAATTACCTTCCGTGGGATTTCTTCTGGATTCATCCTTATGACGTGACCAGACCATTGTTTTTTTAATGACTTGCACTATATCTATATCGTTATACATATCCTTGAGCTCGTAATTGGTCTTTCTTCTCCAGGCTTGGTTTATACATATTGGTCCGAATATTCTTCGGAGAATTTTTCTCTCGAACCTCAGGAGTGACAATTCCATAGCTTACATTCTCATTGTTGGAAACGCCTATCGCACTTTTGCGATAGTATTTCGATGTTTAATTGACTCTCCTTCTATGACACAAATTTCTTCGACAGCTGCCTTTGCGCTTATATCTTTTTTCCTGTAATGTCTCAAAATACCGCGAATCACGACTTTTTGTTTTGAAATTGCCCGTGCATTTTAAAAATGTAAATGACCCCATAAAGCCAACTCAAGTCACAAGGAATTAAAGGATTAGTCAAAGTAAAGATTGACATAAATAGTAGGAACAAAAATATTCTTATAGGATGAATTATGAAAATTGGAATTAAGGATTATGTTTATGCACAAGTACTTTTGTAACTACCTAGTATGTACTCATAACAAAAATCAAATTGTAAAAATGTGAGGAATGTTTACGGTTGCTTAATATTCTTCACATTTGTGTTGTAATAACAAGTTATGTAAATATATGAGTAACATGAAAGACGAAAAAGAACCGTTATATAACAAAATGTTATTTATAGAATAGATTCTCTGGATTGCTAAGGGAAATGTATTGGTGAAACTTCTAAAAAATTAAAAAACAGAGTGGGGTTACACAAATCAAATCGTTAAAATGTGAAGAATATTAAGCATTCTTATTGTATGAAAATACAACATAAATTTACTTTTAAAATCTAAAAATTTTAGATTGTGCACACATAACTAATAATAGAAAATTACTGGAAGCTTCACATTACCAAGAATAACAGGATAATAATTAATTATAAAACGGACTCAAAATATCTGGGAACACATTATACAGATATAATTAACAAAATTAAAGTACAACAATCATAACAATACCAATAGTAATATATTTATTTTATACTAATAAGAAATTTTTGATAAACAAAAATAACATAGCTTGAAATAGAAATTAACCAATAAAAAATTAAAATAATAAATAGTTAGGAAAATTAGAAATTAGAAAATTTTTAATCAATGACCTAGACTCCCAGTTCTAAATAATAACTCTCAATGCTTGTTATTTTTCGGTCTCGACATTACTTTGTCCAGAAACTTAAAACCGTATATAATTAAATGATAGCATCACGACGGTTGAGATGGGGTTATATAGTTGTTGAGCTCAGTAACGAACGAATCCCTAAAAAAATAATTAGCGCTGAGCCGACTGGTATACGTCCGAGGGGTAAACCGAAACGTAGGTGGAAGAATTTCGTTAAGCGTGATCTTACGGATTTCGGTTTAACGGTAATCGGTAGACGTAGGTTTGTGAATAGCAATTGTTGATATCGCCATCGAGAAATAAGAAAAAAACTTATTATAATGTGTGCTGAGGACTGCCGGTTATACTACGCGCCACTCAGCCCTGATGATGACCTAAAACCTAGGCCGAAACGTCGGGACACATTATAATAAGTTTTCTCTTATTCCCCAACCAAGATTCTCTTACATATTATTATTATTATTTCGAAAGTTAAGTTGTTTATAAATATACTTTTAGACTGTGTAACTCTTAATAATTTGTTCGGAAGCAAGCTCTCAAATTGGGCCATAACGTCGTTAAGTATTTAACTGTTGTAAACTATTAATTTAATTTCGACCATGACTCTCATCAAATTTCGAATTAAAAAAAAAATACTTTATGGATAAGAAACATATAAAATATAAGTTTTTCGTGCAGCATATTGATATATGGCGAATATGTGCCGCATCTGCTGGCATTAATACCATTCACCATTGTTGAAGTCTCTTCAATATGTGGAATAGTTATTTTGAGAAATAGAGTTTTGTCTCAAGTAGTTCTGATTCCACTATCAAGTGAAATCTGTATATGTTTGCAGTTTTGGGAAAGATAAAGAATTGTATTAATATCTTGTGTCATTTGATTCACGCACGTCTTCTTTATTTTTAGATAAGTTCAATCCACACGTGGTGCTTATTCTACGAGTCAAGACGTTTGTAATAGGAATTACTGTGAGGCAGTAGGCTCTGCAATATTGAACATGTGTAATGGACGGGTAGGAAGGTGGATTGAGATCTCAAAAAGAGAGACAGGAGTTAGAAAATAAATTAATGGAGAGAGACACTTAGGGGGTGGAGTTAGGAAAAAAGGAGACTAGGGGGTGAATGGCTTAGCAGAATGGTGTAGGGTGGCAGAGTCAGGGCTTTCTGGGAATAGTGGGGATCCGTTCTGAGGGGTGTGAAACATTTTTTGGAAGTAGCCTTCTCGGAGTGCCCGCTGGCTCCCTGGGGTTAATGCCAGTATAACTGCCAGACATCGTCTTTCGTCTTTAAACGGTCTCTTAGGTGACAGATTGTTGTATTGCCTGTTTTCTTTCAACATTACAGCCAGCTGTTGTTTTGTTATAATTTTAAAAAAGTGTATAAAAGTGGAGGACATTTTCCACTGTGTCCAGTTCCAGAGACCTCGTGATTAGTAGAAAATATAATTGCGTTTTTATTTGCAATAATTTCTATTCCATACAATATTTCTCCTTCGATAAATTTTAAATATTAGTGCTAAGAAACATTAATATTGTAATTGGGGATTGATAAATTATTTGCTACTTCTATAGTTGTATTTTTCTGAAAGCTAGTTTCGGATATTATGCATTCATCTTCAGTTCTAAAAATACAAAAAAATTCAAAAATAAGCAATTCAAAATACAGTTTGGTATTATTATACATATTAAATTAAATGTAATATAAATTAGTATTATAAAGCATTTATGAATTATGAATTTAATTAAGACAAGAAATCAAATATATGTTAGTACTTACCAAGGTTTAAGTAGATTATATCAAACAGAAAAGGTTGCATTAGTTTTTTATATCACTGAACTACTAATGGAAATTACTGTAACGGAAGAAACGTGGGACTTTTTAGGTAAATGGTACGGTTTAGGAGTCGGGTTTTTTTTAATAATTCCGGTGAGTAATAAATCTAAGATTGGATATCTGATTTAGTGATTTCCCAGTTTTTCTCATATATTTGGCTTCAAAATCATTACAATTTAGTTCGTATACTCCGTTTGCTTTGGAAAGGATCTATTTTGTCTTTAGTAATGATTGTGCAGCCAAATACACGGGGAAACTGGGAGATCTCTAAATCAGAGATTAAAGGAACATATACGTGCATATAATAATAATAATATAATATAATAGTAATAATACAAGTGAAAAGACTGAAGGAAAGATTATGAATTACATGATACAATAAAGTACATTATACATGATATAATAAAATATATCAAAACTATTAATTGAAATGACTACTAGTATGAAGATTTGGAAGTATGTAAAGCATATAGAGATAATTATGATATAACAAGTTATGTGAAAGATGACAATGATGTTAAAAAAACTTGACATTTTTATAATTAAGGAATTAGTTCCAATTTGGTGAAGGCTTAAGGTGAAACTTCTCACAGTCTAATAACTTTTTATTTTTTAAATTTAATTTGATAAATGTATTGATAAATCATCCTTTGATTTTCTATTATCTTTATATTTACCTGATATGTTTATTTTAATTTTTTTCTCCTCATTTATAACCATTATAAGGAGCCAATTTATGATAAGTATAATAAGTTTCACAATGTTATTTTACTGTTTTAAATTATTATATTATTTCAAAATTCTATTAAAATCTAACTAAAGAAAAATTTAATAGATAAAACAATCAACAATTATTAGACCGATCAATAAAAAATAAAATAACAAATGTGAGACAAATAAATGGGGTGATATGATATTAATTTTAAGTTACAATAAATAATTTTTAAAAACAATATTTTAAGAAAATTCAATATTTAAAATGAATCAATAATCTAGTACGTGAAAATTGTCGAATTGAATTTTTTAAAAGTCGAATTTGAATTAAAAAAGACTCATTTTTAATAAAAATCCTTTTGTGGAATATTAGTGGCAAGTTGTTGGATGCTTAAATGCTAGCTATACAGCCTAAGGCTTAGTGGTATGATGTTCGAAAATATGCTTCGCATCTATTTGATTCGATTGCTTGAATGAGGTTAGCGCTGGAATCTCTAGCACCGCACTGACCCTTTGCGGGCCTCAAAGGGTTGCAAGCCACACCAACACACACTAATTGCTCTTGTCGGGTGAACAGTAGCGATACCAATCAATAACCGATCTAGCCCTATCTGCTTAACTCTACCTATCCCGATTCTCTTCATCTGCAGTTAAAGTTTATTTCTACCACAAACAAGAGGAACGAACATATGTGATCAGAAATGTAACACTAATTTTTACGAAAAGTTTAAACATTTAAATTCATTACATCTTTCACCATTTCACTGTTTCCTTACTTCAGTATTAAGTGTATGGAAACATGCCTTGTATGATCATAGGTTGAGATTACAACTCGATTTTTTAAATTATTGGCTTCATAAATAATTTGAATGTTAAATCTGTTATTATTAGACATAGTACTTTTATGCATTAAAAACAAATAAATTAATCACGCAATAAAAAATCTTAACATATTTTGCAGATACCGTTAAATATGCAATTATTTTTTATTACAAAATGTATTATATAAAAAGAAAAAGCACTGACAGCAAATAAATTAAATAGAAAATAATTCTTTTCCAAAGGATGTAATAATATTATATATCCGTGCTCAGGTGGCAAAATGTTACAAGTCACCTTTTTTCTAACAAAGGCGTTTTTCTCATTCTGGAGTCTCGTTCAGTGATGTTTAGAAGATTGAAAAAATTCATAAGTCTTTCTCTTTTAGTTTATGAGAAAACAATGTTGGCAAATTGTAATGTGTCGTAAGTGACAGAATCGCATGCTGGCAAAATGTTATAAGTCAAGCTATGACATTTTTCCACCTTACATGTTTATGTTTCACGTACCATCGTATCTGATAAGTTGGATGGAATAACCTTATCATGGTAATGATACTGACATGGAAGGGAAATATATTTTGATTATAAGTATTTATTTTATAGAGTTAATTTAATTTATTAGATAAATAACTATTCAAAATTTAAAACATGGAACTGGTTTAAGCATAACCTGGGAACGCCTGTAAAACCTGAGAATCCCCAACGGCAAGGACTGAAAGGACCCTAATAAAACAGACTTTTGAACAATAGGCTGACGGGGATTCGCATCATCTGCGAGCAATCAAAAATCTGTGCCTAGAGAATTTTAAAAAAGTTTATTAGGAATTAATTATTAGGAGGAAAATATCTAGAAAATTTTTAAGAATATTCTATGGAATAACGGCTAGAGAGGGGACAGTTGAAGCACTCCCTGCATCAGTATGATTGATCAAAAATTTCTCCTATCTGGTCGTTGTTTCCGTTCGTTAATCTGTATTTATAGTTTTATGATTAAAAGATAAGAACAGTGGCGTAAATAATGCCAATCGATGCATTGGGGCGTAGATTCTGTGGAGGGGATGAAGAATCGCAGTGCATAAATGGATATAATGGACAAAAAATCAATCAACTGAAAAAAAATAAAGCTTATTTATTTAAGGCGACTGTAATTATGCTCTGTTTAGTATGGTATGATTAGGAGTCAGTTTAAAAAAATATTAAATATTACCTAGGCGATAAAAAAACCGATGGGCCGAGGTATGCATAAAAAAAACGCTTGCGTGAGGGCATACTCAACTACGCCAATGGATTAGATCCTCTTTAGCTTCTTTAGTAGTCAGGCATTAATAGTTTACAAAGAGTAGAAAGCATATTCATAAAATTTAACAAATAATTGAGTCATTAAAAAAGAGGAATTGTTAACTTTGCCTATAAATCTATCTCTTAATCATTAGTTGTAGACCCATTTTTGATCCAATTATTGTTGAATTACGCTGAGGTAAAGGAAGTAGGCATAGGACATGGTTGTAGAAAATTCATGCCGAAATTCGAACCCATCCTGGACAAAAAACACTAGTTGCTCTTTCATAGTCCTGATGAACGAAAGGAACTTAAAGAAAGAAAGCGGTTTAATGATCAAGGCAAACTGAAATATGAGATATTTTTTCTTCAATTTTCATTAGTTTTATTTTTTGTTGTGGATATTTTTAAATGTTGATGTTTATTGGACACAACGCCTTTAAGTACAATTGGAAAATTATTTCTGGTGGAATATTTAACAAGGTTGAGAGGAGGCTGAAGGTTCTAATGAATTGTTTTATTAGATTCGTCTTGGGGGTTTCCAGGCGCTCTCATGTCCCTGATACACCGATAAACTTTTGCCGGCTTGTGAACTTTCCTATTTTCTAACAGCAAGAATCTTTTTCGCGGCTGAGGATTTAATAATAAGAAGACAAATAATTGACTAAATGTCTTTAATCGCCAAATAGGGCATAAGGATAATAAGTATGAAAATTGGATAAAAAATTATTGTTAAAAATTACCGAAACTTTTACCCAAATACAAACCTGATATTGATGGGTTTGAAAATCATATTTTTTCGTACATTTCGGAGGAGTGGGGGAGATATATACTGTTGAGGGCAATATTTCTTAGGTCTCTATGTCTTAATAGCCCCTTATATTCCTAATTTGCTCAAGCTAAAGTAGTCTCAAAATTTAATGTTAAAACCACCTTTCATGGTATAAATATATACCTATGCGGTTAAACCTATATTCAATTCCTTAACCGCAATTTTTAGTTTAAATATCTAACTGATGGTGGAATTTGTTTTTAAATATGATGATGGTAGACCCTTCTCCCCCTCCTCCCCGGTCGGTAGACACCCTCTTACCGTTAGACATGACACCAATAGCCGCCTGGTTGACCTAAAGTAAAGATGATAGATAGAACTAAGAGATGCTAAGTGGCCTATTTTTAGCGTGTATATTTAACTAAGCTAGGGCACATTTAGCGGGTGGATGTTGAATAATTGTAGGCTCCCTGATACAGCTGTCTAATCCTCTCTATCTCCCAGTATTTCTGGATCCTCTGTCAGCTGTGGTCCTCTGTCCTTCCTGAGTTATTTTCTCTCCTCTGTCACTGCTCTTCTCCTTTCAGTGTCTAGCCGGTTCGCTTGGAATTTAAAACAATGTTTCTTATATCAAGACAAAACAGTTTTAGAGGAAATGTATGCTTTGGGCGAGAAACTTTCTTCAAATACTTTTATTTTGATCTAAACTCAGTTTGAGATAAATATCTGCGATACCAGCGAAAAAGGTTTAATCCAGATTGGTTTTTTTTTATCATACAATTGTTTATTCTGTATAAATGATTTGTGTTTTTTTTGTCAGTATAAGAACTGTGGGCTTTTTTTACGCGTTTTCTGAGTCCATTAACCCTCAAATGGAACGTAAACTTTATTATGGGAAAAATCAGGAGGTTGGAGTGGTGACCACATTGAGTGTCAGAAACTTCTACCATGTACGGCACTGATAAATTTTATTTGTTCTCGTTAGTTTAAAAATATTTTTTTTACTCTCGGTAATTTAAAAATACATTTTGCCCGACCGCAAGGACTGAAAGGACCCTAATAAAACCGACTTTTGAACAATAGGCTGACGAGGATCCGCATCATCTGCGAGTAATCAAAAATCTGTGCCTAGAGAATTTTAAAAAGGTTTATCAGGAATTAATTATTAGGAGAAAAATATCTAGAAAATATTTAAAAATATTCTATGGAATAACGGCTAGAGAGGGGACAGTTGAAGCACTCGCTGCATCAGTATGATTGATCAAAAATTTCTCCTATCTGGTCGTTGTTTCCGTTCGTTAATCTGTATTTATAGTTTTATGATTAAAAGATAAGAACAGTGGCGTAAATAATGCCAATCGATGCATTGGGGCGCAGATTCTGTGGAGGGGAGGAAAAAGCGCATTGTATAAATGGATATAATGGAAAAAAAATATATATATACATATTAGATATATATATATATATATATATATATATATATATATATATATATATATATATATATATATATATTACATATGCACTTTATTAAACCATTATATCAACGGTTTAAATCTGCGGTGGATCGCTTATGGTGTCGGTAAATACTACTGTGGCTTACCCAGCTTCTATAAGATGGATAACCCTGCATCAATTGGGTTTAAGCAGCTTTAATAGTAACAATTTAATAAAACTCGTACGGTCGAAGACCATTTATCTGTTATTTGGGGACTGGTGGTGTGTATAATGCTTACGTTGGGTGAACCGTGGGGTTGTTTAACGATCCGGATCCTCGAGCCTGGCGGTCTGTAACGTGTCGATTTAATATCGGGCAGACCTGGCCAGCTTTAATTTAATAGTAGAGCCTTTTACCAGCCTTGTTTGTTCGCTTTGTTCCTATATTAGAGCTAGTGGGATAGCGGGCTCCGATATTTCTCTAAAGCACTCCCCCTTCCTGGTGCTAATGCCATTATGTATTAATCGCTGTTTGGGATTAATATCCCACAACCTATTGTCAGCGGTGTTGTAGGAGCCAACTACGGCAGCTATCTGTCTCATAGTGCTGTCGGTCGGGTACAGGACCATTCATACGTTGTTTTACTGAACTAGAATATTTATTAACGGAATATAATAATGATACATTTTCAGCTCTAATTATCTACGCTCTCATCATAGTATGGAAATAGATGACATTTAGAATCCTGGATATGTAGTCCATCACATCAGCGTATCTGGTCAGGAAGCTAAGAATGTCAGGATCCAAACAGGATTTGTTTTTTTCTATGAAAAAATGAGCTGCTATTGGCCTAATTATTTGACTACATTGTTCTCAAATCTAATCTGAGCTTGAATTGTAATGTTATAAATACTCATCATCACTTGGAACAAGGACATCTAAATATTTTCCTTTTAGATGAAGGATTTTTAACATTTTTTTTGTTGCCTTTAACATTTAATATACGTTAGTTGAATCATCATTTAATTTACTGCAAGAAATCAATTCGTATAATATATTCGAAATCAATAAAAAAATATATTCGTATTTCGAAATTTTCATCTGTAAAATTTAAACGATTTATGGTTATGTGCTTATAGAACTATACATAGGATGTGTATATATATAATCAAAACAAAAACCGTGGCTCGCCAATTCTTGAAGGACCCTAATTCTACTAATTACCACCATGATGGTAGTTCGGTGGATCGCAGTCGTACTTAAAAAAATCTTCATTACATATATTTCAGTTTTCTAGGAGGGACTTCTGCTTATTTTTTTTTAGTAGGTGATTTACTAGATGATTATCGATTCTCAGGACGGTGGGTGAATATCGTTTCACTCCTTACTTCTTTTTTTTTTTCTTCTTTCCATTATGCCTCAGGAATCCCTGGGAATGGAACCCTCGTACGGTAAATAACTTTACATTACTTTAAATTCCTTGCAATATTTTATATTCTTAACTATGTGCACTTATGTTCATCTACTTTTACTGCTACCAAATTTTGGGATTGCGTTCAAATTTTGGTATTGGATTAGTTCCATAAGTTTTTCAATTATCTAGAAGTTGTGTAATACGTTAGTTGTTAATACGCAAATTATTAATTGATAGCTGGAAGAGAAAATTGTGGAGAAATGAGGAGATAGTTGAAAAGATTAAAATAAATAAAAGGTAGAAAAAGATGTAATGTAATAGAAGGAAGATAAAAATGCCAGGTACTCTGCAGCGTCTTCCCACCAATCTCTGTAGACTTGCCCATCTCCTCTCCATCATGTCTAGTGTCCTAACCATTTGTCACGTTAATTCCCAGTCCCTATCGTCATAGGAATTCGTCAATTCCTACAATATTTCACTCAAAGTTCTCAAGTTCCGAGCCCTAAATCCCCATCCGTCTATCCTCACATAGAATTCTTTCTCGTTGAAATTTCCTGTAACGCCCATCTTCTCCTATGTGCTGTAGTATATCGCCTTCCTTCGGTCCCTTTTAGCTCATCATTTGAATCTACCCTCTTCAACTACCTTCCTTTCTACAATAATATCATAACTTCCGGAGATCTTAATACCAATTTCCTTTCTGACTCCAATGACAGACTCTACCTGGAAAACCTCGTCTTTTCCCTCCCTCTCTTCATTGTTCTTTTTGCTCCCAACCACCATACTTGCTGGTCTGACACATGGTTGGACATGCATGTCATTGATTCACCGCTCCTAGTTTCCTCGAAAAGTCCAAACTACTTGTTCCTCTCACTAGTCTGGTTTCCAACATGGCTTTTCCACACAATCCGCTCTCATTAAAATCATCAGTGATATATATATATATACCGCTATGGACGAAAAAAAGTTAACAGTACTAATATTGCTTGACTTCTCTAAAGCTTTTGATTCTCTGGACCGTTCCATCCTCTCTACCAAACTTAAATCTTTATCCTTTTCCAATTGTTCTGTTCTCTGCTATTCCTTATCAACCCCCATCTTTCTTCGTTACCCTGTCCTCAGGAGTAGCTCAAGGTATTTGTAGTATTTCCCCTCTTCTTTTCATTTCATATATCAATGATCTTTTCGATTCAATCCACTACTGTTCCCACCACCTTAACGCCGATGACTTCCAAACCTATTTATCCTTCTCTCCTTCTGAGTTATTAGTTAGGTTTGCCAATATTGAGGAAGACCTAGATAGGATCAGTGCCTGGGCAAACCTGAATAAATTAAGGTTAAACGCAACTAAAATTCAGGCCATTCGCATTGGTTCCAATTCCCTCCTCAGATTCAACGCCGCCTTCTCTAATTTATTCCTAAAAATCGTATTTTGTGAGAACAATACCTTCCGAAAACCCATTGATAAAAGAGATCGGCAATTACAATAAAAATTCCCTTCGACGATACTTTCCCGAGGAACCAAACACGTACATTTAGCCTAACATAGTTTGTGTCAGATTTATTAAAATTTAATTATGTTTTCTTCTTATTTATTTTTCCTAAATTACAAATAATGTAAAATATAATTATTGTTTTAAAAATTATTAAGCATGTAAAGGATGTGAAACCTGGAACATAATTACACAGAGTTTTTGTAATTAAAAAAAAAAAATGAGAATAAAATTGTATTATTATTATTCCGAAATGAATCTTTCCTATACCGAACCATGAACTCTCAGCACCTTTCTTACATCTACAGCCTCCTACAATTCAAATCCTCTGTCCATTCATAGGAAACAAGATCGTACCTTTCTGACCTCTGTATCCCTTCCCTCAGGACCAAAAGATTCGAACGTTCCTTTCTTGCCCGTTCCATTGTCCTCTAGAATTCCCTCCCTTTTAATATCCGACATTCTTCTTCTCTCTCCTCATTCAAATTCCACCTTTTTCAACATCTTCTCTCTTCCCAAAAAGACGCTATCTAATCATAAAATTTTAATTTTAATATCTTGATTAATTGTAAATAATTGTTTCGATTATCAATCAAAGTTTTAATTCTGTGAATTATTTCATTATTTTTATATAGTTGACGGAATTTCTATATAATTTCCAGAACTCGAAATCGGGTCATAGAGCCATTGTGATGATGACGGAGGGATTGAATTTTTTTTTGTCTCATGAATAATTATTTTAGAAGCATTTTTATCCATAAACTATAATAATAAATCTTAATTTAAAATATGCATGTTAATTATTACATAAGTATGCTGTAAAATCAAATATTTACTAGAGATTAAATACCTCAATAATACATAAGATTTTTTTTTCATTTATCACTTTTTAACCAAAATAATAAATTAAATAAATACAAAATAAAAAGTTGTCAATTTAAAATAGATGCTCCCTAAACATTTATGAAGATTAAGATTGTGGTTTATGACCTTGAAATAGCTCAAAATATAATTCATCAGCGTACCTGTAAATAAAATAATTTTGTTGTGCATCGTCCTGCTATGGCCTCGTTACTGACTGATTACTTGCCGCGTCACATCGGTGTGCATTCAGGCAGAATATCCTGGCAAGATTAATTATTGTCTTATAGCCAGTCATAAGGAGTAACTCTAATATAAATCCAGAGAAAGTTTTGAGTCAGATTTATAGGATAATTGTCCAGTTTTAAAATATAATTTTATTATTAGGGGAATCCCCGTCCCAAGAACGGTTGTAATCATTGGGAATAAATATTATTTATTTGGCTTTAATTAATTAATTATTTAGCCGTATTTATTTATGGTCTCCAAAATAAAGTTATCTACTGGTATTCTCTATCAGATGTTCATAATTTTCTATTGATATAACTTAGATGTAGACAATAGGCAGGCTGTACAGTACCCGCAATATTTAATGGTTGCGAGGGTTTAGCGAATCTATACGACGGACACGGTAGGACGCACCTAAGAATTTCATTGTATAGATAACATTACATTATTATTTAATTAACACTGTTTTTTCTATAGCGCATACTATTTTTTTTTAAATTAATTATATAAATATGAACTTCAAAAGTTAACAGTTATTACATCAGAAATAATTTATTATTATTTTTTTTTTTTTAGTGTGTAATTTAATTTTATTTTCATTTTAGGGTTATACAGCTTTGCACATAGCCATGCAGTTCGGTCATGAGGATGTTTACAGCCTTTTAACAGAGGTGTATGGTGAGTTTCAATTGCATGTATATATTTTTTTATCATTTGTTTCTCAACTATCTATCGTTGAGAAAGTTTGGTGATTGATCGCTAAGATTGAAGAAAAAAAATCGTTTTACTTTTTTTTCTTTAACTAGTGTCTTAACTAGTTTCCCTGAACTCTCGTGTCAAATCATTTATCAGGATCGCATTCAAGAATATGGTCCGTATAATTAAAGCTTGTGGTATTTTTTTCTAAATAGATATATTTACAGGTATTTGTTGCTTTGTCTTAAAATAACATTTTTCCCAATAATATTCTATGGAAATTTTTAATAACACCGATAATTGGATCATTCTTCAAATTTGGTGCTATTTAGTTATCAAAGTTTTTCGGAAACCAAAATTTTTAATTTTTTAATCAGTGTTTTGATTTTTCGAATTTGTATTATCTTCTCGGAATGATCCTTGACAACCCTGAAGCAGGCACACACTTATATCGTCATTTCTATGATATCTATTTTTTTTTTAATCGATTGACAAGACAAAAAGTCTTATTCTAGTCAGTGAAATATTTGTACTATAGGTAGTGACGACTAGGGAGTGACTGACTGCATGAATAGTGATTAAAAAAACACCGGCCATATCTTCGATTCAGTATAGAAATGCAAATTTAGATGGGGAAATTTAGATTTTTAATGACACTTTTTTTTATATATCTTACTTAAATAAGAAGCTTCCTTTCCCTATATTTGGTCGTTAAGAAGCAAAAATAAATTTGTTATTTTAATAGCGTATATTGAAAGAAAATTAACCAATTATCCTTCCATTACAATCACGGTCTCTCTCTAGCCCCCTAGGAATTTTATTGAGGCTAGGGAGTGACCAATCAACGATTTTTCATTTATGCTCGCCAGATAAGCTTAACAAAAAAACAAAGATAAACCTATATTTGGAGAGGTTATGAAGTACTGTAAAACTATATAATATGAAAAATATAAGTATCATTTATTGATTTTGTTGAGCAATCGTATTTTATTTTGGAGTAATCGTCAATAAAAATATTCAAACATTCTGGAAATAACTGAATAGATGAGAGAATGGGACATGCTTTCTGCTTCCTATCTGTGTTGCAGGAATATAATTTATATCAATTTATATATTTTATAACTAGATGCCAATTAATTATTAGAACCTCAAAGTGAGAAGGAAATGTTAGCCTCAAGGGGATAATCTCAGAAAAATAAATCATCCACATTTTGATGGTTAGCCCTTTGTAAATTAAATAGTACCGAAATTGGAGAATGACTCAAACACCACACACCACACTCAAAGACACAATAATGAATTTTCAGGAAAAAAAATATGCATCATCTGTTGATATAATTTGAATTTTTGAACTGTTTACTTACTATCTTACAATGATGAATTAATTAATGTTTTGGAAAATTTAAATACGTTTTTTTGAATAAATAGATCTATTAAAGGTCAGATTAGATCGAATCATCATAGAAGTTACCCAGTGGTTGTCTTGAACCAGGTATCTATCACTTACCTACTTAATTTTTTTTATTAAGGAATTTTAATTATGCTGAAGCATATTTGTATTATTAGTAAAGTGCACAGTATCATTAGCAAATCAATTTTACATATGTATAGACGAATAAATTCCATTGTTTTATGTATTTCTTGGTTATTCTCTGACCTAACATCCCCATTTTGCCTCATGTTATTAAGCTAAAACGTAATCAAGAAGAAAGATGTAAGTTCTGTAAGGAAACAAGATGGAATTGTCTTGTCTCCATGGGAGACTCCCGGTATCATTTTTTAAAAAAGACAAAACAAAAGGTTATATTTTAAAGTATTTTTATTTCTAAATTACCACAAAAATAAACGTTGAAATTTTTCATATCGATTTGAAAGTGTTTTTTGTATTGTGTCTTGCTCGAAGAATTGATTTGAAATGAGAGTTCGAGGAAAGAAATAATGACCTTATCGTGAGCTTAGATTTGCTAGATGTAACCATGTCATAGGTTTTTTTTTCTCGTATCTGTAATCCTTACGATTCTGAGCTTCAAAAATCTAAACTTTACTGAGTATTAAATCAGATACAACGAAAGCGGGGGCAGATGGTAATTTTTTTAGAACACTTTCTTGGACTCACGGAGAGGACCTTAAAATGTGGAATCGAATGATATCGTGAAAACGTTTTCTTTTTCGTCCGATTACCAATTCTTCCTTTCCTTTTGACAGTCGAGGAAGTAAAAAGGTAATCAAATAAAAATAAATTAATAACCTAAGTATTATGGTTGTTTTTATTACACTTCACACTTTACGGATGTGAAAAATAGCCGCTTCCGTTAAAGGAAGAACGACGCCATAAGGTTTTCTAAAATAAGACATTGCATAGAGTATTTGGTCCAAAGAAAGATAAGGGAACTGAAATATGTATTTAAAAGGTTACTCTACTCAAAATTGTGGAATATGCGCCCGCTAAATACAATTGAAGTAAAATTTGATGGGTTTTGGGAACTAATGAATCACTGATAGATAATCAGCGCTGGGTGAACGTCCAAGGAGTACATGGTATGATTGTGTTTAGTTTAATCTCGTGGATTTAAATTTGAATAGGTTTTTTTGGGGCAAGGTATGCCGGCAACGGTTGTTAGTGATGTCGCCATCGAACCTCCGAGTTCACTAATTATTGTTATCAAGGTCGCCGTATTTTTTTTATATCTGTCCATTGGATAAAATAAATGTACATAATTCGTGCTTTTGACACGATGAATTGATTTAAGATTTTATTACCAGGCAGCTGTCGCTAAATTTATTCGATTTAGTGCCGAGCACATAAATACTAGGGCCCCATTGGGGATGGATTGAAGACAAGGACATTTAGGTAGGGAGTAATTGAATGTGTAGTGCAAATGGACATTGGATATTGACTGGGTCATGTCAGCCATGTCCTTATTTTTCCTTCGATGCGGAGGTTCTGTTTAATTGGAGCAGGCCTGATTAGCAAGCTACAACCCCGGAGCGTTCCTCTTGTTTTCTCCTCATTAAACTTGTACTTTGTTCTTCACGTTTGGATTCTTGTTTCCTATCCTCCAATATCTAAACTGTTCCGTCATGCTTGCTAATCCCTTGTTCGCCGTTCGTTCCTGTAAATCAGCCCTCCAGCATCGTTTTACAATAGAAATTCTTTGGGCTGTCCTGATTAATTTAAATTCTGCGTTGAAATGTTTTTCCAATGTATACCTTCTGTTAGCCCAATTTAAAACTTGTTTAGTTACATATTCTAACGTCAAACATTATTTTTTATCAATTTGATCTGTTAATGGTAAATCATTTAAATACCCATAGAAGTAATGAAAATTGCTTTAGGACTTACGGATGAGTCACATGTTTAGTAATTATTCAGGTGCAATTCTGATGATCGTTAAAACACTTTTGAATCACTGAATGAAATAGTAAAAAAAAAAAAAGATCATAAACCAAAACATTAGTAAAGAAAACTGAATAGAGCTTCAATATAAAGATAAAAAAAAATCAAAATATATAGAAAAATACAGAATAATGAAAATCACAACATCAAATCAATATAAGACGATTTTGTGACAAAATATTTAAAAAATTTGAAAAATCTTTTTTTCTGTAATTAAAAAAAAACTACTATTTCCATGAATTCTGCGAGTTAGAAGTTATGGCTAGGCCCAGACAAAAAAAAAAAAAAAAAAAAAAAAAAATTGTCTAAAAGTCAACTAAAACCATCCAAAACAATACTGTTTAGAGGCAGTTTTGAACACGTAATCTAGTTAGTGATTTATTACTGGCCCATCATCGCCAAATCAAATATAAAGAATGATACAATGGCGTCAGTATTAGAATCTATCAAGAAATTTAAAATAAAAATAATTTTTCCTATTGTTACCACCCAAAAGTAGGTAAAATTTATATGTTATATGAAATTGATTTGTATTTTTAATTTATTTTCCAGACATATTGTAGTTTTATCTGGACAATTTTATAGAAGTTCTAAAAATTTGATCATTTTTGCTTTTCGGGATACTGATCACGAATTTCAACTTATCCACCTCAAATTTTTCCAGAAAAAAAAATATATAGAAATTCTCAAAACTATTAATATTTTTTCGGTTTTCTCTCATAGCATGAAAACCATACATTTTTTTTTGTAACATCAACCTATCCTTAATTAAACAAGAGTAAATTCTTACATTTTTGTGCTCCCTAATTTTTTTCATCTGGAGCATCTTTAGGAGCATCTACTTTTAATCCTATGGGGACCAGAAAGGGATTTAATTTAGTATAGAATATATATTCGAATTTATTATAATAATGCATGGTTTTCAAGTTATAATCAAAGAAGAAAACAAAACTTTTTTTTTTTTTAATTCTGGATAAAATTCGAGGTGGCATAAAAATGAAACATGTAAGATAAAGATAAAGATGTGAGATAAAGTTGAAATTCTGGATCACCACCCTAAAAAACACGAATAAGTAAATTTTCAAAACTTCTCAATTTCCCACCAAACCCCCTTTCTAATTCCAGTTTGAATGGACTATTATTTTCTGAAGCAAAAATTGTTTTAATTAGCAGGATTTGTCATTCCGAATCATGTTATAACAATTTTGTGATTGTAAATTTGTTGATGAAACCTTTATTTATTGTAATGTTGTTTATCAACTTAGCATTATACATATAGCATTCTACATGACTGATTATTAGGACTTTACATACCTCTAAAGTTTCATCAAGAACAGGTAAGTAGTTGAAGATCATAGGATTCTTAGAAATAAGGTACAAGAACTATTTGACTCAAGTGAGATAACCCTAAAATACCTAGATTAGGTGATATTTTAAAAATTTCTTTTTCAAAATATGAATGAAATCTTAACTAAAATAAATAAATATTCATTAATGGAAATTTGAATTAATAAGTGCATTAATTAATAAGTAGGTGCATTTATCGATTGGCTTGTAAAGAGTAATTTTTGAAGTAATGAAGTATATCTACTTGATTTCTTTTTTTTATCTTATATCATTTTTTGAATACTTAGTGTTCATAAAAAAAATTAAATTGGAAAATCTTTATTTATTTAAAAAAAAATATTTTATTTTGTAAACTGCCTATAAGATACAGTCAGTGACTCCACCATTATGGCTTATTGAAGTTGAGATAAAAAAAATATAGTGTATTTAAACAGAAATTAAGCTAGTATTTGAAAAAATCCTATCCTGTTTGTGTACTGAGTAGTTTTCGTTTTATTTTTCTATAATTTGTGTTCTTCAGGTGCTGATGGAAATCTTCGTGATTGGAGTGGAAAGAAGCCAAGGCAGTACCAGACTCATAAAGGCACTTCTGTTTCTGCTGATACGTTCCGAAGTGAGTCTAAAATAAAGCGCAAGGGTCTATCTAGGACCAAGACCACAATGCCTCGTCCTAAGAAAAAGAGAAATGGATCATTTCTAAGCTTAAATTTTGTAACCCACTTGTAGATTCTTCTGCCTTATTGTCATTCTTATAACTTTGTATTCTATTATCACTATTTCAAGCTGCTTTTTTTTGTACACAAGCAAAAGATGTAAAAGGCATGCTTTAGTTGCTATGTAGTTCTTTCAATTAGAAAGCTTTTATTTTATTTTTTCTTATTAAGTACCATAGCACTTATGATTTACTATTTTTTAGGATATCTGGCAATGAAAAAAGGGCAAGTAATATCTTTATCTTTGTACTTTGATCAAATCATAATATCAATCAATTTAATTAGATTGTTTTGATTGAACCTCTTAAACATTCTTTAATTTATTAATTAATTTGCATGTTTTTTTCTATTCCTTAAACATTGCATGGTTGTACATATTTGAAATAAATACTGCTACAAGTAGAATTTTATTTTTCAATTTTAGTTCCTCCTTCTTAATCAGCATCTAATTTTCCTTTATTCTAACCTCTCCTAGAATAATCGCATGGTATTAGAATTACTTTATGCTGCACATATTGATGGTAATGAGGTAGCACTTTAATTTAAAATATGCTTATTGGTACAGAGTATATAATTGTATGTATATGATTTTTTGTTTTTTTTTTACTTTTTTATTTACTATAAGTGATGTATGAAAATGTGTCTCAACATTTTAGGCTTTTCAAATCAGATTAAAAAAAAAAAAAAATCTTATTAATAATGGTATCTGTTTCCCTTTATTTATGCTTGTGAACAGGATAACACACATATAACCACAAAAAATAATAACATTTTGGTAACAAGTGTTTATTAAATAAAAGTAATACCAACTGTTACTTGAGATGTTATTTATGTGAAATAATTTCCAATAACACTTACTTTGTTTTATTCTCATACTTTATGGGAGGTGAGCAAAAAATATATAATAAGCTTAGATTTTTTGTAATAACTAAAACAAAATACTGTATACAATCTGCACCACTACAGCCCGTGAAGGGTCTTGGTTTCAGTACTTGATAAGGACTGTACTATCTCTAATCCAACCATTGTTCAAGGAGGTGATTCAACCTCTAGGTTTTCCCCCAATTAAGGTTACCCACATCATAGAAGCTGGGTGATCCCCGGGAGTGTTCCAGTAGTACAGTGTCCTACCCACAGAGCTACACCGTTCCCATTGAATTTTAATCTCGTTGTAAATTGGAATTAATACTTCATCTTAACAAAAAATATATTTGTATTCTAGGCATTTTGTAATATCTTTTATCAGGTGTTCCTTGAAGTACAATTTCTATTTTCTATATACCGATGACATTCCTCAATACCATCACTCACATCTATACCTTTTGCCGATGTCACAGCTTTCTTTCACACCTTTCTTTACAAAAAAAATCCCACAATATCTTTCTTCACTTTCCAAGACCGATAATCTTCTGAAAATTATTCAAAAAAATTGAAAATGAAAAAAAAAAATGAAATTTTGGTAATCGACTTAAGTGATTGAATAATCAGTAAATTGACCCTGGTATAAAGTAGGTAACTAAAATGAAGAGTAAATTAATAATTATTCATACTCATAAGAAAATATTATCACTCAATTTTTTGTTATCAGTATATTTACTCATAACTTTTAATCTAAACATAAGGATTTTTATAATTAAATAGATTTTAAGATCTTTTATATACCTTGTCTGTAAAGGAATAAAAATACTGCAGTCACCTCAAAATTGTCTAGATTCGATTGAATTAGTTTTTTTTTTCTGTTGAACGGTTCACAACCCAACGATAGTGTGTCAGTGAATACTTTCTTTTATTTACTTTTCTCATGGTTTATAAATAACAATATATAATGATGAGTAACAATAAGATGTGATGAATGATGATTTAATTTTTATTTACCATCAATACTCAAGTAATTTCTAATTCTAGATGTGTCTCACATAAAGACATTATGTGAGGAAGTCAGATACTGTTGGAGATAATTCCCAATATTTAATTCTGATTTCTCATTTTTTTTTTAATATAAAATATGTTTTATATTATAAAAATTAATTATTCTATTGTACTATTGCTTTTTTCAACTTATTTCCTATTATGATCTAATCTAATGAAAAATAACTCAATTATTAAAACTAGTATACTAATGGTATTTATTATGTTTACAGAAATCAAAGCAAGAAAAAAACATGCAGGTAAGAGATTTTTTGTTTCTCAATTTAATAACTTCTAGGGATCCCATGAATTTCAGTCTTATCTATTATTTTATTATAGTTTCCTGTATTTAGCCAATCAATCACAAAAGCAGATAACCAGATATATGCAAGTCCAGATTATTCCTCATAGTTTAATTGAAGAAGTGAGATGCATTTTAGATTTCAATTGTTAAAACAATAAATGTGTGGAGAAAATACTTTTACAGCCTTTATATTTTACATCCAGCTCATATTGTTGAATTTTTGGAGTCCAAAAAGGTTCATTATTGTTCCTTATCCTAATCATAAATATATTCTAAGATACTCGATATATTCAATGGTAAGAGCAGAGGAAAGGAAGGATCACCTAACAAGAACTAAAATGACAATATTTAAAACAATATTGAACTTACAGAATAAAAAAGGCCTCTTTTTGTGACAATAAAACAGGCTAAACTTCGTTCATTTGGCCTTGTATAAAGAATGTTTGAGGTAAATTCCCACCAATGGCTTTTGATTAAAGATTAACCAAGTATGGTCAATTTTGAATAGCATTGTAAATATCTGACAGTACTTATTTACATTTCGAGGATAATTGAATTTAAGTTTGAAAAATTTATTGCAGAGAAAAATTGTGTGACTTGAAGAATTGTTATGAAAACTTCCTTGGAATGTAGAAATATGATGGAATTTGATAACAATTTAGTAAAAACAACTAGATATCTATCAGTTACTATTAATAAAATAGAAGAAAGCCAATTCTTAATCAAGTGATTTCGTTTCTTGATGCTAATGCTAAATCTTTATTGAGAATATCCTGTTGTAAAATTATAGAGGAGGTCTGGATATAAACTGGCATAAAATTCAAGAGAACTATGATGGTAGAGTCAAAAATAAATATTATCTTATCAAGATAAATAGCATTCATCAAATTACTTATGAGTCTTCTGGTAGATATGATAAATTTAAAGACTTCCAAATAAGATTGTTTTCGATGAAGAAACCTATTGGTGAAGATGATAAATAGACTTTTGCTAACCTTCCCTGAGACAATATTTATTTAATTGGTATGATTTACTGACAAATCAAAGATATTGACTTCAAAAGAGACTTTTAAATTATTATTATTTACTTAATTTTTTCAATTCAAGAAACAAAATAAAGCTACTAAGAAGTTTGATTATTAATTATGTTTTCTATGGAAAGTGGAAATATTTTTCTTGGGCAAAGGTGGGCATGTTTTAAATATAAAAATATAGTTCATAAATCAAAAGAGTGTCCTGATAGTAGTAGTGATAAATTACCTTTTTTCATTGAAATGTTGGAAGAAATGACACAATTTATAGTGAACTAATTGAGAACTGGTAGATGAATGAAATTCAACAGTATACATTTATTAACTTTAATCTGAAGATAAGAATATTATAATTATCTCTATGTCATATCAATATCCTTTTAGAAAAATTGGCATCATGAGTGCAATTTTTTTTTTCTAAAATTCTATAGAAAAAAATAAGATGCCATAAATATTTATTTGAATTGATTAATTTTTCCATTGTTATTCGGACAAAGTATCAGAGTTATCAGAATCATAATGAATGAATCTGATCGAAAGTTATGAATTAAAATTAAAGTGATGATTTAATTTAATCTTCAATTTATTTGACAATGATATCACATTGTAATAGTAAGTAATGTATATTAAAAGACAATTATTAGAACAGTTATCATTACTACATTACCTTATGATTGTTTAATTTCTTTATTCTAGGAGTTTATGAAATTTACAATTTTCTATTTTATGTTATATAAAATAATTGGTTATTTTGTTTTAATAGAGAAAGACCTTGGTTTCTTGAGGATTGGTTCTCTCAACGTGAGAGTGAAGAGGACGACTGAGGCCTTTAGTAATTTCTTGGGTGTTGGAAGTAATGATAAAATTCATAAGCATTGGGGCTCAGCAGACAATTTACCACAGGTATATTTAAACTTACCATTTTTTATATAAATATATCTGTCCTTAAGAGATGGTGAAACAGCTTACAGCAGCAGCAGTGGCGTACGCAGACGGAGAGATCAGTAGATATATCTCTAGACATACACCTTCCCCGAAATGTACGAAAAAATAATAATTTTCATACCTACCGACATAAGATTTGCATTTTGAGTCATATTTTAACAATAGTTTTTGATCCAATTTTCAATTTTATCCTTAAATCTTACACCAAATTTGGCAATTATGTATACTTAAGTGATTATTTGCCTTCTTCATATTAAATACCCCGAAAAAAAAATTCTGGGTACGTCCCTGAGCAACAGTATGTATTCTATGGGTAAATTTATTGCTATAAATCAGTTGGAATGAAACTATGGAAACATGGATATGGAATGAAACTATTTTGATGCTGGAAACTTTTGGCTGAACGTGTTATAGCAGCTCTCTAACTAGATAGTATGCTGGTTTGTTTCTGGTCTGAGAGGGTTAATGTCATGATGTCAGACCCATGGAATAAATTTCAAATTATTATTCCATTTGTGAAATTGAAAGTGAAATCTAAAAGTGAAGTAGTGGAATAACTGAAACATTTTACTATTAAAATGAAAGGAAAAATGAGTGGGGCGTAGTGTTTATCTGTAATTGTGCTGAAAAACATGAATATTTAAGATTTGAACAATTTATTGCAAAAATATTGTGGTGTTAATACATCTACACATTCTTATATTCAAGAAAATAAATCACCTGGGCTTAACCTGTTACATTGATAAAACTTAGTTATCATAGTCCTATGATGTAGGACTCAATTTAATTCTAGCTTCATCTAAGGTGAAATGGGAAAGAAACAAATAGTCCATTATTTTTTATTTGAGTTATTTACACGTTAATAGCCATTGCATGATTTTTTTTTTTTTTTTTTTATAGATATAATAGAGAGCATGTTTCAATACATAGAGAACTTTAATGATTTGGCATCTGCAATATCAGAAATAAGCTATATTTAGGAGGAAATAAAGACAAGGTTAAAGGCGTGCAATGCTTGTTATTTCTTAGTTAAAAAATTATTTAGTTTGTGCCTACTTTCCAAAAATCTGAAAGTTAGAATTTACAGAACCACCATTCTTCCTGCTGTTCTTTATGGGTGTGAAAACTTTAAAAGAAGAACAGCGCCTTAAAAAATAAAGTCTAACATAAGATATTCGGCCCAAAGAAGGATGAGTCCACTAGGGAGTTCAGAAGGTTGCATTATATAAAATTGTAAAGCATGCACCCTGTTAATATATATAATTGAAAGGATAGCATTGCATTGGCTGAAATGGGCTTGTAAAGTTGTGCTTAATAACAGGCAAATCCTTTCAAAGTTAATTAGCACTGGATCGATGGAATAATTGCCCAAGAGGTCGACCGAGGCATTGGTGAGAGGATTGTGTAAGGAGTTATGTAATATCTATTGGTATTGGCATTGAACCTTCGGGTTTGCTGAGTTTTATTATTATTATTTATAAAACTTCTCAGTAGGCCATGAACTATATTGAATATGTAGAAATCTATTGTTGCTAAAAAAAAAAAAAAAAACAGAAAAACAATACATTTTTAATTGCTACTATTTTTGTATAATTTAAATTATTTCTCTTTTTAAAGGGTGATGGCAAGAAGATGCCTCCTCCTAAATTTGCTCCTATCAAGAAGCGTAAATCAAAAAGAGCTATTGACTTCTCTCCAAGGGGTAGCATTGGTAGCGAAGGGAAACCCATGGAAGCACAGGATTCTGATTCAGATGCTGGATTTGGTTCTACGTGGCAGTCCACTGTTTGATGTAATATTTATAACAATTTCAGTTTTGAAGAAGCTCCATAATTGAGAAAAAAATATGGAGAACAAGTTATGTCATCACAATGTTATTATTTATTTATGATGGTGCTGGCATCACTTTTTTTACTTAAACTATTTATTTATTAATCCCCTTTTAATTTTAATGATCTGCGTTCTAGTGCCAATATTGTTTTGTGATCATGGATATTCTAGGTTTATAATTTTATTTGCTGTAAATGACTAATTGTATTTAATTCTACCGAGAATGGTTATACAGATAAATAAATTTCTTTTTAATGAAGAGTTTTTTTCATAGCTAGCATATTAACTTTGGTTAAAATGAAATTTGATATTTTTATGAGCACATTTGTGACATCAGAACAAAACATGTCCAAGGCTATGAAATAAATACAGGAAAAACAGGAATAAGTATGCAAAATACTATAGTATTAAGTACTGAGTTTTAAGTGTTAGTTTATAAAATCAAATAAAAAATGTGAAATATAATTAATTAAAATGTTTTTTATTTCATAGTTTTTATTAGGGTATTGTATTGTTCTTATTTGTATTATTATTTTCTGTGTAAATGAAGATATGACTTGGCTCATTTTATCTTAGCGATATTTATTGCATTTGTTTGTAGAAACATCATTCTATCATGACATGCCATTTTGTATTTTTTTTTCTTTGCAATTGATAATAATTATTAGCTTGTAAATAAGTAGTTTGATCAAATGAATATTTTTGTATTGCGCCTTAAAACACGAAATGAAGGTTAAATAAACGAATATATTCCTGATCACATCAAAGTTTATTTAATTTATGTAAACATCAGTGATATAGTTATTAAGTAGCCTATGTTACTTATTTGTGATTTATTTTTCTTTATTCATTCTTGTTTCCTATTTATTGGTGTTTGTTTTCTGATTATTGTTTTAATGCTTGTCATTCGTGACTTATGTGATTTATCATATATCAAAATCTTACTATTAAGAACATACTGTAACATATTTATAATTCATAAATATATTATTTGATAAAATTTTGAATCTTTATTCATATTTTTTTGCTGATCCCAAAACTTTGTAATTTACCCCTAAATTAATTTATTTAAAAATGGGAGAAGAAACTTATTTAGCCCATTATGTAATAGTTAGTTGCATAGACTATATTTATATTTGCATAGAATATATGGTAAACGGGTAGATGTTGTAGCATCTGATTCTACAACATTTTCTAACTATCCCATTGTGATAACCACCTTCACCCCTAAAAAAAAAAAGAAATTAAAATATAAATAAAAGGTAAAATTGTTGGGCAAACAATAAAAAACATTCAAAACAAAAAAT
Source organism: Rhaphigaster nebulosa (assembly GCA_948150685.1). Classification (NCBI taxonomy): domain Eukaryota; kingdom Metazoa; phylum Arthropoda; class Insecta; order Hemiptera; family Pentatomidae; genus Rhaphigaster; species Rhaphigaster nebulosa. The sequence continues at coordinate 132,153,478 of OX411306.1, forward strand.
ACTGCAGTAATAACCCTCTTTAGAAAAATTTGCAGCGAAAAAAAACGCAACTCTACTTTAAATGAACATTTCTCAACTTTTTTCACCGATTTTTTTAATCTACGATGAATTTTCTATAAGACAGCAACCAATTTGTAGAAAAATATTGCTTCATCTAGCAATCATGGCAACCAAAGCAAAGTCAACAAATAAAAACGAATAATTTTCAGAAATTCTTGGTTGAATTTCACCAATTCCCAGGTAGGAAAACAAGAAAACAGCAATGATGCCAGGCTCTGGATCTTTAAGTCGGTATTCTTCCCAGTCTTGCTTTATGGATCAGAGAGTTGGGTTCTCTTAGAACGGCACGGGAATCAGGTCACAGCAGCAGAAATGAGATATCTAAGGAAAGTAGCTGGAAAGACCAGATGAGACCGAGTAGGGAATGAAGCCAACAGAGAAACCATCGGAGTTAGACCAATGAGGGATATCCTGGAGGAACACCTGCTCAAGTGGTATGGACATGTTTGTAGGATGGGCGACGATCGTAAAGCCAGGTAGCTGCTAGATGCAAGACCATGGGGGCAGAGACCGGTTGGCAGGCCGAGACTTACATATAATGGTTATATGGAGAGACTCGGGAGCGAGCAGGCTCCTCTTTGACGGAGACAAGAAGAATCGCCCTGGTCAGGGACACGTAAAGAAGATGTGCCGAGGCTGCTCCACGCCTAACGGCACGGTAGAGGTAGGGAAAGAAGAAGAAGAAAGCCTGTATCTGTACCTAAAATCTCTTAGTTCCTTCAACCTACCATTTAAAATGTATGTATAATTCTTTAATTTAAAATAATATCAATATAATGATTAAACTTATTATTATTATTACTACATCTGACATGCTGTTGAGAGAAAGTGATGCTGATTGTTTCACAATCATAAATATGACATTTGACCTTTTCCCTGAGGGGTTATGCTATTGCAAGAAAGAAGAGGAGCAGTCTGTCCCACCTTGTGGATCTGTTACTCCTTGATTCCCTCTCCTTGTTCCCAAGAAAGTTACATCAGAGTCATTTGCATTCACTTTTACCTAACAGCCAGATCTGTTTAGTATCCATAATGTACCACAGCTAATGTAACAGGAAGCTTAGCTTTTACTTTCCAACTCAGTCTTCTCTTTGGGGAACCAGAAACAACATGCTTTGAGTCCTAAGTATGTTCTTGAACATAGAGGCCATTCCCATATTCATAGAGGCCTCTAGCTGACCTGTTTTGCAAATGCCATAAGAAAATTCCTGGAGCTGTCAGATTCAAAGAAGCCACTATTAAGCTACTTAATCCAAGGATTTTAAAACAATACAAATCTCCTTTGCAAATGTTTTAAAAAGTTACTGTGTGTTGTGGTTTATTTTGTTTCATAAGTTTGGTGTTTTTTTATACTGTAAGTACTAACCTCTTCCCTAGTGGGCACTAAATGCTTTTGGGTGGGCCTTGTAGGTTTTATCATGAATATTTAAACATCAAATTAAAATATACTATTTCTTGATCACAAATAATGCTTTTATATTACAATATGTACATCATAACAATCCAGCCTTGCTTGAGATGTCATAGTATATTAAATTTAATTTGAATATTTAAGATCGATTCAAAGTGTTATAAGTAATATAAAAGCATTATCCGTGATCTGAAAATAGTAAATTTTAGAGTGATTTTAAAAAAAATTAAATAATAATTTAATTTTTTAAAACAAAATAATTTAATTTTAGAACGATCTGAAGGATCCATTGAATTATATGTAATGAAAATAGTATTCTTCTATGGAGTGAACTATATTAACAGAATTTTTTTATTCAAAACTGGTGTCAGATTTGGTTTTAGGACTTTAAAAAAACAATATATAAAAATAAAAGTTTGATTACTACAAATTTTATCCTTCTATAAAAATCTACTCTTTAATTTTTTAAGATTCTTAAAAATTACCTAGTTAACTCTTCCGGCTCTATGGTCCTTGGAGGACCTTGGCATTCTCAACAATTCTCCTCCATTCAGACCAGTCCTTCTGCATTCAAGAATCTCAGATCGGCCTCTACATCGTCCAGCTTTCGTAGCATCGGCCTGCCTCTTTCTCCATCAGGATCCTTCCATAATCTGCTTTGGGATCTTTATTTTAAATGTACATGACCCAACCATCTTATTCTTTCCTTTTTAATACAAAAAACTAGATCTGGCTCCCCGTATTGGTATAACTTAAGTAACATAACTTAAGTTCTGTGTTAGTCTTTATGCAGAAACAATTTCATACTTTGGTCAACCATATTTTCTTCTAGGAATCTTTATCTCCCATTTATTCAGTAACCTTTCTTGCTGCTTGGTTAGGGTCCATGCCTCACTACCGTACATTACAAATAGAAAGAAGGATTGTCTTATATACCCTTATTTTGAGGTTTTGGGATTTATCTAAATTTTGAAAAACTTTCCTAAACGGCCAATAGCATTTCTTTCCATTTTCATGTCTTGCCTTTATCTCTTCTTCCATTTTGCTATCTTTGGTTACAATTGTGCCGAGATACTTGAATTTTTTAACACCCTCTTATTTCTTCCACTAGTTGAGCCTTTCCTAGATGATAGCATGTACATTGTTTTATTTTCATTTATTATGGGCTCTGCCTTCCTAACTGCCTCTTCATATTCAGAAAATGCCTAGAACACAGAGCAAATTTGGACTTCTTCCTGTGATGACCACATTATCAGCCTATGCGAGGTATTGGGTCATATTTTTATAAATATATCCTTTGACCTTTGCTCTGGTTGCCCTCATAATCATCTCAAGCACCATATTAAATAACCCTAGAGAAAGTGAGTACTCCTATTTATCTCCTTTTTGAATCGCCAAGTCTCTGGACATTTACTCTCTGGGCCTGTACTAACCCTCTACTGTTTTGTAAGGTCATCTTTACCAGCCATATTATAAGTTTTGTGGGATAACCTAGAAACCTAGGTTTTCATAGAGGTCATATCTTGCTAAGCCATCATATGCTTGTTTATAGTATAAAAGAGATGGTATAGATTTATGGTACATTCTATTTGTTACCTTTCTTTAGCATGTTCCTGATGGTCAATCGTAGATCTCCCAGGACTAACTCACATTGATAATCGTCTATGACTTCTTCTGCCGTTATAATTAATCTTTTCAATAACAGAATTGATTCCACATTGTAAATTGTGTATAGTAGTGTTATACCTATATAAGTTTGGCAATCTAATTTATTGTCCTTTTTATGTATTGGCAACTACCAAAAAAAAAAAAATGTGAAGATATTTAAAAAATGCTGTTATTTTATGTAATTAGTTACACCATATTTATCAAGATACGAAATGAAGTACATGTCTTAATTAATAATTTTGCCAGCATTCTCTATTGCTTGAAAAATACTAATAAGTGAAAAAATTATTCCATGGTCCAGTTAAATCTTACTTCCACTACTCAGACGTTACGTTTTCCCCTTTTTCGAACAGTTCTTATTATTATCATGGCACCACAGTCCTGCTAGAAACCGGGCTTCCTCCACCACAGCCAACCGATCTCCACGATCTTGTGCTATTTCTCTCCATCTTCAGACATCCAATCCAGCCACCTCAGATCCTCCTCCACATCATCCAGCCATCTGATCCAAGGGCATTCTCTCCTTCGCTTGTCGTCCGGTTCTCCATAGAGCATCTTCTTTGGTATTCTCTGATCGGGCATCCTCTCCACATGTCCTATCCATCTTATTCGAGATCTTTTTACCAATGCCACAATCTCGGGTTGCCCAAACAGTTCCAGTAGCTCCTCATTCCTTCTTCTTCTCCAAATCCCGTTCTCAGCAATTCCGCCCCATATTCTTCTCAGTACCTTTCTCTCCCAGGAGTTGAGCATACTTTCTAATTTTCTAGTCAAGGGCCATGTTTCACACCTGTACATAACCACTGGCCTCAATATGGTTTTGTAGACAAGGATTTTCATTCTATTAGAGAGTGATCTAACTTAACACTCTTTGCAGTGAGAAATAGCATCTATTTCCTTCTGCTATTCTGGTCTGTATTTCGCTCTTTACTGTGTTGTCGCCTGTAACTAGGCTTCTCAGGTACTTGAACTGGTTTACAGACCTAAAAAATTTTTAAAGCTGTGATGCGAAAGATTTAAAGCAAGTGATCTCTGAATGTTATTTCTCCATTCACTTCCTTTTCCCTTCTTGAACTTTTCATATACACTGTCTTATTTCCATTAACTCTAAGACCCAGTTTAGCAGCTGCCTCTTCGAATTCCTGAAATGTTCCTGAAAAATTATGAAGATATTTAAAAAATGCTGTAAATTTATGTAATTAATTATACCATATTTATCAAGATACGAAATGAAGTACATATCTTATTTAATAATTTTGCCAGCATTCTTTATTGCTTGACAAATACTAATAAGTGAAAAAATTATTCCATGGTCCTGTTAAAACTTACTTCCACTACTCAGACGTTAGGTTTTTCCCCTTTCTTGAACTGTTACCAAACTTACCAAATAAGAAAATAAGATTTTTATTTACCATATACCTGCTCCAGATCACTGTAACTTTGTCAATTTCATTGGAGATATTAAAGCTAAAATTTTGAAATAAATTCAAATTATAAGAAGTAAAAAGAAACCAAAGATGCACTTATTAGGAGTGATATTTATTCTGGTTGACCTATTATTAGGCACCTGCCCGCCATAAAGAATAATTTTTTTGTAGTACTCCTTTTCATAGACAAAGTGGTTTGAAAACGGAAATGTTTTAAATTTGCAATTTAACATGACCATTTAACTTCAGGTAAATGTTCATAACTTTAGGAGTAGTAATCAATGAAAAGTACTAAAAAGTTTTTTTAGCTTAAAAAATGTTTTAACTTGTAAAAAAATGTTGTAATGTAAAAAAAAATGTTGTATTTGTAAATGTAAAAATGTTTGAGTTTTTTAAGTCATATAGTTTTAGAACTATCAATACCGCAAATCCATAAATTTACTGTAATCGATCCATAGAACCAAAGAGATGGATGCAAGTCATAAATGATCAAAGAAAAAAATATTTCTGAAACTTTTTTTTATCTCTAGAAACATGGAGGTATCAACATACAAAATATAAAATAGGTCTTGACATTGTCTTTAAATTGCTTGCAACCACCCTTGGAACCACTTTATATAGATTGACCCACTTATAAACTCTCTTATTACTTTCTCTTGCCTATATACGAAGTATTGCGATAGTGAAAATTTTTGAATTCGAGTTTTCAACAGAAATACCCGTTTTAAGGTCCCCTGAGTCCAAATAACCAAGTCTCGCAAAATGGTCTGTGTGTTTGTATGTCGATGTGTATGTGAACAGTCTAGCTCAAAACCAAAAAGTTGTATGATACTGAAATTACGTATTTAAGGTAGGCACATGCATGTGATGTTATGGTAACTTTTTCATTAAAATCGATTAACCGTAAGTGCTTTATATAATCGATTTTACACTTTTTTTTGCAATTTTCTCGAAAACGGCTCTAACGCTTTTGATGAAACTTGCCTAAATTATTCTTCATAAAGGCCTTTAACTTTTCATGAATTTAGTAAATCACCGAGGAAATACAGAGAAAAAAGTTATAATGAAAAGAATATTTTATTTGCGCTTAACTTAAAAAGTATGCATTTTATGGTAAATTATGTCTAGAGGTTTATGAAAGGTAATTAAATTATCTAAAAAGAAAAAAAGAAATCAAAATCGGACCAGTAATAGCAAAGATACAGCGCATCGGACTAACTGGAAGTGGTTAGGATTTTACAATTTTCTTGTAAACGGCTCAGACGATTTTGATGAAACTTGCCCAATATTTTCTCCTTAAAGTACTTTGACTTTCAAGTATGTAGTATATCAACAAGAAAATGCAGAGCAAAAAGTTATAGCGAAAAGAAAATTTTATTTGCTTATAACTCAAAAAGTGAGCATTTATGGTCAATTTTGGATGAAATATTAATATATTAGCCACTTTTCAATTGCCTTATTTTTTCTTCAATAATATTCCCTAGTTTTTTAATGGCTTTAATTTTATGTTTTTCTAAATTCTTATGGAGTTTAACACATTTTATTAGAAATTTTAGTTTTTCTCTTTCAATTTGAATTTCAGTTATTTTGTATTCTGATCTATCTTGCGTCATCTTTTTGGAAGTATTAATTTTGCGGTTCCTCCTGCTTTTCTTTGGAATTTTCTCATCCACTGGCAGTATTTTCGTTGAGTTTTCTATTTTCGTTCAGTTTGTTCTCCTTCTTGTCGCCTCGTTTTCCTCGTTCATGGTAAAATTATTGGCCATTATTATGTCCTCTGTCCCGAGTAAAATGTCCAAGTCCATAAATAATAAATCCATCTTATCTTTGTATGGATAATACTTCTTTCCCCTTTCCTGTGCTTTTGTTATTATTATCTATAGTTCCGTTCTAGTACCATCCACCGGTTTTCACAATTTTTGGGTTGAATTTGTGTTTTAAGTTCTTCACTCAATAGCTGAGCTACTGTCACCCACATATCCTTCATTGTTTTTATTTCATAGGTTCCAATCTTCTTTCTCATCTATGCATATAAATCTATTAATCATTTGGAATTGTTTTCAGCCCATTGTGCCTCTCGATTGACGTGTGAGTAGAAATTCATTCTATTGTGGCCTTTTAAAATAAGGAATTTTCCTATTTCTGAAATCAAAAATAGTTTTGTTTTTTCCCCAGATTCAAAATCAAAGTATAATCATCACTAACTACATACCTTCCATTTTTTCCAATGAAATTACCATTTTTATGAATTTATAACAAGCAATGTATCTGAAAATGAAATGAGAAATGTATATAAAGTGTAAAATAAAAAATGTAATCTGATTCCAATTTGTTATAAAGTTCGTATTTTGATGATTACTCATTTGAACTAAATTCTTTATCAAAAATGACCTTCCATTTCCATTCCTTTATTATTTTCATCTTAAAATAATGTTGACAGTTCGGGGACATGCCTCCCTCATCAGAGTTTAGTGAAAATAAAAACCATTGTATGCACCAGACACTACATAATGTACAGTACATTACCAAGATTGAAATTTATTATTACACATATAGTGGTCAAAATAAGTATTTGTATACTTTTTCGAGTAAAAATATATTTAATAAGTTATCGGGTTAATTTATTTCCAATAAATTATTAAACATATTTTTTCATGAAAAACTAGGTGCACGAATACTAATTTTGACCACTGTATGACTAATAGTAATAATAAATTCATATGTTATGAGTAAGAGTAATTAGATGAGACAGCAAGTGATAGAAAAAGTACTTAAATATGACAAACTCCACATACTAATCAGACTTATAAGAATGTGAATGAATTATAAAGGTTCTTCTTCTTTCTCTACGTCCATAATGGCACTAGACATGAAAATTTAGCCTCGGTCCATGTTTTCCAATTTTGGTGATCATTCACCTTATCCTTCATTTCAGCCAGAGAACAGCCTCTTCTTCTACCAAGGCCTGGTGATATAATCCGCATACATCTGCCTGGGTTGACCTTGCAGGCACTTTCGTTCTGGTCTGGCCTCCATTAACCACTTGATCTTTCGATCATCCCCTTTCTGCTGACGTGACCAGACCATTTAAGTTGGCACTGCTTCACTATCTCTCCAACTGGTGAGATCCCTAGGTTTTCCCGGATTCTTTCATTGCGAATTCGGTCCCTTCAGGTTTTCCTCTCGATCCTTCTCAGGAACCTCATCTCTGATTCTGTCATTTTGCTTGCATGCCGATCCAGGATGATCCAACTCTCCGCACCATAGAGCGAAACTGGTTGATATACAGTTGAATAGAAGGAGCTTTGTCTGACTGCTTATTTCCTTCCTTCCTATAATAGTGGAGCGCATCTGAGAGTATACTCTGTTTGCTTTTTTGACTCTATGTAGTACCTTATGATCTACTTTTCCATCTCTGGAAATAATTGTTCCCAAGTATTCTTGTAAGCATCCACAAATTGAAGAGGTACCCCTGCTCTCTCATTCTTATCTTTTCTAACCAGCATATCTTTGCTTTTCTCAGCATTTATTGTCATTCCCATCAATTGAAGTTTTTCACTCCATTCTGTTATTATTACCTTTAGTTTCTGGAGGGTGTCTGCTACTAATACATCATCTGCATTTATAAACGCTTGTACCAGAACTGGCATGAGGCTCCAATATCCTACTATGGCTCTTGGTGTTCTCCTTTTGCAGACATTCCATATCTTGTCCATGCAAATAATAAACATTAGTGGGCTAAGGCTGTCTCCCTGTTTAACATCCTTATAAAACCCAAAAGGTTTTGATGTATAGTATGTCCGTTCAGTCAGACAATACACTTTGGGTCCTTGTACACTGTCTTTATTGCACTTATCAGATTGCTAGATATTCTTTTGTTCACCAGGGCTATAAGTGTTTTATATTTGTTGGCAGCAGGAATAGTGATGAAGTAATCAAGGAGTTGCATGTTACACAGTCAAACCTTGTTCATCTGAATAAGATTTATAGACATTTCTTTAAGTAATGTGTACATTAGATGATAATTTGTAAATATGATAGCATAAACTATATATAAATAAGCCAAATATTTGTTTTTGAGTTTGACACAATGAACAGTTGTGCAATGCATGTACAATAAATTATGGTAATAAAATGGTTTTTGTTGAACTTAAGAAATATTTACTGGACTTTGATGTCGATTGACACATCAGCTACAAATAGATGTAATCGCAATAAACGGTAAGTCTGCTTATTTAAGGTTTTGTTTTGTTTATTACTGGATATAACCCCAATTTTAGATTATCCAGATTGCCTTTGGTCCCAGTTAGTTCCGATAAACGAGATTTAGCTGTGCTACACTTCAATGTTTATCACATAGAGTATTGATGGTTTATATTCTAAGTGATATATGTTTGTTACGTCCCTGAAAGATCATAATATGAAAGGTCTTTTTTGATCAACAAATTATTAACAATACAGACTTCCTACTAAATTTTAAAAGAAGATTTTAATAATTTTTAATTTTAGTAAAAATTTAATAGTGAACTGAAAAAGATGAAGAAAGTTACATATCTTTATTTAAGATGAGAGATTTTGAAACCTCTTTAGACTTGCATGTATATAGCAGGTAATGTATTTGAAAAAAAAGAAATGATGTAAGTAAGTAAGGTTTAAAATGAAAAATTAATCAAATCCCTATGTATTACACATCAAAATTTGTAGTTTGTCCAATTTTGAACAATTAATAATTATAATTAAAATTGTTGATAAAAGAAATACCTTCCGTTTTCATTTTCAGTCATGATTACATTTGGGGGAATGTGTCCCCATCATCAAAAACATTTTAAAAATTACCATCACATATATGATATATTTCATTACTACTCATATTGCCAATGGTTATAAAAGATATATTAGCATTATTGAAAATGCCAGGTATTAAGGGCGATTGAGTAAACTTGTCTAGTCTAAACATTATGTGGAACATCTTGTTAAGATAGAAGTGCCTTATTCCGTATCCCTTCGTTGTCATACCGTATTACTTAAGGATTAAAACTATCTGCCTTTATTTATTTGTTGTTTTGTTTTTTATCTCCCATCTGCCTTTCTTTAATGTTTATTGTCATATATTTTTTCATTAGAAAGTACATGTAAACTTAACATTGTTGTAGTATTTTTAAATTAAGTAAATACTATAATTTAAATTAACATTAAAAAATGGATTTATTTTTTGAAAAATCTGTTTTGTTATGGTTAGTTTTTTTTTTTTTTAATTTTACTGTTTATCACTGTGTTTAGTAAAATATTGTATGATTACATTTATGGTAGTTAAAAGTTAATAACAACTTGTGGAAATTGTGATATTATAGTCCAGAAGTTTTATTTATGCACAACCTTCTTGGTTTGCTATTTCTGACTAGCACCAATAATTTATTGTACAACTGTATTTATGGTGGTTTAAAATCAATTGCAAGATGTAAAAAAATAGTGTACTATTGAACACTACTAAGTTATTTAACTCATTAAATACATAATTTAATTAAGGGCTTTAAAGTTAATTAATAAAATAGAATAATAGAAAGACTGCTGTATAATGACTGTGGTGTTTATTGATGTGGTGTATAATGACTAGAGACCGAATTTTTGTGCAGTACAAAACCAAAATGCATGCACTACAAAATGCAAAGCATGCCCCCAAAATGTTTAACATTGTGTATATTTACACAACTTTACATGCTTTGGGTATTATATATAATACCTCAAACATGCAAAAATCATTACTTTTTGTTATTTATAATAAAATATATACTGATAGTATAAATTATACAAAAATGATGATTTTTGTATGTTTCTGATATAAAGTATAATACCCAAAATGTGTAAAATTGTTTATATATACACACCATTTTACACATTTTGGGTTATAAATGCACAATTTTTCAGGATTTGATTTTTTACACGAATATCCGGTCTGTAATAATTACTTATATTGAACGTTGCAAGTCTCCAGAACATTTTGTTTATTACTATATACTTTTTTTTTTGTGTATTATTCACGCATTCAATTCATAATGATGGTATTAATGAAAGTTTAAAGGTTTTCCAATTAAGTTTCAATTCATATCTACCCTAAATGTAGGCTAAATGTAGGGCTACCCTAAATGTTTTTTTATTGATTAAATTAAAGTGCATTTAATCCAAGAGAAAACTTCAACTGTATACCTCTTTGTTTCTAGTTTATACTTGAAGAGTGTCTAACTTTTATTCTAATGTATAAGAATACTGCAGGCCTGATTCCCCAAATGGATCAATAAGAGAAAGTAAAAATTCTTATCTTCTGTCATTCAGCCAAAGCTCGAGCACCGCCTATCTTGGTGGGTTGCTAGGAGTACTAGTAGGGTAATATACTAGAAGCAGAGCAGGGAGATCCCAAGTAGTGAATAAGGCATCTAGATTTAGTTAATCCATAAAGAGAAGAGAGGCTGCCTCACTCTTACCCATCCCCAGTGCTGCTTTTGGTTATTTCTATTGGATATAGTTTCATGATTGCCCATAAAACTAGTGTTTTCTCTATATATATTTAGATACAATAAGTGCCCAAAACAAGCTCGTTTGAATTAAGAGTAAATTGCTGCTTATTTTCATCTTTGGAGAATCAAATAAAATTCTAAAAAATACAAAAGTATAATATCATAGAGAGTAACTTCAATGCATGCAATGGTTCATTTGAAATTATCCACTGCAATTGCTGATTCACCTGAAACCTCACCTTTGTTTTGAGCCTAGCAAAATATATTTAATATTGTCTATTCATATGCCCTAATCAATGGGTAATCCCATCTTCAATCAGAAATAGTAATTCACAGTTTAAAAACATTTTTAAGATCCTTAAACCCATGGCATACTATTTGTGAAACCGCATGCCTCAGCCTGGTAATTATAGGTTTATCCAGCCTTGGCCAAAATTATTAAACACCATGAAAAATTGACTATTTTATTTAACAAACTAATTTTATATTTATTGCTATTTCCGAAACTTGTATTGACAAATTGACAAGTTGTAATACAATTAAGACCCCTTTAATGTGTTATTTTCAATTATTTTATTCAAAATTCCGGGATATAATACCCAAGGTGATAGTGTCATGAGCCTAAGGGCCTCAAAAATGTTTCTGAGTGAGAATGGTAATTTTTCATTTAAGATCTAATTATTGATTAAGGCATAAAACGCAAACAATCTTGTATATCGAATCAGATATTTACTTTCAATGCATGCATAATATTCCTGAACAAAAAAAATTGTATTGGAAGACAATGTCATTCATTGGAATGGCCAAGTTGTCATCAAAAGTCAAAATGGGTGTTACTGAGATAACCATAGTGAGCATTTTCTCAATTTGTGCATCTAAATCCAAGACAATCAACTAACGTATATCCTTTTCCCAATTTTGAATCATTAATAAATTCAGTTGGTTTATTTTCTGTAGGCTTTGATTTGCAAATATTAGGTCTTGATTCTCTTTGTATTGAATGTCAAAAAAAGATTCTGGACTATCTCTATTCGCTTTGCTTTTGAAACATGAATTGCATCACATTCTGGGATCCTATCAAACGCTTTATATAACAGACCAAGAACTTTTTCTGTTTTTCTATCATCTTTTTAGCAACTTAGATCACATCAAAATTAAAAACTCAAGCCACTGGAAGAAATTCATATCATCCTTGCTCTAAAAACTTTTTAATTGATATTTTTATCAATATTTTTATTTTTTTTAAAAAACTTGGTATGTTGATCTTGTCAAAAAGTCTTTCTAATAGATTCTGGAAGTATTGCTTCCATAATTTCTTCTATTTATCAAAGGATGTTTTTTTTTTTACTTTTTTTTCTTATCTTAAGGACTTTGATAAATCAATTTTATATTCTTTATTCTTATTTGATTTGTTATAAAGGCAGTTTTTCCTCAATTGCTTCCTTCGGACCATTCTCTTAAATTTCCATTACCCATGAAGTATAATATATGACATCTTATTTTCATTGTCCATCATACCTGGAGTGAGGTTAAAATATTTTTAAGGAAGATCCTTCACTTTTCAAGACCACTAATATATCATGCATCTTTTGGGCACTAACCATTTTTGCCGTTATTTTCTTCCTATAAATGCCAATTATTTATATTTTTATCTATACAATACTTCCTTCTGAAGTTTCTATAAACATTTCATTCTGTTGAGTATGCCATTGAAACTACTATCAATGCTAAATGCATAAACATCACTTCCAATTTCATATTTATATGCTCATATTACTGGTAGCATGAAAAGAATTCAAAATTAAGTTTTATTTTGTACATGAAAACCTAGAAAATGTTAAACAGTTTATAAAAAAGTAAGAGAGTAATTTTTGTTGACAAAGAATAAAATGTCATTACTATATCAATTTCAACATTTAATGAAAATTATAGTCTTACACTTTTCAAAACATTTGAGGTTCTCAGTTCCAAAAGGTGCTAAAAACCATTCTCTTGAAATTGATATTTCAATTTTCAAAGGATTTTGGAGACAGGTTTTGTTTTTCAGGTTGTAATAAGTCTGATCCTACAAATAACATACTAAAATTTAAAAAGGAAATTAGTGTTTTAGTTTTAAAAAGAAATAAATGAAAAACTACAAGTTTTTCTCAATATCACCGTATCGATAAAGAGATATCTGGTGAATTTATTTTGGTATTGTAACTCACCTACAAAGGATTAAGCTCACAAAAATCGTAGCCAAGGAAGTTACAGGATTGTTAGATCAATAGACACAAAAATAATTAAATTTAATAAAGTTCCATTAGTATCTTATTTATTTCTTGAAGTAAAAGTTTTGTGGTGTTCGATTTACGCGTTCTACTATATCATTCCTATTTAGTAATTATTAATAAAATTTAAATTAGATGACTGATCAGAAGTGGGTTGTACTTATCGATTTTTTTTTTATTAAATATTTTAACGAGTTATTTCAGTCCAAAGAACGTTTCCAAATTTATATGGTATTGCATACTTTACGAATTAGAATAAATCTAAAGAAATTTGTTGTTAGGGAGGGGGTGGATGCGTAAGATGACATCAATTGATCAGTGTCTGGTCGTGCTTAGCTGTCGCAAAGGCGATGGCGTCCCATGATGTCATTGCTCAGGTAAATTAGTTTATTAATAAAATATTGGCTCTAAATAAATCATTCCACTTTGGCTATGACTTATCGATCTTCAGTAGAACCCGGTGCGTGTTAAGAAAAAATATAGAAGTTCCTACGTTTCCATTTAACCTCCTAGCCAACCAACCCCCAACATTATTTTATATCTTGGGTTCATATATGAAATCTTTTATCTTTCTTCAAAGGTCTCGCGTGTGATGGGTACATATTTGCAGGCACGCTCCTATTTATATCCCAGACCTTGGTTAGCCTCGAACATACACGGGACATTACTGCTTTTATACGTTTTGTACTTGTGAGCACTTATTAGTTATTGATCCCACTTCCTTCCTGGGACTACTTCTTTGATTCTTTAAAAAAAAAAAAAGAAAGAAATAGAGAAGGAAAAAAAGACAAATAGTGTAATAACCGAAGTCCGCTTGATGAGAGCAAGCACGGCAGCTGACGATCAAAGCTACAGATGAACGACGTTTAATAAACTTTCGGAATGATTCTCGTTTATTTCGGATTTAGTAGCGACTAAAGCCATCGAACTATGTGAGAATCTTTCTTCATTAATTCTGCTCAAGAAAACGGATAAAGGGTCATTCTTACATAAACTGTCACTTTGGTTGTCATGAGATTTCTAGAAACTCAGCATTTTTCATTTTTTTTTTCTTTTTTTTTCAAGCTCTTTATCGCCATTTAATTCTTCTAAAACTATAGTACCCTTTGAGATATTCAATGCTTGAAAAATAAAAAGTTTGTAAACAAATTTTTTTGTGAAAAATTCGCTTGTTACATTCTGTCCGAAGTGAATTTCGAAAATGTTCACGAAATATTTTTAAAATAAAAAACATATTTTTATTACTGGGAGTCCATCGAACAACGACGTTGGTAATAACTCTAAAAAACTACAGAAAAATTATTTTTTATTTTTTTAAAGTACTTAGAAAATCAAAATGACTCACAAACCAAGTCAGATTTTGTATTAATTGACAATGATATAACGAGGGGAGTACACAGTTTTATATTAGGGGGAGGCTTAAATTTTTTTTGGAAACCGAGGAAGAAGGAGGGAGGAAGCGAAATTTAGTAAGAAGAAACCAAATAATCATCTAAATGTCTATAATCCCGAAATCGGGCGTAAGTTTTAAGAATTAGTATGAAAATTGGATCAAAAATTATTGTTAAAAATTACCAACAATATTACTCAAAATACAAGCCTTATATTGGTGGTTATGTATATTTTTTCGTACATTTCGGAGGGATATATAATACCGCCCTGCGTACGCCACTGGATACAACACTTGCATATATAGGGTCCAAGACTACTTTCCATGAACGTGAATATTTTGTTTTCTTTTTTTCCAAATTTCGAAAATGACAGTTTATTCGAGAATGATCCTAAAACACTAACTTTTTCTCAATCATTATTTAATTTTTAGGTTTTGGATAATATTAATGCTGTTCTATAAAAATATGTTTTGTCGTTTATATAGTGAGTGACCTTTCACAAATTATTATTTTAAAATTACTGAAATATATTTTAAAAATTTCTCATATCATTCCTTTATCATTATCATTGCATACAGTAGAGAAATGTAAATATTTTACAATAAATTGTTTACATAATGATTTGAGAAATATCAAAGGAAAAGTTTGAGAATAATAACAACGAGTGAAATATCTTATTTTATTAACTCAAGTACAAACAATTAGGAAATTAAACCAATTTCGTTGCAACATTGATTTAAAATTAATTATATTGTTAAAGTTTATATTGCTTCAGAGTTTTCTTTTTAAATAAAGTTTTTTCTAGTTGAGAGCTTGTGAAAAAAAAGAATAATATTTTGTGGAGAAAGTGTATTGAGTTGGTTATGAAACCAATCGCCTCATACAAGGTTGTTACAAAAGTCCTTATGCATTAGTATAGCTTTATTTCAGATTAGATATTTTAAACTTTATTGAATACTACTCTTCAAAGCTAAGACCATTGTTATCAACTACTTTCACCCATCTTTCTTCCAGTAATTACATTTGATGCCGGCGCCACTCCTTTGGTTTTGAACAAAGAACTCTTCACATCCATGTTTTACGTCCTCGTAATTATAAAAAATCCGACCTTTGAAAATATGAGCTATTGATCAAAACAAACAATAATCTGATTGTGCAATATCTGGACTATAGGCAGAATGAGGCAAAGCGTTTACTCCTAGCAGTTTCGATAATGTTTTCTTGGTCAAACGAGAACAATGTGCATGGGCATTGTCGTGTTGCAAAATGGCTTGGTTCCTGTTTACCAAAGCGGGGTACTTCGCATTCAAAACTGCATAAACTCTGTCTAGCTGTTCAGAGTAAAGATTTGAGTCCACTGCCCGACCATCAAGAACGAGCTCAAAATGCAAAACGTCTTCGAAGTTCCACCAAACACCTAGCATCACTTTTTTCCCAAATCGATCTTGGCAAACCTCCGGTTGTGCAGCCTCACTTGGCGGTAACCCACTGCTTATATTTGCTAGGGTTTTTAAAAATATCCACTTTTCGTCACTTGTGATAATGAGAACCTATCATCTTTCGGATTTTAAAGCAAAATTTTGCACATATCAACACGCTGCTGGGCGTCGGACCTTGGTCTTAAATTCCTTACGCCCAGGTTTTAAGAGTTACTGTGGCACTAGAAGACCCTACTATGACCGATAAATCACGAGTAGTTGCATGAGGGGTTAAATGGTTTACACATTTACACAACGTCATTATTTACACATTACAAGAAGAACGTCATCATCGATGACCGATGGGCGACCCGATCTGGGCTCATCTGCAAGGCTCATATTCCCATTAATGAAATGCCTGAACCAAAGTGTGGCAGTATTTCGACGGGTAATTGAATTTCTTTCTATGGCACAAATTTCTTCGGCGGCTGCCTTTGCGCTTAAATATTTTTTATAGTAATGTTTCAAAAAACCGCAAACCACGATTTTTTCTTCTGACATTGCACGTGCGTTTTAAAAGTGTAAATGACCCCATAAAGCCAACTCAAATTACAAGGAATTATAGGATTAGTGTTCATAGTGTGGATTAGAATTTGAATTAAGGGTTGTGTTAATGCACAAGGACTATTGTAACAACCTTGTAGTACATCGCCTTAGAAAAAACAGGAAAAAATATCTATCTAAACATTGTTAACATGTAGAAATTAGTTCAACGTCTTGTGGAAAAATCTCTAAAATGCGGCGTTAAAAGCGGTCATTAAGCGACTTTTGCGCTATTGTTGGTTTTGGTTTGTAGATGAACGATAAACCTTAGGTTAGTATGTCCTGAGGCAGTTTCGAAAATTGTATTTAATTTTTTTTTTTTCCGAAACTCATGTCTTTTGTCCTCTATTTCATCCTTCTTTCTCTGGACTTGCAGCTCGAATCAGTTCCTATGTCACATTCCGCTTAAAATTAATATTAAATACATTATGCTTCCAGCTATTTAAAAAAAAAAATTATTTAAGATTTTAAAGGACAAATTTTAAGATTTTTTAAAGAAACGCATCTTGTTTTTTGAACAACTAATTCACTGAATTTAACGAAAATTCGTGAGTAATAAATGTCAAAATCACAATATGTATGCAGAGGTTTATATTAGAAAATATCTGGTGTATCCTCTCATACTAGTTTTCTACCAATTTTATACCAATGTCAACCATAATAGATTTGTCAATTAAAAAAAAATTGCAACAAAAGCGTTTTATTGAGAAACTGATATAACCTCGTTTCATATTGTAAGATTAGATTTATACATACATATATATTATGGGTCACACGTTGTATCTGTTATAAATCACGTTTTTTGAATACTCTGCATTTTGTGCAACCGTCCTATACTGCACATGGCGAAAGCAAAAATATTCCGATGGACAAGTGCTACCAATATTTTTTTTTTGAGCGTCTAGACAAACAATAATGATTGTATGTAATTTTAGCCGGCTTATCAAAAAATTTCATTTGTCGAAAAAATGTTTTCCTTATATTCTTAAGGGTGTACGGCCTATTGGAGATGTTAAAGGGTTTTAAGGAGAACACTTTAGGCAAGTTTCTTTGAAATCCTTTTAGCCACTTTGGGGCTACACCCTATAGACAAACGCCTATTTCGACTACTACGCAAGGGTTGCCGATTTGGTACACAGCCATCGGTGACTGATATCCTACAAAACAATCAAGAGATAATTGTGACACAGAAACAAAGCATTCCGAGTAATTGTACAGATGTTTAAAGTTTCGCCCAAAGGCATATCCAAACACCAGTACAACAGTAATTAAAGTGGGGGAATATTAAGGAGGTAACTAGAAGGAAGCCTACGGGTTTCAAATTGGAAATAGATGGGGAAGGTAATTTAGCCGCTTTAAGGTGGAAAAAGTACGACGGGAGAAATCGGAGACATGGATTTTCCAGGAAAGAGTTTGGTCAAATATGATTCCAACGTTTTTGATGGTTGAATAGAACTGTATGGAATCATTGCTTAGGAATAGAGTTGGAATACGATCAGCAGTTTTAAGGAGGTGATTAGAACCTGTTATAATTATCTTTCTCTTCCCCGCATCCGATACATCGGAGACACGGATTTTCCAGAAAAGAGGGTGGTCAAAGGCGATTCCAAGGTTTTGGTGGTTGGGTGGAGTTTTATGGGATTATTATTTATGAATAGAGTTGGTATATGAAGTACAATTTTACAGTTTTGTAAAATTCAATGCAATTTTGGGCGACGTTGACACGGTGTGGCGGGATGAAACTGATCGTTTGGGCAGCCAGATTTGTATATATATATTCAGGAAGGTCAGAGCTTTAAAATGAGCCCTCATTAAAAAAAAAAAAATCTTTTAAATGCAATGCAATTTTGGGCTGGCCGCCATTTCGTATTCCAACCGATCTGGGCTGCCTGACAAATAAATTCTTGCTTAGTACCATAGGCTCTATCAATTTAGATATTTGGTTAATTTAAATCGTTTGGATTAAATTGACTTGTTGTCTGCTCTTGGACTATAAAGTTGGCGGGAGTCGGCTCAGGGTTAGTCCCGGACGCTCGTGGAGATAGGAGTTACCAAGAGATGTATGAATTTTCTCTGGAGAAAAGAACTGGTAGAAGATCATGGAGCTTGTTTCAAGTTTTATAGGAAAGCATCTCACACTGCTATAGCGATCAAAGAAGAATGGTTGCATATTCGTAGTAAGATAATCTAAACTGGAAACTAGAAGTTGATCTCCCGTTATCTATCCAGCTGAATATGGTAGGCCTTGGCAGTGAGGACTATCCACGTTCTGACAACATGTCACTGCCTAGAGAAGAATTTTTACTTTCACTTAGTAAATATAACACATTTCACATTTTTAAGATATGAAAAATATAATCAGGGAAGGCCATCTAGAAATATTTCGAACCCGAGTTTTCAATGGGAACACACGTTATAAGGTCTCCAGAGTCCAAATAACCATGTCTCGCAAAACGGCCTGTGTGTATGTGAACATGTAAACAGCAAAAAAATAAAAAGTTTTAAGGAACTGAAATTACATATTTGAGACAGATATATTTATGTGATGTTATAGCAACTTTTTCGTTAAAATCGACTAACCGGAAGAGCCACTTTATATCATTCATTTTATACTTTCTTTTTTTTTACTTTTCTCGAAAACGGCTCTAACCATTTTGATTATACCCCGTATATCAATGTACAATTAAATGGTCTTTAATACCAGCTAGGTCTTATCTTCATTGAAATAAAACTTTTAGAAAAATTATAAGCTAACATATATAGTCATAGAAGTTAATGGAGAGTGACAAAAATGTATAACATACGGATGAGACGGGTGGGAAAAAAACATGGTAATTAATTGTTTTAAATAAATATGTTGTACCATTTATCATTTTTACTTTCACCTCCCTATTTATGGAAATATAGTAAGGGGGAGTACACCCATCGTGAATAATAAAGAAATTTCTGCTCAGAGTAGAGTGGTAAGTGAAAGTTGTGTGATGCGCACACCGCACAGCACAGATACTAAAAAAAATCAAAACCTAAAACTTGGGTTGTTAAAAGTGGGTCGCTG
The DNA here is from genome assembly GCA_948150685.1 of Rhaphigaster nebulosa. Classification (NCBI taxonomy): domain Eukaryota; kingdom Metazoa; phylum Arthropoda; class Insecta; order Hemiptera; family Pentatomidae; genus Rhaphigaster; species Rhaphigaster nebulosa. Next base: position 132,173,293 of record OX411306.1, read on the forward strand.
GCAAGAGAAGATATTTTTTGATTAGTAAAAAAAAAAAAATCAAAACTTTTGTTGTGGAAAGTGGATATCGGTTTATAAGGCTATCACTGGCGTGTTCCGACGAAATACTACTCACACTGATGGGGCCATTTGCGAGAAATCGTAGCGTCTCCCAGATGCCTGTGACGTGGAACACATTATGAATTGGTGAAATAAAATCTAGCACGAACCTTCCGATTTGGGCTGGAGACACCGCTCAGTCTTGCTCAATGCTACAACGGTTTAACAAGGCTGATCTGGAAGAGGAGGGGAAGATTAGCAATGATCCTAAGGTATTGGGGATGGAGGATGAATATACCAAGTATCATATAAATACGTATCCTTCCTAAATGATTTTGCAATTTAGATGCCATGTTGATAACATTTACTCATTTCGGCAAAGCGATAAAGTTGTGACTTTATGTGAATCATTTTAAAACTCAATGATTTCGAATCTCCCTCAATTGCATTTAGTTATTTTTATTATTATGTATTTTTAATATTAGTTTAAATATCTGAGTATTTGATTTATTTATGAGGAATTATAGTAACCGAAGAATTAAGTATTTTTATACAAAAAATAGGAATATTTATTGTGGTAATGAAATTTATATGCGATGTTATACGATTGGATACTGGTTTTCCATTATCCTTCAGTGGAATTCGATTATCCTAGAATCGAAGACTCTTTTCTCAATATATCTATTAGTATCCGTAAGTTGTATTCTTAGCTACTAAACAAGTGCGGTTACATTTAATTTTTATTAAAGCATCAACTTCAATGCAGTTGCATTCTGTTTCGTTTTTGTTTACTAACAGCGAATGAAAAATAATTTTTAATCTGGAGGCTTAGTGAGTTTCTATTATTCGAAGGGTAAAAGGAGATAATCTAAAATTCTTTAGATTGAATTTTTAACGTTTTCACTAATTGTTTATTACCTCTTGCATGATTCACTTTAAACGATAGGTACTTTAGTCATACTTGTTAATTATTCTAATCTAGAAAGTTTACTTAGTAGATATATATATATATATATATATATATATATATATATATATATATATATATATTATTGTATTTTATATATTGTATTTGAAATCAACTTGAAATAAATGGAGGGAATGAAAAAAAATAAATATAATTTAGCAGCATTGGACACGTTGTACGCAGGTTTTTACCAAGTTAATATTCAACTCAAATGCATAATTTAATTTAATGAAATGCATTCAAATTGCACCTAACCAGTAAATTCTCATAAATACGTTCAGAATAACTTCAAAGTTTTTAACAAACATTGTATAATTTTTTTATCATTCCTTATTTTTTAAACAAACTTTTTATGATTTCGTTAATTCGTTTTTGCTAATCACCACATAAACCAGGAACCAGCGACGGATTTATTTAACGAAAGGATTTTAAGACAGTTATAAACCATTTTAAATTCTAGATAATCCTCATGTGAACACAAGATTCATGTCAGTTAGTTGAAAGCCGTTGCTTTATACATCAAATTTTAAATTGAAATCGAGCAAATTTTTAAGTTTCATTTAACAAGAAATATCATTATAGCTCAATCTTTAATCAATAATGATTATTATCAATATGTGTCTAAATAACTATCCTGATTCGTTGTGTGAGGAAAATAATTGAATCATCGATTTCGACCATATTCATGGATCGAATTTTTAATATTAGGTCCTCGTTCTACAAAGATTATCATGTTCTTTAATTCATGATTTGATAAATTTTTCAGTAGTAAGAACCGTTTCGGAGTTATAAATCAATGACTAAAAAAAGTCCGAAAATTTCGTCTGTTTTTTTTAAGCTGTAACAAAAGCTGACTATGAGAATTTAGTATACTTCTGTTTGTCGTCGAATAAAGCGATCAAAACGATCTCCTACTTCCCAAAATTTATTATCACCAAAAATCCTTATTTTACTAGTCTATTGGTGATTTTGAAGCTGTCAGTTTTCAAAATGCAACAAAGTGTACCGTCAGTCTAGATGAATTCCCTTTAAGAGACATAAAATATACATCAGATCAAAATTTCAACGGTAAGTTTTATCATTAAATGAAACGCCAAATTTTGCAATTTCAATTTAAGATTTCATAATGAAGCAGCTGCTTTCAGCCGACTGGCCGAAGTTGTGTTTTCATGCGAGGATTATCAATAATTTTAAATAGTTTTTAGCTGTAAGTACCATAAGTCCTTTCGTTAAATGAATCTGTCACCAGCTCCTAGCCTAACACAAATTTTCATCAAATACAGTTTAATAATTTTTGAAACAAACATGTTTTGGGACGATACTTTAACAAATGTACGCTTTCTAGAAAAAAATTGAAGATTTTTCCTCGTCGAACTTCATCCTGTTAGTGATTTGTACTAACAATAAGATTTAACTCTTCTTCCTCCTCAAATTAAAAGAAAAAAAGCCCCTTAAGTTTCAAGATATCACAATACGTGTAATATTTGTGAATTTTTTTTAACACTATAATTGTATTTGTTTCTTTCAACATGGTACGAATGTGAATTTATTAGTAATTAAGATATTTTATTATTATTGTTTATTATTATATATATATATATATATATATATATATATATATATATATATATACATAATATATATCATATATACACATATACATATATATGTGATATATATTTCAACAGTTTGGGAGGACAAGTGGTCCTAAAGTACAAAAGATCACAAGGTCAGAACGAAAATTTTCATACATCACTTTTTCGACTTTCGACTCGAAAAAACAATTGATGACCGATTGCATGCTTCTTATACTTTAGGTAGGGTAGTTAGGTGAAATCAGGTAAGAACAATAAAATATTTTACACACACTGTTTTTTATGTACACTTGCGAAATTTTAATTTCTGAACTAATATAGAGGATGGAGAGGTGCCTCCAAGAAAGTGATCTGTAATCAAATCGTTATTCTGTTGTCGTCACGCAATTTAACCGGACTGAAAGCTTTGGGGGTAGGCGGAGGTTATTTCACACCCATGAGAAATACTAAAGAGTTCTAAGGACTAATCCTCCTTGGCGAAGATACAGACTGAAAAATCCACGAATAAAGCCGCTGCTACACGATGCTGAACATTTAATGAACGTTATGTCAAACATTTTTCCGAATATTCGTCTGATGGTTCGTTTAATGTTAGAGGAATGGTCCTTCAAATATAAGGCGAATCTACGCTTTTTTAATATTTTTGTTGTATATATTAGTTATATGTATTAGCTACTTATATTATTTTCGACTATTTTCAAAATTTTAGCTTAATTAAATTCAAAATTATAATTATCTGTGATTGCATGGCTTGCCAGAACTGTTGCATTTAATTTTTTTCTGTTTTTACAATTATTTATATGTTTATCAATTCTTGTTTTTAAGTGTTGTGATGTACCGCTTACATATAATTTGCTAGCGCATTGTTCCAATCGAGTTTATTAATCATATTGTCTATTACTAATTTATATTTTATCCTCAATATTTTTATACATCTATTTAATTAATTATTATTTTGCATTCCTAATGTAATTTTGCTATGTTCCTAATGTTTATATGATCAAAAGATCATATAATAAATAAATAAATTAAAAAATTTGGTTAGTAAACTGGCGGTTGAAGTTACAAGAGGCCCTGGGACTCTACATGAGTTGTAGTGCCACGAAAAAAGAAGTTATTCTGGGAATGTATTTTCTTTAATAAAATTTATTGTTTTATTATTTAATTATTTTTTTCTTTATTGTTATGATTCTTGTTTTTTATTTGGAAATAATCCGTAATGACAAATTTTTCAAACGACTACTAGATTTATTTTTATGTTTGTTCTTTTGGCAAATTTTTTCATTAAGTGCGTATATATGTTTTTGTTATTATTGGAAATTTCCTATTTATTTATACTCATAAACCATAAATTATTTATCAGTCTGTATGAATAAAAAAAATTAATAAAAATGTATTAAATATTATTTTTAAGGCGATATGAAATTGTTCATATCCAAACTAGACCAGTTAGTGATATTGGACACGAGAGATTAGCCTCGATTGGTTACACTAATGATTCAATAAGACAAGTCAAAACAAAACCAACAAATCTGTATATTTTCTCTCATTATGTGTTTATTCATCAATGAGAACAAATTTTCTGCTAAAATGGAAGCTACTGAAGATACGTAACTATGAAAAAGAAATTTTGATTAATTGTATATTAAAGTAAATTATACCGTAAAATCGATTTTAAATATCTGATGTGGACAACACATGACTTCCTTGTACGCCTATTAAACTATAAATCGGTGGCTCAAAAAGTGATCCTGAATTTGGTTACTAGTTTCCGAAGATCGCTGTATCTCAAAAACAACACTCGGTGTCGCGACATCCATCTATTGACACACACACAAATAGGGAGGAAAACCAGTATATTACACTAAATTTTAACACTTAAAACAAGTAATAAAAATATTTAATTGGATTGGAAACCAAATTGCGATTGTAATCTTTATTACCGAAACATATGATTTATGTATTTAATTTAAATATAATTTTTGATCTAAGCTTATTATGACCTTCAAGTAAAGTACCCTTTTCGGCTCACAAATTTTAACGAAAATATATTCAAATCGATATAAAAGTCCTAATTACCAAATTTGAGATGTTTTACATTATATTTTAATATAATTTTTGATGAAAGTCTAACATGACCTTCAAGTAAAGTACCGCTTCCGGTTTTCCAATTTAGACCAAAATCTAGTATGTTATTTAAATCAATATATAAGTTATAAATACTAAATTTGAGAAGTTTTGCATAGTATTTTAATATAATTTTTGATGGAAATCAATTAAGACCTTCAAGTAAAGTACCACTTCCGGTGATCAAGCAGTGACCAAAAAGAGAGGTTCACAACTAGATTTTACAACAATATTAAATACAAAATTTAAACTTTCTACGGCAAACCGTTTTTGAGTTATGCGAAATACGAACGAACTTACGAACGTACGTACAGATGCCACGACAAAACTAGTCAAAAAGGATTCAGGGATGGTAAAAATGGATATTTCCGTCGAAATCTGAAAACCGAAAATTTTTCGCGATTACAATACTTCCTTTACTTCGTACAAGGAAGTAAAAATAGTCCAAAAATGATTGAACACGGTTCGATGTATAGTGGTTGTTATATTTATATTATAAATGTGTTACATATTTTTTAATTATTGGTAGACTTTTCACCGTCATATTTAAAAATACAGCAATTTATTTCTGTTTCTATTTTTTTAACTTAAATCCAAATCATTTTCTAGGGTCAGGTTCAATGTGGAAGAACCTTCAAATCTATAGGAAAAAGATACCAGTCATGACTATAATTTTTTTTTATTTTAATTTTTGTAAAATATGTTTATTTACTCCTTTAAAGTCTCTCCCTCCAAAAAAATGTATATATATATATATATATATATATATATATATATATATATATATATATATATATATATATATAAAATGAATGCAATGGAAATTCGTGGAGCCAGTTTTAGTAAAACAAGAATGTGTAAATCATAAAATGTTTGTAAAAAAAAAAGTTTTAAAATTACTTATATTTTTTTTAAATTCAAACTTTAGTATGACTCTTATTAATGTTTAGCGCAATTTGCTGTATTTCTGAAAATTTTAATAGAAAATAGATAATAAATAAAATCGAATCGAAATGAATCATTATTGGAGTAAACAAGTAATTAAGGACAATATGTCTCGGAAGCTTAATAGTTTTGATCATGGATCTCTGATTAGAAAACAGATGAATCTTTTTTGTTTTCTTTCTTAAAATTAATTCCATATTTCACTTTTTGTCTTCCTGTTAAATGCTAAGTGCAACGAAGCAAGTTAAGCTTGCTCATCGATTGGCGAGAGTGGGAATAGCGAGATATGATGGTGTCTGCTTTATCGCGTGATAGCGCTATCTCGGCCAACTTGCGATGGTTCCGCAGAATTAAGTAGCACTAAACAGGAAACGAACCCTTGAGATAATATCAGAACCCTCAGTGCAGTTGTTGCAGTAGACAATTGCTTTGACACGCTTCTTAAAACGTGTCTGCACGAAATAAGAAATTAAGCTACTCACGAGTACTTTTGCCACTGTTCCTACTATTTTTATTTAATAATATTAAAATTTCTTGATAATTTCGAGTATCCTTAAGGATTGCAAGCGAATTTTTTTCTCGTTCCAATTGTCTGAAGTAGACTTAATTAAACCACGATAAAATCTTTTAAGGATTAGGATCTGCTGGGATGTTCCGATAGTATAGAGGAAAAACATTTTCATGGATCGCCTTCTTAGATTCTTTAGAGGCCTCTGATTTGCAACAAAGCTACATTTTATGGCAATCAAAACTTGAAATCCCTTACGACTTCTGAACCGTTAATCTATGTGTTTGTTTCAACTGAAGGCCTCGTGGTTGTATATCTTCCAAAAGTAGATGAAGTGAATTAAATTTCACCTAGACCAACTGAAGTGGGTACTTATTTATTTAACACATACTGTCCGGTTATCCTCGACAATTTGGTCTTCAGTGGTTCTCAAGCAGTGTCACGGTCATGACAGTTTCCAGAATCCCGTAACTTTCGCAGAGGAGAACAACGTCTAAGACCTGTAATAAATTCCTTTAAAGTTGTTTGTTTAGACGTCAGATTTATGTTTTGACTGTAATTCTGTTCCACCTGCTCTGCTATTCCGTTTCCTTCTCCAACAAAAGCTGAAGGGAGTTGTTGTATGGGCGGGTATGCATGGTTTCCTTCTTTTTCTCTTACATTAATTTGTTCTATATCTAGCTGATTTAAATATTTATTCCTGAGCGTTACTGTTTTGTGGGAAGTTATATTTGGCTTCACCATTATTAATTATTAGCGCGGCTCTCCAATGCGGTATCGAAGCTTAGCCACCTCCAGCAGCTTCCGCCAACTTTCTCGCTCTCTTGCAGGCACCATCCAGTTCCGAAACTTCAGAATGTTTCTCGCATCAGCAGCTGTACCATCGGCCCATCGTAGCTTAGGTCGTCCTCTTATCTTAGTACCATTGAGTGGCTCCAACAGCTGCTATCTTGGTGGTTTCTCGTTGCCCATTCTGACGACGTTTCCAGCCCACCTCAGTCTTCCTCTTATCTAATGCTCTTAAATAAGACTATATAGGATTTCTGAAACAGGGTGTATTTCGCTTCACTAACGAAAATTCAGTCTTCTCTTCTTATACTTTTCTCAGGATTTTTAAGCAGGTATCTCAATGATTTTGTTTATTTTATTATTTATTATTGCATTCATTCTGTATATTTAGGACTTTATAAAATATTAGTTTTAATGTCCCGCTATCCATCATCTTTGGCATTTCGTCCTGAAGCAATCCCACAGAGTATACCGAAACATCGGCACACATTAAAACTACAATAAATTTGCTCAGCTTTATTTTTTTTAGACTTCACCTCCAATTTTCATCCCCTTTGTATAATTTGACTTTCAGGTTAACGGAGTTCTTTAATCTACTTCTTCCATTACTTATTCAGCTATGATTGATGTCCGACCTCCTCGCTGTCAATTAATTTGCTCAAGTACAGGGTCTTTATATCTAGCGGAGCAATTTTCATACATTCCATACTATTTTCTCAAAAATGTTTCCAGTGGACCTTGTATTCATCAAAACAGTAATTGGTGATTTTAGCATGTGATGGAACTTCGAAAGCCTAACGATTACAATTTATGTGAGTTTACGTTTTACATCGAATGATGATACAATATATAGAATGTGATAGAACCATGGTGGAAATTTTAGATTTTCTTCTTCGTTTATATCAAAACTTTTATAACAAATAATGATTTACGGTCTCTGTCTGACCATAGACTAAGAGATGGAATTCCAAAACCAAACGACAGCCCAAAACATTCTGGCTACTGTGTTTAGCGAATGAAGCGAAGGAAGTTTTTAAACGTATCTTTGGCAGATAAGTTTGAAAACGAATCGTTTAAGTCAGCCCTCCCATGACAGACTTTGGCTCAGTAAATCAGAAAACTTCTTCATATTCTAGGGTCGAATATTGATAGTTGGGTGACGTCATTTTGTCAAGGCAGACCAGTCAGCGGATAGTGGGGGGAAACATCTGCACCATCATCCTCATGGACTTAGCGATTTTTGAGGTGAGCATAAATTGTTTTAAGTTGGTTACAATTCATCTCGTTTCTCAGCTCGGACTGGCTGAGTACTTTGTATAGATCATTAGGGTCATGAGATATAGCTAAATATTAAGATTTGTAAGTACAATTTGCAAGCCAAATATAATATTAAAGAAGCACGGAATATGGAACGTTTTTCGAATACTATTGTAATAATTAAGTAGTCACACAAAAACAATACAGAGAATATGTATAATTAAGTAGTCACACAAAAACAATACAGAGAATATGTAACTACTTTTCGGCGGGATACTTATTTCAATTTGAACAGGATTTATTTTTTATCCTACCACGCTGATGATCAGTATTGTTAGTGAAAAAATTGCCTGGACCAATAGTAAGAAAAAACATTGAATGGTTTCAAAAACCTGGTGATACCTTATGCTCGTAAATGTCCGAAAGTACAGGTGTAGAATTGTTTTATAACAATTTTGTAGAATATCGATTTTTAAAACAATCAATAAATATCTAGTTTCGTAAGAATTGATTTGGTAATACTACCACCTGCCAAGGTGATCATGGAATTAAGAATGTGCATTTATTTAATGGTGTTCGACTTAACCCTCGTGGTTATTCTAAGTGAAAATAACTGTTTCTATCTTCGGCAAGGCTAATATGGTGAATACTTTATGTATTTTCTTTTGCACAAAAATAGACATGGACATTTTCCTCATGTATTAGAAATTTATTACTATATGTTCTCCTTTTTTTCATTTTATCAACGGTTTTGTTGAAATCAGGTATGGAGAATCCAAAAAGTGAAAATATTGTTTCAATTCGTCAATTGACCTATATTTGGAATTCGGCTGAATAAGAACATTTTCGTAAGAATATTTTATCTTCAATAATGAGTTTTGAATAATGAGTAATGATGTTTAATTTTATCAGTTTCTATCAATATTACGTTTGCATCGAGAAATAAGTCAGTATAATAAGTCAGGACTATAAATAATAAATTAAGGCTAAATAAATAAATATTATGTTTTGTATTTTTCCATTGATTAAAACCTTCCTTAGGAAGGGACACCCCTTCTAGCCTGTTATTTTATAATAAAAAATGAGATAATGGTTTTAATAAGTACTCTTAAGAAGAACACGTTTGTTTTCTCGGTATTATTAATTAAAATAATGCCCTTAATGTTCAGACTGATTTAGTTCATTAAGCGGTATTATTTAGTTAGTAACAAGTTTATTTCATGTAATTATAAAAAAAAAAAAAAAACCATCATCAAAAACATTTCTTAGCGTTCAAATATTGAATTATTTTTTTTTAAAAATAATCTTATTATTTTTGTTTGTTAATAATTAAATCAATAATTTTCACTTTAATTGCAAGAAAACTTTAAAGTGCTCTGTTGACCACGGGAATCGTTTTCATCAACGGAAGACGCCATAGCAGTCCATTTGACTGGATTCCAGTCAAATGGTAGGTGCACGTGGAAAAATTCAAGTAATCTGATCTCTGCAGTTCTATATGTTTCTGGGATGAATTATAGCTAGTCACTTTAAATATGATTTTTTTCTTCTTTTTTTTCTATAGATCATGAAAATCTTTGGCCGCGCGATGTGGTCTTCTTTCATATGAACCCTGCTTCATTTCCTAGGTATTCCTTTCTTCTCTTCAACTAGTAATACCTCTAGATATCGATGGAGCATCTTCCTTCCTTTGTTGTAGTTTCTCTTCCATATTTTTTATTTTTGCTTCTCTAGAGTGATTTTCGAAGCTGTTTTGGAGAGGGAGGCAGTGGAACCCGGTTCCACATATACTCTAAAAAAATTGGGAGGAATAAGAACAGGTTCAGGAATGAAAATAGCTGCAATACATCTCTTTGAATCGATGTAGGGCGCGGACACTTACCATTATTTTTGTAACAGAACAAAAATAACAATTTGAACCTATCTTCTCAAAGTTTTAATGAATCGATAAAAAAAGAAAATTGAGCTTTACTACATGAACACCCCGTGACAATAACTAACAACCTGCCCTGCACATTAGCGCTCCTTAGCTACAGACCGAGGCAGATGCTGTTAATTCATTATCACTTGCCACCAAGATATTAAGGGGTTCCATAATACCGCAGGATTCCATATTACCAAAACATCCCCTAATAATGAACTCTTATTTCAATGTTTTTCGTGGTATTTAGATTTTTTAAATGAAGTTTCGAATTTTTTCAAGAGAACTTCTTTTACCCGTAATTAAATCCTAGAACTACCTAATTAAGTTCACCTAAAAAAACAACTTTTGTCATAAACGGACAAAAAAAAATTAAAATGTTCGAGTGTAAAAAATCAATATTTTTTTTTACGATTAAAATTCGTTCTATGATGATTTTTAATGGGAGGAACTTGAATCTGCAAAAAATAAATGCATTTTTTTATAAATGTAAGTTGTTACATATGTCCGACCTTATTGGGATTTCTGCTTGCGCAGTTTTAATTATGAGTTGATAAGTAGCTAAAGAGGCGTTGTTGGATGCGTGACATTTTTGCGAAGAGTCCTTGTTACGGTTGCAGTTATATTATGACTACGAACACTTTATTTTTTTGGGCCGAGTCTTCGATAAATATTTTTTTTTTGGTTAGCCAGTTCCTTCCAAAAAAAAAGATGCCGTGTGAAAATCTCTAATAATTAAAAACACTTTTTCTGTCGGTCACGTCATGATAAAACAAAAATAAATCGGATGAAGGAAGCCCAAAGAGAATTCTTGGAATTTTTGATTTAAAAAAAAAATATATATATATATATTTTAAAATCATTTTTAATATTTGTTCATGCTCAATTTAGGTAGGGGGCGGCATTTTGATTGGCACTAAACACCATGGAGATCTTTGGCCGCGCGATGTGGTATTCATACAGAAATATATTGCTTGCGGGAGAACAGACAGCCAGGAGAGGTTCACCCAACCTCACGTTGCTACTAGCCATGGTTTCCATGGTGCAGCGGCAGGCTATCGTAGCTCCATAACCGGTCTCTTTGGGATCCATTCGGCGATGTCCTACCCACCGACTCACTCGGCTTCAAGGATAGTGACAAACCGGTCAAGATCCGTGGATTATGGCTGCTCGGAGTCAGCAGTAGGGTTGGAATATCGACACGCGATATATCGGAGTTGAAAAACCGATATATTATACCGATATCTTAACATCCGATATATCGATGCTATCGATATTTTACAACGATATATCGATCTCACCACATACTAAACTATATTACAGTAGAATCTCGGCAATTCATATCTCAGTAATTCGTATAGATTTTCTGGTCTCTTGAAAGTCTCCCTTTATTGCGTATAAATACACTGCAATCCGGTTCGTCTTCGAAGTAATGTAAACGCCCTACAATTCGAATTTCCAAATAAAAAATCTGGTTAACTCTTAATATTTTCAAGAGGAGAGGTGAGTGAGTGAGAGCGGAATCGTTTCTATGAATTTTGGTCGGTTTTCCTCTTTTTTTTTTCATTCAGTTCTCTTAAAATAAAATTGTAAAAAAAACTGTAACCATACTAAACCATAGCCGACAACATAGATTGATCTGAAAAACTAAGTTCGCTCATGACCGTCAAATCCGCGAATGCAAACAAAAACAATTACAAACAAAAACTTCACCGAAAGCCTATCGTGCAAACACAAAAGCATGTATCATAAGTGAAATTTTCAACGAATGGGTACAGATATGGAATAAAAAACAGCGAAAATTGTCAACTGTTTATTGATAATTGTACAGCCCACAACAGTACCACGTTTGCCTCCCAGCACAACCTCTAAGCTGCAATCTCTAAACTTGGCCATAATTGAACATCCTTAACGAAGCCATCGATGGATCTTCTAGGATTGCACCATAAGAAAAAAAACGAATTTTGTTGTTGATCTAACTATATCGTTTGTATTTCCATTCATATTAATATAATTTTGTATTTATTTTGTTATTTCCTTTTTTTTTACCGGCGATTATTGGAAATCTGGATAATTTGGATTTCTCCATAATTCATATATATCTTTCGAACCCTTGACATACGAATTTTCGAGATCCTACTGTATTTTATTTTAACAATTTCCTTTATTCGGTAAAACTCCAGAATCGTAGCACCAAAATGGCGGAGGTCTAGATTTTTAAGATCAACCAGGTCCTAAAAATCTAGATGTCCTCCATGTTGGGGTTACCATTCTGAAGTTTTACGAATAAATATAACAATAAACAATATTTAATTAACAAATACTAATTAGTAGATATGATTTACATACAAATAATGTCGATTAATCGATTAAAAAATATACTTCTATAATTTTATGTGCATTTTCATTTAATAACCTTCCATTTTGTTTATTTATTTTAATTTATAAAAAAACACTGAAGAAAAATTGAATAAAAAAAAAAAAAGAAAAATTGATGATTTTTATAAATGATGATGGAACTGAGATGTATATCAAATAAATTACATGCTTTTAGATGAATGTTTTGAGAATGCACAATATAGTCGGAAGAGTTATTAATAAATAAAAATTTGAGAAGTTTGAAGGTTTTACTATTGAAAAAACTTCTGGAATACTATAATATATCAAATATGGCTAAAAGTCTTCAAAATGAAAATATGTTATAATATTGTTTTTTCTTTGATCTATAATTCTTTTCTATCTTTTGTTATAATGATTCATGGCTCATAAAAATATTGTTTTATAAATAATAATCATTATATTATTTCATACCCTTCTTCACAGTTTAATAATATAAATAGTATTTAATAATACTCGTTTGATGCACTTTCTTTGCTTTTTCATCCATTTCCTTTCGATATATCGATATTTTTCTAGCAATTATAGGTGGATATTGATATTTGGTTTTGCGATATATCAAAATATCGAATATCGATATTTTCCTTTTGATGTTCTAACCCTAGTCAGCAGGCGCAGGAGGACCTATATATTAATTCCCCGAAGCAGACCGTCCATGGGCCGAATTCCGGTCGGCCATTTTACGTCCTGGAAGACCACACCGCGATTCTCAATTTAGATACACGGGGTAGGGTCATCACTCCTACGCCCAACCTATGTGATCTGCCTCTGGTAGACTGACGAGCCTCAAATACCCGGAGGGGAGGAGGGGTGATAAATTGCTTGAATTATTAATTAAATTAAATTAAACTAATGCCGGTACCGGGATTCGAATTCACAATCTTTGGCTGCACTTTTGCAAGTGCGTTGACCCGCTCGGCCACCCCGACCCCGCTATATATATATATATATATATATATATATATATATATATATATATATATATATATATATATATATATCGAAATGTCGCCCCCTAAAATCTGCTATCGCAAATGCCCTCTTTGTCGCCCTATCCTCTAGATTCTAGGTACCTACTAACATTGCAAATATAATTTTTTAGTGAGAAAAAATTTGATGTATAGGACATAATATATGTTTTTTAAGACCTCTTCTTCAACCTATATTTAGGTATTCACTTGTATTCAGAATATGTATACGAGCAAACTAGTCGGAATTTATCATTCTGAGAAATGTTTAAAATTATGGAATAAGATTAAGTTAAAATATAGGACTGTAGGAAAGTTAAGTATCATAGTTTTGGATCAAATAAGTGTTTCATTACTAGTGTAATCCCCTCATCCATAACTAAATTAATGAAATAACGGCCTCACAATCATGATACCCGGTCCGTGTGAGTTGTCTCCAGAAGTAAGACAGGTCTCACAGGCTATATAGTCCCCTTTATTGACAATTTCTATATTAAGTTTTAATTAGATAAATAATGATACTGATCAGCTACTAGGGATCGCATCACATTCAAAATAAACTAAAGATTATTGTAGATTTTTTAGGAAACGTTATTTAAGCATTCAATAGTGAAAAAAAATTCTCCGATTTAACCTTTTCTAAAGATTGGCTCATAGTAGTATAATCGAGTAGAATATTTCGTAAAAATAGAAGAGTTGATTGGCCACGATGACATAGGAATATATGTCACAAAGCAGCGCAGTTCTCGATTCGTGTTCCTCTCAACCACATCCTTGACGTAGTCAGCAAACCGAAAGTGACATATGAAAACTAAAATAAATATTATGTATGATATGCAATTTTTCCATAAATACTGAAAACTATTCTATTTGAAGCAAAATTTTGAAAAATTACTCAACTCAATTAAAGAGATATTATCTTTTCATCAACTTGTTAATATTTTATTTATTTAAAAAATAATAATAATTTGGAAAAAAAACACATAAGGAATGCTCCTCCATTAGACATTGCTCAGGAGAAGAATTTTGAAATATAGATTTTCGAAGTCTTTGTGATGACCGATTCTGAGAACAATGGTGACAAACGCTATTCAGATTTGTCGTTAGTCCTTGACAATCAATCATTTGGATGTAAGGGATTGCTTAGCATCATTTAATAACCTAATATCCCCATAGTAATTTTTTAAAGCACGTCAATAACCGTGAAACGAAGCAGCAATTCTAGGCTCAAAGAACTACTATAACTTAATCGTACAAAAAGTAAAATATTCTTACAATAATTTACAAACATACGCATATTGACCACAGTTTGATGGCATTCCTAAGTCGAAATCATGCGGTGCAAAGTTGAGACTATCTTTTTTTTTTTTTTACTCTCGGATTTTATTTACAAAATGTTTACTAATATATGTATATATCACAAGATAACAATGCCATCTTGTAATACGAGAGATCATCGTTCAGGACATCGTCCAAAATGGCTGCACTTTTACACTCAGCAGCTGTAGCGACCCCACACAGTTTTAGGGTGTATCACCAGGTTCAGAAATAGATGAGATTGAAGACATGTGGAAGAGTGGGGTTTAAAGAGAAATCTTTTAGCTTCTGCCCCTCCTGTATTACTGAAGCAGAAAGGCAGACCTCTAGGTTCTTGCACTTAGGCGAATCTGATGTGGTCCAAAGAATGTTCAGTCCTCCCATTGTATCCATATATTGAAACCAGAAAACGTCCTTCTGCTTCTGAAATAGTTTGGTAAGTGCCCTTTGAGTTTTGAAAATTACAACTTCATCAAAGTTGTTTTTTTTTGGTAGTTTTTATCAAATTCAATGACGGCTCGGTCTTGATGGTTGACATGCATCAAACTTATACAATTACAAAGGCCGTGTCAGGATTAGAGAACTAAAGATGATGGAAACTTTGTTAGGTCTGTCTGTCATGTACCCATAATGTATTGTGATACTAGTTCCAATACACCGTACTCGTATATGATACATTTCATGTATTTTATGCATTTTTATGAGAATTTTATGAAGTTTATTATCATGTATGGTCAACAGTTCCATAGCATGGATAGTTTTTATGAAAATCGAAATGAAAGAGCTATAAATCGCGTTTTTGCCACTTTATGGGAATTCGGCTCCTTTTTTAGTGCTACTCACATACAAACACAGACACACATACACACACACACAGACCATTTGGCAAGGCATGATTATTTGATATAAGAGGGCCTTAAAACGTGTATTTCCTTTGAAAATTCGGATTCGAAATTATTCACAACCACAATACTTTCCCTTATTTTATATATCATACATAGCTAAGTGAAAGTAAAATGTCTTCCATAGGCTGTCAGAAAAAGCTGTTAGTGAAAGTAAAAAAAAATAAATATAATCATAAAAAGATTTGTTTTGTTTTTTCAAAAATAGCAAAAACATTCTGAAAATGATTTCTTGCTTAAAATAATTTATTGTTTTCAATATTACTTATTATTGTTCCTGTTATAATAATTAGTTTTTTCTTGCAATAATACAAATTTAATGTTTTAAGATGTTTAGTTTGCTTAAACCATTCAACGTATCTCCACCTTGATATTTAGTACTGAAATCTACTGTTACCTCTTCTTGGATAAAACCATCAATCAATTGATTCGGTAGGTATTAAAAACACAAGTAATTGCTAATATAAATTTACAATTAAAGATAAAAACTTAGAAAAATTGATATTCCATGTCAATTGCGAAGTTACTAGAAGAAAGCACGTCTAAAAGTACGTTTTCCTCGGTGCGACTATCACAATGATCGTTCAACGTTTCAGTTATAAGAGTCGTTCAACGATAATCATAGAGCATTATTATACTGTATTTCATTGGAGCTGTGTTCCTAGCACACAGCTCCTATGAAATACAGTCTGACAGTGCTCTATGATTATCGTTGAACGACTCTAATAACTGAATCGTTGAACGATCGTCGTGATAATCACACCAAGGAAAACGTACCTTAAGGAAACACCAACGTTGGATCCGATCCAATGAACTTTAGTCACTTCACTTATTGAATTAAATAGGTCAATCTATAATAACATATCTTTTTACCAAGAGGTATTATATAAATCACTGTATATCAACACTACAACGATTATCCTATCGGATTGGGCCAGATTGAGACATGCGTAGGCACTCAAGACCTGAAGTTTTCAAAATTTGAAAATTTGTTAAGTGAAGAAGTAAATTTAAATTATATAAAAGCCAAAAAGTAGGCTATATACTATGAATAAGACTGAATGAAAAACAACTTGACTGGAGGGTACAGATTATATTTTTTTAATTACCTACATATTTATTTACTGTAACATTTTCAATTTTTTTTTTTATATTTTAATGACCAACGGCTTTTTTCTCCAGATTATTTTATTTATTCGATTTATGTAATTAGGGATATCTAACATTGTAATGATATTGCTAATGGAGACTAAATGAAAAGGTAGTTTTGTGCTGCGGGTACTGTAGTCACTCAGCGCCGTATTCCGTCAGATTTATAGTCTGAGCGGATCGGATGCAATGTTGGTGCAGCTTAAGTCAAAAAAACAATTACACTGTTTTAACATATAATAAATAACATGTTTGTATATTTGTTAATAAACCAATTTATAAGACTGTTTGATATAAGCAATAACTGATTTTGTGTAAAAGTCAACAAGTTTAATAATTTATAATCTATACTCATAATTTTTATGAAAAATTCACTAATTTTTCATACTCGATAATGATTTTTTTTTTAAATTGGATTAGAACATTATTTTTCTAAAGTTCCTTTTGTTTCAACTGTGAATTAATTCATTTTTTTGTCATTTTTTTAATTTGTGTTTTACTTATACAAACAAGTGTATATCTACAGATACTTGATTCTGTGTAATACAATCTATTTTACGTCTAAAATTTTAATAATAAAGGGTAATATAAAAAAAAATATTCCGTGCCGTGTTATACTCTACAAATTTTAGTGTCTGACTATGAGAATTGTTTCGGTCCGATAGCATGGCAGAAGAGATAAAAAATAACAAAATATAATATTTTAACACGTACTTACGCAGAGGGGTGAAGGCGATAAATGGCCCGCTAAGAACCGGAGTAGAATAATGTGAGATCGATCTGTGCTATCGGAGGAGGAGCGGGCACTCGGCTGGTGTTAGACCGTGCCTGGGGTGTTCACTCTCTCGCCGCCAGACCATGTTCGTGCACGGTCCGATAACTTTCCAGCACCTGGAGGGCGACTCCACCAGTGAAGAGGAGGAAGAGTTGGACAGTGCAACTGTGCTAAAGGTAACTTCTCCCATCTTCCGTCTAGCAACGAGGGGATTAATTATCCCGAATTTTTAATAAGCAAATTACAAATTTGGGAACGTAACAGAACGACTGGTAGTTTTAGAAGCTCATCAGTGGGCATGGAATCGTCAAAAGCTGGCGGTACAAATTTTATTGCTACATAATAGTTTGAAATATTTTCTTCTGGAAATATTTTTTTTGGTTTAAATTTAAAAAATACCTTCACCAAATAGGACTAGTGGACGATCGGTATTATAGTTCGAGAGCTGTAATAATGTACAAATAAATTGTGGCTTCAGTTTAATTCGACTTTTCTAAAGTGCTTGCCTGCTTCCTGTAAATGGAATGAATAAAGAAACTGTGGTAGTAATAATTTATGCCTATCCGTTCGAATATAATAATTCTCTATTGAAAAAATATTATTTCAAATAATTACCTAATAATATTTGAGTACAGTGGTATGGCATATGGGTGCATATGCAGGGATATAAACAAATTTATATAGCTAATACAAATTTAGATAGCACGAAATATACCCTTAATCTCTGGATGTATATATTGCCTAGGTACGCTCATCGAACAGGCAATATTTAAAGATAATATATATGATTTCATTCAAAAGAATTTCTGAATATTCATAAAATCCAATTTATTTCGTGAAGAAAATGTTATTTTCTATATTTCTTCTTTTTGAGACTTTAGCATTTCTTTTTATTATAACCAATCACAGTTTAATTCTCAAATTCTTATTTAGAATAAGTTATATGATAGAGTACTTTTCGTCTTTTTATTCTCAAGCTTCTTTCTTACATTCGATTTAAATGTTCAAGGTTTATTCAAAATGTTTTATTAAAATGAGTCATTTCTAATGCTTACTGTAAACATTTGATGCAGTATGTTTCTATTTCTCGTACAAAGGTATTTTGATTTTAAAGGTTAAATTTAATATAAGTTATATTATATAGTAGTATATTATATAGTATATATATATATATATATATATATATATATATATATATATAGTTATATTATATATTGTATAGTATATTTCCATCTTTTTTTTTTCTCTTAAATTTCCTTATTATTTTTAAATTCATTCATGTTCAACTTTATTTGATCTACATATTTGTAATGGCCAGTTTGTATTAACATTCACTTTTGATATCTCCAAGTCTCTTCCTTTAGGTCGTTGAAACAAAAATACACCCATCAAAAAAGTTTTGCATCTTCCCTTGTTTCTCCAATAATTTTTCTACATCAAATTCGGCTTTTTACCCCATTAGCACAACATTAGTCAATAATAAACATATAGTAATTTCTGGATTAATCAGATTTATGGATTGACCAGATTAGGAGCCAAAACAAAACAATTCCTGAAAAAAGTGATAACCGGCCAGTTCAGCTGTTATCAGTTGTGATTTATTGTTTTTTATTTTAGCCTGTTCATGAAGAGTAGGAACACTAAGAAAACGCCGTCGAATCTTTGCATTGAGAGTGGAAGGCTTATCAACATACCAAACCGCTTAACGGTTAAACATAGGATAAAGCGACGTTGTAAGGTGATGGAATTAATTTTTGATTTCTTGTTCGGTTTAAGACAAACCTCATAGTGGTCGACACGAAAAGTCGCAATGAAGATCGTTTTATTGTCTTAAGTGCCAACAGGAACCTAAATTCAACAACTGGCGATCTGGCGCCGCACAGTGGTTGAAAATCGACATATTCCGGAAACAAAATCTTGTCGAGCCCGAATTAAGAGCCCCAGAGAAATAGTTTTGACGCCATCTTCACCACATCTCTTTGATTTTTTGCTAGCAGATTGAGCAGTTTCCATCGGTGGGAAGTCTTAGAAATTAATTATATTTTCAATGTTTTCCTAAGAATCTAAGTTCAGCTCTAAGGTAGATACCGTGGAAGGAGGAGGGCTAGTATGACATCGTTTTATTCCAGAAACTACCGTAGGAAATAGAATTCAATTATTGCTACTATTAACAGCTGTTTCTTTAGTAGATTTAATCTCGGCATTATTTTCTTTATTATGGCTATTGCCACTTTGGTTACCAGATGGCTGTTTCTTGGACTGGTCACTGTTAATGTCTACATTGGTTTCTGTTGAGGTTATGGCAACTGACTTGGCCTGGCTGTACGGTAATACTGCGATTAAGAAACATGTGTTTAAGTGTATCTAATAGGGAGCGATCAGCATTTGTTTTTTCATTTGTATTGGAATTTAAATTTATTAATATATTTTCTTTTTCATTACTATGAGTTTCTTCAATGCCATCTGTCATTTTCGCACTCACAGCAATCAGTCGATATACGATCCGGCTGCTTACAAAAGAAACAAGTTGCAATGTCTTCACTGAAAAAAATATCATAAGAAAATAATATTATATTTCATAATAATTGTTTATTGCATGTGTGCAGCAATTGCTTGTTTTTACATGAAACACGCCTTCCTCCCGTAACTAGGTAAAAAGTTTTGTATCATCCCTTTTTTCCGAGGGGTACCCCTTGTTCGTACGAGAGCAAGGTGTATTTCATTTGAGAATAAACAATTGCTCCACTAAGGCAATAAACAATGTGCCAAGCTTCCTTTTGGCACTTAAGACCATAAAACGATTTACATTGCCACTTTTCGTGTCAACCACTAAGAGATCTCTCTTCAACCGAACAAGAAATCAAAAATTAATTCCATCACCTTACAACGTCGCTTTGCACTATGTTTAATCGTTAAGAGGTTTGGTATGCTGATAAGCATTCCTCCCTCAAAACAAGGATTCGATGGCATTTACCTGGTGATGAAAAATTCCTACTTATCATGAAGAGGCAAACATTAGGACAGGCTTGCATTAAGGACACTAAATCACAACTGAAAATAACTGCTGAATTGGCTGGCTATCTTTTTCTCCAGTAATTGTGTTGTTTTGGCTCGTAATCTGGTGTTCATCCAGAAACTTCTGAATTTATATTATTCTCAAATGTTGTGCTACTGAGGTAAAAACTAAAAAGCCGCCTTTGCTGCAGCTAACCGTTATTGGGGAAACAAGGGGTGATGCAAAACGTTTTTTGATGTTTGAAATAGCGATAAAATTTATTTAAGAAATCATAGAATAAAAATAATCATACAGTATCTTATAATATGGAAAAGATAATAATTAATATGGAACGGATGATTCACAAGAAGTTATTAGCAAATGCTGATGTCAAAATACCTTATATATTTTATACCTTGCTTCTGGTAAAGATTGAAAAGCAGTTTAATGGGTTCAATTAATCAGAAGTTATTTTATCGAATTTTGTATTGTATATACTTTTTAATTCAATGAATTAATGAAAATAAATTTTTGCGTTTAATTTTCAATAGAAAACCGAAAGTGGTTAAAAATTGATATTCATCTTTAAAATATTATTCCAGCATACATGTAGTATAAGTACATATGATGGGACGTGTGTATTGGTTATTGTTTGTAACTAATCATTTTGTCGGAAAATAATGTCAGTGATAAATCAATTAGGAAAAAGATAAAATTATAGTTATAAATTTTTCTGAAATAGTTTTGAGCATTCTATTGTCTCTATACGCTTTACTCGCAGAAGATAATTCAAAACGCTCTAAATGAGATATACATTACGGACTGTATGTTGTTGATGTTCAATAACCCATTCAACGAACTCTCTTCGCTGTGCATGCTCATTAGGCTTCAGTTCTTGTGTCAATTGAACTTGGTAAACATGGAGACGCAGATCTTCAGTAAGTATTCGCTGTAGAGAGCTTCTTGATATTTGCAGTTCTTGTCCACGAAGTCGAATTGATGTTCCTGGACTTTCACCAGCACTCTCACGCACTGCTAGGATATTGAGATATGAACGGCTTGTTTTTGGACGACCAGGTGTTTAGCATCACCGATTGATCCAGATTTTTTCAATTACTCTCTTCACAGTTTACGAAGTTAAACCATATGATAGGATATGAATATAAATATATATAATATAAACATGGATATAAATCATATGAACTATTCCGACCATATTTTGTACGAAATTTTTGAACTGTAGCCACCAGACTTTCATTATTTTTGAAATATCGTTCAACAATGAAAACACGTTGTTCGCTCATGTAACGCTCCATTTTTACTAATCCTAAACTATCGGCTGTTAAATGGACAAAAAAAAAACTGTGTTTTTTATTTAATTCATATCTTGTGTTAATCTTGGGACATCCTTTAGTACTGAAAATGTTTATAGCCATATCTTAAACATATCTAAATCTATTTTTATTTTTTTATTACTAATTATATATTTATATATTACTATTTATTATTTATGTTTTATCTGGGCTTGATGTTATAACGGCAATAAGATTTCTAAGCTAATTTGCGGTGCCATATTGATGTTATAATATTATAATCATTTTCACACATTCTATGCTTCTGGAATGCTTCCGAATAACGTTCACATAATTGTCTCTCGAAGTTTTTAATAGTCCAAGAAATAAAACAGATCCAAAATGCAAAATTTCCGATAATTCTGATTTTCTAAATGTGGTTTCGTTTTGGATTGACATTGAAAATCCATATTTCCGACCTCGGCACGCCACCGGAAGTTCATTTTAAACGAGGAAAAATTTTTCGTTTGCTTTTTATTCAGTGTTTAATATTAATTAAACTGCCTATCCCACGAAAAAAAATATGAGCACCGTTTGTAACGTTGAGCGAATTTGCTAAAATTTGAGCCCTAATCGAGCTTCCGTTTAATGATTCCGGAAGGAAACAACATGTTTTTTCCGAGATGCGATAAATCACCTCTCCTGCGGTGTCTTCCAAGGTCTGTGCTATCTCCAAAACTGTTCTCAATGTACACGTCTGAAACTGTTGGAGCGAGGTATAAAAAAGTTAATGCAGCAGCATAAGCCGATGATATAGCGATCTACAGTAGCTCTATAAACGCTACGAGCCAAATCTATTCCTCCATTTCAAATTATTAATTTACAAAAGCGTAAAGACCGGACCTTCTTATGGAGCGCCAATATTAGCTAATAAATCGGCAACAACTGCAACGAAACTCCAGCAGTTTCAGAACAGCGTGCTGAGATGAATTGTGATGAACGGGAAGGACGAGACCCTCGAACTACTGACTAATTATGTATATTAAATCGGTATATTGTATGTATATATCACCATATCTGTATATAGGATATACATATGTATGTATATGCATATTACTCGTAGTGATCCTCATCTCTAGAACCGTTTAACCATGTAAATATCCACGACTCCCACTTATTTCTTTCCTCAGACGCCTGTTAAAATGCGTCATATAGAGCATAAGAGATCCATTCCACCATCTAGATCCACATCAAAGAGATCTACCAACCCCTGAAATCAACACCACATCCCAGGGATTATTAAAAGATTATTTCAAGACGTATTCCGAGAAATATCATATAATATAATGGTCATTTGAAATATAATATCACAGTCATTTGACTGTGAGCAGGAATACGGTCGTTCACCGATTTTCGTGTATGTATTAGGGTTGAAACATCGAAAGGAAAATATCGATTTTCGATATTTTGATATATCGCAAAACCAAATATCGATAGCCATGAATCATTATAAAAAAAGTTGGAAAAGAATTATACTTCAAAGAAAAAAAAAATATTATAGCATATTTTTGTTTTGAAGATTTTTAGCCATATTTGATTTATTATAGTCTTCTAGAAGTTTTTTCAATAATAAAAGCTTCAAACTTCTCAAATTTTTATTTATCTTATAACTCTTCCGATTATATTGTGCATTCTCAAAATATTTATCTAAAAGCATATAATTTATTTGATATACATCTCAGTTCCATCATAATTTATATAAATCATCAATTTTTCTTTATACAGGATTAATCAACATTATTTGTATGTAAATCTTATCTACTAATTATTGTTTGGTAATTAAATATTGTTTATTGTTATATTGATTCGTAAAATTCCAGAATAGTAACCCCAACATGGAGGACATCTAGATTTTTAGAACCCGGCTGATCTTAAAAATCTAGACCTCCGCCATTTTGACGTTACAATTATGGAGTTTTATCGAATAAAGGAAATTGTTAAAATAAAATACAGTATAATCTCGATAATTCGTATCGAAAGGTTCGAAAGGTAAATATGAATTATCGAGATTTCCAATAATCGGCGGTAAAAAATAGGAAATAACAAAATTAATACAAATTGTATTAATATGAATGGAAATTCAAACGATATAGTTAAGCCAACAAAAAAATTCGTTTTTTTTCTTATGGTGCAATCCTTGAAGACGGATCTCATCGATGGCTTCGTTAAGGATATTCAGAGCAGAAAATACGTTTGCACAAACATCCGACTTTGCTAAGAAAAGACACGTTGTAGATGCATTATTTCGCCATTTTAGAACTAACTGGTTGATCTTAAAAATCTAGACCTCCGCCATTTTGGTGTTACGATTCTGGAGTTTTACCGAATAAAGGACATTGTTAAAATAAAATACAGTAGGATCTCTATAATTCGTATGTCAAGGGTTCGAAAGATAGATATGAATTATCGAGATATCCAAATTATCCAGATTTCCAATAATCGCCGGTAAAAAAAAGGAAATAACAAAATAAATACAAAATTATATTAATATGAATGGAAATACAAATGATATAGTTAGATCAACAAAAAAAAATCATTTTTTTTTCTTATGGCGCAATCCTTGAAAACGGATCTCATCGATGGCTTTTTTAAGAAATGACACGTTGTAGATGCATTATTTCGCTATTTTAGAACTAATCATCGGCATATCAATTCTTCTTCATCTCCTTTTTTTACGGAGTCAAAATTTTCTTGTCTGTTAGGATCTCAGCTACTGCTAAGCCTTCGTCGAAATAGGCGAACTCTCGAAAAGTCATGGGAGTTCTTAATTTTGAAGTAGGTGATTCCCATCCTTGATGCTTTCTAAGAGTTACATCTCTACTTCCTTGCGTTAAATGTCTAAAATCGTTTAATTATGGCCAAGTTAAGAGATTGCAGCTTAGAGGTTGTGCTGGGAGGCAAAAACAGAAGATAAACATCGCTGAGTGATGTGGTCCTGTTGTGGGCCGTACAATTATCAATAAACAGTTGACAATTTTCGCTGTTTTTTATTCCTATGTACTCATTCGTTGAAAATTTCACTTATGATACATGCTTTTGTGTTTGCACGATAGGCGTTCAGTAAAGTTTTTGTTTGTAAAGCACCTTGCATTCGCGGATTTGCCAGTCATGAGCGAACTTAATTTTTCAGACCAATCTATGTTGTGGGCTAACAGTAGGGTTACAGGTTTTTTTACAATTTTATTTAAAGAAAACTGAATAGAAAAAAAAAGGGTTTAACCGACCTAAATTCATAGAAACGATTCCTCTCTCACTCACTCAACTCTCCTCTTGAATAGATTAAGAGTTAACCAGATTTTTTATTTGGAAATTCGAATTATAAGGGTTTACATTACTTGGAAGACGAAAATAAATACGAATTATCGGTGGAACCAGATTGCAGTGTATTTATACGAAATAAAGGGAGACTTTCAAGAGATCAGAAAATCTATATTACTGGGATATGAACTGCCGAGATTCTACTGTTATAGAGTTTAGCATATGGTGTGATCGATATATCGTTGTAAAATATCGATATCATCGATATATCGGATGTTAAGATATCGATAGAATATATCGGTTTTTCAATTCCGATATATCGATATTTCGCGTGTCGATATTTCAACCCTAGTTGAATTATCAGTTGAAGTATTTGAAGTTGGAGTATTTTTTCTTTTAATTTTTTTTTTTAACTTTTCTTCATATAAATTCAATAAGAATTGAGGTACTTTCATATGAGTATGTTGAGGAAAACGACAACCGCGAAGAGATCAAAAAGTCTGGGATTACCCCAAAAATTCTCCGGTGAAACAAAAGGCGCTCAAAACGAAATACACCACCCACCATCCCTGGAAGCTGAATTGAAGAAATGGAGCTCCAACCCGGAATCTCAAATTAAGATGTATTTGGCGATTACAGACACTTATTATTAGGTGATTACTTGGCTTCCCTCGAAAAAAAATTCTGCGTACGCTTGTGAATGCTTGATCTTCCATAGGATCGAGCATAGCATATTGTTACAAGCATCTAGGGTTACCTAAGTGATTATAGTCATCATCATACAGTTGTCTTCTGATTTAAGCTTGCAAAAAGATACCTCCGCAGACTTCTACAGGTTGGAATCAATGTTCCAGACCAACAATATTATTAGTTGAAGAGTTTAAACCACCTTTCATGTTTCCCGACTGACCATTTATCTTTTCGTAAGTACTTCGTATCTATGCATCTTTTCTAAATCAGTTTTGAGCATTCATACCTTTTCTGTTTTGGTTATTTATGCAATAAGGGTTCATTAATACAAGACATGGATCGAGGGTGAAGTACTTTATTATACTAGAAAATAGAACAAAGGTACATAGCACAAACATCCCAATGGCTACCTCAGGCTAGACTGTCATGGGCTTCCCCGCTAAAACCCAGTGTTGCCATACTCTCGTAATAATAATAATAGAAGATAGTCCACAACACCTCTACCCCTATTTATTATTCACTGAAACGAGGAGGTGGTC
Source organism: Rhaphigaster nebulosa (assembly GCA_948150685.1). Lineage (NCBI taxonomy): Eukaryota > Metazoa > Arthropoda > Insecta > Hemiptera > Pentatomidae > Rhaphigaster > Rhaphigaster nebulosa. The sequence continues at coordinate 132,199,783 of OX411306.1, forward strand.
GGGAGATCCTACCAGACCTGGTTACAGTGTGCTGCAGAGGCTCGGAGTAGTTAGGTAGTCTGTGTCCAGGATGGCTCCTTTGACCTCAGCGAGATGCAACATCTCTTTCCAGGTGACAATCATCTTCTGTGAATCCATAGAAAGGGGAACTCTCACTTGATGCTGGAGAATGATGATTTTCGCTCAGAAATGAAGCAAGAGGTCCTTCGTCTTCTTGTGCCTTGTCATTATCTGTAGTGTCATCGGAAGCTACCTGAGGAGCATTATAAATCAATGATGATGCACTGGGAAAAATTGAACAGTTCTAAGAGGTGGATGGGTATATGTTTGATCTGTCCACCATACTGGGCCTACCCAGAGTAGTTCCAGTCCGTTGCTTACAAGAAGTCATGGGATCTTGGTGAGAAGATCTAAGTTGATCCAATGGGGAATCAATGAGTGAAGCGGAAGGTGACGTGTCGATGTATAGGTTCTTCAGAATAGCGTTTTCTGAGATAGTCAGAAGAAACATGCTTAATCACCTCGCCTGAGAGCAATTCCACATCGTAAATCTGTGCACCAATGATCTTATGAATAACACCTGAGATCCAATATTTCTTGTTGAGTGTATGCTTCAACATCCATGAACTTGGGACATATAGAGCAGGCCATAGAACCAGAATCTGATGCTGGATGAAGTTGTGAAAGATGTGTAGAAAACTTTCGGCCCATCAACTCAGCTGGTGTCTTCCCAATGGTACTTGATGGACGGATTCTCATGGCCCATAAGGTACGGGCAACACGGACATGAATATCATGGTATCATTGACAATAATTTCTTCACTGTTTGCACTGTTCTCTCAGCCAGGCCATTAAAAGAAGGATGCTATGGAGGAGTGAAGATGTGACGAATTCCATTTGCTTTCAGGAATGATGTAAATTGTTCCGAAGTGAATTGCCGCCCATTATCTGTAACAATAACAAATGGCTTTCCAAAATCAGCAAGGATATAACGCATGTGTGTAATCAAGGTTGAGGCAGTTAAATTAGAGATCACCTTCACTATTGGCCATTTTGAATATGCATCTATTGCAATTAGGAAATAATGTCTGAGAAAGGGTCCTGCAAAATCAAGATGTATTCGTTCCCATGCAGACTGCTCTTGAGGCCAAGCGCATCCTATCTTTCGACCTTGGAGGTACATTGGCAACTGATTGGCATGCCTGACACAATCTAACTGTATTCGTTATGTCCATGTCTATACTTGGCCACCAAACTATGCTGCGTGCAATGGCTTTACTGTAGTTTTCACCTTGGTGGGTTGAGTGGATCAGAGCTAAGACATTATCTCTTAAATTTTTTGGAATTACAACTCGTTCGTGCCAAAGGATACAGCCTGATTGAATAGATAATTCATTTTTCTTATTAAAATAAGAACGTAAATTATCAGTCACCTTATTTGGCCAGCCTATATGCACATATTTCTTAACCTGCCGCAGCACTTCATCCCTTTCTGTTTCATTGGCAATATCTTGTGGGGTAAGTAGACGTAAGTCCTTGGCTTCTATTCCCTCTTCCATGCGAGTGAATAATGAAAATGGTACCTGACGAGCACGCTGATAGACAGGAGCTACTGAGCGATCTAAATTTAAGTGAACTTCAGGTCCTTTATACATACCAGTTCCGTTGCCTGTTACAGTTGGAAGATTTGAAATGGTCCGAAGATACTCTTCCTTTGAAGCATCAAAAGCTGTAATAAAAGAGAAAAATCAGATTTATTCCATGCAGAGTGATTTTAAGAGGGTCAAACCAATTACGCCCGAGTAAATTAGGACCAACACTGGTAAATTACTACAAATATGTTTAAATGTAACTGAGGCATTAAACTCTCCAATTATTGGTAATGTTTCTGAACTTCATGTTCGCACCTCAAAACTTGTTTGGTTCAGTTGGGGAATGACCTCAGTATTACGGAAGATCCTTTGAAATGAAGCCAGGCTCATGAGAGTTTTAGAACAGAGTCAATCTCAAATTCTACAGGAATTTTATTTATTAAAATTGCAGCAACAAACGGATCTTTACGAGCTGTAGACACAATAAAAAAAGTTTTCACCCCTAAAGCTCTCTGTTCCTAAGTTACTATCTGTAGATTAAATACCTGGAAAACTGGACATAGAATCAGGTGCCTCAGAACGTGAAGGAACTGTCTTCTTGGCTGCAATGAAATTATTAGAATTAGAGTTTTCATCCTCAGAAATTTGTGACGGAGAACAAGAAATATTATTATTCATTCGAGGAAACCTCTGTTTACAAACCCTCGTAATATGTCCAATTCTTCCACACTTTTTGCACTTCAATGTGTGCTTAGGAATAGAACATTCCTTCACTATGTGGCCTACCTCTCCACATTGAAAATATCTAATCTTAGCAGCTGAACTGTTGCTTAGATTTGCTCTGTTGTTTGAAAAAGAAATTTTATATACTTCTGACTTGAGTAGACCCCTGATTTCTTGTATATCTATCTCGGATTTCTCCAAGATTTTAAAATGTCCAAAGCAGTGAGAGATGTCAAGTCCTTAGTTGTAAACAATCTTATTGTAACAATTTTTAGTTGTAACAATCCTGTATATCAGGATTATTTAATCCATAGACAAATTGGTATACAAATATTTTTGAAGCTGAACCACCAAAATCACAAGGAATTGCAAGTCTTAAGTTCAGCCATGTAAGCAACTCCTCCCTTTGTAGGTAGTTGCTTTCTATTAACAAACATAATGTAACTTACCATTGCATTTAATGATGCAATTCTCAATCGCATTTAAGGATGATATTCTCACTCAGTACCTTCATAAAATCACTGTAAACCACTTCCCTCAGAGTATTGGGGACAATCCATCCTTTTAGATCCCGGAACGTAGCATCATCCAACGTTTCAATTAGCAAACCTCGTTTTTGAACGTCAGTAATTTCTCCTTTTGCGTCCAGCCAGAACTGAAATCTCTCCAAATGTACAGCCCAACTCTCGGGTTAACCACGATCGTAGCGAGGAAATGTCATGGTGAAAGTTTGTGTCATGGTGAAAGAAGCAGATCTAGTGTAGATGTGTACGCTGGGTTTGAGTGATGTCTGAAGGTGTAGGCGTTGGGGTGTATAACTGTGAAATTTGTTTTAGTGAGGTGGGTACCTAATGCATTTGGTTTTGTGCAATTCCATGTGTGGTGTTTAGCGTTTAGGTCCCCTACGGTGATGTGTTGTCTGTCTGTTTCGGTTTCCCGTAAGAGTGTTTTGATAGTGTCGAGTTGAGCTCCTAGTCTTCTGTATATACATGTGATTTTGTATGTGTGTGTTGTATGTACAGTGACCGCTGTGTGTTTTTCTTCATTGAGTATATTATTGTTTATAAGTTTAGAGGGGACATCATAACGCACCAGAAGTGCAACGCCACTGTGTGTGGGGGTTTGTGAGTCAAGTCTGTAAGTGTGGTAACCGCGAAAGTGTGTTCGCGTTTGCCTGTTTAGTTTTGTGTCTGTGAGTGCGACAACTGATGGCCTATGAAAGGCCAGAAGGGATTCCAGCTCGAGCTTACACTTTACGAGCCCTGTTATGTTATAGTTAAGGATAGAGTGTCTATCCATTAACTTAAGGGGCGAAGGCTTGTTGGAGCACGATGTTAAGCGTGCTCATGAGGGTATGGAACGTAGCCTTCATGTCACTGAACATGGCGACTAAGTCCTCAATCCATGGGGGTTCATCCGTGGACGGCTGGGGGATTGTGAGTGGGGGTATGGGCGCAAGTGCGAGAGTGGGTGTGGGGGTGGGTGGTCCGTTGAATAGGACACCGGCATATGAATTTGGGGCAGAGGTAGTGGTGGGAGCAGGAGATGCAGTCTCCTGGGTTTTATTGGTTCGTCTTATAGTGACCTTTGTTTCCTTCTTTTAAGAAGGATTTGCCTTTTTGGGCAATCACGGTATGAGGCCACATGAGGGCCACCGCAGTTTGCACATTTGGGTGGGGTGTTTTGGGGACATTCATGAGTCTCGTGGTTTTCACCACATCGAACGCGTTTTATGATGCGCCCACAGAAATTTTTAGTGTGGCCAAATTCCTGGCAATTGTGACACTGCCTGGGGCCGCTTATGTTTTTCAGTTTCTCAACTGAATAACCCATATGGCCGATTGGACCATTTTTTTCCATATCTTGGAGGGTTATAGTTTCATCGGTGATAACAATGAGGAATGGGAGATTCCTCTTATTCCCACTCTCGTCTGTTTTTTGCATCCTCCATATGCTTTTGAACCCGAGTAGGCGGGCTTTTAGTGCACTCTCAATAGAGCTCACTGAGTGGTTGATATCAAACCCTTTCAGTATGTACTTCCTCAAGTGTTTGGTGCCTCTTGGTGCATATGAATGAAAGTCGATATCATCCGACTGGTGGAGCAAGGACATGGTGGCGTCGTAATCAGCCTCGGTGGTGGTAAAAATTTTATTTTCGTTCTGATTAGAACGAATAACAAAAGTGGTTATGTTGGTCTCTAAGAGGTACTTTCTTAGTTCCACCGATGACATTGGTAGACGTATGATAATTGGAGCCGGTTTTTTGATTGGGTGGTGAGGTAGCTGGGATGGGTGCTTCTGGTTGGGAGGTGGATGGGCCGCTAAGTGCGGCAAAGGTATTGGAGGTAGCTGTAGCTGGTTTGTCATTTGTGGGTTTGGGCACAAACGTAAGTTTTTTCTTTATCGTGGTGAAACCTTCGCTATCAGTAAACGGAATGAATTTCCGTTTTAGTTTGAGTTTGATTTGGGGAGGAGGGGATGTTTGTTGAAGATGAAGTTTAGGCAACTTAATCTAGGGACATTGGAGTATGTTTGAGGGTGCAGTCATATTGTAAAATAAAATAATAAACTAGACTAACTAAAAACTAACACTTTTCACTTATTAAATAAAAAGTGTACTCACGTGACGCCAGGAGCACCAGGACGGACCGTAACGAAGGCACCACTAGGAGCACCAATCACAAGCCGTGTCCAGAGCACCAGTTGTCACTAAGGGCTGCTTGCCAGTGCGACGCAGCCCGTTACCCAATGGTGTGTTTGCTGAAGTTAGATCTAAAGGATAAGCATGGACCTCAGCAAATCTAGGGCGCTAAACTAAGCAAGTGATGAGAGAGTCTTGAAAGAAATTCTTCATCTCGCAAGAGAGGTTATCAGGAGAGGTCCGTCTTCCACGGCTGCTAGCTGTAGAATGATATTGACCCTTTCCACTTCCTTTTGCACCTGAGATTTTATGTTGGTGAAGCCCTGAATATTCCTCGTACCAAAATGAAAAGTCCGTTTCCGTTTCCAAAGTCTACTGCTGTTATGACTATCCGATTCCGAGGCTCTTCTTTGACTACATGTACCGGGGAGAGTATAACGTCAATGAGCTGCTGACCCTATTGACAACCCCCAACCTGGAGGACCAGGATTTTTCTATCGGGGTCTCCTTTCCCTAGATAAATTGCCTACCACAGCTGACGTGCCCTATCTGTCCGGGTTTATATTCGGAGTTGTCCCTAGGTATCCCCGCAGGGATGGTGAAGTGGTTGTGCATGTTTAGAGGTGGCACAAACTTGCCTCGTCACAGTCGCCCTCGTGGGGTCCTTTGGGGTATTTGTGAGGCCGCACCACTGAAGTCCACTATCCGCCACCTGTGGCCCCACCTGGTCTCCTGATCTCGAGTTCCTCAAGCAAGGTGAGGGCAGGCTTATTAATATTGAAAGTTAAATAATAATTAATTAATAGAATATTATTTGTTGTTACAATTGTCTTACTGTCTTGAAGATTAGTATTAGAAATTATTTGTTTAATACAAGTATTATTTACATAAGTACTATTTTACAATATAAAGTCTCTTTAATTTCTTTACAATCTGCTGTGAGTAGTACAAGTATTATTTACATAAGTAATATTTTCACAATATAAAGCCTATTTAATTTCTTTACAATCTGTAGTGAGTAGTTTTTAATATTAGTTGGGGTCACGTATACGTAAATGGTTCTTAACTCATCATTTCCATTTACAGGATGAGATAATAAAAAATAGATGTCAATAGGTGGTGATTGAAGCAGTATTTTAATAAAAACTTGGCTTAATTGCCAGAATACCTCAATGTCTTTTGAAAAGGGAAAATAATGTATTAATTAAATCTAGTTTTGTTAAATATTTTTTCTATTGGTTTTTCAATTTCTGGGTTTCCTCGTGTAATTATAATTTGAAAATTTACATAATTTATTGTCTACTATGTTTTTATTGTCTACTATGCAAATTTGATCGTTTGGAGATTCTTGTGAGTGTCGAGTCTGTAAACTTTATAAATCTTCTTCTAATGTAATATTAAAGGATCGGGCTAAATCATTAGCTGTCTCGTCAATATGTTCTGGAGTAGGTGCAGCTAAAAATGCATTAATTACGTCACTGGGACATGGGTCGGTATCTATTGAATGTATGTTAGTTTTTGTAATTGGATTTCTAGAGAGGACGTCTGCTACATAATTAATTTAGTATTTTTAATCGACGTATTTTACTTCGAAACCAAATTAGGCTAATTGTAATTTCCATCTAATTAATTTGGGATTGGGTTATTTTAAATTTTGTAACCATTGTAGTGGTTTATGGTCTTTTTGCATCGTAAAATTTCGTCCATATAAGTAAGATCTAAAATGTTTACAAGCCCAGACTACGGTTAATAATTCTTTTTCTTTCTTAGAGTAATTATCTTCTTGTTTATTTAAAGTTCTAGATACAAATGAGATAGGTAAATCTTTATTATTGATTGTTTGTGATTTGTACTGCTCCGATAGCACAGTTAGTGGCGTCTATGGTCAGAGTGAATGGATTTTCGAAATCTGGTAATTCTAGTACGGGGTTGTTTTGTAGTAAAGTTTTCATTTGTTCGAAATTATTTTCATATTCATCAATTAGTTTTATATCTTTGTTTTTTCATAAAGTTGAAGTCAAAGGTTTTGCTATTTTGGTATAATTTTTTATCATTTTACGGTAGTATCCAATAAGTCCTAAAAATTGTTTTATCTGTTTTTGTGTTTTAGGTATAGAGAATTGAGCGATAGCATTTAATTTAGTTGGATCGGTTTGTATTCCTTTATCAGAAATTGTGTCCTAGGTAACGTAATTCTTTTTTACAAAATTCAGTCTTGTCTAGTTGAATTTTAAGGTTATGGGTTTTTAGTTTTTCAAAAACTGCTTTAAGATGTTTGACATATTTATCTAGATTGTCAGTAAAAATGATGATGTCGTCCATAGAGACAAGTACTTTAGGTATATGTGAAAAAATTATATCCATGGCTCTCTGAAAAGTGCGGGGGAGGGAGAGGGGAGAAAGAGTGAGAGGACGGAGTTTCCCAACCCGGAGGGCACTCTTAGGAGTTCGTGATGTCCGTTGTCGTTTGAAAAAGCTGTATTGAGAATTGAATTTGGATCCATCTCAATTTGGTGGAATCCTGATGCTAAATCTATTGCCGAAAAATAAGTTGCTCTTCCAATTTTGAAAAATAAATCTTCCATGTTACTTAAGGGATATTTGTTTTCAATAGTTTTGTTATGCATATTTTTTGTTTACGAGAAGCGTCCATTTTTTTAGGACGACTGGGCTTTCTTTGAAGATTAAATATAAAGAAATATAAAGAAATTTATAACTCTAACCTACATTCTAAGGCAGAGTTAGAATGTACATTTTCCAAAAGTTTGTCAATTTCTAATTGTATGTCCTTTTTCAATAGTTCCGGGTAACGGTAGTATTTTGTATTAACTGGTTCTTCGTCTATTATTTTAATTGTGCGTTTTAATAAATTAGTATTCGTTTATGTGCCATTCTCTTGTTTTATAATTTGAGGGTATTCTTTTAATAAATTTATTATTTTAATTTTTTCTTCAGAATTCACATGTTCCGTTCTTATTAATTTAGGTATTTCTTCTATTATTTTATTAGAATGAGAATCACAAGATGTTTCGGGATAATTGGGGGGTTATCTCAAGGTTTTCAGAGATTTCATTGCTAATGCTTAATAATTCTTCGACTAATGGTGATTACTTCGGTCAATGCAAGATAATATTTTATAATTTTTTGTATTATAAATTCCTTCTTGGAGGGTACATTTATTATTTAATTCAATATCTTTATTTGTTGATCCATATTTAATATCATTATTTTTAATAATAGGAAATTCAATTAAATTAACTTCTTATTATAATTTAATTTTATAGTCTATACTTAATTTTTAAGGGATTATACTTAAGGGATATATAAGTCTATTATATTCTAGATGAACACTTATTTTTAGCTTTTTTAATGTGTCATATCCTAAAAGAATATCATCTTTTTTCGAAAATGGGAATATGTAAAAATTTAAGGGTTCTTTTATTCTAAATATTTTTTCTAAATTTAAATAACAACTATTTGTTCCAGGTTTTTTTTCGTGTAGCTGTGGTTATAATAAAAGGATCGCCGATTAATTTAGGATTTGGTGGTATGGCGTCTGAATGAATATAATTTTCGTTAGCACCAGTATCTATCAACCATTTTGTTTTATCATAATTTTCAATGTGTGGCAAAGTTTTTGTAAATAAGTTTAAATTTAACTCGGAGTGTTTTCTTTGTTGTAGAAAGAAAAAAAAAATGATCAAATTTTTCCGTAAAGTATTTTATTGTATTTTCTAGTTCGGTTTGGTTCGCTATTAATTTATTGGGGTTACATTTATCTTCCTCACAATGTGTTACTTCGTAAGGTGAAATAAAATTTTGAGGGTTTGGTCTCTGTAAATTGCTGTCTTCATTGATACAGTGATGTAAGAATCATTTCTATTTTGATAATTCTGTCTTTGAAAATTATTACTGTTTGGTCTGTTGAAGGGTGATTGGAATTATTAGGATGATTAAAGTTTAGTGTTTCCTGGTTCAATAAGAGAACTACTTACTGTTTTGGAGTTTGAGACCGTCATTGCTGGAGCTTCATTATGATACCATGTTTTCATAGCGTTTTTGAAAATACAATAGAAAGATAAACAATTTTCGTTTTTCGATTTCAATATGTCTTTTAGAGCTACAGATACAAGGGCTCAATTTTCGAAATAACAATATTGTATTACATTATAAGATTTTTTTTTTTTTAATTTAAGGCCATAACTGTACTTATATATTTTTTTTTCATAAAAACAATTTAATTTAGACAACTACAAAAAAAAAAAAAAATAATAATATATATTTTCTGATATTATTCCAAAGCACAATATCTTGGAAATAAAACGTGTTTAATCCCTTTCTCAATATTATCTTTAATTGTTTACCTATAGGCATAAAGGAGATTAGCTGAGTTTGTTTACTCAACTCGTAGTATTCCACTGTTAAACTGTAGTTTTAATAGCATCCATTATTTTAAAATTTATACCTATACCTATTATTTGTTTCTATTCCGAGTACAAAGTGATTTATTATTTAGATATGACTCCTTATTATTCACCCGGGAAAATAGTTGATATGATTCTACCTGTAAGTGAATGCAGAGGCAATTATAGACGTGCCTAAAGGCTCTAAAGAAAGCATTATACTGCGACGGATCACCATCCTTCTCACAAGACTATTATCCGGCTCATAAATCTAGCTAGGCAGAGAAATTTTGTTAGTAAACTACGCCGATAGATTTCAAGACAAAAATGTGTTTAAAGTGAAGTAAAAACTAATCCCTGGACAAGTATACGGAGAATTAGCAGAGTTGCTGGCAATGCTCGGTCGAAAATACAAAGAATTCTGAAACGGTCGCGTTTTCTTGTCACTTCACCATGCACAATCTGTTGAAGATAAACGAACGAGAATGGAATACTGCAAAAGGGGACTCAGGCAGCTGGAATTTAGGTTCAATTTCTTTTCACAGATGAAGCTACATTTAATAGTGATGATTCCTTAAATCTTCATAATAGTCACCACTGGTCTACAAATAACCCACATTGGTACCGTGAAGTTGACCGCCAGCAGCGCTGGTCAATAAACATTCGGTGTGGATTATGAAATAATCAAATTATTGGCCCGCACTTTATTCAGTTAACGGGTATTAGTGTTTTAATTCTAACAATTATTAGAAAATGTTTCCCTAGATGTGAGAAGAATTTGGTTCCAGCTCGATGGCTGCCTTGCTCATTTCGCATGCACTTCAAGAAGAGAAGTCAATGAAATATTTGCGAACAGTTGGATTCGCAGACGACGTATGTATTGGCTCCCACGTTTCCCTGACTTAACTTCCCTCGATTTTTTTCTTTTGAAGAACACTAAATGAAAAAGTCTATGCTATGCCATCTAATGGTCCTGAAGATTTTAAGAATGAAATAATCAATATTTGCGAATCATGTACCCTCCAAATAGTTCCAAACGCTGCAACCAGTTTAGGACTACGAATGAGATTGTGCATAAGAAAAAGGGAGGGAATTTTCGAGGTATAGTATTTTTTTGTTTTTTCGGAAACACGAACAAAAAACCAACTAAAACTATCAAAAAAACTAGAAGTATTAATAAAATAAAAAAAGTTAGGCATGAAAACAGTAAACAAAAAAATGTTATGATGTAACGATGAAATTATTTGCTTGCTAATATAATTATACATCATAATTTAATTATGATACATCATAATACATCATACTACATACATCATAATACATTATAATATAATTATACATAATTATTGTAAGGATATATGCATTGAGTCTGGCTTGAGACAGTTACCACTAAACATCTCTGTATCTCTATCTCTTAATACCTGTGTTTTACTCAAGTTTCTTTATTTTTTTACGTTTTTCTTCGTACCACTCTGTCATGGCCTGTTGTAATCTGTATGACTGCTGGAAGGAGGTTCCACTGACCCAGAAGAACTCTTGCTGTGGGACGTTTACAAATTGAGGTAATCTCTTCCATGTGGATTATAAAAAGAAGCGGGCTTAAAGAATCGTCCTGCTTGGTCATTTTTTTCATATCGTTGGCTCTTGATTCCTGGCCGCTCAGTCGCACTACACTTTTCGGCTCCTGGTATGTGGGCTTGATTGCCTCAATTAAGTTCCTTCTGATATTTTTCGCTTGGAGAGCTTCCTATATTTTTTTACGAGGTACATAATCTATACGTTGCGGTTTCGATCTCAAGATTTTTCTATTATGTCACTCAATGTAAAAATGTGGTCTTGGGTCTGTCTATTTGGCCTAAAAAGCGCTTTGTTTTTCTTCTAAGAGAGGTTCCACGAGGGGTAATACCCTATCCTCAAGAATGGAGGTAAACACTTTAAACAGAAAGGGGGACAAGTAAATGGGTCTGTAGTTGGAGCAGATACTTATTTTGGCACCCTTTCTTTTGTATTGGGATAATGATGTTATGCTCCCAATCTTTGCAGATTTTCTTCTCATACCAAACTCTTTGATGTAGACTCTGAAGAGAGCCTAACAAGCTCCACATCGTCGTATTTAACAAAAGGGCTATGTTATCACGGCCTATAGCTTTCCCTGTCTTCATTTTCTAAATAGCTAGCTTAACCTCTTTCTCCTCGATCGTCCCATCGCATTTTTCATCATTTTGTATTTCGCTTTCGTTGCGATGGTAGTTTCCTGTAATATTCGCTCCAAACGTCGGGTACCGCAGTTTCATCGGACACCATTTCTCCTCTCGCATTACGTATATTCCTTACTTGTTTTGGCTTTCTGCCTCTAAGAGATTTAATTTTCCTCTAGATAGCCTCGAGTTCTCCTTATGATCTTTACTCAGCTTTCTACCAAACTCTTCCCAGGATTTCTTCTTGGTTTACAGTTTCTTCTTTTACAACAGCTTTTGCTCTATTTCTCTTTTCCATGTAGGTCTGATAGTTTTCGTTAGATTTGTCCAAGCAGTAATCCTTCCAGACAACTTTTTTCTCCTTAATTTTTGCTCTTATCTCTTCATTCCACAAGTCTGAGCGTTTTCTTCTAGTGCTGATTCTTTTGACATCACATATTAGGGTCGCTGATTCCAATATAGCTACTTTGACGTACAGCCATATTTCGTCTATGGATAATCTTAAATGGATAACAGCTATCAGGATCATATGATCGCTCCCAATGTCAGCTCCTTGTATAACCTTAACATCAGTAAAATATCTCCTGATATCTCTACTCTACATAAAATAATAAATAATACTGTTGACTCTCCTTCCTGCGGCTGAGAAAGTTATCTTGTGTATGGTCTTATGTGGATAGAATGGGCTCCATATGATGAGATCATTTTCAACGCAAAAGTCTTGTCTTGTCATATTTCCTTTTTCTTCCTTTATTATCATTTGTATATTATACCTGCCACAGCGTCTTCCCTTCAACTACTGACTCTATTCTCCTTTATCCTTTTCAAGTCTAATGTCTTAACCACCTGCCACGGTAACTCCTAATTCCTTCCAGCCCATTATGATGAATTCCTAAAATACTTTACCCATAACTTTTATCATATTATTGCGATCTCCGAAACTTGGCTCAAGCCTTACATTCCTTTCTATTCCGTTTCCCTCCCTGACCACGCCCTCTTCCGCTACGACCGACTAGGCCCGACTGGCGGCAATGTAGCTATTAGTCCATAATAGCCTGAAAACCCGTATTCTCGATTGTTTTTCACCATCCGATCATCCACAAGTTGAGTTCCTCATCAATGAAATTTCCATCAATGTCTCTTCTCTCATTTATGCCGTACTAAACCGTCCTCCTCTCGTTCTATTTGATCCGTCTTTTGAATTAACTCTCTCCAGTTTCCATTGGTGCAGTCTGGTGCCCTCCTCTGAGACGACTATTGCTCTGTTCTTTAACACAAATCCGACCCATCTGACTATCGCAGCTGGGACAGATATTTCTTTTAAAGCTTTGCAAATTGCCTCAGGCCTGGTCCTGTCAAATGCCCCTTCGACATCGAAAAAGAGCTCTAAGACTTTATTCTTTACTCTTTATTCTTCCAAGGCCATTTCAATTTTTCCAACTAGGAAATGTAGGGCAGTTTATGTTGATTTTCCCATGAGATATGCATGCTGTTGAGGGTGAAGGGATTGGAGTGGTAGTACCATGCTTGTAAGGTGTATTGCTACCAGCTTCTCCAGCATCTTAAAAAGAAAGGAGGATAGGCTAGTAGATCGAAAAGCTTTAGCGACACTATAATCCTCCTTACTATTATGCGGAATAAAAGCTATTAAGGATTTCCTCCACGATTCTAGAATGCACCCGATGGCTAGAGAGACTCCTAGTTGTGCTCTGATTCGGGGGAGCAGAGCATTGAGACCCTCTTTGAGCATACCTGGAAGGATGCCGTCTGTACCTGAAGCCTTATGAGGCTAGAGCTCCCTCACAACCCAACTAATGACCCCATCACTGACTATGGAATCCGCTAAAGCCCAATCCTCCTCTTTATCACTAGTTTCGCTACCAGGGTCGGTACTTGAATGATTGACTACTGATTTGTAATCCTACATCCCGGAAAGTGGGTCTCCATTAAGTGGAACAAAGTGTCCACTAAGCTGGATGTCCAAAAACCGTTGGGTTTCTTTAAAGTTCCAAGTGACTGCTGGGCATCATTCCCAAGCAGCTTAACAAGACGAAAAGCTTCAGGCGTGCTTTCTATATTGCTACAAATTTTACGCCAGCCTTTCCGTTTATTCTTCCTGATTTCTTTTTTTTATAAGTTAGAGGCGACACGGTACAAATCCCAGTTAGCCTTTGGCCTTGATTTCTATGCCTTATTATAGGCCTTCCTTGTAGCCTTTTGTAACTTAGGCAAGTCAGTAGGCCACCATCTAATCTTTTTCCTAGGTTCTGCCTTTAAAGGGCAGACCTCCTCATATGCGTCTTGTACTATCTCTCTAAGAGGATAGTTTCTTCGTCAATCTGAACTTTGGTTTGAAATCTGTCCATGGAATGTTATGGGCATCTATCCAATCTTTCTTTAAATTGATTCCAGTCAGTATTTCTGGTGTTTCTTTTCAGGGATGGAGTGGTTTGTTCAGAATTAATCTTAAATGAGATCATCCTGCGATCAGACAGAGTAATGTTTAAGGTGATCTTCCAGTCTTTACAAAGACTCTTAATTTAAGTGTAATACCTAAAACTTCGCTTCTGACTCTAGTGAAAAAAGTGGTCTCGCTAACCCTGTTTAGTATCTCTAAATTTGTAGAAGGTATATATTCGAGCAAGGATTCCCCTCGCTCATTCGTATCTGAGCTACCCCACACAAGGTGATGGACGGTAATGTCTCCGCCTACTAAGAGGGGTAAATCCAAAAGCGGAAGAGACTATCTATATAATGATAAGGTGGGTCCAAATTATGGGGTATATATATATGGAAGCAATTACCATTTTAAGCTTTATTGTACTAACCTTGATTGTTATGGTCAGGGCTACCATATCCTGGTAGTGCTTCCTATTTAACTGGGGTAGAGGTAGTATCTGCAGGTCTTTAGAGATCCTGATTAACACTCTCGGTGCTTCACGTTAGGTTGGACGGATGATTCTTCCGCCAATCCTCCCCTTCCTCCCATTCCTTTAATCATTCCCCTAAAACAGTAAGATTCTTCTATTAAGACGAGAGCGGATTTCAACGTCAATAAAAGCTTTGCCAATTCAGCCGTAGTCGACTAATTATGTTGTAAATTAATTTGTCTTACCTCGATCGCAGCGAACTCCCTAGTCGTGGCAGATGAAAGAGGAGGAAGTAGGAGAAGCAGAAGCTTAACGGCGCCCTTTCCTCCCATTATCCTCCTGCGACGGCTGAGGTCTAATTGGCGCCAAATGCGCTATCCAGACGGTCAACAACACCAGCTCATAGTTGATCCGCCAATCAGCCAGGCAATCGTACTGCCCAGCACTCTGAAGATGCCCCGGATCGCCTTCCACTCTCAAAAACTGCCACTGGTTCGTTCCCGCAAAATCTCTGGATTCTAATATTTTAAGAGACTGACCAGTCTGTTGGGTTCGATCACTTTGGCCCCCAGCCCAATAGCAATTCTTGTGGGTCAAGGAGCCTCGGCGGACCGCCTCACTACAAACCTGCGGTCTGTAGGAGTTACCCAGTTGAGAAGCCTAAAGCCCTCCTGGCTCTCCATTAGGATCACCTGCAAGGCTCATGTAGTGGAAGCAGCATCCCTGTAGGATCGGGGTCTCGCCTGAGCGCGTAGCGATCGATGGAACCTCCTCCATAGGCCTTTGCCTTTTTTGATGTTGTGAATACGGGCCTGCTCTTGGTGCGTGCGCCAGGTTCCCACTGTGTCGAAAAGGAGGAGTGGACGGAGGCCTAGCCTCATCTACTCTCTCTCATCCCCACCGAATCGGCTTGAGGAAAGTCCTCGGTCCGCACCCCTCCAGCCGAGCCAGAGAGGAACGGCCCGCGGGGCGCCCGCTGGTGCAAGGCCGCCTGGTTGGTTGCCGGGTCAGAGATGGTGTTTTGACGTCTCACCCTGATGGCCCCCCGTTCGGATAGCTTTGGCCCACCTTTTCTTCTGCCTATAAGCTTTATTTTTTGGTTTGGCTCTTGCTATAGTAGAGACTTTGAGATCCTCGCCCTCCACTCTAGGTGCTTTGTCGCTAGTAGATGAATGATTTAGCCGTTCCATCTCGATCGGTGGTGTCGACCAAGAGCGGGAAAGCTCTTCATCAGAGCTCTCCCTAATATTTGGAAGGTTAGAGGGGAGCTGATTGGGAATAGCAGCCTGCTCTGGCTCCTCTGCGGTTGTTACTTCACAGAACTCTACGGTCTGGGAAAACCGCTCTTCCTCCACCGGCGCAGCTGACATATTTGGCTGCATACTTCCTTTTATTTCCTCCATGGTTGTTGGTAAGAGGGTGATCTGTATTGTGTGGTGTTAATGTAGGTGTTGTCGTCCACCTATTATCTCACTTGGCTGGAACAGGTAAGCTCCCGGGAGAGAAGTCCCGTGGCTTCGGGAGAGCAACTCCGGTCCATGCAGCAGAGTCCCATCCAGTCACTAGCTGGCACTACTGCAACGTCCGCACTTTTACACTGGGTTGATCGAACAGCCCCTCCTTCCAGGTTAAGATGAGCGGGCTCCTGTACCATCCCAGCGGCCGAGGAGTGCTATACCTCGTTTTTCTCCGGTACCCTCTAGCACAACCTCCTCAGGATGACCAGCCACATAGGTGGCAGCAAGGGACGGCTGTAGTGACGTTTGCGAGTTTATGTTCTGTAATTTGGTTCGGTAGTGAGCTGTGATCCACCAGTTGCTAACCCGGATTCTTCTCGCCTGTCCCTAAGAGTCAGGAGGAGAAGAATCGCCTCAATACAGCCTGACCTGCTTTCCCATTCGGGGCGGTTGCCCAGGAAAGGTAGTCCTGAGGTGTGCACTATAAATGATCTTAATGTTGATGAGTGCTTTTTTTAAGTGTGCTGTGCGGTGCCAGAGTGGGTATTCTCCCAATGTTGAGAACTGTATTAATGGCTGATTATTAATGACGGTATTAATGACCGGACGATGGGGCCGCCAACTCCCTACGCCAGGATGTAATATGACGATTATGAGATGAAAATAATTATTTTTATGAATAAGTTTTTGTAAAACAGGTAGATGTAATTTTCTTTTCTAACTCTCTTTGTTCTTTTTCATTATTACTCGTATTGTAATATTGTTTCACAAGAATTCTCTTTTCTTTTATGTTTTTTTTTATTATTTATGATTTTTATTTGTTTATTTAAATATGTGAGCCAGAATTTTTTCTTTTGACTTCGTCCCAGAATAATGTTTCTTGATGATAATGACTTCTTCAGACTCCCTCCGAGAAGAGAGTAGTGACATTGGCTATACTGACTTGGTGCCACCCCAAGCAATAAATAGCTCTATATCCGCTCCTGGTCTTCCTTTATCAAGCACTGTGGGTTCTGTAATAACGTCAACTAATAACATTTTTGACTACATTTTTTATATATTTTGCGTGGTTAAAAGTAAAAATTATAAGGATTAAAAGTAATAACGATATTTTAAATCTTACAAAGAGTTTTATAACAACAATATATACATAAATATATATATATATATATATATATATATATATATATATATATATATATATATATAAAACAACACGCATAGGTACTTGAACGAATATTTGATCCCTGTATGATTTGCTATGTATTTCAGAAAAGGCGAGAAGAATGCGAACGAAAAGCAAGAAGAGGGGAAATGGATCCCCGGCTGGAATACACATTCCAGCTGCTTATCGATGCAACAGGCCTCCCGAGGTCTGAGATCATGGACAATGTTTTTGAAGGAAACATGGTAAGTATGGTTTGCATTACAATGGTTAATCTTTATTTGTATATTGTAAATTATTCTTTAAACAATATTGCTTTACTTATTCCTGATGTTACTTTATGACATTATGCCAATAATTAAACATATCATTGAATGCTGACTTTAATATTTTAGTTGGATCAGATCAATGAAATTTTCTTGCCCCATTTGAGAGATAAACTCATTTGGTTTTACCAGGAAGTTGAAGAGCAAGTATCTATCCCAAATGTTGACCATGTGAGCAAATAGTGAAAATTTAATGTCTTAAAATGTTAAATTTTAGTCTTTACTGTTTAATGCTATTTGATTTAGGGAAAAGGGGTCTTGAGAGGTATACAGCCTAATGTTAAAACACAAGTCCAAAACACAGTATCATACAAGAAGAAACTTTTTCTCACTGATGGGTGGTCATGTCCACTTACTGGAATATGCATTTACATGTTTCGGCTTAACACAGTTAAACAATTACCAGAAGAAGGTTTTCAAAAGGTTTGACATCTTATTTTACAGATTTCATTATTGAAGAATCTTTCTCTTTATGAAATAAAATTCTGTTATATTGCTGTTAATGAAACATTCAATTTTCTGTACAGATATTCAATTGGTTTTCTTTGATGATTATTTAGGATTTATTTTGTGGAGTGATCAATGCCAGAAAAGTTGGATTAGTGACAACAGTTCAGCGGGTTATGGAGCATGTTTTTATGGAAGTGTTAGCTCAACCATCAATTGATGCTGAAGATGATGAAGTTGCCGGAAGCATCATCAGGGATCAGCTTTTACCAGGGCTCAGATCTTTTTGCAGTGCTCTGAAAGGTGAAAATGTCATTAAATTTATTTATTGTCATGTTCATTCTTTTCTAGTTAAAAAATGGTTTCCCTCCCTTACTCAAATATTTTTTAGATGATTTCCCTTAAAATATTCCATCAATTATATTTTACTTTAAACCTCGTAGATTGGGTTGCAGAATAACATCAGGCAAGTCCCTTAAAATATCAGTATTTTTTTATTAAAATTAATTAGGCTAATGTTATTCCTCCCATTTATAACTTAAGAACATCAGTAATATATATATATATATATATATATATATATATATATATATATATATATATATATATATATATATAATATTGTTTGTTGCTAATATTATTTATTATATTTTCATTATTTTAAAGAAAACATTAATACTAATTGGAATTTTTGGATGGTTTAAAATTATTTCAAAATATTGAAACCAACTCAAATTCTAACTCTTCTCAAGAAAACAATATAAAAAACAGATGACACAAAATTACGACAATGAATTTAAAAGAATTTATCATATTTTTCTTGGGGATCATTCAGAGTTAAGAAAAAAATACATCTCATCGCGTTTTTTGATTATTTTTATTAACCTTCTTTATTGGTCTTCCGGGCTTGAAAGCAATGAGGAAGAGAGAAGAAGCTTTCTTCAGAGACAAGATGATAGTATTATTGGCAATATAATGCCAATTATCATTTATATAGTAATATTAAAAACAAGATCATTGATCACATCATGCTTCAAACATAAATAATTTAAAATTATTTTTAAATGGTGAGTATATCTAATTATATTTTTTACTCCCTACTTTTTGTTTACCCATTTGTTTGAGAGAAGACTAAATTTATTAGTGGATTCTCACTCAGAAATTTTCGAAACCTTTGTTTTACCTGTTGTAAAAATAATTAGTTAATAAGGAAATCTAACTCTATTAAATGTGTTGGATGTGAGATGAATAAGAAACTACACTGATTAATTATTTGTACTGTTAAAAAGTTAAAAATAAGACTATTACATAGTTACTGTAAAATATTAATATTTATATACAAATATGTTTTGTTCCAGATAGAAAAATGATTTTATATATAATGTAAACAGTATTAATTACAATTTAATTTTTAGTATGCGAGGAAGTATGCAAAACTAAGAACATATTTGATGATGGAAAAACTTTAATGGAAAATGTTAACTCCTATGAAGAAGTTAAGGAATACATTTCTGAACCAGGATATAAAGAAATTTTAGAAGAGAGGGTAAAGATCTGGACAAAAAGAATTAATGATGTATGTATTCCACACCTGCATATATATATATATATATATATATATATATATATATATATATATATATATATATATATACAGTTATAAACTGATGTAAAAAGCATTTATGTTTTCTTTATATGATAGGTAATATTGGAAAGTGAACAGTTGAGGCAAGAAAATGATTCTAGCGGACCCCAAGATGAACTCGAATATTGGAAAAAAAGAGATGCTCAGCTTTCTCAGATAAATGTTCTTTTTGAGGACCATGAAGTAATCATAATGTTTTATATAATTTATTTTAATTTAAAGTTCTGTTTATAAAATAATTATGGTCTGCTTGTAGGTAAAAACTACAATTCATTGTTTAACAATCCTGAAATCAAAAACTATCAAGCAGTGGAAAGAAATTCGACAGGGTGTAATATATTGTTTCAATGAAGCACGGGATAATGCCAAGTATATCCAGTCCATTGAGAAGTCTTGTCATGCTCTTTATCTTCATGATCCAGTGATGTCCTTTATATTTTTCATAGTTTTTTTTCTTGTTTTTTTACAGTTTATATTAAAACTTATCACTGCTTTTATTTTCTATAGGTTCGAATGCAGTCTTCTATTTTACGACTTTTACAAACTGTTAAGTTGATTCATAGTGTATCCCAATATTATAATACCTCAGAAAGAACATCTGCTCTTATGGTTAAAGTATGAGTTGTTCACTTTATTTTAGTTGAATAAAATTAATTGTCCGACATCAATTCTCATTATATTTGTGTTAGATAACCAACCAGATGATCAGGGCCTGCAAACAGTATATAACTTGTCATGGTAAAGAGACTGTTTGGTCTCAAGATCAAACAATGGTTAGAGAAAAATTAGAACATTGCGTTCAATTGAACAAAGTCTACCATGAGGCTTATCTTCAGGTCAAAGAACAATCCTTATTGCCCGACCAACCTTCTCTACAATTTTCAGAAAACTATGTTTTTGGAAAATTTGATACATTTTGTAAGAGGCTGGGAAAAATTATAACTATGTTTAACCTTGTTGAAAACTATAATACTTTATTTGAAAGTAAAATGGAAGGTAAATTTTAATCCAAATTCTCATTAATTTGGTTCATGTTACAGTAAAATATAGTTATATATTTTTTTTTTTTTAGGTCTTTTACTTGGAGATGGTAATAAATATTCAATTTATATTATTATTATTATTATTATATTATATTTAACTCAATTATCATTATTGATTACAGATATGAAACAAAACATCAAAGTAAGTCCTTAAATATCAGAACCATCTTGAGATTTGTTTGGAAATACAAAATACTTTCCAATAACATAGATCTCTTTACTTCATGTACACTCCTTTCAGTAAAACTCCCATTCTCAGAATAATTGGGTCTTTCTTAATAGAAAACGTCCATCCTCCTAAATTATTTCTAAGATTATAACTTTTTGGTAGCACTTTTTTTATATGATGTTTTTACAAAACTATTTGATGCTATTTAATTTACAGTACACAGAATTTGAATCATGAAAATACATATTATGTACTTTAATACCAAGCAATAATACAGACACCTTTTCTGTAGACATAAGTGTATATTTTGAGATGATAGCTGATACAAAAAACAGGATGCTTGCCTGTATTCTCACAACAAGCCTGTATCAAGGTGCTGTCACAGAATTTTCTCTCTAAAAACGATAAAGATCCAAGCCCGGTACAAGAATAGCTCTCGACTGATAGAAATAAAGGAATGGAAAAAGTATTTTTCTGATTTACTGCAGGAGGACAGAACAGAATACAAGGTATGGAACCAGGAAAACGACCGGACTAACTACGATATTAATGATGTATCCTTGGAAGAAGTGGAGAGAACCTTAAGGAAGATGAAAAATGGAAAGTCACCAGGTCCGGGGGATCTGCAGATAGAGCTTATTAAAGCAGGACCAGTTGAACTCAAGGAGGTACTAGCAAAGATTTTCACAAACTGCTTAAAGACTGTTAAGATACCAAAGGATTGGTTAATGAAAGACATCATCCATATCCACAAAAAAAGGAAAGAAGAACATATGTAGAAACTATAGAGGAGTCACTGTAACAAGCAGTGTTGGGAGACTTTATAGTCGAATCCTGAAGGAAAGGCTAGAGGAGCAGGTTTCTGATCAGATGGTGGAAGAGCAGGCAGGCTTCAGAAGTGGAAGATCATGTAGTGACCACATTTTCACTCTGACTCAAGTCGTGCAAAAAAGGATGGCATATGACCTTGAAACCCATCTGACGTTTGTTGACATACAGAAAGCCTATGACAGTGTTCCTCTAAAGAAACTGTGGGAAACCTTGATTCTGGTGAAAATAAGTAGAGGCCTTAAAAAAGCCATAAAACGTTTGTATATTGGAGCGGAATCAAGGGTAAAGATAGGAGGAAAGGCCTCAGAGTCTTTCAGAATCACAAAAGGATTAAAGCAGAGATGCAAAATGTCTCCAGCACTTTTCAATATATATATTGAACAGGTACTAAAATCATGGAAACAAAGATGACGAGGGATGGGAGTTGAGATCGGAAATCATATAATGTTTTACCTACAGTTTGCAGATGACCAGGTTGTCATATCAACAGATGAATATGATATGGAATTTATGATGAGGAGACTCCTTGAGGAGTACACCGATTGGGGCCTGGAGATAAATATTGAAAAAACAGAATAAATGGCATGCAACTCCCCTATTTCATCTCTCTGCATAGAAGGGTGGACGATCCCTCAAAGTACTGCTTTCAAGTACCTTGGAGTGACAGTTTTGGCACAGTCCAAAATGATATTCAAAACAAAATTACTCACGGTAAAAAAATAGTAGGTCTCCTAAACAGTATATTATGGAATAAAAAGGTCTCTCTCGAAACCAAAAAGAAGATATACCACTCCTTCTTGGTTGGCATAACGTTATATGGTTCAGAATCATGGACAATGACAAAACAATATGCAAATAAATTACTGGCACTAGAAATGGATTTCTGGAGAAGTTGTGCCATATCCAGGTTGCAGAAGGTCTCCAATGAGATTATAAGAAATAAGGTGGGGGCTAAACTCAACATTCTCAGTGACATCAGTGAAAGAAGACTGAAGAATGGATGAGACTCGATGGCCTCTTTGAGCACTGAAATACTGTCCTGAGAAGAGAAGACGTGGAAGACCTCAGAAGCAGTGGATGGAAGGGGTCAGAGAAAAAATGGTAGCTAGAGGTCTGACGGAGGAAGTTTATTCAATTCCCAATGACTGTATCTAGTTATGCATTATTTCCAAGAGATAATTTCCTGTGAACTCTGTACGTAGTTATTTCCAAGAGATAATTTCCTGTGAGCTGGGAATCATCACCTTATAATATAGGGTATTAGTGTTGGACAGGTATTGGTTGGGGTAGGAGAAACTAGTCCAGCAAGTGGGCTATCTGGCCCTTTTTGCTAATCTCTGATGGCTACCAACGGTTTACCTAATACCCTATACTAACCAGACAGAGTGTCAAGAAACATTTTGCTGGACCATCCAGAAATAAATATTAACCGATCAAGATGAAACCCACTCACTCTGAACCGGCCACTTTGGATCCTCAATCTAATATGCTCGGCTATCATAGCCTCTTTACTGTAGGGTACAAGACCTTTAAATGTTTTATACCATTTCTGTGATTATCTTGTTATCAAATTGTGGTTGAATTCTTATTTAACTCACATCAGATCTGACAGATACACAGTTTTTAATTTGCACATGCACAGATTTCGCTCTCTCTCTTTCTATTCCTGCAGTTGATTGATGCATTAATGGCACAGTTTGTTGCCATTGGTCATTCTCTCTGGTACATTTTAGGCCCAATTGCATCTTACAGATACATTCCACGTTACAGATACCTTGCTATTAACCCTATGGAACACACCTAGGCAGCGTTTACACCGCTTATTTTGATCTATTCCAGTTCCCTTCCTTTAATGGCACACCAAATTGTGCTCAGATTGTGTTCATTTTTAAATTGTTTCTTTACTCAATTGGTATGGATTTTGAGTCTAAAATTATTTCTTTTCATATTAATATGGTCCATCTAAACAGTCCTTTACACGCTCAGCATATTTACTACTGTAATCAAATTTTGTAAAATACATTTGTAAAGTTCAGTTTTAAAAAAACAAAAAAATATGTTTTATGCTATTAAAACAGTAAAAAAAATATTTTAAAAATGATATATTGTTACAACACACTATGTAACTCCTAAATTTATTTTGTTAAAAATATGATCAATATATCTGTTTTTTAAGATGTCTTTATTTTTTTAAAAATAATTTAGATGTAATTACAATATCATAACTATTATTATTTAAATGAATGAATTAGATGATCCGGGAGCAGTCAAAAAATGGATCACAAATAGTAAAAACTATTTATTTTCTATTAGTGATTCAGTTTTTGACTGCCTACCGGACCATCTCATTCCTTCATATAATTTTTATCGTCAACTATTAATTATTCAATATTATTATTTTTGATTTTTTTGTATAGAACTTGAAACTGTTGTCAAAAATTTTGATGAAATGAAAGCTGTGATCACTTCAAAAACGTATGATTATTTGGATCAGAGGAATACCGAGTTTGATTCTGATTTTGATGAGTTTATAAAAAATACTACTGCTCTGAAAGAAAGCATTGCGCAAACAATTGAAGATAATTACAAAGGAATATGGGAAACTACCCATGGTGTCAAATTCCTTAACAGATTCGCTAAGGTAAGATTAGATCAAAGAATTTGATACTTAGACCATTTTTTGGTATCATATTTTCTATGTTATTGATATATTGTGTATTATTGATTCTTCTTTTGGCACTAAATAAAAAAGTCGTCCTTGGTCTGCTGTAACTTTTGGTGCAGAACTGTTTGTTCTTTCTTCTATGCAGATGGTCACTTACCACTTATCGTTTTCCATTCTACCCCTTTGCTATCATGACAAAGTCATTTTCCTGATAAACCTTCACTTGATCATATCAACTTCACTGGAGTTGATTATAGAATCTTTTATAGAACTTTTATAGAAATAACTTTTATAGAATCTTATTTATGTATTTTTATTTCCCCACCTCCCTTGCCTATAGGGTAATACGGATGTCTACAGTAGAGTGATGTTACGCATAGCATCTTAACAACATACTACTGTAAGTCAAACATAATAAAAGTTTAACATTGTATTAATCTATCTCATTCACCCACACGTCCATTTGCTCAGAATTTTGTATATGAGAGCGATTATGGATAGCACAGAAAATTAGTTTTCCTTTATAATTCTCTAAGCATTTTTTCTCTTTTAGGTTAGCCATAAAATTCCATTAAAACAAATGTCTGATAAATACTTGCGTATAGTAAAATATTGTGACAAGGAAGTCGATAAAGTCTTAAAAGTATTTAAAAAACAGAAACAAAATCCACCAGTTCCAAGAAATTTTCCTCCATTAGCAGGTACTGTATAATACTATAAATTTTGGTAAAACTTCAAAAACTTATATTAAATCGTGATTTAGGGAGAATTAGCTGGAGTCGATCTCTTTTATATAATCTAAAAGAAGAAGTTGAATTAGTTTCAACACATCCACTTCTAATTTCTATTCCGGAAACTGCTGAATTGAAGAAGAAGTTTACTTATGTGTCTATTTCATTGAATGACTATGAAAATCAGATTCTTCAAATTTGGATGAATCATAATGTAATGAAGGACAATGGCTTATTGCGTTCTTTTCTATTCTTTTTAAGTAACTTTTTTGTTCTTTCATGTTTGTTAGGTATGGTCAGCAGAGAAATGTTTAAAAAAAAAACTTCTGGTTTTGGACGAGAAAAGTGGGGAGATAAAAATCAATTTTGATTTCAAAATCAAACTTATGATTAGAGAAGCTGAGTGCATGAGACAAATGAATCTACCAAGTCCTGCTATGACACTTATTCTGCTTTCCAAAAGTGAACACTTCTCTAAAATCCAAAATTTATTGAAGGTGTATTATTATTATTTTTTTTTATTGTACTGTTTTGTTTTAGTGATTTCAATACTTGAATTCATTCTTTACAGGATATGCTGAGAGAATTCTTGGCTACTGTCAAAAAAGTAAAGCTTGAAGTTCGACCTCTATTTTTACCTCAACTTGTTCGTTTATCAGCTATGCTCTGTCCAGCATTTACAACTCTTGATTGGACAAATCCAGGATGGAAGGAATTCATAAATAAAATATACGATGCCATAAAATCTTTTGATATTTTGATTACTAGGTAATTCTTTGATAGTTGTATCATTTATTCAATAAATTATTGTTTACTAACATATTTTGTGTTAGGGATCATAAAAAGTACTATATTAGTCTTTGTCTTAGTATTATGTTCCTTGATATCATTCAATCTTATTGTTGAATCTGCTTAATCACGTAACCGATAATTGAGAAAATAGCTTTTATGACGATTAATAATCAGTGAAACTTAAAGCTTTATTTAAATAAATAGTAATAAGGTAGTTGCACATGTATATAACAGGTCCAGGGTTACTATTTTTCGATGCCATACACTTCATCAAAAAATGAAAATAAGTACTAGTTACAAATTTGGGCAAAATTAGGATCATGAAAATGTAGTATAATGTATTTGTATCAACATTAATATATTATTAATGTTGGTTAATATAAAATTATATATTAAAAACAAAAAGCCAGCGTCATATAGGTGAGGGAATGACAAAAACAAGGTTATCTAAATTTTTCTGTCACTTTCAATACATTCTTTATACAGTGATACATTAAATAAAAAGCAACGAGCATTTGACATTATAAAATGAGTTTAAAAAATATGAGTTGATTATTTACCTTTATATTGATGATGGTCAATAAAAAGGCGTGGTGATTGGGGTGAGGCCAGACTTATCTCTTCTTGGAAACTCAATATGTGACTGAAAACTTTCGGCGGCTTCTTTATAATGAGGGAATAATGGAAAAATATTGTACTCTTTTCTGGGCTCCTGTTTTAAATATTATTGATTCTAAAATTATAAGTGATCTTGTTTCATATATTTAGATGCTTATCCTTGGTAGATACGAACATTCTAAAGTTCTAAATATCATATAAATTATATGTTAAGAGATTCAAAGTTGGAAAGTTCAGGTTTTGACACGGCGAGGGAATGACAAATTCACTGTAAAAACTTTATTTTATTTTAACATAATTAATTTTTCATCTAAAATTTAATTAATTTGATGGACAGTAGTGATCTAAAAATGTTTACAAATAGAGAATTTTTAATTTTAAAATAATATGTATTATTTATTACTTGATATTTGTTATTAGTTAAAACATTAGTTGTTAAAAAAAATTAAAATATTTTTCTCTAAATTATTTTGATTGGTATGTATTTTGTTTCAGAATACATGATGTTTATGAAAATAGAATACTTTATGTCCTTGCTAGCATTCAATTAGTCACTTTGCACATATTGCCAGATGAAAAACCTTGGACGATTGAAGAATTTATTGAAAAAACAGAAGAAAACTGCCGAAATGCAGCTATTGTAAAGAAAAATATGTTTGAATGGGCTATTGTTAAAGGGACCTAAGTCACTTATTCAAATTTAAGACAAAAACACAAAATCTGGTGTGGTGTGCGCATCACACAACGTTCCCTTACCACCCTATAATAATAATATTTTTAACATAATTTTAAAGAGTTCACATAAACTCAGCAGAATGTACTTTTTCAAGTCTTCTCTCACAAAAGTATAATCAATTATTTTTTTTAACAACTATAGTATGACAATTATGTACACTAAATATTTTTAGTTTGTCAAACTGAAAATATATTTTAAAAGTGTCAGTTTAGCTTCCATGGAATCATTTGCACAAGCAATAGTTGATTGGCAAGAGGAGTAAAGTACTTGTAGTCTCTAGAGAGGAGAAAACAGACGTGCATTTCTACTGCAATGGAGAAGAATTAGAAAGCAGTAATGACTTTACTTACCTGGGAACAATTATTTGTAAGTTGGAAAGGATAGACCAAGAAATTTCCAACAGAATAATAAAAGCTAACCAGGTCTATTATCAGATTTGCAACACAATTGTGGGCAAACGAGAGGTAAGTATAAAAGTAAAACTCCATATCTATAAAGCGGTATTTCTCCCTACCTTGATGTACGGATGTGAGAGTTGGGTCACAACGGAGAAGCATATAAGCCGAATTACCACAGTAGAAATGAAATACCTACGCAGAGTCGCTGGCAAAACAAGAAGAGACCGGGTGAGAAATGTAAGAGTAAGGGAAGAACTGGGAATCCCTTGGAGCAGAATCATCATCAGAACCTTGGAGCAGATGATGATGTTGGCACGGGACCGACAGGACTGACGCAGTTGGGTAGAGACTCTTCCACACTGAAAGGTATACGGAGGAAGGGAAAGAAGAAGAAGAAGAAATATTTTTAGTTTGTCAAGCTGAAAATATATTTTAAAAGTTTCAGTTTAACTTCCATGGAATCATTTTGTATTAATAATTAAATAATATTAAAAGATAAAAGCAGTAATGATATAAAAGTAGAAATTATTAAGTTAATTTCTTCTTTTATATTATTACAATTCATTGGTAGACAGGCTATTGTTAACAAGTTGGTGGCTTGGTGGAAGGAGGTTCAGACACATCCGTCTCCTTCCGGACACACTCGGCTTTCCATCTAGGGTTAGATAGTCCTTAGGAGATACCCTGTATCTTTGCTAATAAAGGTCCAATTTAGATTTTTTTATGGAAATTTAATTGCCTTTCATATGATTCTTAATGCTTACTCTTTGAGTTATGCGCTAATACAATTTTTTTTTCGTTATAACTTTTTCTCCTGTATTTCTCGTTGCTTGAAAAGTTAAAGGGCTTTAAGGAGAAGACATTAGGCAAGTTTCATCAAAATCGTTTGAGCTGTTTACGAGAAAATTGTAAAATCGATGATGTGATTGCCACTTCCGGTTAATCCGATACGCTGTATCTTTGCTAATACTGCTCCGATTTTGATAATTCTTTTTTTGTTTTTTAGATAATTTAATTAACTTTCATAAATAAAATATTCTTTTCATCATAACTTTTTTCTCTGCATTTCCTCAGTGATGCACTACATATATAAAAAGTTAAAAGGTTTTTAAGGAGAAGGCTTAAGGAGATTGACGTAATATTTTTCCTTACAGTCATTAATTCCATGAAAGCTAGAAAAAGTCTCTTTCCGTTAACTTTGTTCGTCAGGACCTCTCTCTCAAACACTGACTCATTTTATGTTCTGTCTCACCTTACCGGATCACTCTGCATGTCGCTAAGTGAACGAGGAATGTTATGGAACGGTAAAATAATGTAGGTTATTTACTGATTTACACTCTTCTTATAATAAATTTGTCCCTCACTCTTGTCGTGAAAAGGATAAGGAGTTATCAGGATTCATTTTATTCCTATAATTGTGATTATTTTGTTATATAGATATTATTTTGTATTGTTAGGTAAAATAAGTTTCAGAATAAAAATGTGGTGAAGTAGATACTAATATACGAATTTTATTTATTTATACTTGAAATTGTTTTTGAGTGTTGAGCCTTCAGTGTAAGAAGTTTAATAACAGTTTTTAACAATTATCAAACAGGAATACAACCTTTATAATTATTCAAATTCATTATCATGTCCGAATTGCACATTTTATCATAGATACATTTTTAGGTTCCAATTTTTTTTTTAATTTAATCCAATAAATTGACAAAATGTGGCTTGAATTTTACAGTTCACAACCTTGGCATCCTCGAATTATGCTCGCATTTTTTCATGTTATATCGCTGGACACCTTGAATGATATAAAGTGGCTTCCAGTTAGTCGATTTTGACAAAAAAGTTGCTGTAACATACCATGAATGTACCTATCTTAAATAAGTAGTATTAGTTTCATTTTATTTTTTTTTATTTTCGAGCTTGGCTGTTCACAAACAAACACACACAAACCACAAACATACACACATGTGCGCGAGTCCACACACGCATGCACTCACTCACCACACACACTCAATCCCTCCTCTTCCTCTCCCACACACACACACACACTCACACATCTTCCTTCTTTTTTGCGACAATTGGTTATTTGGACTCAGAGGACCTTAAAATGTGTAATTACTTTAAATTTAGAATTCAAAATTTTTCACAATCGCAACACTTCCCCTTGCTTTATATTTCATACATAGGTAAGGGAAAGTAAAAAACTACATAATAATAAATAATTAAATAAGTTTAAATAATTTAACTTTAAGTTCAAGATTTGGTCGGAAATAATGTTAAATTAACAGTATCATTTTAAAATGTATTTCAAAAGTAAATGATGTTATACAGAAGAACAAAAATTTGAAGTATTGAAAATGACGGAAACTGAACAGTAATGGTTGTTTCATTCATCTTCGTTTATGGCATCAGTTGTTGCCCATTGTAAGATTTCATTCAATTCAAAAGAATTCCATGAGCTCCTCCAAAAGATATGATATCATTTTTTCTTTTTGATTGGTATTTTACTCTGAGGATTAGGTTTAAAATTTGGTTTGGCAACTGTATTGGCTCCATTAAGAAAAAAACGTACATAGTTGCTCAAAATCACCAGTTCTTATGTACTCATTGCATTGTATAGTTCCTTTTTTGACATGAGAAAACTTAAAGTAATGATATTTTGATATGGAAAAATGTATTCTTCCATTTCGTTAAAAGTGCTTGGATTCAAACAAAACAAATATATTTTTATAATGTGTAGGACACTGAGTAGAATAACCTATGTTCATATCTGTATCAACAGGAGTAACAATCTCTGGATGTTTTGTTCCATTGTTATCTATCAGTTGACATAGTTCTTCTTGTGCATTCTTTAGGAGATTTTTAATAATACTAATTTTATGGTCGCATGGGTTATAAAAGTGGCCACATAATGAGAAAAAGTACTTTGTAGTTTTAAACTTGCCTGCGTTAGTTCAAGCAAGACAAACTCTGGTCAATGTATGATTCTTATTTAATCCTGGACTATTGGATCCTTGGGCATTGTAAATATGAATCTAACTCAGAAATGGAAAAAAATTGACTTAGGTCCCATTTAACAATCACCCATTCATTTTAATTCTAATAATTTGAATTATTATTTATTATGGATATTACTGTTGTATGATTTGTCATAGTGAGTTTTAAAGAGTTTTAATAACAAATTATGTCTACTAAGGATATACTGGAGTATGCAAACTAAGAAATTAAATTTATTAATTATGACCTCTAATTATTCAACTACTTTTATTGTATTGTTATTACTAATCTGAAATCCTGTTTAAAGCTTGTGAGTTTTGATAAAAGCAAATCAAAATATAACATAAATATATTTCTATTTTCAATATTTCTTACTTATCCTTGTTATTTATTGGGTGCTTAGTTTAAGAGTAAATGCTTAATATTGATTAATTTTGTAGGAATTGAATAGAAAAAGCTTGATGGTTGAGGAAGCTGTAGAAGAAATACTTGATTTGGTTAAGAAAGCTGCAGAGCATTTTAAAGCAAAAGAACCGAATGAAGAAGTTGAGCTTATGATTGAAGGAGGTAGCAAAATGACATTCTTTAAATGCTAGATTGTTAAAAAAAGTCCTTGTGCATTAGTATAGCTTTATTTCAGATTACATATTTTAAACATTATTGAATACTACTCTTCAAAGTAAAGTCCATTGTTTTCAACTACTTTCACCCATCTTTCTGCCAGTAATTGGATTTGATGCCCGTTACCACTCCTTTGGTTTTGAGGCAAAGAACTCTGCACATCCAAGTTTTACGTCCTCGTAATTATCAAAGATCGGATCTTTTAAAATATGAGCTATTGATCAAAACAAACAATAATCTGATGGTGCAAAATCAAAATCTGGGCCATGCGCGGGACGAGGCAAAACGTTTACCCCTTGCAGTTCCGATAATTTTTTCTTGGTCAAACTAGAACGATGTGCAGGGGCATTGTCGTGTTGCAAAATGGCTTGGTTCCTGTTGACCTAAGTGGGGTACTTTGCACTCAAAACTGCATAAACTCTGTTTACTAGCTGTTCACATTAAAGGTTTGAGTGTACTGCCCGACCATCAGGAACAAGCTCAAAATACAAAGCATCACTTTTTTCCCAAACGGATTTTGGCGAACCTCCGGTTGTGCAGCTTCATCTGGCCTTACCCACTGCTTATGTTTGCTAGGTTTTTTTAAAATTATCCACTTTTCATCACTAGTGATAATTTTTTTCCAGAATCTGTCATCTTTCAGATTTTAAGCAAAATTTTGCACATATCAACTCGCTACTGGGCTTCGACCTCTGTTGTCATTTGGGTTGGACCATGGTCTTAAATTCCGTATGCCCAGATTTTTAAAGATTTTTTTAGCCACTGTGTCATTAGAAGCCCCTACTACGACCCATAAATCATGAGTAGTTCCATGTGGGTTTAAATGGTTTACACATTTAAGAAGAGCGTCATCATCGACGACCGATGGGTGACCTGATCTGGGCTAATCTGCAAGGCTCATATTCCCATTGTTCAAACGCCTGAACTGAAGTGTGGTAGTATTTTGATGGATAATTGGCTCTCCTTCTATGGCACAAATTTCTTCGGTGGCTGCCTTTGCGCTTAAACCTTTTTTTTCAGTAATATCTCAAAAGACTGTGAATTACAATTTTTTTTTCTGACATTGTACGTATGTTTTAAAAATGTAAATGACCCCATGAAGCCAACTCAAGTCACAAGGAATTAAAGGATTAGTCAAAGTAAACATTGACATAAATAGTAGGAACAAAAACATTCTTATAGGATCAATTATGAGAGTTGGAACTAAGGTTGGTTGGTTGTTCTAGTTTAGAGGCGTAAAACCTACTGGTCATCAACGCCTATTGTTTATATTAATTCCTAAGTCTTGTTTTATATGAGTAAACATGGCATGATATAGACTAGCTTGTTAAATTATATATCTTTTAATAAATTATTTTCTTTCAGAAAATTTAGGACTGTTTGAATTGTTGTTTCATTTTCTCCTAATGCTATTGCGATATCTAATGGAATACCTTTCTGTAACATTTTTGCGGTAAAGTAAGGGCAGTGTTGAAATATATGGTCTATTGTCAGTAACTTCTTGCATTCGGAGCATGTCGGATTCTGGTTTTTAGTAATGAGATGCCCATGGGTCATTCTTGTGTGGCCTATTCTTAGTCGGGTTAATGCTACTTCCTCTGTTCCATTTCTACGGTTTGAAGTATTCCATGGCTGCACAGTTTGTTTTATTGTCTTCAATTTGCTGGGAGGGCTTTCGTCCCACATTGACTGCTATCCTTGTTTTATTTTTTCCTTTAGAGGTTGAGCTATTTCTGTTTTATTTACTATGG
The DNA here is from genome assembly GCA_948150685.1 of Rhaphigaster nebulosa. NCBI lineage: Eukaryota > Metazoa > Arthropoda > Insecta > Hemiptera > Pentatomidae > Rhaphigaster > Rhaphigaster nebulosa. Next base: position 132,232,599 of record OX411306.1, read on the forward strand.
CCTGTCCTTGCCCAGGGAGTACAAGGGCTTCTTTAGCTGCATTATCTGCCATTTTGTTTCCTGTGATTCCTATATGACTAGGTACCCATATCAGGTGAATATTTTTGTCTAGCTGTTTGATCATAGTGATGTACTCGTGGATTTTGATGATGCTGTTGTTTTCGGAATACATGTCATTTAGTCCTTTTAATGCACTGAGAGAGTCGGAGATAATTGTGATGTTACCTGTGGGAGCAGACATGGCTATGTGTAGTGCTGAAGCGATAGCGTTAAGTTCAGCAGTGTATACGCTACATAACGGGGATAATTTATATTTATACGTATCTTGAGGAGTCACCACGGCATAGGTTGTTGAAGTATTATTTTTTGATCCGTCTGTGTACATTATTGTATTATCCGGTATCTTAGCTATGGTTTGATTTAATAATGCTTTGTATTCGATTGGCAAAGTGGTTTCTTTTTTATGTTTTGCTAATTTTCAGTGAATAATTGATTTTTAAAAGGTCCAAGGTGGTGAGTTTGCGTTGTATGGGTTTAGAGTTATTTTTTTTATATGACGGATGGCGGCTGATATTCTTTCAGCTAATGGGATGATATTATTTGGTGTTTGCTGAAATTTCCTGGAAAAAATTGGCTTTAAAGATATATCTTTAAGAAGGATGCGAGGTATTTGGGTATAATTTGGATAAATGATTTATTGCCAGTTTCTGTCTTCTGAAAAGAAGTGGTGGCAGCCCTGATTCATTGCAGAGACTCAGTATAGGACTTGTGCAGAAGGCTCCTGTAGATAGCCTGATACCCGCGTGGTGGACTGCATCTAGTTTTGCAAGGTTTTGCGTGCTGAGCCATATATAATCGAGCCATAATCTAATTTGGAGCATATAATTGTCTGATATATTTTCAGTAATGTGGACTTATCTGACCCCCATGTGGTATCACCAAGGACTTTTAAGATGTTTAACTTTTTTATACAGCCAATCTTAAATGTCCTAGTATGAGTTTCCCAGGAAAGGCGTCTGTCAAATGTAAGGCCCAAGAATCGGCAAGTTTCGACGAATGGTATTATATTATCTCCCAGTAGTAATTCAGGGGGCATTGGAGTGTTACGTTTTCTGGAAAAGTGCATGCATTTACTTTTTTTGTGACTAAAACGTAATCCTGTTTTTCTTTTATGACGTTAATTTCATAAGCTCTGCACATAATTGCAAGGTCATCGACATATAGCATAGCTTTAACACCTCTGGGAAGGTTTTTACCCAATTCATTAATAGCTAGAGAAAAAAGTGTAGTGCTGATAACGCAGCCTTGTGGTAATCCGTTCTTTCTGCTCCTTATTACTTTGTCGTGGTGACACCTCCTAGGCGTACCCTGAACATTCTTTTGGCCAAAAAATGTTTAACGAATTCCAAAATTTCTCCCTTTATCCCTAAACCAGATAACTTCTTCATTATAGTTTACCTACTGTTTCTGTCGAAGGCTTTTTCTATGTCGAAGAATATGGCAACCGCTTGTTGTTTTTCTAAAAAAGTGTACTGCAACTCCACCTCTATTTGTACTAAGTGGTCTAGGGTCGATCTTCCTTTTCTGAAGCCACATTGAAAGTTTTGGATACAATGATTATTTTCCAGGACCCAAACAAGCCTCTTATTGATCATTCGCTCATATACCTTACAGAGGCAACTTGTCAGAAATATTGGGCTGTAATTTGCTACTTCACGTTTATCTTTTCCGGCTTTCAAAATGGGAATTATTTCAGCTTTACGCCGTTTTCTTGGAAGTTTACAGCTGTGCCAGATGTTATTATATAGGTCAAGAAGCCAGCGTAGATTTTTTGAAGGGAGGTGCTGAATCATCTGGTACGTTATTCCATCAGGTCCTGGTGAAGATCCTTTGAGTTTTCTTAAAATGGTTTTGAGTTCCCAAATGGTTTGTTATAATCATTATTTTCATTACTATTGGAAGTTGTGTAGTTTTCTGTGGGGGAATCTATTTCTTCTAATTCAATTTAGTTGGGTGCATTATATAGATTATCTTAAAATCTGGAAAATTCCTCTGCCACTGTGAGATTGTTGCTAGTTAATTTGCCTTCTTTTGTTATGGTATAAGATTGAGGCGTGGTATTTCCCATTACTTTCTTTATTTTGTCCCAAACTATCCTGCAAGGGGTGGAGCTATTGATTGATTCAACAAACGTTATCCAAGAATTTGCTTTATTGCTATTAATTGTTTTCCTGTATATTGCTCATTGTTTTTTATACTCTTGAAAGTTTTGGGGGTTCATGTTTTTAGTAAATTTTTTATATGCTTTTCTTCGATTTTTAACAGCATTTCTGCATTCATCATTATACCAGGGTACTGGTATTCTTTTAGGTGAGCAAGTAGTTTTCAGTATGGAAATTTCGGCCGCATGTAGTATAGTCTCGGTGATAATTTCACAACCTGTATCTACGTCAAGTCTAGTTGGGTCTGGTTTTGGTGTTACAATAAGTTCTTGGTATAGGTCCCAGTTAGCTTTTTTGATGATCCAGCGTGGGTTCCTGTTGACAATAGTACTTCTATTGGGGAATTGTAGGCGAAGAGGGAAGTGGTCACTTCCATATTGGTCGGGAAGTATATTCCAGTCTATTCGATTGAAGAGTGATAGGCTGCAAATAGATAAATCTATAGATGAGTAGGTGTGGCATGAGCTGCTGAGGTAAGTTGGTTCGCCTGTATTTAGTACTAACATACCAGTTCTGTCGATGAATTATTCAATTATTTTTCCTCTGGTATTGGTATGTGGTGAGCCCCACTGTAGGCAGTGCCCGTTCAGATCTCCAATAAAGAGGACTGGTGGTGGTAGCTGAACAAAAAGGTTTCTAACTTCGTTTAAGGTAATAATTTGGTCTGGAGGGATGTAGATGTTACATAAGGAAAATGTAGTATCTATATGTATTTGGATGGCTAATGCTTGTAATGGGGAGTCTATTTCAATTTTTTCTGAGTAAAATGATTTTTTTACGGCTATTATAACTCCTCCGTGATTTATTTTTGGACCGTCCTTACAATAGATACCATGCCCTTTAAGTGAGAATTTATCAATAGATTTCAGGTTTCACTCTCCGTCGTAGATCGTCAGCGTCCGGTAGTTCTTTCACTACTAGAGTGATAACAGGTTTGGGGACAGACCATACCGTCATTGGAGATGGAAGGGATAAGAGCTGGAGGAGGGGGGGAGATGTGAGGAGTAGGAGAGAGGAAGCGGTGGAAGGGGATCCGAGGGGTGGGGGATGGGACTTATCAGTCTGCAATCTTTCCTCTCTTGAATTAGAGGGAATAATATTTTTTCAATAAAATTACTATCGCCAGTTTGGCTGCCTACATCTATTCCTACTTTCCTATTATTTCTAATTACATCAGCGTAGTTTACGTTTCCATTAATAGGGCGGCTTTCTTTATATTTCTTTTTAGCAACATTATAAGGATTTTTTTCTTTAAACTGTATAGTTTTAATTTCTTTTTCTTCAAGCAGTCTGAGACATTTAAAATCTAGACTAGAGTGATGGTTTCCACAATTTACACAGTTCGGAATGATTGAATCACATGGTGAACCATTATGTTGTGATTTTGCACAGTAAACACATATGGGTGTTTTGAGCATTTATCAGTGAAGTGTCCGAATTTTAACAAGTTCTGCACCTAATTGGATTAGGTACATACATTTTTACAATTATTTTTTGGAATTCCACATGAATGGTTTCTGGAAGAGTAGGCAATGATAATGTAAAGATATATAAATGTGTTTTCCTTTCGGTTCCTGTCTTTCTGGAAAATATTCTTTTTATTTCTTTAACATTATATTTTTCTAATTCTTCCAAAATTTCATTTTCCTCTACTCCATCTAAGTCTGGACAAAATATTACTCCCTTGCTTATATTCAATTTTTCATGTGGACTTACTTTTATTTTTATTATAGAACCGAAATCCTTAAGTTTTAACAGTTTCTCAGATCGTTCTCTGGAGTTTGTTTCGACTAGAATTGTACCGTTTCTTAGTTTTTTTTTACGTTTTTTGGCTCCCCACATCGATTTTTTATTGATTTATAAATTAAAAATGGTGAGACTTTTTTAAGGTCTCCTTCTTCATCTTTTTCAATTATTAAAAATTGATTTTTATTTTTAACTTCTGGAAATTCATTTATATTGGATTCGTTATTACTTTTCCAACATCTTTTTATTCGTTTTTGATTTGGGGATCAAATATCAGGCGGTTTATTCATTTTTCTCTGTTTGGCTTGATATTACTATCGGTTTAGAAAGAAATAAAGTAAAAAAGAAAAAGAGAAAAAAAAATAATAATAATTGACTAAATAAAATACTAATTCTTTTTATAACTGATATTTTTGATAAAATAAAAACTACAAGAAAATATGATTGGAATAAATTATATTCATCACTTATCCTCTGTTATCCGCAGCAGCACACCGATGTTTTCTCAATAACTGCTAAGACTGAACTGTTTGTTGGAACTAAGGGTTGTGTTCATGCACAAGGAATTTTGTAACAACCTAGCATATAAAAACAAGGTTCAAAGCTGCAAATACTAATTAATATTTTCTTTAATGTTGGTCACTTCATGAATCCAGTCCAAACACTATTCAATAAAAATTGAAATTTGTTATACAATTTACACATTCAAGAATTGACAGCTTATGCATGGGCAGTTATGATGTCCTATACTCCTGACAGTGGCGGTTATTCCATTTGTGCATATGAGCATGTGAGCTTTATAAAAGAAAAATACAATTACTTTATAGTAGTAAAAATAAATATAAAATATTTATTTAAGATTGACTTAAACATCAGAAATGGAATACCTTCATATTCTGACAGACGCAACCCTCAAAGCTGGAGCAGTGCTCCCCCTAAATCAGGCTGTGAAATGAAGTATGGGCTAGATTTCGCAGTGGAGGGGGTACAGCCTCCTATAAGTGTAATCTGTGCACACTGAGTTTGTGAACCAACCAGCTCAGCACTCAAGTGCAAGGATTTTTTACAACAGCTAATTGAGCGTACAAAATTTAATTTCATTTCCAATTCATCTATTAGTTATTTATTTTCACTGTAACAATAAACATGTTATAAGAAATAAATTACTCTTAATTCTCCTCCTCCCCAAAAAAATGGCATTGCATCCAATGAGCCCTTTTAACGCCTTCTAGTTGTTTGGAAACATCCTGCTTTATACCAACTGGAGTAGTAAAATCCTAAAACTGGAGGTGTCTCTACTTGTGATGGGTATTTTACATTGTGTGGTTATTTATTATTATTAAATGAAGATTATTTGTATCCAGGAACCGCCACTGTTCTCTGAACTTAATTATTTTTATGATTAATGTTAGATGTATTTTAATTAATTAATTAACATTTATATGATTAAAATCAGATGGGCCAAATGATTCCAGTACTGAATCTAATCAACAACAAGATTGGAGTATAGTATCAGAATGTTTTGAACACCCCCAAACATTGTTACACACAGCAGGTGGAGGTTTATCCAGAGCAATGCAGGTCATTATTTTATTATTCATTTATATCACATTTCTTTTAATTGTATATTTAAAAGATCTGTGAGAAATATTAATCTTGAAAATTCTAGGATTTGGTCAGAAATGCTGTCAGTGAAATGAGAAGGTACTATAGTCGAAAAGTTGCAGATGTTCTAATAAAAATAACTCGTCAGGCAATCGATTCTATACGCAAAAGATTTATGACTCAAGAAGGTATATAAATGTTTCTAAGACATTTATCAGGTTCAGAAGATCATTCAGAAGTGAATTAATCAAATCTATTATTGCAAGGTAACAAGCCTATTTTGCTAATATCTGCCATGCTGTCTATACCTAATGTCATTGTATCCCCGAGCATTGACGAAGTACAGGAATGTCTGGTAACTGTTGGAAAAGAAATAACAAATGTTGCTCGAGGTGTTTCCCAGTGGACAGGGGGAAAACAACTGCCAGTGCGTTTGATTAATCATTCTTCTTATTTATTTTCAATTAATCTATGCTCTATTGAATTCTATGTTTGTATTAATATTTTTCCTTTCTGTTCTTTTTTTTTAAATTGTCTTGTCTAAATGTTTTGTGATGTTTGTACCTTTTCCTCATTCCTATTAAATCATTTTATTTTTGTTTATAATAACCATCCCAATCCTTCCTTGTGTCTGTGTCTTGTCCTTTGTGAGACAGAAAGGCATGGGTTGGAGAAAATTGGGAATATATGGAAATCGATCTGGACCCAAAACTCTTGCTAACTTTGTATCTCGGCTAGATCAGACTGAACCTACTAAAGAAGATCCTAAAACAAGACGTCGAAGGTTATACAGACTGGATTCCAATAATAAACCACCTTTTCCTTTCCAAGCAAGAAATTTTCATACATATGTTATGGAAAATAAAGAAATCATCAAGACACTCTCTTTGTTGTCTGTCAGTACTCAGCCGATTAAGGAGGTATATTTATTTATTACTTGTTATATCATATAATGAGAAATAAACATATTTATTTTAAATGTGTATATATATATATATATATATATATATATATATATATATATATATATATATATATATATATATATATATATATATATATATATATAATAATACCTCATATAAAAATTCTTTTCATTATGGAAGTTGACTTGATTGTTTTGGATAGTTATCATTTCTAGCGAACACTTGCTTTTGTGAAAAATGTATAGCTTGCTCTACTTATCAGCCTCTGGTGAATTCCAATGCTTCACGGTTAAGCATCATCAGTATAAGCCATGATGAAATTACTAATAGGCTTTTTTTTCTTTTTTTAAACCAAGGACTATTTCCTTTTTATTTATTCTTCTTAATTTTGTGGGAAGTCAGCATTTAATATTATCAGATGATAAGTGAACTATGATTACTTTTTTTTATTTGTTGAACACATCCATTATTTTCATCATTTTGATGGTTCACGATTGCAATCCCATCCTATGAAACAAAATTCTTATTATCACACTAATACTCCTATTGTCAGTGTTTTATAATAAATTATTTACTCGCATATTATAAATGCCAGGACCATAACTTTTATTTGGCTACATTTGTCTCGGATCATTTCATTTATTTATTAATTAAATATAATAGGCATATGATATTTATATTTATATGTAGGATTATGTAACATAAAATAAGATAGCTTTTAAATGTTTTATGATAATTTCGTTTTTTCTTTAACTGGTAATATAGGAGTTACAACTGTACCTCCAACAATGGAAACCATACAAAATGCTTTGGGCCAGTGACAGCATATCTACAAAAAGAGATATACATAATGTTAAACTTCTTGATTGTGAACAAGCTCTTTCTCTTCATGTTGACTTGGATAACAATTTACTGGCTGCCCCAAATGTTCATATCATTGCTAGCTCTATTGCAATAAATATTGGTAATTACTGCTAATTGTTTCATTAAAACTTCTATGCTTGTGTTTTTTTTTTATTTAATTGTTTTTTTTTTTAAGAGCATTTTGTTAAAGTCTTCAACATTTATGCAATAATATTTTTTTACTGATTAAAACATTTACTTTTTTACACCTCCTCTACTATGTTAATGTACCTTAAATATTTTTTCTACTTACGAAGCATCCAATAAAGCAGTATGGAAAGAGATAATGAGGTCTTTCTGTTCTTTTTTTGCCAACATTCTTCTGTACAGACCTCTACTGGTGACACAAAAGTTCCAGGTCAATGTGTATGGTATTTAGTAACCTTTCAAATTAACCATCATAGTTTCCAGTTTGATAGTTTTATTAGAGTTTCTGATACCATTGTTTTAAATCTCCTATTTTTTTTTAAGTTAATCAAATTTTGATTATTTATACCCTAGTAGGGAGATTACTAGTTTTCTATTCTGATGGATAATAGTTTTAATCCCAGTTGTTGCACTAACTTTAATTTGCTCATACCTTTCATGAACTTGATTGCATTTATTTTTCTGTTTCTGTTTACTATTTACATCCATGAAACTCAAAAATATTTCTAGGTGGGTTTGATACTGTATACTTATATCTGTCCGACCTCCACTGACTAATACCCTTCAGGCGTTATTTATAAATGCAGCGATAGTCAACCTCAAACTTTAAAAATTGTTGCAACCTTGAATAACATGAACTTATGAACTTTTTTTTTAAAGTTAACACTTAAGAGCATTTATTTTTATTCAAAATGATTAAACTTAATGTATCAACAAGCAAAAACAACTTTTAATTGTCTGATGTTGACCCATTAAACAATTAAAATACATTTTGTTTTATTTTCACCCACATTTACATGCACATTATTCTTCCTTATTTGTCTTTGTTTCAGTAATTGATTAAATTTATCAATTTATAATGGATGACACCCTTTTACAGATAAACTTAAATTTTTTCTTTCTGGTGAAATAAAGCAGAGTACTCATAAAATTGGGCAAATCTTACGTAAAAAATATCAGCGTGAAATGGATTATGTGTATGCTGTGATGAGTGAAATGGAAAGGAAGTTAGACAGACCTATTAGGGACTTGGATGATGTGCGGATGGTAATGGAAACTCTTAAGAAAATCAGGGATCAAGAAGTTGATATGGAATTGAGTATTGAACCAATAGAGGTAATTGGAATAACTGATTTAGCCTTTCTTTTATGTTTATTATTGTAATATATAATATTAATAGTAATAATTTGATACAGATAATATTCACTAGATTTATATTTTTAAGTTTATTAATATAAAATAACTTTTTCACTGTATACTTTTCTTTTCTCATTAATTCTGAAACTATTTCTTACCCGACCAAAGATTATGAGAACAGTTATTTGTTCGATTATAACATCCAGTTTTTTAACCCTTGACATCTCTTGCTAAATATAACATTGTTTTGTTCAAATAAGTTCCCTAATTTATTTGATCAGGTTATCTCTTCTTCAGTATTTTTTTTTTTTTATAATTAGCCTGTTTCCTCTTATTTGTGTGATGAAATCTTATAATTTCATTTGTTGTTATTTATTTTTCTATTTTATTTAACTAATTTATTTTATTAGTTTGTAACAATGATGAATCTGACTTAGTTTTTGAAATTTTAATTTATAAAGTTTTTGAATTTGGAGTTTACCAATTATTTAAATGCATTTTTCAGTTCATTATTGTTAGTTAGATCTGTAGTGGCTTTAATCATAGCTCTATGATTAGGTGTGATTTTAGATTTTTAATATTTCTTTTAACCATTTCATTTTAATTACAGCCAGTAACAAAAATTTTTTCATTGAAAATTAAAATAATAATAAAAAATAAATAAAATAAAATAAAAGATTCCATACGTCTTCTCCAAATTTTACCACAACTGTCGTGACCTAAGTTATTGAATTTAGATTTGTAGCAAAAAATATATTACTCCGAAAATTAAATTACATTTTGTGGATAAATTTGCTTTCCCATTTATTCGAATATCTCAGAGACGATTAGAGGTCCACTCAATTAGGGCTTGTTTTTACTTTTCTGGATTATAGTCCACCTTTCTCATTTTTTTAATACTCTTGGATGGCTGGTAGAACCTTATAAATCTATCCATTTGTGGGCACTTGACCCTTTTTCACAATTAAAAATGATTATTTGTTGAACTTCAAAAGATTTGTTCGACGCATTTTGGCACAAGAAATTCAAATAATTACTGAAAACAATAAATTGAAAGGTACAAACATACCTTATTTGTTCGGTATTATTGGTTGGTTGAGAAGGGATTAAAGATTGTTTATTATTTCGTTTTTGTTTACAAATGAGCAAAAGCTTGACCACAAAATTTTTTTATGTGAACTATTTGTCTTTAATTACTTGTGCAAAATTTTCTACTAGATAGAAATTTGTACTTAATTTTTTGACAGAGATTTTAAAATGATCAATGATTTCGGAATAAAAAACTTTTCTTAAATTAATTTTTTACTACATGACTACATGTAGGTGCTAAAAAAACAGCAAACTTTAAAGCCGTCCAAAAATTGTTATTACTGACTGTATATTTTGCTAGGAATAGTTAGGTTATTTGTTCTATAAGTTAATGATTCAGTTAGGTTAAAACTACTCGTGGTCAGTAAACATTCTGATAATGTTGGGTTTTCAGAAAAACTACTAACTAGATTCTGTGATTGCCAATTCAATTTAAGGGTGTCTCCTAGCAGTACGGGATAGCTATCAACGGCTTTCAAAGAATAGATTGCATAATTCAGAGCCTTTAATCAATTAGCCATCTATGTAGCTAAAAATTATGAAAATCATACTTAAATTAATAACAGAAGTTACTACTTCATTTTTCAAAAATTCTCAGTATTATGAACACTCCGTGATTTTCCTAAAATGTCTATTTTTCTTGGTGGATACTGCTGTCTAGGTAAATGGATTGATCATAGTAGGTTTAGAGGAAAAAAAAAACCCATGAAGGGTCTCCGGTTCAGTACTTAGTAAGGACTTACCATTTCTTGGCCAGTGTAAGGAGATGATTTGCCCAGAATCAGGCCTTTTTTAATATCTATTGTAATTTCATCTGTCAAAATCTTTCGACTGTATATTTTAATAAAACAATTAAAACAATGATTAATACATTTATTAAAACACTTAAAAAACACTCAAAACTAAAGCGTAAGTAGCAGATAGCTGAAACCTTTCCGGTGGTTGGCTGACAGTGTTGCCACATAACACATAATATTAATATATTACACCTTCCACCACTTAATTAAATACCTATGCATACATGTAGGGCCAAACAAAGGTCCCTAATCCTTTGAATGGGGATCTCAATGGTCGAACTGGGTGGAATTACTGAACAGAACATGGAATCATTGGGCGATATGGTGGAGAAAGTACCAAGAACGAGAATGATCAGCGATTAATCGACTTTTCCATCGATAACAGCCTCCTTATTGGCAATTCTGGAGGAAAGGGCGAGAGTTCTGAATCTAGAGGGAAATGTTGAGACCCTGTGAAGTGTTCCAAAACACGAAATTTTAGGAACTTTTAAGAACTTTAGTGAATGTCTTTTTAACACAAGAGTAATCTCAATTCTTGGAGTTGTTTCAGGCTGTTGTTCCACTGCGGATGGTATTGTTGGGTCTTGATTTATCAATAGTTGGATTTCTAGTATCGGTGTCTTGCTTTGATAAAAATTTTGTGTGCAAACTTGAATTTTTGGTTTTGTAGGTGTTTCCATTTCTGTATGTCTCAATTGCTTAATGTATTTTTTTATTGCAAAGCCGTGATCCAGTTGAATGAGATAATGTAGTTTTCCTTGGCGTTCACATTTTTGAATTTCCATAGGTGTGAGTCTGAGTAATTCCTGGCTTGAACTCAATCACCAGATTGAAGTGATCGAACTTTGATATCTGAATTTGAATAAACAAAACTTTGGCTGGTCTAATTAGATGTAAGCGTGTTCGGAGTTGTCTTTTTAGATTGAGTTCAGCTGGTGATCTACCACAAGCTAGTGGAGTTTTTCAATATTTGAATAAGAATAAGTTTAATTTTAGTTTTAGAGTTCCTGGATCGTCTACCATAGCTTTGAGCTTTTGTTTTAAGTTTTGAACAGACCGTTTTGCTAACCTGTTTGTAGAAGGATGATTCTGTGCAAAGAAACGTTGGGAAATACCATATTTTTTGCAATAATTTTAAAATTCATGTGATTTAAAAATAGCAACATTGTCTGAAACTAGCATAATAGGTAATCCATTTTTTGAAAATATTTCTTCTAAAGAATTTATGGTTGATTTGAGGTTGGAGGTTTAGGTGTCACAACAATTTCCACCCATTAAGTTTTAGCATATACCGCAACAAAAAAATAATTATCTTTAATGGGACCATCATAGTCAGCATGTATTCTTTGCCATTTCTCCTCAGGCTCTTTCCACCTATGTAATGGGGCTTCTTTATTTCGGTGCAACTTTTATTAAATCTTCAATTTCAGAATCTGTTTTGGACTAATAGCATAGAGAACGAGCAGTTCCCTTCATTTTAACCATTTCTACCTGAGAAGAATGCAATTCTTTTAAAATCGCTGAATGTATATTTGTAGCAATGCAAACTCCAGAATGGCGCATTAATAATACCTGAGTGTATACTGTATTCTGAATTTTTAATATCATCATTAAGAAGTTTATTTTTTAATTGTTTTAATTTAGGGTCTCAATTTGTTTCGTCTCTTATATTTCAGAAGTTATAGATGATGTATCAGAAATATTTTTAAATGCAATTTCATTTACTTTATATGAATCTTCGAGACAACTGATAAATTCTTTATTTAAAGGTAATGGATTTCTGGATAAACAATAAACTTTTCTTGTTTTTTGTTCTTGAATGTTCTTTTGAGGGCAAATGACAAATCTCTTAATTAAACCCACTTGAAAATTCTGCATATCTGATCAGGCGATGAGCTGACATAACAGACATTGCTTTATTCCGGTGGAAAATTCTTTTTAATGGCTTATTAACAATAATGATGTAATAAGGGATTAGAGGGCTTTCAACAGAAACACTCCGAGTGAAAATATATTTATACACTTGAATAAAAAAAAAAGAAGATGGAGTGAGTGCCGACACTATTTCTGATAATATACAAATTACCATTATTCTGTACTTCATTCCATGCTGAGCTGTTAGCAATAAATCACGCTGTTTATGCGTGTAAAATCAGTTTCGAACAGGCATGCATTTGTACAGACTCAGAATCTACCCTTAAGACTATGAAAAATTCGTTTTCATTGAACCCTCTGGTTATAAATTATATATCATTTTTTTTGTGATTGAACTTAACTTTTGTAATATCCAAATGTTTGTAAGCTTAGTACAGGACAAAAATAATCCAAGTGATTGAAGAGCTCAAACAATTCTTAATAAATATTATAATTTAAATAAAAAGAATTGCGATTAGCATTGCTATAATAATTTATTTCTCAATTTAAGGAAGCTTTCAATATACTGACCAGATATGAGCTGCCAGTCGATAAAGAAATCTTGGAAAAAGTGAGTAATTTTATTTTGAATTAGCATTTAGTATATTAATGTAATGAAATACAATTATTAAAGAAAAGGTACTTGCAAAGAGGATAAAGACAGCAGTTGTGATGTTTTACTTTTCCATGCTATAAAACTATTACTCAGGATTTGTTTAAAAATTGCAATAAAACCTTTAAGAGTTTATTATTTCTATTTTACTTATAAATATCATATAATATGAAAGATATTAAGTTATATATATATATATATATATATATGTAAATGTTATAATAAATTAATTTGAGATAGGTGGATAATCTTCGCTACACTTGGCAACAGTTGCTATCACGAGCAATGGGAGTTAACACTCTGCTTCTTGAAATGCAACCGGCTTTTCAAGAAGAATTGCAAAATAATCTCGAAAAATTCAGGCTCGACAGTGAAGAATATTGTTTACAATACCGAAATTCTGGTCCTATGAGTCCTGGCCTCTCTCCCAGGGAAGCGAGTGACAGATTGATCATGTTTCAGGTAGAACAACAATTTTTTCTGACATATAAAATAAGCTCTGAGATGATATGTTATACTTTTTCATATTTTCTTTAAATATTATTTTTTAATCACAAATTTTATTATTATCATAGTGATTGGTTTTACATAAAACCATAATTTACATATTTTTTTTTAAATTTCATTCCATCTAACCAATGCCCCTATATGTTTAAGGTTTATTTTAAATTCAATCTTAATACCTGTCATAATGAATGTGGTTTGACAAAATCAGGACATTCAGGATTGGCCTGAATAAGCAAGTATAGGGGCTATAAAACCCCAGAAGCATGTGGTTTATAAAACCCTACTTATTGGGGAAATCCACTGTATCCTCCTACAATATTCATTCACCTGTCATCCATTGTAGGCCTAATTGCTCTATAAATTCGAAATATATCAAGAATATAATTTAAACTAGAAAAAAATAAAGAAATACCATTACTTATATTATAGCATGCACTATATTTTTGTATATTTTCACAGAATCGCTTTGATGGAATGTGGCGAAAACTACAAGCATACCAAAATGGGGAAGAACTTTTTGGTCTTCCTAATACTGATTATCCTGAACTAGGCCAGATTAGAAAAGAACTTAACCTGCTACAAAAATTGTACAAATTGTATAATGATGTTATTGACCGGGTTAGTAGTTATTATGATATACCCTGGGGTGAAGTCAATATTGAAGATATTAATAATGAATTAATGGAGTTTCAAAATAGATGTAGAAAATTACCTAAGGGTTTAAAGGTATGTATTTAGCATAGCAGAGAATTAAAATTTATTTATTACATCAAAATAGAAAAATAATTTATTAAATTTATCAATATCAATCTGCTACAGGAATGGCCAGCTTTCCATGCATTAAAAAGAACTATAGATGATTTCAATGATATGTGCCCATTGTTAGAATTAATGGCGAACAGAGCTATGAAACCCAGGCATTGGCAGAGAATAATGGAAGTAACTAAGCACACATTTGATTTGGACAGTGATGATTTCTGTTTGAAACATATATTAGCTGCTCCTTTGTTGAAATATAAAGAGGACATTGAGGTAAACAAGAAGTTACTTCATTATTGTAGAGTTACAGTGTATTAATTATAATAAAATGTTGTAGTATAAATCTTTTATGTAGCAAACCAACTTAAATTCAAACCTGCCGTTCAAATCAACACATTTTCATGGTTACAGGAAGTATGTAGGAGTAACTGAAAAGTAGTGTGTTAGGCTTATAAAAAGTAGATGTCAACAGCAGTAGCGGATCCAGGATTTAATTTTGGAGCTGACATCGGGGATCTGGGAATAGAGATACCTCATAGCAACGGGGGGGGGGGGTCCTCCTCCAGGAAATTGTTGAAGGTCACCGATCAAAACTGCATTTTTATAACATTTGAAGGAGTGAACTTGGATCCTTTTTTTTTTTTTATATTGGTGTTTAATGTCCTTTCCTACTCCTATTGAGGCAAACAGGATGGATAATTCAGGATCAGGAACTATAATTTTCCAGTATGTCACAAATTTAAGTATTTGGGAATCATTATAAGAAAAGACAATGACAGCTGGGTCATTCCATGTCAAATCACACGGTCATTACACCCATCCCCTCAGATTTTGATGAAACTTGGAGAGATTGATCCTATTACTATCCTGATAACACCTGTAAAATTATTTGCATATCCTATCATCCTATTTATCTATTCTACCCAAATTATTTACCTATCATTTATAGTTTACGTTAAATTAATTTTTTTAATTTGGCACTATTTGAAGCTTCAGAAATCGTGCCCTTATGTGCACTTACAGTTTTAAAAATATTCGTCTTGAAAACTATTCCAGATATTATATGAAATTTTGCAGTAATGCCTGAAATCAGCAAAAAATGATATTATTAACCTATCTCAATCCCATTAATATCTGATGTGGACACCATATAACTTCCTTGTATGCCTATTAAACTATAAATCAGTGGTTCAAAAAATAACTTGACTTATATGAAGATAGCATTATCTCAAAAACAACACTCGGAGTTTTGACGTCTAATGGCATCGATTCCTTATGACCTCCTAGAGATCTCTTTTCCAGAACAAGTACTCAACCAATTAACAAGAGGAATGTGCCCTTTGAAAGAGATTTTTACTTTTTTTACCAAATGGTTAGGGAGTTATACGAATCGTGCTAAAAATCATCTATCGAGATTTTTTCTTTCATAAGCGCACCTATTATTTTTTATATATCTTGCTGTATTCTGTAATAAGTAATAAGTGCTAATTTAGTAATACTTGATGCGGTACTCACAGAATTTAATTTCCTTAAACTATTATTTGAAGTACTTATTTCTACAATTACCTACTCAAAACAAAACTATTCAAAATAGATTCAGAGATGGTCAAAATGGAATCTGAAAACCGAAAATTTTCGTGACTACAATATTTCCTTTACTGTATACAAGGAAGTAAAAAACTAGAAATATTAGAATTATTTTTTAGAAATTTAGGAAATAGGAGTTTTGTTTTACAAAACACATAATATATACACTTTCAAACAAGATGGAATGCTCAAATTTGTTTTAAAATACTCTTAAATGTATGACCTATTAGATAAATAAGAAATATAGGTTACTGGGGCACAACACATGAAAATCCCGCTTTTAACATGCACTCACCAATTTAAAAATATTTTTCTTGAAAACTATTCAAGATATCTTCATGAAATTTTGCAGGAAGTTGGTGTGTTATACCAAAACACAGCAAAAAAATTCTCTTTCTCACCTAAATCAATTCCCTAAAAAGCTTAATATATAAAAATATATGTTTTTAGAAAGTTAGGGAACAGATGTTTTGTTATACAAAAACCACAATATTTATCTACAGTCTCAAATCTGATATTTTAAATTTGTTCTTAAAAATACTCTTACATATATGACCTACTATATAAATAAAAAATATAGGTGGCTTTTTAACATGTTTAATATTGTGCACAACAGAAGAATATCTTTTAAAATTTAAAATATGACGAATACTTGCGTTAAACAAAATATATTAATTATTAATAATTGAATATTATTAATTAATTTGATATTATTCATTATATATCAATAATATCATAATATAAATGATAATATAATATAAAATATAATATAATATTATTAATATTATAATTAATTAAATATAATTAATATTATTTATAATATAATATAAAATCATAATATAATAATATAAATGAAACGTCCTGCGAATTCTGATGTTATCTTGTCTAGTTTTCAAGAAAAATATTTTTAAATTTGTGTGAATAAGTTAAAGGCGCGATTTCAATCTGTTATGCAAAGTAATTAAGGCATCTTAAAAATCCATCTAGATATTTTATTTATCTAATAGTCTATATATTTAAGAGTGTTTTAAATATATTGAGATTGTACAGAGACTGTAGATATTGTTATTTTTATAAAACAAAACACCTGTTTCCTAAATTTCCAAAATAGTATCTTTAAATATTTTTAGTTTTTTAGTTGATTTTTTTGGGAAGGGAGGAAGATTATGATTGGTTAATAAGAGCATTTTTGCTGATTTTAGAACAGCAATCTTTTTTTATAAATTTTTTTCTGATTGGGTTTGGGTTCGACCATCTTTAAATAACTATGTGGCTGCACATTATGATGGTGTATGGTAATTTAGACTAGTAAAAACTATCTTCAGTGAAGAAAAAGATGAGGAAATTCTTTTTCTCCACCCTTCAGGACCAGATGCATTTTTTTATTGGCATCAAAGATAAGATTAATGCATAGTGCTTTTGGAACACAGCATCAGTATAGTTGGTACATGTTTGATGAAATAGCACCAAAAGAATGTATTATTTAAAAAATGACTAAAAAAACTGAAAACTGTTGAATGAAGTGGAAAAATATTTCAATTAGCATAAAAAGACAAAAAACTCACAATATCGAATGTGTATGTTGAACAATGTACTTTGTTTAACATAAGTATCTGACATCTTTTTAATTTAAAAAAATAATTTTCTGTTATGCATAGTAACTAAACATGTTGAAAAGCCTGCTATATTTTTTATTTATCTAATATCATATATATTTAAGAGTATTTTAAAATAAATTTGTGCATTCTATCAGGTCAGAGACTGTAGATATTGTGGTTTTTGTAAAACAAAACACCTGTTCCCTAAATTTCTAACAAAATACATTTTAATATTTTTAGTTTTTTGGAGGATCACAGATAGGTTAATGAAAGCATTTTCAAGAAAATACTTTTCAAGAAAAATATTTTTAAAGTTGCAATTGCACGTTAAGGACGCAATTTCTGAGGCTTCAGGGAGAGGCAAATGAAAAAAACAAAAAAATGTTTAATTAATTTAACGAAAACTATCAATGATTGGGCAAAACTATTTTGCAGATGTTATCAGGATAATAATGGGATCAATTGCTCCGAGTTCTATCAAAATCTGAGGGGATGGATGTCATGACCAGATGTTTAGTGATAAAACACCCTTGTTGTTTTTGATCCAATAATGGTTTGGAATTAGCATTACTAATCATCCTGGTGTCAGAAGACTCATTACTTCTTTAATAATCCCTCTCTGTCGTGATACGGCAGTACCCAGAAATGTTGCAGCAATGTGTCTGGGTTTTTCCTCTTTTTTCTTCTACCATCTTCTTGACTCAATTACACTTCTCAAATGATATATTGGGTTATTAAACTTCACATTCAAGTTAACTATTCGCTATAATTTTACATTTTAAACGAAACCTTAATAATCTTTAATTGTTATTCAGTATAATAGTATTCTTTTAGCAAAGCTGTTAAGTCATCCAGAGTTAAGAAAAAATAAGGAATTATTTATTTGTGGATCAGGGGATTATTTATTAACGAAAACACAAACAAGTAAGGCTAGATACTTCACCGATGGCGGGCACAAAGCTACAGACTGTCAACAGACGCTATCCTTTCAAGCCAGGTACTCCTGTACCAGTGTTGCCACCACCAGTGTTGCTTTTGTTTATTATTATATTTACAACGTCACAAGCATTGAGAAATAATAAATCAATTTCTCCTAACAATTTCCTTCCTAAATTATTTATTATTTCTCTTAAAAGCAATTCCGCTAATACTTACTAGGTACTTAATACAACTCAAACATACTTAATATTTACATAAATTTAACTAACAACTACACAATTTTTAAAGCCTTAATTATATACACTTTTCGAGGTCCAGCAGTTCAATTACACTTAAGTTAACTAAATGCAAACATTTTTATCTTCTTCTTTACCTTGCCCCTAAGATGTTTCCCCACATCAAAGAGAGGAGGTTTACCTTTAACATTTCGATATACCTTTTCTCCTGGTTTATTTCCTCCATCTTCTTTACCTCTTCTTTCTGCTTTACTTATTCCTTTTGGTTTAGTTTTTCTTCCTGGTTTCCTTCTCCTTTCTGTTTTATTTCATCTATCTTGTTTATTACATCTTTATGGTTTATTTCTTCTTCTTGGTTTACTTTTTCTTTGTGGTTTAAATCCTTTATCTTGCTTACTTCTACTTCATGGTTTACTTTTTCTTTCTGGTCTATTTCTTCTATCTTGTTTACTTCTTCTTGCTGATTTATTCCTTCTTTCTGGTTTATTTCATACAACTTGTTTATTACTTAATGCTGCTTTAATTCTTCTTCCTCGCTTATTTCGTTTATCTTGTTTACTTCTGCTTCAAGGTTTATTTCTTGTTGCCGATTTATTTCTTCTTCTGCAAACATTTTTATCTTGTTTTCTTCTACTTCATGGTTTACTTTATCTTTTCTATTCATTACATCTATCTTGTTTACTTCTTGTTGCTGATTACTTTCTTCTTCATTTATCTTGTTTACATCTACTTCATGGTTTTCTTTTTGCTGATTTATTTCTTCTTCCTGGTTTACTTCATTCATCTTATTTACTACTTCTTTCTGGTTAATTTCTGCTATCTCGCTTACTACATACATCTTGTTTACTTCTTCTTGCTGATTAATGTCTTCTATCTTTATCTTGTTTGCTTCTACTTCATCTCCTTCCTGGGAAAGTGCAACTTCCTGTTTCACAGCTGTTTCTACTAGTGATGAATCTTTCATTATATAGACTCCTTCCTCAATCACAGATGAGTCCGGGGTTATATGAGAGGTGCAGGCCGAATCAACATACCACACACTATCATCAACTCGTGCAGTTGCACATAGTGCAAATTCTTGCACCAAAGAAGCTTTATTCTTCCAGGGATGAGGTCTACTTGTATAGGCGGGTTCACTGGTACTGGGCTGTTTACTTTTACCCCTATTAAACCAGCAATCCTTTTTTAATTGGCCTGGTTTGTTGCAAATAAAGCACACTTTAGTGTTGGAATTGGGCCGGTTTTGAAGGATTCTAAATGCCTGATGATTTTTATTAGAGGCATTTCTCCTTTCAAACGACAAAAGCATCTGTCTCAATTCAGCAAATTTGATGCTCCTGTTTGCTAAGATGGGGTTAACGACTGGGTCATAATAGGATGGCAAGCCTTCAATTATGTACCTTATTAATTCCCTATCAGTTAATGTTTTCCCAAGTTGAGCTATCTCTTGGACCAAACATTGGAATCTGTTGAGATACTCATCAACAGATTCTGAATTATGTTTTTTGATATTATTTAGGTCAAACATGAGGTCTATGACCTTTTCCTCAGGGATGCCCTCAAACCTCTCCTTTAATTTATCCCAAACTATTTTTGCTCTTTTTTCCCCTCTAATTGATGGTAAAATTTCATTACTCACCGTTAGGATAATAGTAGACATCGCTTCCTTGTTTATTTTTTCCCAGGCCTTCAAGGCTGCTTCTTCCACTGGTGGAACTCCCTTTTCCACTACCTCTTCATAAATACCTTTTGCCTCGAAGTATGCTTCGATTTTCATCGACCATATTAAGTAGTTCTCCGCTGTCAGCTTCTCAATACCATAATTCGCCACGCCCATTGTGTTTTATAAGTTTTAGGGCGATTAGTCCATAAAACAAAGTCCTATATATCTCTTCACGGCGGTTAGTCCGAAAAAAACTATACAGCACACGATCTGTTAAAATACGTGTTTACTACACTAAACTTGATGCTTTTATGTACTCTAAAACCACGCTCTACTACCAAATTGTTGTGGATCAGGGGATTTATTAACAAACACACAAACAAGTAAGGCAAGATACTTCACCAATGGCGCGCACAAAGCTACAGACAGTCAACAGACGCTATCCTTTCAAGCCAGGTACTCTTGTACCAGTTGCCACCATCAGTGTTGCTTTTGTTTATTATTATATTTACAACGTCACAAGCATTGAGAAATAATAAATCAATTTCTCCTAACAATTATTCATTCTTATTTTCAGGATATTTGTATATCAGCAATGAAAGAAAAAGACATTGAAGCTAAGCTGAGACAAGTTACAAATGAATGGTCAATTCATGAGCTCACATTTATGACTTTTAATAATCGTGGTGAATTATTATTGAGAGGTGATACTACGGCTGAAACTATCGGTCAGCTAGAAGATAGTCTTATGATCTTAGGATCTTTGTTATCTAATCGGTAATTTAATTTTTTTTCAATATTTAAACAAATATATAATCTATTATAATAGCTTTACAAATCTAATACTAAAACATGATTTAAGAATAAATAAATGATTTTGTAGATTTCGGCCTTGACCAAATGTACTTACAATTCTTATTAAACAAACTAAAGGAAAAAAATAGTAGGAAAGGATTGAAAAATAATCCATCAAAAGGATCCTATCATGTCAACATAAGTTTTGAAAGTGCCAATAAGTAGAAGCTTAGTTCATTTTATGAAATATAAAATGTTTCATGGTGCCAATAGTAATAACTTTTGGCCTAGGCTGTATGATTTCTTCTATAATGGTAAAGAAGACAATATTCATGCAGAATATTCAGATAATATGGAACTATGCAGAATTATTACATTTAGTGTTACTTTTCTGTTATCCAGTATCATGTTATAAAACAATTTACAAAACATATGAAATATTGAATCATATTTTGATTCATTTTCTAAGACAGAATACAAAGTGTTTAAAAACCTATTTAATAAGTAATTATTCGCATCTGCTCTCTTCTGCAGCTATCAACAAAAGGCTCCCCAATATCTTATATATCTCCAATATCTTTCAATTAGCTTATAATGCCGTATGGCCACCTTTTTTGGCAAACAAAATGTCACTCTTTCTTTGACGCCCATTGATTTAACATCTCTCTCAGTGGGACCACTTTTCATGTTAATTTACTTACTCGCCTTGGCTTCCTATGATAGAACTTTATCTACTTTAACGCTTTATTTATCACCCTGGTATACTATCAGAGGTTCCTTTGATTATCATATTTTGTTACATCTTATTCATCATCTGTATATGCTGTTACTGCTTTGTATTCAAGATATTTAAGAATCTTAAGCTTGTAAATTCCCTTATAATTTAAGGAAAATTAAAAGGTAATCCTTTTCTAACACCTTGAAATTTCCTACCTATGAGCCATAATAACTTCTACATCAGCAATCGCAGTAGCCGTTCGATAGCATAAGTGCATATAATTTATCTTTTATCATTGCATTATACTTAGTCATTAATATCAGTCTCTTGTGTTTCATAGCCTTCACATAATTTAAACTTACGTAGTAAGGCCCATAAGTTTCCGGCCTGCCCTCGTTACCCTACTTCAAATAGACTGAGATTTGCCCGCTATGTATGTCTATGCCTGCACTCTCTATATCCATCACCCACACTGCCTCAGTCCTGTGAGGAATCTACGTTCTAACAATGTTCAAGGTCGAATGCGGTTATTAAATTATTTTGTAAAGAGGGCCTTAAGTAAAGAAATAGCAGCAAGATTAGGGCTTAAAAAATATGTGTTCTGAAGATCATTAAAGAACATTTGCATTTGAGGAAGGAGAAGGGAAGATGGGCTCCAAAAATTCTTTCGGCTGCTCAAAAAGAGGAACATGTTCACTGCTGCAATGAATTTTTATGTGGGTATAGTGCCGACCCAAAACATTTCTTGGATTCAATTGTAACTGGGGATGAGACAATGGTTCTATACTATTACCCACTCAGAAAAGGGAGACCCTGAAATGGGGAAGGCCAGGAGAAGCACCTACGCTAAAGGTAAAAGTCATGCAGTCGACAAAAAAGGTAATGGCCACCATTTTTTGGGATTGTAGAGGAATGCTGCTGAATGATTTTAAGGAAAGGAGCACCACATTGAATGCCAAGTATTATGCAGCCCTACTTAACCGCTCATGAGATGCCATCAAAGAGAAAAGGCGGTGGAAGTTGAGGAGAGGTGTTCGGCTTCTTCACGACAAGGCCCCTGTCCACACATTGATTTCGAAGGCTGCTGTGAAGGAATGCGGAATCCAAGAAACCTCCCATCCACCCTGCAGCCCAGACTTTGCCTCTCTTTAACTTGGTGACTTCTACCTTTTCTCAAAGTTAAAATCTGACTTTCGTGGGAGGAGATTTAAAACCGATGAAGAGGTCCAAGCAGCGGTGGAAGAACATTTTTTCAACACTGAAGACAATTATTTTTTTTCATGGTATAGAAACGTTGCCTAAGCGTTGTATTAAGTGTGTAGAACTTAGAGGAGTTTTTTCTTTCACCTTTCCTTCTTTCTTAGGCCATAAACTTGTGGACTTAGCTACATATCATTTCATTCTGTATTTAAATACAGTGGTCTTCCTTTCTATTTATAACATTCATGTAATTTGTTTTCCATCTATGGAAAATATTTCACATCCTGCCAGAGGGTGTTAAATTTCATGTGCCTACCTATGGGATATATTCGACAATATTTATTTTATTTTTTTCATAGTCATAATCTTATGGTTAGAAATTATTTCATCTTCTAATTATTCATAAAAATAATTTATTAATTTAATTTTTTTGTAGGTATAACGCCCCATTCCGTAAACAAATTCAGCAATGGGTTACAGACCTGGGAAACACTAATGAAATATTAGAAAGATG
Organism: Rhaphigaster nebulosa; assembly: GCA_948150685.1. Classification (NCBI taxonomy): domain Eukaryota; kingdom Metazoa; phylum Arthropoda; class Insecta; order Hemiptera; family Pentatomidae; genus Rhaphigaster; species Rhaphigaster nebulosa. The sequence goes on from OX411306.1 coordinate 132,256,214, forward strand.
GCTGCTTGTTCAAAATCTTTGGGTATATCTTGAGGCTGTTTTTGTTGGTGGCGATATTGCTAAGCAATTGCCTAAAGAAGCTAAACGGTTTAGCAAAATTGATAAATCATGGCAAAAAATAATGCAAAGAGCTCACGAAACTCCAGGAGTTGTATCATGCTGTGTTGGTGATGATATGTTAAAACAGTTACTTCCTCACTTGCAAGAGCAATTAGAGCTTTGTCAAAAGTCACTTAGCGGGTAAAAAAAAAACATATTTACGTTATTAAAGTTTTATACATTTCTGTTCAAAAAGTCTTTTAATGTACTATATTTTATTGAAAAAGGTTGGTTTTATCAAAATGAATCAAGAATCTTCTTATGTGTTTGTTGATTTAGGTGAATACTTTAATATATAAAAATAAAGGTAGGCTGTTGCTATTTCACCAATTTATTTATTACAATGCAAATTTTCGGACTACAAGCCATCCTCAGGCATCTCTGTAAAAGGCCTAAAATTCTTTTAAAAAATGCATATACTGTCATATTTAAATCCAATCTGGACCAAGTCAAAATATACAGTGTCAAACTTCAAAAATAAAATAACAATAAGGGAGCCATCTCAGTCATCACAACTATGACTGGTTGTCCTAATCATAACTGGATGTATAAACTTATAATCAAGAACACCCTTGTGGTGGAAGATTTTAATGTCTATAGTAGCTGGTGATATAATAGAAAACATTATTGACTATGCTAATCTCCTGCCCATGGACATGATACCAAGCATCCTCTTATTCACAAGCAATCTCATACATCTGAAAGCTCCTGTACCTAATACTAAAACCCTAAGCCACTGAGATTTCAAGAAAGTGAACTGGAAGGAATTTGCTAACGAATCTGACATAACCATTTCACCTTCTCAACATTGCAAACATCTAGCACATGGCCAGGTAAAGATCATGGTTGGATTGTGATGGTTGGATATTCTCCTGAATCAAGGCTTTGTGAAAGTCATGTATAACAATGTCATGTCAAGATTCCGCCAATAGAAGAGGGGTCTCCCACTGCGAGTAGTGTTAAGTTATAGAGAGAATAGAGGCTGAAGTTTACTCCTGGATTAGAAATCTTATGTTATGCTGATGACCTCAAAATCTGGGCCACTCAGCAGGAATCTCCTAGGATCACTGCACAGCTTGCCATTAATCTAGCTCTCAATCTTCTTAAAGAGTGGTGCATGACATGGTTGTAAACAAGGACAAAACCATTCCTATTAGCACTGATGAATAGTGGATACTTTATATATTAGTGAAATAACATAACATAACTCTTAAAATTACAGTCTCTGTATAGAAATTACATAACATAACCCATAAAATTACTTTTTTTAATATTTTTTAATTTTTAGGTATCTTGAAAAGAAAAGGATGATGTTTCCAAGATTTTTCTTTGTTTCTGATCCTGCTCTATTAGAAATTCTTGGACAAGCTTCTGATTCTCATACTATCCAAAATCATTTGTTATCTATTTTTGACAATACTCGGTATGTGAAATTTCATGATATAGAGTACAATAAAATGACAGCAATAGTTTCATCTGAAGGTGAATTTATACAAGTATGTAAATAGTCTACTTAAATATGAAAAAAAAAATTAACTTTCAAAAAAGTGTCTTTATTAATTTTATTTGAACTTACAATTATAGTTAGAAAGAACTGTCAGAGCAGAAGGAAGTGTTGAAACCTGGCTTACAGCTTTGCTTCAGTCATCTCAAGGATCCCTTCATGGCATAATAAGGAATGCTTATACTATGATCAATGACACAAATTTCAATATTTTGATGTTTTTAGACAAGAATCCAGCCCAAGTACATCAATAAATTAAAGTACATCTGTTAGTATAAAATTATAGTGACTCAACATTCATAAAAGATATTTGTTAGATTGGACTACTTGGCATACAAATGATATGGACACGGGATTCAGAGATTGCTCTCTCACAAGCAAGGAGTGATAAAAAAATAATGGCAGAAACGAACAATAAGTTTTTGGAATTACTAAACACTCTTATAGATCAAACTACCCGTGATCTTACAAAGCTTGAAAGAATAAAATTTGAAACACTCATCACTATACATGTTCATCAAAGGGATATATTTGATACCCTAGTGAGTATGATTATTTGTTCCAATCCATACTTATTTTACTCTCCATTGCATGCAGTGTAAAATTTAACATCGCAGACAATGAAAATGACGTGAAAGTTTCTACTTAGCTAATTATGAGGTTTTCTTGTTTAAATTCGAGAAAATAAGGAAGCTTATAAGTATGAGATAATTATGATTAAAATGGGTTTATATTCAACAAAATTTAGTTTTATCAGTTTATAAAGAACTAGAAAATTGAAATAATAAAACTAAGAATTTTAGCCTAACTCCGAAGTGAATCCTTGAAATAAAATCATAGTTCAAGTTAATGTGATATAACCCTGTTCCTTCAAAGTACAATACTTGGATTCATAACAGTTGATGCTTATTTTAATGATAATTTTATTAATTAAAACTATTTATATTTTTTCACAGGTTCGTATGAACGTAAAGTCTGTTAATGATTTTGAATGGCTTAAACAGTGCCGATTTTATTTCAAAGAAGATTTAGATAAGACGTGGATAAGTATAACTGATGTTGTTTTTATTTACCAAAATGAATATTTAGGTTGTACAGATCGTCTTGTTATAACACCTCTCACTGATAGGTAATGCTCTGAAAAATAATCTGTTTTTAGTGCTGCGATTTTTAATTAATAATTTTAATTTAGATGCTATATAACATTGGCCCAAGCTTTGGCCATGAGCATGGGTGGAGCTCCTTGTGGTCCAGCTGGTACTGGAAAGACTGAAACTGTCAAAGATATGGGTAAAACTCTTGGAAAATATGTTGTTGTTTTTAATTGCTCTGACCAAATGGACTATAAGGGACTCGGAAGGATCTATAAAGGTATTTTATGAAATATTGTGAATCATTTTAGATCACTTTTCTTGCTTCTTGACTGTAAAGAAGTATTTGAATATATATACATGCATGGCATCAAAAATGTCATTACAGGACTCGCTCAGTCAGGTACTTGGGGCTGTTTTGATGAATTTAATCGGATTGAACTCCCAGTATTGTCAGTTGCAGCACAGCAAGTAGCTGTTGTTCTCAATGCTAAGAAAGAGAAAAAAAAACAATTTTATTTTACTGATGGAGATCTAGTTGACATGTGTCCAGAATTTGGTATATTTATTACAATGGTGAATATTTTATATTACTTAATTATTGTTATGATTCATATACTCTCAGTTTTCTTATTATAATAATTTTTAGAATCCAGGATATGCTGGTAGAAAAGAACTGCCAGAAAATTTAAAACTTCAGTTCAGAACAGTTGCTATGATGGTACCTGATCGGCAAATTATTATCCGTGTGAAATTGGCAAGCTGTGGCTTTCTAGAAAATATTACTTTAGCCCGAAAATTTTATACACTTTACAAACTTTGTGAGGAACAACTTACAAAACAGGTGAACTATGTTTTGGAGTAAAAATTGTTTTTGCTCTATGTATTATTTTCTTCCTAGACTTGTCTGAATCACTTCAGCTGCCTTTTGCCAGTCATTTATTGTAGATTTATGGTAGATTATAGGAGATCCTCTCTTATTCATCATCATCTCAGGCACTACAACCTGGTATGCGTCTTCGCTCAACCAGATGTTGCCTCCATTCCTCTCTGCCTTGCACAAGGATCTGCTAAGCCCACTCTTATTCTATCATTTCTAATTCTGTCTGTTCAGGCTTTTCCCATAATTTTTTTGATAATCTTCTTCTTGGTGACAGGAAATCATTTTCCTCATCAATCATCCATTCTTGATGGATTCTATTATCGGGAGTACAAATTAATTTAGTCCTTTTGTTGTGGTCAAAAATGCATTTATTTCAGAATAAATGAATGAACAGATTAATCAAAGTATTCTCCATCGCTGTTTACTAGTTTTTCTACCTCTCAGGCAATTTTTGAATTCCATCTCGAAAAAATGTGAGGTGATCCAATTTAGGAGCCAATTTTCGATTTCTGCGAAAGAAGTGAACCGGTGACCTCCCAAATTGTGCTGCTTCTGTCGGAACAACCAGGAGCAATGTCCAGAGAAAACGGCGGGTAAAATATCCCACTTGAGCATTCACCATTCTTGAAACTATTCCCTATGTGATTTATTAGTTGGAGCATTGTCACCATAAACTTCAACAAGCATTCGATGTGCTTCAGCTGCACTTTTCTTCCAATTAAAGCAGAAAATTGAAACCTTCCACAAATGCTGCTTAGTTAACATTTGACATATTCAACACAGTAAAAAACAAGATTTTTGTATGAAACTCAAAGCAATATAAACTAAATATTATTGACAGATGTCTAACCTCTCTGAAACCGCCAAAATCAGCTGTCACTATGAAACATTCATAACAGCCAATGCCATCTTTTGAAAACGGACCGAACTAATTTGTACTCCTAATAAATATATGAACAACTTCCTGTAATTGTCCCATACAGATTATCTTGCTCTTAGAAGATAATCACTTTTTCTTAGAAGTTCTTCTCACCTCTTTTCCTTAGCTTCCTGAGGCTTTGCTAGATTATCTGTTGATAGCATTATATCTGTTCTTTACTTAAAAGCTGTGAACTGGTAGAAGATTCCCTTGTCCTAGATGAGCTCTGGCCACTACTTCTTATTTTATTTATTCTCATGTGTTGCTTTACCAACATATGATATAGTATGACAATATTGCGATGTCTTACTATATCTATGAAGTAATTATTTGAATTAATTTAAAGTTTAATAAGCTTATGAGATATTGAAAATTTATTACCTAAGTAACTTTATCAATATTTTATATTAAATTTTCACAATTTTGGAGAATTGAGATCTTATTTCTTGTTATTTTATAAAGCTTAATCTATCTAATGATCGGCATCAGATTCTTGATTTCATATATTTGCTCAGGATTTTTTTTACGAGTAGCAGCAGCTTCTATTCTAATAAAAATTAACTTCTAGCTTTTAATCATCCATTAATGATCATCATTGTTAATATTTTTTAAATTGAAGTTTGTAGGACATAATTTATTAAAATCATTCTTAAAGTATTTATCGAAATATAATTTCAAATATGAATTATCGCTTAGAAATGGATACACATTTTTCTAATCTTTTAAGCTTAGTACACTCTTTTATACAAAGTTGAGCTGTGTAGACAAGCAAAGAGTTGTATAGACAAGTATAGGGGACTGTCTACAGACATGTACAGAGACAAGATATATAAACAGTCAAGAGTCTTTGTAGTATATACATACTTGGATATCTTGTTCCTTGTTAGTTGCTAATTATGGCTTGCCTTGGTGGGATTACTGCTTGTTCTGTTCTAATTAGAGATAATGAAAAGATGTGAAAGAGATATTGGTGTAATTGTGAAATTTTTGCAGAGGGATTTTGTTTTGGTTGCAATTTATTTTCAGCACTGAAATGAGAAGACAGCATAGGTTTCGGAAACTCCAACCATTTGATACCACTTGACTTCGAAGTATTGCTTTTCTTCAGATTTTAGGCAGAAAGGTTCAGAAATAACAAAGCAAACAGTACAGAAACCATTTGATTTCCAATTTCTCAGATTGGCAGTGCCTCTACGTTTTTCAGCAATTAGAGAATCATTCACCGGCCCAATATACACTTTTAGTATATCGAAACACGGTATATCACAGATTATACCTGAAGTATAATAGGAAGCCAGTATAGATCTCTGAAAGAATTTTTGAAGATATATATAAAAAATTATAAACTCATTAGAGAAAAATTTTCACATATATTTATGAATTAAGGATTAAAAACATTGAAAATAATCTTTAATTAATTTATTTAAAAAAAAATTATACATCAGTCAGAGTGTTTAGGTAGGTATAGACATTATCAGAAATTTCATGATCATTATATTCAAGATTCAAGATGCAGGCGAGAAAACATGACTGCTAGAACTTTCAGAAAGGTTAGACTGTCTAGTCGTTGACGAAGAAGACATTGCTAATGGCAGTATGCTTTATGCATTATGCTAAAACAAAATATAACGATCTGTATGCTGTGTTAAGCAAAATATCACATGTTGTTATTATTAAAAATCTATCTGTATTTAATAACATTGTTTTCTTTTCATGTCTAAAAATTAAATTACAAATATTTTTTAGGTACTTACAATGTCTTCTAGGCTTCCTGATTCATTGTTTTTTCTTAATCAAAGTCTGTGCTTCTGCTACCTCTAAATTCTGAACCTTACAGTAGAAATAACAAGTGTTCGTGTGCAAACCAAACATTCTTTAAAGGGAGTGCCTCGTTCCTCTTCGTCTAATACATTTTTTTATGCTCCCGAGCTGTTTCCAAGTTATAGATTTTTGTTCACATCCTATACGAAAACATCACAGTTTTTTGCTAGCTCTTTCATAACTACTTTCTTCTTGTTGTGATTTTTATATTTGGGATTAGTCACTTCCCACAAACAAGATGCCAAAATCTTCAATCAACAATGACATTTTCTTTGTTGACCACATATTAATAATATGCATAAAAATTGTGAGGAGTTAGTGTTCTCCAGAGCTCACAGAGGAAACCTTTTCTATAAAGACATCCACAAGACACACAAGTGTATATAAAGCTTTAATGATAAACTTTACTTCAATTAATGTTTAGGTTCACTATGATTTTGGATTAAGAAACATTTTATCAGTGTTACGCTCTCTTGGTGCAGCAAAAAGAGTTAATTTCAAGGACACTGAAAGTACAATTGTAATGAGAGTCTTAAGAGATATGAATTTGTCAAAATTAATAGGTAATTACATCATTACTGTCACTTTCAATTATTTTGGCTGTAGAATATTTAAGTTTCTAATTGTAAAAATACTTTTATGTAGATGAAGACGAACCTCTCTTTATTTCTTTGGTTGCTGATTTATTTCCAAATCAGTCTTTGGAGAAGACAACATACCCTGAACTGGAAGCTGCAATCATGGAACATGTTGAAGAAACTGGCCTGGTTTATCATCCTCCTTGGGTTCTTAAAATCATACAGGTATTTTTCAAAGTATATTTTCCTATTTTCAATTTATTATTTAATGGTTGGTTCTAGATTTAATTAAATTTAGCCTATCTTTTTATTCATATAAAATATAATGTTATTATCAGATTACTTCAATCAAAACTCTCCAATTTTTTTTAATAAGGCTGTCATTTATGATCATGTTTTCAAACTTTTATAAAGTTGCGTATCAATCTGCATTAATGCAAAATAATGGCTCTAATTTTGGGTTTTTAGCAAACAGTATAGACTGTTACACTGTGGATAGTTTAGCCTCATTATTCAAATAACAAAGACCTAATTTGTATGGCCCTAGCTGAATTAACTGTTACCCTTTCAATATAACAAATGTAGTTCTGTCTTTACCGACTAAGTAATTAGTAGTTTGCCAGCTAATGGAATAGTCTTGCTGAATTACTACTATTTCTTATAAAATATAATATTCTATTTCAATAGTCTACTGTTTCCAGTAAAAAAAATTCCAGAAAAATTTATTCAACATATTTACAATATTTATTATACAAACTTATGTTATGTTCATGATTCTGGATGATCCTTTTTCATGATATTACAGTTTTAAGCATATCTGGATTGGAAATGATAATTTTTTTTTTTTTAATAGTAGTAAGAACTTAAAAATTTCCACAATGCCCCATGAATTAAATCTTCCCAAAATACAGCAATGCATTTACACATGAACTAAATCATATTTTGACAAAATCATATCTTCCGAAAATCCTCTGATACAGGATATTGGCAATTACTATAAAACATCACTTAACCAATATTTTTAATAAAATATGATATTCTTATTGAGTAGCTATGTTGTCACGAATCACAAGCATCCTGTATATTTTATTTTAGCTTTATGGTTTTAGATTTATTTATTGTTTTGCTATCCAAGATGAAAATGGGAACTTTGCAAGTAAGCAAAATTTATCTAGTTCCTTTTTATTATTTTTGAATTCATGAAATTGCTGATAATTGAAAAACAAATTCATGAAGTTATTAAAAAAATTATAGGCTTAGAAAATAAAGGTAATCTACGTTTGTACATTAAGGGCTAGTTAACTGAGTCAAAGGCTAGTGTAATATTGGATCCAACAAAAATTAACTTACTATATAACTATTTTGAGACTAAAAAAATTGATTTTCTGTTTTGATTTAGCCATGAAGTAATCTCATTCTGTGTTTGTTTTATTCTTAAGCTAATCCTATTCCACAGTTTATTCCAAGATCGATGGATAGGCAATCTCTACTACTTTGCTCTAAATTAAATAAATTGTCCAATGTGCATTTTTAATTTATTGTTAATTATTATCTAATTAATATATTTTTCTCTTAAGCTTTATGAAACACAAAGGGTGAGACATGGGATTATGACCTTAGGTCCAGAAGGTGCTGGTAAAACAACTTGTATACATACCTTAATGGCCGCTCTAACCAAATGTGGAGATTATCATAGGTAAAATAATTTATAATAAGTATTTTTTTGGGTTGGGAGTATTTATGCTTCCTGTTATTGGATTCTCATGTAAAGTATTGTCATGCCTTCATGAAAGCTTAACTCCTGTAATAGCTATTGTATCATAAATTCTAGGTTAAATGTACTGAAATATTCAGTATATTGCCAATTTAAATTTAAGGGACAAATAAAAATAGAAATCTGAACAGAATATCAGGAATCTGAATTTAACATCCAAGTTAAGATGACCTACATGCCTTAAAGAAAGCATTTTGATTGTATTTTTGGAAAAGTTGTATGTAATTCTATTTTTTTAATTTTAACCCTATGTTTGCATTCAGCTATTACTACTGCTCCTCACACTGACTTATTTACTCTCCTACTTATTTCTGGGGCAGCATCGGAGGCAGTGAGTGATTAAATTCGGCCTATACTCTTCATACTTCCCAGTTTCATATCGATCTAGGACATTGAATCAGCAAAATGAATTATATGTCCCTTGTCAAAAAAAGGAGATAGTGGATAATATCAATTAATAACTTTTGTCAGTTGAATCCCTCTCAGTTGAAAGTCTCTCACTCGTTTAATGTACCAAAAATTTTGAACTGAATTCAATGGTCCAATCCACCTGCATACTTGACCAAAAAGAATATAAATGCAAAGATGGTATAGTGAACCAACTAGGTAAAAGGCCAAAGGAGAACTGTTCCACAGGTTACTGAGAAGTACAGCTGAATTTAAACACTCCCTTCTACTTCCATTTCCGGTCCTTTGACTCTCGTACCAAAAATTGGCAACAAAGGGAGCATGGGGCAGTAGAATTGGCAGGAACGAGGACAGTGGGAGGTGTTTACATACTTGTGCTATCCAATTTCATGCCCACTTTCCTGCTCACTTCTACAGAATTAGGCTAAATATAATTGAGGGGGTTAGAATTACTGTACCAGATATGAATAGTTTTATAGTAAGACATGCAATCATAGTTTTCTATTGTCTTTGTATTTAGATAAAAGTTTGTTAGGTTACTCATTTGATGTTTATGACTGCTAGGGAAATGAGAATGAATCCAAAAGCTATAACAGCTGCTCAAATGTTTGGAAGGTTAGATGTAGCAACTAATGATTGGACTGATGGCATATTTTCAGCATTGTGGAGAAAGACGCTGAAATTAAAAAAAGGTTATTAAAAAAATGAGTAGATAAATAACTGTTTGAAGTAACCTAAGTTTAAAGTTTTAAAATTCATTGTTTTAGGAGAATATGTTTGGTTAGTTCTTGATGGCCCAGTTGACAGTATCTGGATTGAAAATTTGAATTCAGTTCTTGATGACAACAAAACTTTAACTCTTGCTAATGGAGATAGACTAGGGATGGCAGCAACTTGTAAAATTATCTTTGAACCACATAATATAGACAATGCCTCACCTGCAACAGTATCCCGAAATGGAATGGTTAGATTCTTAGCATTATTGTTGTTTTATGTAAGATACTAGAAAGATAGATTTCTTTTTTATATATATATACTACTGTGATCAAAAAGTAAGGTGAAGTTGTCATTTAAAACTTCCGGGCATTAGGAAGGCAGGTAAATTTTTTTTACTGGGCCAAACTGTCAACAAAGAATATTATTTAAGCATTATGCGTCGTTTGCGTGAAGCGGCCAGAATTATGGGCGAATAACTCTTGGTTCCTTCATCATGATAATGCACCAGTTCATACTGCATTGGTTCTTCACGACTTTTTTGCCAAAAACTCGATTCATATCGTTCCGCAACCACCGTATTGGCCTGATTTGGCTCCATGCGACTTCTGGCTATTCAGCAAACTCAAAAGGCCAATGAGGGGACGCCGTTTTGACACGATTGAGGAGATAAAAACCGAATCGAAGAAGGTCTTGAAGGCTATACCGAAAAAAGACTATTCCGACTGTTTCGAGGACTGGAAAAAGCGTTGGCAAAAGTGCATTTTATCGGACGGGGATTACTTTGAAGGGGATGAAATTGATTTGGAAGAATAAATAAAGAATTTACATTTTATAAACAAATTCACCTTACTTTTTGATCACAGTAGTATATATATATATATATATATATATATATATATATATATATATATATATATATATATATATATATATATATATATTGTAATATACACCTTTTTTCATAATTGTTTTAGATATCTTAAATTAGGTTTAATATTTGGAAATAGGGATTCTCAGGAAAATAATATAACATTTATTTATCCTGACTGCAATCATCATAAATTATAATGAGGGGTGTGTTTGTTATCATAAATGGAACCAAAATAGATGCTCGGCATTTTAAAACATGGCGGCTCTATTTTGACTTTAACAGAACCTCTGCCATAATGATCGAGTGGGTGAAGATGACCTATTTGTCAATACTTCGACAATAAACCTGATCTAAGAAAATCAAAAAGAAGTAGAAGAGATTTTCATCAAATGAGGACTTAAGAAAATCATAAATGGTCCATTTGTATTAGATAATCAAAATGGCAGTTCGCCATTTTGAAATCGAGAGAGGGTAACAGACAACAAAGGAAAAGAGCAGCATTCTTGTGAAGACCAGGCACCGAGGTAGACGTCTTAAGAGCTCCCGTGAAACTACATCCACCAGCTCATCATTTTGGTAACACATTTATTTATATCCCATAGACCACGACCATCGTTCTTCAAAGACCTGATATCGTTTTTAAAGTGTTAAGTGTTAAATTTAAGATAATTGACGCTTCACGTTGTATTATGTTTTGTATTAGAAATAGTTCTGTGTGTCTGTGTCTGGTTGTCTAGTAACCCACCCTGAGATTAGAGTCAAACTTAAATAAAACAAATAAATATATTAAAAAAGGGAAAATAAGTTTCATTTATTTATTTCCCCAAAAACGGAACGTTACAATATATATATATATATATATATATATATATATATATATATATATATATATATATATATATATATATATATATATATATATATTACAATATTTGATATTTTAGCATCTGTTATTAAACTATTCCAAAATATTAATTTATTTTATTTTCCAAATAACTAACAAATAGTTTATATGAACTTATTTTAATAAAGGTATTATGGAAGTATGACAAATGAACAATCATCCTACTGTACTCTAATTATATTAATTTGAACAAGATATATTTATTTTCATTAAAGGTGTACATGAGTTCTTCAGGTTTGGACTGGCAACCTGTTATTGAAGCTTGGTTGAAAACTAGATCTGATATTGAGCAAAGTGTCTTCCGTGAACTATTTGACAATTCCTTTTTAGCATCGTATACTTATGCTACTCAAAATCTAAAATTTTCTATGAAAGTATTACAGTGTAATATTATTCAGCAGGTAAGAATCTGAAATATCATATTTAATTTTTTTATTTTATGATATCATTTTGTTTACTTACTGTATTATTGTTTCATTGTTTTATTATAGATGGTAATATTAATGCAATCCTTAGTTCCAGTAGAGCAAAAAGATGCTAAAAATGAGGATGAAGAACAAAGCGAAGAAACACCTGAACCATCCATCCCAACATTAAAGTATATATTGTTTTTTTTAGTATTTTAATTTTTAATTTTATCCAGGAGTTGTATCACATTAAATGCCATTTTTTTGGGGGTGGTGAGATTAATAAAATATGAGTGAATGCAATTACAATTTATTAATCATTAAATTAGTAATTATAGCAGAGCTATACTTTTTTATAAACTTAGGCCTATCCTCCTTCATCATTCATGATTAAACATCTCAGAGCCTTAGAAATTGAAATTCTTCATAAGCCACTAACAACACTTAAGCACTTCTAGTCCTCTTCAAGACCTTGAACTATTTTCTAAAAAGCTGATTGTTTAAAACTGGTGATGCAATACAAAATATCTTCCAGGAATAGAGTACCTATATGCATGAAAAATATATTTAGTTCAAATATTATTTTTTATTATCTTTATTGCTATTTATTAAAATCTAAATAGTTGTTTCATTTCAAATTTTGCTAAATAATAAGTTTTAATTCAACAAAAATGCAATAATTGTGTGTGAAATTTAAAATATCTAAATGCAATGTTATTGGCTATACCACAGTGTGATGTCAAAATATATGTAAGCTCTACTTCGTATGATTGCTAGATACTTTTTTATATGATGGACAATAAATTTAATTTTATCAAGATTTATTTCATTAAGTCTGCTTGTTTTTGGGAAGTAGTACCATTTTCTCTATTCTCCTCTAACTAAAACATAGAAAATATACATATAAAAACATTAATCTGCAAATACATAGCCCACAAATAAAAAATACTAAGTGATAAAAGTTCATCAAATGTTCAATCAAAACTTTTTGAGGTTATGATACTTTTTAACATTACAAAATAAAATTGTAAATTCGATTAAAAAGGAAACAACGTATTTATTATATATACTTTAAAATGATCTTCACAAAAATACAAACAAGCTGTTTATACTTTACCATTTCTTATGACTTTACACCACTTTGTTGTATATTTGAATCTCTGGGAATAAGAAAAAAATACTTTATCTGGGACACATTTTGTTTTATTCTTGCACATAGGACCAAGACAATACCTGTACAAAGGTTTTTGCTCTTGTTCCATGGTTTTACTAATCGCAAAATAAGATCAAATTTAGTAAGTTTCGCCAGAATCAATACAAAGTCGTATAAGTAACATTGTTGACATGTATTGTTATGCCATAGAAAATCTGCCAAAAATGACGCATTCTGCAAAATATCTTGCCCAAAGGAGATATTTATTTTTTAATTTAATAAGAATGTTTTTATGAATGATGTAATGTGTTACATAACTTTTGAGACAAAAATATTTTTTTTAAGGTATTTTTAAAATCATGCATATACTCTATTTATTGCCTTTCAGGCTCTGAGATGTTAAAAAAGAGTTAATTTAAAAAAAATAAATAAAAATTTATAATTGGAATAATCATAGAGAAGTTAGCTTTTTTGTTTACATAATTAATAATACTAGATTATATCATTTATATTGTGATCATACCAAATATTATTTTTTTAAATATTTAAAAATTCGCACTTCGTGAGATACAACTAGGAAGTTTTTGTGCCATTAAGAGATTATAAAATATCAATTATTATTATTTTATTTTTCCTTATTAAGTATTAATAAGTAACATTTAATGCCTGCTATGTCATCTATAAATATTACTTTTTTAGTTTATCAGAAGACTTTTTGGGACGTGTTTATTTATTTTCACTTGTATGGTCAGTTGGAGCATTTTTCGATATTGAAGATAGAATGAAATTCAATCAATTTCTTCAAGATAAAATGAAAATTCTCAGCCTTCCAGTACCATTAGAGGACGAAGACGGGTCTGTCTTTAGTTATGGGATTAATGGAGATCGTAAATAATATTTTTTTTTTTTTTAAGTTAAACAGGTATTTTATTTATTTTCCATTCGCTAACATTTCTTATTACAAGGTAACTGGCAGTCATGGAATAAACTAGTACCTGCATACAATTATCCTGATCAAAGTACACCAGATTTTAATACTATACTAGTTCCAATAATTGAAAGTGTTTGTATTGACTATCTCATAAATTGTGTTGCAAGACAAAATAAACCTGTGCTGCTAATTGGAGAGCAAGGCTCAGCAAAAACAATTATGATGAAAACATTCATGAAAAAGTTAGATACTGATAAGTATTTAATTAGATCATTTAATTTTTCTTCTGCAACAAGCCCTTATCAATTTCAGGTATATAAGTTTTTTTAATATATGAATTGATTAAAATTCTTTGTTGGATTATATATTTATTGTATCATATTTATAGATAGAAAGTTCTTAAGCATATGACTACACATTGTTTAAATACTTATATTACTACCTGAAACCAGATTTTGTTGTAACCGTCTTTTTATTGAGCAATAAGCACATTTTACTTTCTTGTACGCAGTAAAGGAAGTTTTGTAATCGTGAAAATTTTCAGTTTTCAAATTTCAAAAGAAATAATCATTTGATCATCCCTGAATCCATTTTGACTATTTTCCTTGTGATGTCTGTATGTACGTTCGTACATAACTCAAAAACGATTAGCCATAGAAAGTTGAAATTTTGTATTTAAAATTTTGCTGTAAAATCTAGTTGTGAAAAATCCTTTTTGGTCATTGTATGATCACTGGAAGTGGTACTTTACTTGAAAGTCATAATTGATTTCCATAAAAAATTATATTAAAATATAATGCTAAACTTCTCAAATTTGGTATTTATGATTTGTATATTGATTTCAATAACATATTAGATTTTGGTCTAAATTGGCAAACAGAAGAGGTACTTTACTTGTAGGTCATAATAAACTTTCATAAAAAAATATATTAAAATATTATGTAAAACATCTCAAATTTGGTAAATAAGACTTTTATATCAATATAAATAATATACCAGATTTTGATTAACATTTGCATTGGAAATGTTAAATATAATTTAACATTGTATTGGAAGGGATACTTTAGTTGAAGGTCATAATAAACTTACATCAAAAATTATGTTAAAATTAAATATAGAGATCGTATGGTTCAGTGATAAAGATTACAAACGCGATTTTTTTTTCTCCATTTTAATTACTTGTTTTAAGTGTTAAAATTGAGTGTAAAATACTTGTTTTCCTCCCCATTTGTGAGCTGAACAAGTCTGCAGCAGGAGGATGAGTCTACAGCAAGTTCTCCCACTTAAAATGTCGATCCGGTCACAACCAAAGTGGAGGTACCGCACCCTTGCCAGCCAAGGCATCGCATTCACAGATTATTTGGAAAGCCGTTTCGTCCTCCTACATGTCGGTGACTCAGTTAGCCCCATGTTGTGGAGGTGCTTATTCAGTTGACAGTGTCCTGTGTATAGTCCCGTCACCCTCCTAAGGTTACTCCTTCCTATCCATTAACAGAAGTATCTCACTTATTTTGGGGCAGGGCCCATCTAAAAACAGTTTGGAATGTATCTATTTTCTAGTGTTTTCCCAGTGTAGTTAACTTTATTGCCTACAGCCATCCTGATATGCTTTTTGGCATAGCTAAGGCTTATGCCACATATGGGCTCTGGTGAAGCACAAGGCATCACCTCCGAGCCTCTCCTCGCAAGGCAATCAGTCTTTTCATTCCCCAAAATTCCCAAATGTCCAGGAACCCATTCTACCCTTACCCTGTTAGTTTCAGACAGTTTGTTAAGATTAACTTTACATTCTTAACTTTGACCACTTAACCACTTAAAGCCCCAATAGCAGTTTGGCTATCTGTGTGGACTGTAATTAGTCTGTTTTTAACGCCCTCCTCAATAAGAGACTGGGCACTGACATTAATTGCTAACACCTATGCCTATCTAAGGATATGAACATTCCCTCTCTGGGCTTATCTATCCTCCAAATACCTACCCGCCCCTGAACCTAGTACAAGGTTGTGACTTGTACAGTCAGGGATCCGTAATAACAATTAACTCTGTTGCATGGGAGTTAGTTTTGCTGATCTTAGTACTATAGTGTTCCTCCCTAGATCTTTGTACTTGTATTGCAAACACCTCATCCTGATCAATCCTATTAAACAAAGTCCCATGCCCCTGGTAAACCAGAGATTTGGATCTTGTCCTTAATTTCATAAATCTGTATGCAGTGCTAAGTGCTTGCCCCTCAATTTCCAGGTGCAATGGTATGTATCCCTTTGAGATTACTTCCTTGTATGTAGTAGAAGAAGTATTGTAATCGCATATTGTAGTTACCTTAAACTGTTTTAAAGTTTTTTTTTTTTTTTTACCTCCCACCTTCTTAGAAGAGAGGAATGTGAATTGTGCTAAAATT
This sequence comes from Rhaphigaster nebulosa, assembly GCA_948150685.1. Taxonomy (NCBI): domain Eukaryota; kingdom Metazoa; phylum Arthropoda; class Insecta; order Hemiptera; family Pentatomidae; genus Rhaphigaster; species Rhaphigaster nebulosa. The sequence continues at coordinate 132,272,672 of OX411306.1, forward strand.
CACAAATTGAGATTTTCATGGATAATTACGTTTCAAGGTCCGTACTAGCCGATTTTAATATTTTTATAATTATGTATATGCAGGCGTGTGTGTCTATAGATGGACGTCGTGATGCCGATTGTTGTTTTTGAAATCTTTGGAAACTACTAACCAAATTCAGGATCACTTTTTGAGCCACCGACTTATAATTTAATAGGCGTACAACAAAGCCATGCGGTGTCCACATCATTTATTTTATATTATGAATGCTCATATTTGGATTTCTTAATAAATATGATTTTTTTTAAATTATGAAAAATGTTTTTCTTTCTATTATAAACAAATTTTATATAAGAGGGAATAAACAGGTGAGAAGGAGAGATTCAATTTTCTTGTTTGTTTCCTTATGAAAGTTAATCTTCATCTCAAAGCTTACTTCATTATGTTTTAGAATTACAAGATTTTTATGGCTGTAAAAAAAAAACTTTATCCCTTTTTTATGTGGGCATGTATTTTTAAATTGTATTTTTAAATTGTTTATTTAATTGTGTTTTTCTCTTTGTAGAAAACTATTGAAAGTTTTGTAGAAAAAAGGATGGGAAATCTTTTTGGCCCTACTGGTGGAAAAAAAATGGTTATTTTTATAGATGATATTAATCTGCCTCAAATAAATGAATGGGGAGATCAAATTACTAATGAAATTGTTCGGCAAGCAATGGACATGAATGGCTTTTATAGTCTTGAAAAGCCTGGAGAGTTCGTTCAAATCGTTGATGTTCATTTTGTAGCTGCTATGGGACAACCTGGTTTGAATTTAATTAATTTTTTTTTTTATGCATTATACATTTTAAACAAAAACAAAAATTTATGTTATTGGGACTACAAATTACTTTGGTCCATTTTCAATAGATATCATTGGCTGTTATGAATGTTTCATAGTGACTGCTGATTTCGGCCGTTTCAGAATGGTGCTTTCAGCGTTGAAGACAAGCCTCGCTCTGGACACCTTCAATAATTCGAAGACAAAGAATTGGATGCATTACTCGATGAAGATCCCAGTCAAATGCAAAATTCCTCTATAGGCTACAATTGATTCGTTTGAGCAATGCATTACGAGAAAAACAGTTGGACTACGAGCAAAGATATGACAAAGTTATTCTTCTGAATGACAACGCTCTGCCCCATGTCGCAGAAGTCTTACAAAAATCTTTGGAAATGCTTAAGTTGCATATTTTACCGCACCTGACGTATTCTCCAGACATTACTCCTTCTGATTACTGGTTGTTCCGATGGATACAGCACGATTTGGCAGGTCACCGGTTCACTTCTTTCGCAGAAATCAAAAATTGGCTCCTAATTTGGAATGCCTCAAAGGCCTCAAAAAAGACAAGGTCTTTTTTGGTATTTAAAAATTGCCTGAGAGGTGGAAAAAAGCAGTAGCCAGCGATGGAGAATAATTTGATTGATCTGTTCATTTGTTTTGTTCTGAAATAAATGCATTTTTGACAACCAAAAAACGGACCAAACTAATTTATACTCCCAATAAATTGATTTATTTTAATTTAATTTTAATTGTTCTAAAAATATGCTTTGATAAGGACCAATCAATCCTTAATCACATCAACCAAGTCATGAAACCCATAGTCTAAGATTTTTATAATTTTTTTTTTTTATTTCTTTCATTTTCCACCATTATTAACCATATAAAATTTTATTTTGATAATTGTGATAGTAATTTTCAAAAATGTATAAAAAAAGATGTTTTTGCATTAGCAATACTGTTTAAGTAATTAGTAACATAGTTTAAGTAAAAATTTCATAACTTTGGGAATTTTCATCATATCACAATGATTTTTTCACAAACCTACAGAATAAATAAAAAATGCATTTAGCAAAAAATCTATTAACCCCTTCATTGCCGAGGTCATAAGTATTTTTATGATCTGCATTATGGTCGTGGTCGCACCAGTTGCAATTACTTTTCTCTTGAAATTCAGGGAACAGTTCAGTAACTTTTTTTCTTTGAATTAAGAAGATGGCCTGAATTTTTTATAATTAATGTATTAAGAAGAAATTTATTATAATTAAATTTCTTTTAACTTAAATTTAAAAATTAAATGCAAATTAACTTTTACCCTATTGAGTTCAAATAATTTAAAAAGTATTGAAAAGCAATAAAGTTTTTCGACAATTTTTTGGTTTTAATAGAATTTTTTGATTTTTGCAACAATTGCAGCCTCAGCCACAGAGGAGCCTCTGGCACTCGAGGGGTTAAATGGTGGAGACAGCTCAAACTTCGACTTTATTTTGAAGAAAAAATGTAAAATTTTTAAATAAAATTTAAGATGAAAGGTATTGCAGTTACTAAAGTATTGATTTTTTAAAAATAATCTTTAAAGTATAACTAATATGTTCTGGAATAAAATTGATGTTTTTTTGACTGCTAGTACATGGGGTAAAAAAAAAATATTTGTACACTTAATTTTTCAGGAAAAAAATATGTTTAGTAATTTATTGAACATAAATTAAATGATGATTATGATAAATAACATTCTGCATACATTTTTGCTAGCAAAGAAAATTAGAAAGCGGTACATCGGAAGAATGTTGGGATTGTCTCACTCAACTGTACAATATATAATTCAAAATTTGAAAATTGAATTAATGGAAAATATGAAATACACAAGCAGAAAACATTTGGTAATAGTACATGAATCACATGAAATAGTGTGAAAAGCAGCCGAAATTCCCCAAATAAATACTTCTGAACATCCTCAACTACGAGTAATCTGCTCTATGATGCTTGCTACAAACGAAAAAAAGATTACAGTTTACTATTTTTATGTTTTAATTGTGGATCTTGCCTTTTAAAAGTTGGGAAGTCCAGTTTAGACTTTTTCATAAATTTTTGAAAATGAATACATTGAAAAGTATTTAAAATATCAAAATTAAATTTTACATGGCTAATAAGGATGACAAATGGAAAAAAAAAATAAAAAAAAAATCATAAAAATACGATATCATTGTTTTTGTTTTAAGTTGTTTTAAGGCTGGAATGGTCTGAATTTGAAAAATAGAATATTCTGAATTTGATAGAAAATTGCCAGGATTTGAAATGGAATAACCCATAATCTACTAATAAATTACTTGGATTTTGTTTTCATATGTCAAATAAGTGTTACAAAACATAAAAAATATAAATTAGAAATATCAATTATGGAATTATTTTAGTATACTAAATAAATATTATAAGACACAAGAAAAGTATAATAAACAAAATCACAAATATTAAACTAGCAATTGAAGGAAAATCTAATATAGAAAACACGCTCATTTTTTAAATACATTTTTATGAGAAATGAAAACCCGTCATGTTTTAATTCAAAATAGATTTAATGTAGGATCCATTTAATTATTTATTCCAAGAATAAATATGCTTTAAATATTTTACTTTCTTCTTTTTACTGTTATGTTCTATGGATCTTCCTGAAAAGTCCTTATTTAGACTTTTAATGATAATTTAAATAGTCATTGGGCGGTATATAGATTTATTTGTTTATTGTTCTATTTATTTTTTTTTTTTACTTTCAAGAATTTACAATCTTGTTATATGCTTTTGGATGATTTTTTTTAGGTGGTGGAAGGAATGATATTCCCTCTAGGCTGAAAAGACAGTTTTGTATTTTTAATTGCACATTTCCATCTGATGCTTCAGTTGACAAAATATTCCGTATTGTTGGTGAAGGCCACTATAATCTGAAAAGGGGATTTTCACAGGAAGTAAGACTACTAATAAAAAAACTAGTGCCTTTAACTAGGAAACTATGGCACGAAACAAGGGTAAAATTATTTCATTTTTCTCTGTTTACTTGAAAAAGATGGGTCACTGATTAATAATTTAATTTTAGTCTCATTTGTTACCAACTCCAGCTAAATTCCATTATGTATTCAGTCTTAGAGATTTATCCAGAATTTGGCAGGGAATGGTTGGAACATTATCTAATGTTATTGAATCTGAAAGTATTTTACTTCTACTTTGGAAAAATGAGAGTACTAGAGTTTTTGCCGACAGGTAATGACATTTCTTTAACTATTATTAACTTCCAGTTATAGAACTTTTTTATAATTCTTTAATTTTAATTGGTTCAAACACAAATAAGTTTTTAATCATTTTTTTTATTTGATTGTACTCATCAAGGACCTTCAAAGTGTGGCATAGTATATGAACAAATCCTATGGGTTACTATTGATAAGATATTGTATCTATTGAATACAAAACATTTTAAAATCATGTTGAAAATAATAAAACACTTTGAAATTAGTTGTCTTTATTAATTATAACAAATAAAATTGTATTTAATCATAAAATTGTTTCCAGATTTACATCTTACTCAGACAAAGAGTGGTTTGATACTCTGTTGATTGATTTGATTGGAAGAGAACTTGGTGAAAATTTCAAAGCTATGTCGCTACCAAATCCACCATTTGTAGATTTTATGAGGTAAGTTGTTCAACTTAAGTGATAGGGAATGTTATTCCACATTTTCTCTAGTAAAAAAATTATAGATTTGATTTTCACGAATGTCTACCTTTTATTGTATATTTAATCATTTTACATTCTTTAAGAAATGTATGTATTATGTATAATTTTACTAGTTTTAATGATCCTTATGTTCAAGCTATTATTAACATAGGAGAACTCATTAAATCACTTTTATTGAGATAACATATAACAATTTAGAAAAAGTATTCACACCACAATATTGATCATATTATCTCATTTTTCATTTTAAAATTATTATATAAACTAATATTCATATCACAAAGTTAGGGTGCTAAGGTTTCGTAATCTTAAAAAAACACAGAAAAACCCCTCTTTTTGTTACTTTGTTTACACTCTTAAAATATATTATAATATCTCTCAATATCACCTCTTACTTTTCCCTTAATACATAATCCATTTTGTGACGTTTTTAAAAATCACTTTTGCTCAGAAACTAACAAAAATTGCTTTTTGTTACTTTAAATACAGTCTTTGAAACTTTTACATTTGGACAGTATTCTTCTTCTTTTTTTAAATTTTTTTATTCCATTGCCACTCTTAAAACTTAGAGAATTCGTTGATAAAGAAACTCATGGCATTTTTGGAATAGTGCAAAATCAGATCAGAAGTTTGGCTTCTCTCATAATGTGTTGCCCATAGTATACTGATATTTAGCATGTACAATCTCTAACATCAGAAAAACTGGTTAAGAAATATCAAAATTAAATATACTTTGAGGCATTCCTTATGTTTCTAATGTTACTAATCCAAGACTATATGCTCCATTAGACCTGCTGAAGATGAAAAATGAAGTATGAAAGTATATTAATTAGCTAACTGTAATTAGGATTTATAACACCACACCGTCATTTCCTCTCCCCCAAATCTAGTTCTTTGTTGTTGATTTTATTCTGTTATTGACAGTGGATACAAGATATGACAAGCAAAATAATACTTTTCCAATGTAATAAAAAAAAAAATATTTATTTGAATTTCAGAATTAACAAATTGTGATACAGTTTCTCCACAAAAAACAAAACAGCAACAACAGTTCATGTGCATTTCTTTAAATTAGAGAATATAATCCTAATGTACTAACTTTGTTACATTTAGAAATGAAAAATTATATAATGTTTAGCTGTGTTTATTTTTTTTCCTCTCGGGTTTAGAAATTCCGTTCTGTCCCTAAGCTTTTATAAACTAAAATCATGTCTGCAAGTTGTGCTTTCATTTTGTTAATTCTGGCAAAAGTTTATTTTGAAAAATTTTAGTGACTTTTTTTTTTCTTCATCTTTGAGCCATTACCGGTTTAGAGGGGAATCAATTGAGTACCACCCATCAGTTTTTCTAGTTCCTGCTCAGCTGCTTCATTTTTGTAAGGATTTTGCCTCTATTCTCCCCAATCCTTTGGGTATATTCCTCAGAAGAGATCCTTAGAAGGTCAAATGGTCTTTTATCTTTTGATCAAGCTTCAAGCATTTTCTTGAGTTTTCTTTCTTCATCAATACAACAAACATTCTTAACCATTTGAGTTGTCTATATTATAGAATAGGGTGTAGGCATGAAAAATAGATTTCATTCAAATATTTTTTTTAAAATCTTTATTGCGATTGATTAAAACCTAAATTTTTTTTTCTTTTCAAATGTTTGCTAAATAATAAGTTTCAATTATGCAATACATACGTGCGAAATTCAAAATATCTAAACCCAATGCTATTGGTTAGACTGCAGTGTGACGTCAAATTTCATGTCAGCATAACTACTTTGTATGGTTGCTGGGTACTTTCTTTAAGCGATCGACGATACATTTATTTATATCATTATTACTTTCATGACAGTGTTGTGTGAAATCATTAATTAAAATGACTGAAAGAGGATTCGTTAGAGTTTTTTTTTTTCTTCTAATCCATATTACAATAATAATATCCATAAAATATAAATATTTTATATTTACTGAATTTAAAGGAGTAAAAGCTACAAGATAATTTTGTGATGATTAATTCAGTTTTGAAGTTCTTTTAATACATAATTTCCCATATTAATTTGGAAAAATAAACGTTACCTATAAATGCAAAAAAAAATGTATCAATAAATGCAGTCAAGTATACGAATACAAATTATTGTATCGAGTGAATAGGTGCATATGTTTCAGTTGTTAGAATATAATATAGCTAGAATTATTATATCTAATATTTTGGTATAAATCTCAACGGGAATCGTATGGCGACTCATTATTTTGTATTCCATATAATTTTTGGTATCTTATTCTAACTGAAACAAAGAAATAAATACTAATTATATTCACATAAAAACATTGATATACAAAAAAATATCTCAAATAATAAATATAGTGATAAAAATTCATCAAATTCCCAATCAAAATTTGTTGTGGTTATGATACTTTTTTATTGGTTATGATCAAGCAACAAAATTTTAAATTTAGTTGTATAGAAAAGGATGTATTCATTATGACTTCAAAATGATCTTCAAAACAATGCTATCTAGTTATTAGAGATACTTTATCTCTTCTCATGGCTTTACACCACTTTGCTCGTATAGTTGAGTCTTTTGGAATGAGAAAAAATATGGCCTACTGTCTTCAAAGGCTTACCTTGTAATTAATCACTTCCTGATCCTTTCATTGCTTACACAATCTCTCTTGGATTTTCCCATTGCTCTGCATAAATATTGCATTTCAGTTAACCTGACATGCATGTCCAGCATCACTCTCAGTCAATGCCATTCCTTATCTTGTCATGTTATTCTTTAAATTTTTTTTCTAAATTGTCAGATTGACCATGATACACATACGCACACATGCATACACACACACACACACACACACACACACACACACACACACCCACACACACACAAGCGCGCGTCACCTAGCACTGGTTCAACTTCGATGTTCTCAAAAAATGGTAGTATATTGATAGTCGATCTGACATCTGCAAGTGCAATCCTTGCTTGTAGTGACAACGATTGGCATGTCAGTGATCATTATACTCATAATTATCATCAGGTTCTCTGCTTTGAAATTGTTGCCCCAGGTTCTGTAAGAAAAAAGGTTAAACTGCAGCCAGCAGATTGGAACTGTGATGTGTCAATGATGAGAACTTCTGGGAGAAATGACTGTGTACTGGTGGAGTGACGAGATAGCTGTTCTATGACGAACATATCTTCGTACCAGAAGATTAGCCCAGCGAGCGAGTGGTTGGCTGATTTATGATACTCGGAGACAGGCTAAACTGAAAGGTGTAAGCTTATCGCCTCCGAGCTCTCCTGAATTGTTAGAAAAAATAGCAGCCATGTTATTTCCAAGACAATTGGAAGTATTCTTTGACAAAATTCAGTGTCTGTCCAAAGCTGTGGGATCAGATAATGTCCCGAATGTTGCTTTGAAAGTGGCTATTAAGTCAAGGCCTGAATGCTTCCTGGATATATACAACTCTTGTCTCCGTGAAGGGATCTTTCATATCCAGTGGAAGAAGCAATATCTTACACTCCTGCCAAAGGGTAAAGTGTCCCCGGATGACCCTGCATATTATCAGCCAATTTGTCTCCTGGTGCAGGACACTGCAGGCAAGATACTAAAGAGGATCGTCTATGGTCGAATGATTGACTTCAGTGAAGGAATCCGAGGATTGGCTGATAACTGGTATAGTTTCCGGAAGAGCAGATCGATGATCAATGTTGTCGAGATGCCATTACAGGAAATTGCGCCATTATAATATTGGACTTACATTCATATGCCCGCAAGGCTATCAGTGTGTATCGAAGAAATGCCCTGCAAACCGCTCGAGCGTTTCGCACTGCGTCTTACGATGCAGTGTGTGTTATCGCCAATATGCCTCTGATTGACCTGGCAGAGGAACGGAACCAGATATTATGATACAAGAAGATTTGGATTCTCACTGGGCGATGATAGCAGAACAAGAGAGAAAAAATACTCTTGAAAGATGACAGAGACTTTGGAATGCCTAATCCTCAGGAAAATGGACCCACTGCCTGATTCCTGACATTGCAGCATGGATATCCCAGAAACATTGAGAGGTTGATTATTATCTAATCCAAGTGCTTACTGGGATTAGATAATAATCAATGGCCTAATTAGCTGCTTCAAGTTAGAGGACCAATCATCGTGCCCTACTTGCGCCTTTGTGAATTAAACAATGGAACATGCATTCTTCTGTTGCACATGTTTTGCTAAAGAAAAGGAAGAGTTAGATAGGAACCTTGGACAGCAGTCAGTTCCGGAAAACTTAGTCACTCTAATGATGGCCAGGTAGGAGAACTGGAGAACTGTTGCAGATTGGCAACGATGAATAGGGAGATGGTTTTTAGTGAGTAGGAATCTCACACTGTTATGGACTTTTAGTCACACATCATCTTATGAAAGATTTTTCCCTGCCCTTATATAAAAAACAAAACAAAAAAAAAAAAATATATATATATATATATATATATATATATATATATATATATATATATATATATATATATATTGTTAAAATTTAACTTTTTTGCTAATTTTAACTTTAAAGCAATGATAATGGATTTATTTAATTTAGGATCAATTGTTTGGTTATAAAATAAATGATATATATAATACAATCAGAAAAACTCAATTTATTGATATGAAAATAAAACCTGTTCATTTAATAATTTAATAAAAATGTGATGACCAAAGAATTTAAAATTAATATCTATAAAAACATTAAAATAGATTTTTATAATTTTGCAAAAAGAAATTTGGATTGGTTTAGTAATATGAAATATTCGAACATTAACAACATAAAATTAAACACATCTTAGTTTTAAAAATAATTTTTTTTATTTATTCTTGGCGCTACGGTCCTGCAAGAACCTGGGTCTCTCTCATCACCCTCCTACATTCTCTCCTATCCCGTACCAGCATCTGCCATCTTCTGATTCCCAGCCTCTTCAGGATGTCCTCCACCTCATCCAACCATCTCAGGCGTGATCTTCCTCTACTTTAGTTTTATTTATTAAAAATAAAATAAAAACAAAATATTAAATTTAAAGTTTCACGTAAATATTAAATAAAGTTATTTAATATGTCATTCAATGTCTTTGTACTTTTAATCTTCATTCTCTATACAGACGAGGGTGTTCCATAACATATGATGACTATTTAAAATTGATCTTTACTCACTGACCTCTAAGTCACTTTTACTTTTAAAGCTTGAACATTCACTTAATGTATATAAAAATAAACTTTGATGGAGCTAGCACATAGTCCAAATGACATCTTCAATAGATGCTGATGACTTTTTGGCATGCTTCTCCTAATTAAAAGGCTCATTAATTAAGGAGACATAATTTATTAGTCCATTCTGACTTATTTGCTAGTCAAGAAGCCTGTTAAAACTGAATATTTTTGAAATAAGGACCTTTATTGTCTCCATAACTAGTATTATTTTTAGAATGCTACGATATATGCATAAATTCTCTCCTCCCCTCTCCTGTTACCCATCCGCCCTGGGCCAACTCGCTGCAACAGGTATGACGTTGGAGATTGTTATCGATATTCTTCTTCTTTCCTTTATTTCTTCGCTATTTTTTTAGAATGTCTTCTTTTACTTTTCCATTAAAACAAAATATACTTTCAAGTTAATAGAACAAATTTATTCTACAACACATTTTTTAATATTTAAGAAAACTCTACCCTCTGATCGCTAGTTCTACACCTTGTTTGGTTTTTTAACACTTTTAACGTTAATAGTAATTATATTTTTTAAATAAAATTGTCCCTAAATTATTTCTTTTCTAATAAATTGCAGTAAGTTAATAATACTTGATTAACTCTTAGCCCTGATCAATTTTGTCATTGCATTTTATATATGCAGGTAGGGTGATGTGAAGTAAGTGCATTTTTGGTGCAATGCGTAATTTTCTCATTAAATACTAACCCTCAACTGGTAAGAGCTGTCCTTTATGGAGCATAAAGCATAAACTCTGATGTATCCGAAATCAGCCATGAAAGTTCGTTAAGGTGAAGTATAACGAGTTGTAAACATATTACTTTCAACTTGTATGATATGGTAAAGTGTGTCTTTCAACTTTTGGAGTAACATGATAGTAGGAGCAAGTGCAAACTTCTGTTGTGTGACGCTTATCCTTACTATCATGTTTTGTCGAGGCAACTACGACAACTATAATTAAAACAAAAAAATTGTTTTTCAATACATTTATTCAATCATATTACACATCCCACTTTCATAACTAAATGAAGATTATAAAAATGTGAATCTCAGACAAGCTTTAACATTTTTCGATGATAACACCAGTATAATAATCCTTAACTTATCCCAAAACCGCTCCTAATTGAATAATGATTCTTCCAGATCCCTTGTATGCACTTACCCCTTATGGCAGGGGTAAGTGCATAAAAAGTACTTTTCAATTAAATTATCAATCTCATCAAAATGGATGAGGTTGAAATGTAGTAATGTTTAAACATAATCGTCTTAGGAATGTTTTAAAAAAAAAAAAGAAGGCAAAATCTAGCTTGAAAAATGAACATTTTAAATTCCTGTTAAGTCAAACTTTGTAAGATTTATTGGGCTCTTGCCCCACGATTCTCTGTATGTATGTATGATTATACAAAAATTTTCATTTAGTTTATAATTTAATTTCTCAAATGTGAGCTCTTAAGGATTACAAAAAGATTTCTCTGTCTTCTTATATTTCAATTTTAAGTTTCTTTTTCCCCTAATTGAGTTTATCAAGTGATACCGTTACTAAAGGGATGCCCCAGAACCAACTGGTGAAGAAGGAGAAGAAGCTGATATGGAATTACCTAAAGTTTATGAACCTGTTTGGGATATAAAAGAACTTCAAGACAGGCTGGATATGTTTTTATCTCAGTTCAATGAAATGGTCAGAGGTTCAGGAATGGATCTCGTATTTTTTCCTGATGCTATGCTTCATCTTGTGAAGGTCAGTTGGTTCCTTACAAAATAAGTTCATTCTTGAAAATATGCTTATTAATGTAACATTTATTATTATTGTCATTTGCTGCTAACAGATATCTAGAGTAATAAGGCATCCACGGGGGAATATAATGCTGATTGGAGTAGGAGGATCTGGTAAACAATCTTTAACAAAATTAGCTTCCTTTATTGCTGGTTATAAAACATTCCAAATTGCATTGACACGGTATGATATTTTTCTCTTAAAACCTTTCTGGAAATAGTATAAAAGTTTTCTTATTATATAGTCAAATTTATAATTAAATCCTGTCAATTGATACCTGTACTAGTTTTTTATTGTTTACTGCATTGAGAACTAACTAGTGAGTTAAAAATATAATTTCTTCTCTGTACATAATTAATTCTTTTTTGCGACAATGGGTTTAAGTTATATTTTGTTCTTTAAATAAACTTTACCTTTGAAAAAAAGGATTGTGGACCTTGGGGAGTTGAAGTTGATCGCCTGCTCGTGGTGCCACCTGCTTAACCTAAACGATCAACACAAGGTTCGCCTTTAACCTGCTGACTATATCAAGATGACTTCAGAGAACCTTATACAAACCAGCTCTTCTAAGAGCTCTGACACTAGGCTTTGTATGCTTTATTGGACTGCAGGAGGCCTTAATTACACAAAATTTTTAGAATTCAAATGAAACGCCTACCATATGGACGTAGATTTATTTTTCACTGTCAAAGTAGGGACTGCAATAGAAACTGATGAGTTTTGTGATGAGAAACTGATGTAGAAGAATGATTATGCCATCACAACTATAAAAAGATCCCGATAAATCGCTTCAGGTATGTTCATTGGAGTTAAGAAAAACGTAACGACGAAGCTTCAAGTTATACATGAAATGGAAAATGATGATAATCTTGAAGCCATTAGGGTCGAAGTCTGGAAAAATAGAAAACATTTCAGCCTTATACTTAGAAAACAATTAGCCTGTATAATCTCCCAGGTAACGTTCCTTCTTATGAAGCAGTTGAAACAAAAAGCAAAAAAAAGATAAGGCTATCCAAGAATCACCAAATAGGGAAAAACACTTGAAGAAATGGTTGACAACAGTCAATTAGTAGTTTTAGATACACCCCCTACGTTTTTGTTATTTTTGGGTCAATCATCGAGGCCAGATCTGGTTATCACCCACCCTAATATCTCTGGCAAAACAAAAGTCAAACTTCTGGATGACGCCGGCGGATGTGGACATAGAGCTATCCTCGTCACATTACTTACAGAAAAGACACCTTACAACAATTGCCCGGCTTCGTGCTGGAATTTCAAGAAGGCTGATTGGGTAAAGTTTCGAACATGCACCGATGCATCTCTCTCTGAGGCACTATTATCCGAATCTTCTGAAAAAACTATTAATAAAGTTTTACTTAATATATGAAATCTCAGGGAGTGTCTGATATTCCCTTTACTATTGCTGAGATGGAGAGTGCTCTTGATAAATGATAAATGATATTCTGGATGCATAAGACAAGAAGCATGCCTGGTGTCCAAGCACTCCTCTATGCTGACGAACTACTTATTTGAGGAACCAGTGGATCCATTCCTTCACTCGAACTATGTTTAAATAAAGCTGTGATAAAACTAGAAATATGGGCGAGGAAAAATGCAATGACTGTAAATGCTTCAAAAACCACTTTTCAGCTCTTCTCTTTGTCTACAAAAATTCCACAGATCCAACTACAGTACAAGTGATTGGTGTTGAAGGAAAGCAATATTTCCAACTATCTAGGGGTTCAACTAGATAGACGTTTAATGTGGAAGCCTCATGTAGACCACTGTGCGGAAAAAGCAGGGAAAAGAACCCGCTTATTAAGAAGACTAACAGCCACAAAGTGGGGTGCAAATCAAGATGTTCTGAAAACAGTCTACAAACCTATTATAAGATCTGTGCTAGAATATGGGAGTGAAGTAATTGTCACTACTAGGGCTAGCATAAAGCAAGCTCGATCTCGTACAAAATACGGCCTTAACGATAATTATAGGTGCTGCTAAATCCACTCCTATTGCAGCCATGGAGACTCAGATTGAACCTCTTCAATCATACCAAGAAAAGACAGCATTGAGATTTTGGGAGCGCTTTAGGCGAGTAAATAAACATCAATGGGCAAATTATTATCAGGCTACTTCGAGGCTGGAAACACAAACGGCTCCACTCACTGCATATGAGAAACTCCGTCGAAAATATGATATCCCACCCATGGATACTGCACCAATGTATGCGTGCCAGAACTTCTTTAGCTATCTACCTCTAGCTCACAACAAACTTAAGAACCACTCGACACCAAAACATGCCACCATCCAACTTGAATCAAAGCTGCTAGCTCTATAAACTATTCATGAAGAATATCCAGAAGACAAGTGGATTCATGTTTACACCAACGGATCTTCAATCCCAAACGGCAGAAAAACTGGAGCTGGGTACTATTGCCGTCTATTTCAAGAACAGTTAGCCGCAGACTATCCCCTTAATAACTATGATGGAGAAGTTGAAGCAGTGCATGCTGCCGCAGTGGTTTTGGTCAACTCGCAAGCCGCTTTACACAACCTGTCGCGCAAACAACACCCAAACAGACTGCCATAGGACAACAGTTGAGTGCAGAAGAATATTGGGAAATCATGGATGGACACTATTGTTCCAATGGATACCCAATCATGCCAATATAGATCGCAAAGAGGAAGCCGACAAACTAGCTAAGTTAGGAACTACTCTACCTCAGCCTAGTTACCCCACTTCTCTGAAAACATCCAAGGCCCTAATTAGCGCAATAGCCAGCAGATGGAATGAACAGCGCCTCTTCGAAGCGCCTGCTGGTAAAAAATGGGAGACTTTGATCACTGAGGGTCCCGTATACACCAGCCTCCCACGAGCAGTAAGCGTAGCTGCCTTCCATCTGAAAACTGGGCAAGACTACCTCGCTAGCCACCACCAACGTATCAAAGTTCTGACATCCTCCGAGTGTCCGCTATGTGGTTGCGGTACAATGGATGATAAACATCTGAAAGACTGCTTAGCCTTGGACCACACCCCACGGAATGAGAGCCCGGAGTTTGAAGAAGCACATCTTTATTGGTCAGCGTGTCGCCAAACGGTTCAACTGCCAAGGGCGAGCGTTGGCTAGAAGCAACAGCACTTTTGACCTGGGATGTAAAAACTGTTTGGTTGTCTTATATAATTTTTCTCAAAGGCAAAGTTCATTTTAAAGAACAAAAGATAACATAAACCCATTGTCACAAAAAAGTGGCATATATCTCTTTACCCAAACACCGCAGAATTAATTTGTAAAATTAAGAAAAACATTATTAATTAGTTAATCAGATTATTTTAATATTGATGCACACTTTTCTTGAACAGGCTAAACTAATTTAATTAATTAGTACCATTTTGAATCTGATGAGCTATATCAACACTTTCCTTACCACAAGCTAACTGATTAAGATATTTACGCCAACTCTTAAACTCTGTTGGTCTATTCTATTCTATTTGTATAAGCAACAAAAACCAAAACTGATAGAGAAAGTATTGCTATACATGTTTTTCTAAGTTTATACTGGAATCTCCTTTTTTTTTTCATTGTGTTCAAAGTAGTATATGATTTTATAACATGCAGATTTATTGACCACATCAAATATAATTCTTTTGCTATTAATTTGTTATGGATATATATACTCGTAGATAGCAGATTTCATAAAAAATGTAAACTTTAATAGCAAAACTGGGACATTTAATTTTTTTTTATATATCCTAAAATTATGTAAATTATTTGTTTCGATTTTAACCATAACTTTTCATTTCCCCCTCCCCTCCTTTTTTCTAGCTCATATAATGTGGCTAACTTTTTGGAGGATATAAAATTTCTTTATAGAACCTGTGGGGCTCAGGGTAAGGGAACTACATTCATATTCACAGATCTGGATATCAAGGAAGAAATATTTTTAGAATATCTCAACAATATTTTATCATCAGGTTAGTTTTGTATAACAAATATTTAAAATTTTAAATATCTCAATATTTTTTTCTTTTTCTAGTCATTTCTGTGTAGGTAGGTATTTGAGATATCAGAAATACATTTCACTTCCTATTTATTTCCACAGGAAACTAGAATCTTGCTCTTAGAAGCTTCTCTTGCCTCCATTTATTGCTATGCATTTTCACCGCATTTCTTGATATCACACTATCAAGGCTTTCTACATTTATCCTTTGTGGTCCTTTATGGCTTTATTATTAGGGCTTTATCATCAGCATGTAACAAGGACTTTATGAGCATTGTCATTTTGTTCCTTCTTTCTTACACTCATTTTGGACTTCACAAGAGAGGGTTTTGGAAATATCTTGGATCTTTTCTCTAGAAAAAATATCATAACCTTTAGATCAATAAAAGTCAAATGTATGCAATCATCTCTATGTAATAGCTTTTCTAAAAGCTTCTCAGGATGGAAAAATAACGGAGTAGTGATGTAAGAGGATAGAGTTGAAGTTGAAAAAAATGGGCATAATGCAAATCCGAAAAAAAAAAAAGGTAAATGAAGTGAGCCGTGGAGATTAAACAAAACGGAGAGAAGAGGCAAGAGGCTGACTTATAACTCAATAGTAGATTTCCAATTAGTTAGAAACCAAACATTCCAATTTTGCCTCAGTAAATTATGTATTGATCTAGATGATGATGAGCTTGCTTTAGAATGTTCAAATGCAGCGAAGAAGTGGATCCTTAACACGTCTACACATTATATTCATTCCGTGAATATGTAGCGCCCGCAATTAGGAGAATAACATTTATTTTTAGGTTTATAGGAATAAAATTCCTGATCACTTCATTAATTATGTAAGGATGAGTGTGCAGGCATTTGAGTACTTACTAAATGGCATAAAAATCAAATTACATAAAAGCTGGAAAAATTGTCATACAAGACCAATTTCGGCTGAAGAATGATATGTGATCACATTGAGTTTAGTAATTAATTTGTCACATAATTTTTACACTTTATTCTTAGTTCAACTTCTACTTCAGGAAATTCTTCCGCCACTTCTCTCCAGCATGAATCAAGGATAAACCCATTATGGTGATCCAAATAAGGAGTGGAGTTTGTTGGAATGGCAACGTAAACATTCCGTGGGAGAAGAGCACCTCTATGTGCGAGAGAGACAGAAATAGTTAGACCCTTTTTGAAAAAAAAATCTTCATAGTCCCCTCTTGTATCTCCAATAGCTATGCCTTTCAATTTTTATGTGAATACATGGATCACTTCTTATTTAGAGGCTTACCGCACCTCTATTCTCTTACCTTGCCGCTCCCTAATATTTCCATTCTTGGGTAGAAATGGGTATTCTTCTCATGAACTGATTCAAGATCACGAAGTGAGTGATTGGTGATCTATAAATAAAGAGCAGTTGCTTAGTGAAGAGTATCATTGGAAATAAAGGTAAAGGTATATATCTCAATACCGACATTAATTTGTTATTATCTTTGCTTATTAGTTCATTAATCTTTATCTTATTTATATTCGGTTTATTGATAATCCTGCTAACTTTTATATTCAGTTTGTCTTTATTTATTTTTATCATTTGTTCTATAAATTCCTTTCTAATGTTTTTAATAGTGTTGTCAAAATTTGTATAATGTCAGTTATCCTTTATTTTTATTTCTGTAATAATCTGCTATATTTTTTTATTAATTTTATCGATTGTCCAATATGCTTGTTTAATTTTAAAGTTGATGATTTTGTTACCAAATTACTTGAAACAATCTGGTGCGGTGCGTGCATCACACAACTTTCCCTTACCGTCCCATAATAATTATCTTTTTAATATAATTTTAAAGAGTTCACATAAACAATACTTGAAATAAACTCAGCAGCATTCACTTCTTTTCCCACTTAAGTACAATAAAAGAGTTTTTTTAAACAATTTTAGTACAACAATTCTGTACACTACCTATATATTTTAACTTTGTCAAGTTGCAAATATATTTTAAAAGTTTCTGGTTTAATTCCCATGGAAACATTTTCTTTCTATTAAATAATGTGAAAGTAGAAATTATTAAGTTAATTTCCGCTTTTGTATTCTTAAATTACTTTATTACAGAGCGTATTGTTTACAACAGATTGGCGGATTGGTGGGAGGAGATTTGGTCGCATCCATCTCCTTTCGGATGTGCTCGGTTATCCATCTATTTTATGCTCCTCATAAAATAAACTGTATCTTTGCTAATACTGGTCCGATGTTGATAATTTTTTTTTTTGTTTTTTAGATACTTTAATAATGTTTCAGATAAATCTGTACATAATTTACTATAAATTGCATGATTTTTAAGTGAAGTACAAATAAAATATTCTTTTCGTCATAACTTTTTTCTCTGCAACTCCTCGGTGATTTACTATATAAATGAAAAGTTAAAGACCTTTATGAAGAATAATTTAGGCAAGTTTCATCAAAATCATCAGAGCCGTTTTCGAGAAAATTGTTAACAATTATAATATCTATGATGTAATCATTTCCGGTTAGTCCAATGCTATAGTTTTTAAGTTATGCGCAAATAAAATATTCTTTTCATCATAACTTTTTTCCCTGCAATTCTTCGGTGATTTACTACATAAATAAAAAGTTAAAGTTCTTTATGAAAAATAATTTAGGCAAGTTTCATCAAAATCGTTAGAGCCGTTTTCGAGAAAATTATAAAAATGTGTAAAATCGATTATATAAAGTGGCACTTCCGGTTAGTCGATTTTGACGAAAATGTTGCTGTAACATCACATGCATGTGCCAACCTTAAATACGTAATTTCAGTATAGTACAGCTTTCCGTTTTTGAGGTAGACCGATCACATACACACAGACACACATACCATTTTGCGAGACTTGGTCATTTGGACTCAGGGGACCTTAAAACGTGTATTTCCGTCAAAAACTCAAATTCGAAAATTTTCACGATCGCAATTCTTCCCCTTACTATATACTTCGTATATAGGTAAGGGAAAGTAAAAATCCTGATTATTAATGTCTATGATAAATTGATTATTGAACAAATTATCCAAGCTTTGTATCTTGATAAATATGTGAGGTGGCATCCTATCTTTATTTTTATTTTGTTGTAAATAGTAAATTTTAAGTCCATTTTGTGACCATGATTTACAAAGCTTATAAATATTGTTACTTGTTATACCATGTTGTATACATCTTTCCTGATTCCGCATTGTGCAAAGAAAATTGATGAGGAAAGGGTGGATAGAGATGGTCTAGCTCTGTGTTGGGCCACGGGAGAGAGGAGAATGACATCACATATTAGGTGAAGTTAATAAAACTGAGCATGTGCTCTTTCCTAAAAAAAATGAGCAAATAACTCCTATTAGATGTGAATAATGAACAATGGAATACTTGCTAAGTGTATGGTGCATATGCTCCAAATATGGGTTGATTACTGATTCGGAGAACCTGCTCACCTTTCTAAATTAATAAAACTGAGTCTGTGCTCCACTATGTGAGTAGATACTCAGTACAATGCTGAGTCTACAAAAGAGTAGATTTTTCTTTGATCATATCTAATCGTAGCATCTGCTCAGTTAATTTAGGAATGAGCATGTATTTAGTTATGCAGAATCAGAAAAGATGTATATAAGTCATGAAAAAGAGCTGGTTTATTTTTCTCTTCTGATTTCTGAAAAGACCCATTTCTCCAATTTTTGTTCTGTGGACGTAATTTTCCTTGACAAAATCCTGCTTGTTTGTCTTCTAAATAGTCCTCTGCTTTGTGATACAGGCATTTTTCTGTACTACTTAGACTACTTTTTCATTAATCCTGGCTTTAAAAGCTTAATTGTAAGAGAAAAAAAAAATAAGTTTTTCTGCATTATCTACTATTTACTATTATTTGTAGTTCTGAATTGAGCATCTCTTTGTTGGAGGCTTGATATCATCATTGGATCATATAAAGGACTCTTTTGCATGGTGCATAACCATAAACCCTGTTATTTTTTAAAAATTAAATTTCATTTAAAATTAATCCTTTATAAAAATCTAATTTGATTTCAGGTGTAATTTCAAATTTATTTACAAGAGATGAGCAGTCTGAAATAATGTCTGAATTATCTCCAACAATGAGGCGTGAAAATCCTAAAAGAACATTAACTACGGAAATAGTAATGGAATACTTTATTCAAAGAACAGTCCAAAACCTTCATGTTGCTTTTTGTTTTTCACCAGTTAGTATATAGTAACTTAAAACTAAATCAGTATATCATTTTAATATGATTTTTTCATTTTTACATTTTATTTTTATTTCCAGGTTGGAGAGAAGTTTAGATATAGAGCCATGCGTTTTCCTGCATTAGTGTCTGGTTGTACATTAAACTGGTTTCAACCATGGCCAAGGGATGCCCTAGTTTCAGTAGCAAGTCATTTCCTTGTTGATTTCAGCATAGATTGTACTGAAGAAATAAAGAATGAATTGGTCGATGCATTGGGATATATCCAAGATATTGTTTCCACAACATCAACAGAATATTTTCAGAGGTTATCCTATCCCCATATACTTATTATTTTACAATTAAAATCAATAGAACCATACAGATCAATTCAATGCGTTATAGTATTATATATTATCAAAATAGTATTATTTTGTATGTTTAAAAAATTTACATAATACAAAATTTATGTAGTAAAGATTAAATTAAATAAACATCTGATCTCGTAATCTCATTTTGATGAGTCAGTTCTTGGTATATTTATAAGATATATTTTAAGCTAGCATATTAATAGCATAAAAGTAAAAATGCTTGTTTCTATCTCTCTTTTAAAAACTAAGATAAGGGGTGTAGGAAATAGAATACAATTATTAAGATTGTTTTCAAATTAATTTCTTTGAAATCAACATATTTTAAAGATATTTTAATAACATTTTTCTTTTTGGAATATTTATTAATTACTATTAGTTCTTGTTATAATTATTCTGTGAATAAATTAAAGTATGATTGTGATGAGTAGATTTATAAAAGAATGGTGAAAAGGACTAATTTATTTAAATAAGTTTACAGTTACAAAAACATCATGCCTATGATTTTTTTTTATAAGAAAATAAACTTTCAAGAATACGACCCTTTCTTACTTGAATTACTGCCTCAATCCTTCTTGGCATACTTCTACTACTTGGTGTCTAGCAATCTGGAAAACCAGAAAAAGTCAGGGAATTTTTCAATTCTGGAAAGCAAGAAAACTTGTTATAAATAAGGAAAAGTCAGGAAATTGCTTCAAACTACTTTGCTAGACACCCATATGCCATAAAATCCTGCATCATTTTCTTCTCCCCATAATGCTGTTCCTAAATTATGTAGAAGCTAATTATTCTTCTCACTCACTATCAAGTTCGTCCCGGGGATATTATATTAATTTTAAGCCAGGATTATAAGCTGATCATCTTAATATGGTAAACTGTGATAATTTGTCAAAGGATATTTGTAGTCGACTTCTTAATTCAAAATAGAAATCGAGAAAATATAAAAATATTTATAGAACATCGACAACAATGAAAAAACTTCAATCATGTATCAACACTTGAAGCTTTTGGTCTATTATTTAAAATAATAGATCTCTATAATCGACAAAGGAAAAAATGTTTGTAACCTCCTCTAAAAATTTGAGATTTTACAATTAAAAAAATTGGTCAGTCCACCATATACGTCGTCCACAGCTTTTCTCCAAGACTACTGGACCGATTTTTTTGAGATTCGGCACCAATGTCACATGTCACCCCAGAATGATCCTCGGAACTCGACATTACCATCAGTCTGTTTGTTTCAAAATGGCGGCCGATTAAAACATCTTATTAGCCCCTAATTCGGTTATTTATAAAGATAGAGTGGAAATATAAGGTATTTTGGAATCAGCATAACAAGGCATTAAAAAAAAAAAAAAAAAAAAAAGGATAAACAAAAAATCTATATAATAGCTGATTGAAGATCATATTAGCCGATAACTCGGCCATTTATAAAGGTTGAGGGACAATGTAAGGTGTTTTGTAATCAGAACTAGGCTTAAAAAAAAAAAAAAATCTATACCTATAAATGCTTTTGATTTATTATTTTCGACCTTACCATCCGTCTTTTTGTTTCAAAATGGCGGCCGATTAAAGTTCTTATAAGCCCATAACTCAGCCATTTATAAAGATAGAGGTGTTTTGGAATCAGCACAACTAGGCATTAAAAAAAGAATTATAAAAATAAAAGAAAGAGAAAAAAATGTATATCTATAAATGCGTTTGGTTTATTATTTTCAATAATAGACCTTTATAATTAACCAAGGAAAAAATTTTTGTAACCCACCTAAAAATTTGAAGTTTTACATTTCAAGATACATAGAATCCAAATATCGAGAAAAAAAATTTGTAACCCCCTCAAAATTTGAAATAAAAAAAAAAACTGATAAAATTCCTTACCAAAGGAAAAAAAAATCATTTAAATCGGACCAGTATTAGCCGAGATATAGCATTATGAACTTCGTAAACTGACTTCCTCGCATCTCTCTACTTTATCCTTCCTTGGATTATTTCTGAGCTTCCTTTAGCTTCCTTAGTCTTTCCTTTTATTTTTCTTACTGAAGTACACATCCAATATTTCCTCTTTGCCATTTTATTCTCTGATGACATGTCCTAACCATCGAGCCTCTTTGCATCGACTCAGTTTCTTCTTAATACTTCCCGTTCGGCACTCTCATGGCATTCATCTTGGGACAAGCTTCAAATTTCTTTTCCTTTGGTGCCTACTGCTTAATTTCTTTAACTTGGACAGACCAGATATTTTTGAAATATTATGATACTATTCGCAAATAATAAACCATTGTGTAATAATTTTCAGCATTTTTTTATAAAGAAAAAAAATGAGTTAATGAAAGTAAAATAAATAAAAGTTTTTTTATTATTATGGTCAGTGAAAAATCATGATTTTTTTCACTTTAATCGACATTTTTATGAATTATCAATCTCTTTATTAATTTTTTAGCTATTTTTTTATTTGAGTAATGACAACTGGAAATTTTCATTAGATTTAAAACTTATTGTATATTTTAGATTCAGACGATCAACACATGTAACCCCAAAATCATACTTAAATTTCATTAGTTCATATAAAAAAATATATGTTGAAAAACAAAAGGAATTGGGTGAAGGAGCATTAAGAATGGATACTGGCTTAGCCAAGCTGGATGAAGCTTCAGAATGTGTAGCAGTTTTAAAAACAGAACTTGCTGATATGGAAAGAGAGTTAGCCATTGCTTCAAAAAAAGCTGAAGATGTTCTCCTGGAAGTAACTGACAGAGCTAACCAAGCAGAAGAAGTGAAAAATCAGGTAGCTTAATTTTACTTAAACTTTAAGTTTATTTTTTTCCAAACGATTAAAATTTATTAAAATAATTAATCAAGAATGCTACTGCAACTATTTTTATTCATTTTTGGTTTTTCCTGTTTTGATTAAACTTTAATATATAAAGAGTGTCCAGCAGCCTTGAATTCCTTGAAGATCAGGAATTCTGCTTGTATTTTTTGTATTGGGAAAAAATCGGCAATTATGCTTGAAAATGGCCAATCATCGGGGATTTTTAGTTTTTAGTCTAATAATTCTGGTTTTCCATTAGTACTTGGCAACAAGTGTATAAAATGTTGAGAAGGGTTAATGTTGTAATAGTTTCTTTTACCATAGCTAATTCCACGAAAGTTAGAAAAAGCCTCCTTCCACTTACTTTGAGAGTAAGCCTGTATCAAATCCGATCACCTTCTATTTTCTGTCCCACCTTACACGATTCGCTCTGCCTGTCCCTAAGTGAACTAGAGATGTTATGGTATGGTACAATATCGTATTAGCTCCAACCGTTCCATATCTGTCTTTTTACTAGGTTCCAGCTCTAGACAACTCCGAGTTTCAATTTTAACCGATTTACACTTGTCTTCTTGCAATAACTTCACCGGTTTGCCATTTGCTCTTGAGGCCAAGGGTGGAGTGATTGGATTCATTTTATTACCATAATTATGAGTATAATATTATTATATACACTATGTTTGGAATTTTTAAAAAGATGCAAAATAAGCAAAATGAAATGAAAAATATTCTCATTCAATTATAAATATATTTAATAATATTACTCATATTTAATTCTATTAACAGTGAAACCTCTCCAAAAGGACCCCTCTATACAACGGACACACCTCTCTCTGGACAATTTTTAAATATCCAAGCCTGAAAGTTCATATGTATGGGCTCATTTTATTATTTTTCTTTTGTTTATTTGTTTACATTATAATTAATCAATCCCTTCACCTGATCCTTAGTCTTATTAAAGGTTATATAGAATTATATATAATAAATTACATGAAAATAAAATATATATTTTTGTTTTGTTATGTAAAATTTAGTTTGTGAATAAAATTGTGGTGAAATTTGTTCTAATAATTGAATATTACTTATTTACTCTTGAAATTATTGTTCTATGCTGCATTTTAGAATTGTTTTTATTTTTTGTGATGCGATGATTTCTCATTTTAAGAAATAAGGTAACAATTTTTCATTATCTAGCAATATTATCTTGATTATATCTTGAATTTTAAAGTTCACAGCCTTGAAATCCTTGGATTATGTTCAAATTTTTTCATGCCTTATCGCTAAACACCCTGTTTAAAACTGGAGTCTAATTTGATAATTTTTGTAACCGATTTGTGAAAAGTGTAAACAACATAGTTTTTTGAACCTCAAATGTGTCGAATTTTATGTCAACAAAACATAATTTGCAGGAAGTTTTACTTTTTTGCTTCCAAGAAGAAAAAAGTAGCTGAAAGTCCATCGATTGTTATGTGAGGCCTATGGAGTCCATGCTCCATCAATTTCAACTTGTGAGTACTTGTTTAGACTGTTCAAAAATGGTGATTTTAAGTCGGAGGTTAAGGGATATGAAGGAAGGCCAGAAATGTTTGAAAAGGCAGAATAGGAGGCATTATTGAATGAAGATTTATGTAAAACGCTAGAACTTGCAGACTCTTTGAGAATGACTCAGCAAGCAATTTCAAAATGGCTCAAAGCCATGAGAATGGTCCAAAAGCAAGGAAATTGAGTGCCAAAGCTAAGAGGAATGGAAAGGATATTTTAAACCTGCAAACAACTGCTCCAAAGACAAAAATGGAGGAATTTTTTGCATCAAATCATAACTGATGATGAAAATGTATTCATTACGACAATCAAAAATGTAAGAAATTGTGTGGCAAGCCCAGTCATGCATCAACATCGAAGCCAAATATTTATAGATCAAAGCTCACGCTCTGCATTTGGTTGGATCAGTTGGGTTTAGTAAATTATGAGCTTCTAAAACTGAATGAAACCATCAGAGGGGATCACTATAATTGATGCATTTGAGAATATGAAGAATATACTCAACAAAGTGATTTTGCAGTACGACTGCTGATCA
Organism: Rhaphigaster nebulosa; assembly: GCA_948150685.1. NCBI lineage: Eukaryota > Metazoa > Arthropoda > Insecta > Hemiptera > Pentatomidae > Rhaphigaster > Rhaphigaster nebulosa. The sequence continues at coordinate 132,297,636 of OX411306.1, forward strand.
CATGTTACAGTACCAGTCAAAAACAACTATGAAATACTCAAATGGGATATTCTGGGAGTGCTCCTTCTGACTACCACTTATTTTAATTAATAGCTCATAGCTTGTTTGAGGAGCACTCCCGTTCTTACGAGAAATGCAAAAAAATGTTTTGATTCTTGGATTGTTTCTAAATATTGGACATTCTTATATCGTGAAAGTTGTACGCTGCCAGAAACATGAGAAAAAATAGTGGCTATTGATTGACAATACTTTGAGTAATCAATTTGTTGCCATTATCGCACATACACAAAAAAAAAAAGTTGCTGTTCTGGAGAAATGTACTTTTGTGTCATCCAATCAAATTACGTTGATAGTTTTAGTGGAAATGGTTTGAGCCATTTTATATTTTTAAATCAGGATAAAATACTCCCAGTGACCAGTTATTGCTATTGATTGTTTGATTAATGTTACTCCTAAAAAGAATTGACCTTTCTAGTGATAAAACCATTTAAAGATTTTGAATTTTAGTTTTGATATTAATCTATTTCAATAGGATTTTATTTGCAGGTGATGATAGTTAAAGAAAAAGCTGAGATTTTGGTTCAAACTATTGCTAAAGAGAAAAAAACTGCTGAAAGGAAACTGGAAGCAGCTAAACCAGCCCTAGAAGAGGCTGAAGCTGCTTTGAACACCATAAAACCTGCACATATTGGTATTGAACATTTTTATTGAACATATTTGTATTATTAAATAATTTTACAAATTTGTGAACTCTCAACTTTTTAGTTATGAAACTTGTTATAATGATAATTTTTTTTTAAAATATTTTTTCTTTTGATAATTTAAGGTGAACATTACCTATAATTATAACAGATTATTTTATTTTCTGATATCGTACACCTGAGATATAAATCTGTAAAGTGAAACCTCCATTGTCCGAGGTTATGGAGGGCAGTCCTTGGAAAAACTAAAACATCTGATATATGAATTAAAAAGCCAATAATTCTAATGACCATCTCTTATTTACCAATTTATTTATTTACATAAATTTGGATAGTAGGGAGTGTATAAAATCTTCTAGTCTAATAAATTTTATCCCAATGACACTTAAAAATATCTTAATTTCTATATTTTTATTTTTTAAATATCCTTCTTAATATAATTAAAGGTACATAAAGATTATGATTAAATTTGTTTCAATGGTTAAAAAATTGTAAACATAAGTAGGTTTAACGACGTATAACTAGGATGTTGTTACAGCTTCTCCCGCCACACCATCTGACCCCTTCAGTTTTGATCTCCCTTTCCTCCTTGTCTCATGGATTGGATGTGTCAGCAATATGTTGGGAATTTCTTCATCCATCATCATGGCAACCCCAAAAGCTTTTTATAGCTCCTGGTTCATGCTTCGCCTCCAATCTTCTTCGGCCCTTTACAGCTATCAAAATATGACAGAGAACTTTTCTTTAAAAAATAAGGAGCTCTTTTTCAGCAACCTTATATGCTGCTTACAAACCTATCACCCTTTTTATGTATAAGGTATATAATTGATCTATTCCAATCAGTGGGAATCACCTCATCTGTCCATATCTCAAAGAGGAGGCTTTATAGAGCTTTGACAAGCTCACTTCCACCACATTTTGGGGGTTCAGCAGTGAGTGCATCAACACCAGGAGCCTTATTATTCTTGAAGTTGCTGATGGCATCCTCATCAGGGGACTCGAGATTCAATTCTTGTTCTTGTAGCTGCCTTCTATTGATTCCTTTTTCTTCTTGTTGGGTTCTAATTTCTTCATTTATGCCTTCGTCTCTATTGTTAGGAAGGTTATTGAAGTAATTCCTCCATTCTGCAAGAACTTCAGACTTGTTGGTCATCAAGTTATCCTTTTTATCTTTACAGGATTTTAATTTATTTGTGAAGGTATTTCTTTTTTTGTTGGCAAATTGGAAGAAATCTCTATTTTCTTTGCTACGGCACAGCAGTTCTCTAGCTCCTTGCAGTCTAACCATTTCTCGTCCTTCCTTCTCTGTCTGTATTCATCAACAGACCTCCTTGTAGTTTTCTAATCATTGCTTGATATGTTACATTCTTCCTGTTCGTGGCCGCTCTGAATTCCTCATCGAATCCTGGCGACTTAGGTCTCCTCTCTTGTGGTCTTAGTACCTTTCAATGACCTGAACAGCATTACTGCTTCCAAGGCATACTTTACAATCAAATACTTCTACATATTTATACTTGGGGTCTCTGTATCTTTCAACTTTCTCAGGTTGACACTTTTGGGTTTCCTCTGCAGCTTCGGTATTTCTTATTGAGCAGATTTTAGCAATCATATGTGTTATGCTCAGATAGTGGTCCGGATCTACATTGACTCCTTTGAATGTTCTCACATTCCGTAGATTGCTTCTATGGTGTCTTTCTATGAGGATATGGTCAATCTGGTTTACCACTGACCTGTCAAGTAATGTCTAAGTGCTCTTGTGGTTATTCTTGTGAAGATACTGAGTGCTCCCCACAGCTAGATTTCTGGACACCGTGAAATTATATTGCATCATGAAGGATGTATTTTCATATTATCCGCTGATATATTGCTTCTTTGCCCAACTTAGCATTAAAGTCTCCAGCTATTACTTTCATATCATACCTTGGGCATGCATCCAGAGTCCTTTCTGGATTTCATAAAGGGCATCCTTATTTTTTTCATCAGATACCTCTATAGCTGCATGCACACTCATGGGGTTATAGTTGTAAAAACTTTCCAAGTATTTTAATGAGAAAGATTCTTGGACTTTCTGGTTTAAATCCTGTTCTCATCTGCCTGTACTTTCCTTTTACCACAAATTCTGTGCCAAATTCATAGAAACTCTCCTGACAGCTGTCACCTTTTATCAAAAATTCCTTGAACAGTCTATCTGATCTGCTGGATAGCGCGCGCCTATGTCCATCTTGTATTTGTCCAATTGATCTAAGAGCAGTTTTAATGCTTCGGGTCTATAAAGCGTCAATATGTTCAAATATCTAAAGTTAAGAATCCTATGTGGGGTGCCGTGTCGTTTCCTTTTAAGACTGATCGCATCCTAAGATTGAGTTGGAGGCTAGTTTGGGTTTCACGATAGTTGTTATTTCAGGTAGTGGGGCTATCCACTTCTATGTGGATGGGGCTGCTTTCTCTATGCATGCAGATCTGCATTCCTATCCGGGGCGGCTATCTAGAGAAGGTGGTCCTAGGGTGTACTGCATATGACCTTGTGTAGAGTGTGATGAGGTAGTGTACTATATGTATGTTAGTATCCTGTTCTACCAACCTGGAGGGCCAGTGGCTGAGTACAATGACCGGATGATGGGGTTGCCACTTCCCTACGATGGTATACCAGTTAAAAACCAGGAAACTTCAGGAGCCGATTGTACATTTCAATTGTAACAAAAAAGTCCCTATTAATTATCATCTGATTTTTAACGGTTTCATGAGAAATTAAACTTTAATGCATTTTTTTTAATTCCCAACTTATTTACATTAAAATCTTTCTATCTCTTCCAAAAATTATCTTTTACGAAATCTAAAGATTTTATTGCATAGTTATATAAAAATTGTATAAAAAAAATCAGGAAGAATCTATTTACAATATATGTTCAAAGTGTTCTCCCTCTTCTTTGATCCATAAAGTGGACTACATCATATGGTGCAGTTTGACTCGATTTTCATGCATTACTTTGCAACTTGCATGTGTTCCATCAGTTCTCCTCATTTCACCTTATTTTGTGAAAGATCATTTATGGAGAAGATATACCTAAGGATTTTAATGTAAAAAAGTTGAGAATTAAAGACACATTAAAGTTTAATTCCCACGAAACTGTTAAAAATCAGATGGTAGTTTATAGGGACTCTGTCACAATTGGCTTATAGAATTGACACCTGAAGTTTCCTGTTCTTTATCTGGTACACCCTTTATACTTATTTATCCCTGTCGCAGATTTGTAGTTAATGTTTTTCAAAAAATTAAATATTTTCTTATAATTTTTTATACCATTATACAGATAGAATTTTAGTATCCCAAGACTTAGTTTAATGTATTTAATAAAGTACTAACTATTATATATTATGTTTTAAAAACTAATTTAGCCACTGTGAGGAAGCTTGGCAGACCCCCTCACTTGATTATGAGGATCATGGATTGTGTGTTGATTCTTTTTCAACGAAAGTTGCATCCAGTTATTCTTGATAATGGAGCACCTTGCCCCAAACCTTCTTGGGCTGAATCCTTAAAGGTAACAATTTTTTCATTTTATGATCTTTTTTTTTTTCAATTTTCATGAGTACTTTTGTAATTTCTGTGGTATTGTCTTATTCCTTACAGGCAAGCTTTACTGTTACTACTTAGTACAATTTATGATTAGTCATGATAATTAATAATGTTCTACGTAATTTACATTCCAGTGCTTAAAGTAATTTTCGTATGTCTGGCAACATTGTTGGTGGTATACCTGCTAGAGTTGATTGGTGCAAAGGTAGAAGGTTTTGGATTGGGTTAGAGATGTTACGGTCCGGTAGAAATTTGTCACTGCTCCAACTACTACTATGATAGCATTGTACCGGTAAGAAATTACCGGTCTGGGTCCAGTGACTATACTCTTGACCTTGTTCCTGCAGGGAATCAAAATGAAACTGTTTATAATATATATATATATATATATATATATATATATATATATATATATATATATATATACATATATACAGTTAAATAAGTGTTGCAGGGGCTGGCTCTTAGCCATCATTACCATCCGTCTGTTTGTTTCAAAATGGCAGCCGATTAGAGATCTCATAAGCCCATAACTCGGCCATTTATAAAGATAGAGAGGAAATGTAAGGTGTTTTAGAATCAGCATAACAAGGCGTTAAAAAAAATAAAAAATAAAACAAAATCCGTCCGTCTGCCGTACGCCGTCCGCGGCTTTTCTCCGAGACTATTGGACCGATTGTCTTGAGATTCGGTACCAATGTCACAGGTCACCTCGGAATGATCCCCGGAATTCGACATTACCATCCGTCTGTTTGTTTCAAAATGGCGGCCGATTAAAGATCTCATAAGCCCATAACTCGGCCATTTATAAAGATAGAGAGGAAATGTAATGTGTTTTAGAATCAACATAGCAAGGTGTTAAAAAAAATAAATAAATAAAAAAAATATATATACATACATGTAAAATTTGTATAATTACCGATTAAAGATCTCATAAGCCCATAACTCGGCTATTTATAAAAATAGAGAGGAAATGTAAGGGGTTTTGGAATCGGCATAACAAGGCATTAAAAAAAAAAAATTAAAAACAAAAAATCTATAATAATTGCCGATTAAAGATCTTATTTACCCATAACTCGGCTATTTATAAACATAGAGGAGAAATGTAAGGTGTTTTGGAATCAGCATAACAAGGCATTAAAATAAGAAAAAAAGAAAGAAGAAAAAAAACGAAAAATAAAAAAATCTCCTATCTGTAAATGCTTTTGGTTGATTATTTTCAATAAGGGAACTTTGGAATCGACCAAGGAAAATTTTTTTGTAACCCCCCTCAAAATTTGAGGTTTTATGTTTCAAGATACATAAAATCCAAATATCGAATAAAAAAAATCCGTCTGTTCGCCATCCGCCGTACGCCGTACGCCATCCGCGGCTTTTCTCCGAGACTATTGGACCGATTGTCTTGAGATTCGTTACCAATGTCACAGGTCACCCCGGGATGATCCTCGGAACTCGACATTACTATCCGTCTCTTTGTTTCAAAATGGCGGCCGATTGAAGATCTCATAAGTCCATAACTCGGCCATTTATAAAGATAGAGAGGAAATGTAAGATGTTTTAGAATCAGCATAACAAGGTGTTAAAAAAAATTAAAAATAAAAAAATATATATACATACATATAAAATCTGTAAAATTACTTATCTTATCACACTCTTATCAACCACAACGAAGATGGATCAGCTAAGAGAGGGCCAATGCAACCCAGTTACTGTCAATCTTGAACCCTAATAAGAAGACACTGTCACTGTCACAGTTGAATCTCTTACAAATATAATACGAGTAAGGATCATCAAAGAGCAGGCACCTTCGACTTTGTCAATGTCACAATTGAACCTCTAATCAGTATAATATGAGTATGGGACAATTTAGAGCATGCCCCTGCTACGTCACCATCACAGCTGAATTCCTTATTGGTATATAACAGTATGGCCAAGCTAAGAGCAGGTCTCTGCGACACTGTCACTATTAGAGTTGTATCACTAACTAGAATGGTACGATTAAGATCTGGCAAAGAGAGAGTCAATGGGACCCTGCCACTGTTACAGTTGAATCTTTTATTTGTACACTAAGAGAATGGACCAGCTAGGAGCAGGCCACTGCGACACTATCATTCTCACAATTGAAATTCCTACCAATACACTAGGAATAACAGTATCTACTGGTGCATTACGAGCATTAGCAGATAGTCTCGGATACAATCCAATATTTTAAGACGTACTGTAATCTAAAAAAGTTTCATTCAGGTTTAATTAAAGATAAAATACTTTTGTGGCTATAATAAATTAATTATAAGGACATTTCTAAGAAAAGCACTCTCTGTCAATCAGGTTAAGTTTAAGAATGCAACCCTATAGAAGTAAAAAGTACTTCATAAATATATTTAAATTTTGCAGATAACTTGAAAATGTTTGAGTTAGGACACTATTACAAAGGAGCAATATGCACAAACATATTTTAGATTTTACATTGATAAACCTAAAAGTTGATGTGAAATGTAGTATCATTTATGTCTGTGGTAATATTGTTAAAATTAGAATTTTTAATTTTCTAGGTATTGTTGTAAAAACAATCTAAAACATTGGTCTTTTTTATAAAAAAATTTTAACTGACGTCAATGGAAATATGTGGTGAAATTGTTGTTGAAAAAATAATTCATGATAAAAATATTAAAGTTTAAAATTTTCCCTAAATAAATTGGAATGGATTTTTATCATTTTTTAAGCAGAATTCATTAGTGTTTTTAAAAATCAAAATATTTTTGTTTGAATCTAAGATGGTTTTAAAAACTAGATTAAAATAAATCTCACTAATAAATCAAGAAAACTCATTTAAGGCCTGAAACATATTTTTACTTTGAACATTAGATTTGACAAAGAATATAGTTATTGTACATAATTACAGTTATTTTAATTTGAATAAGTAGTCTTTGTTTTAATGTTATTATTTACCAATTTTTTAAATGTTTCTGACCAAAAAATGTTATTTTGCTAAGTCTTAGTTCTCACCGAAGAGAGATTCTCGACTGTATTTGGAAGTAGGCCAGAAACAGAGGGAGTGTGCTGACCTGAGACAAGCTAAACAATAAACTAAACAGCCCTTTATCTCTAGAAAGAATTGGCTGCTAGAACTTAAAAGAACTTTGATTAATAACTGTAGTATTTAGTGGCCACTGTAGACACAAAACACATTTAAAGGTTTGTGAAGTGGTTGATGATTCTGCCACTATGTGGGCAGCAGTCTGTGACCACTATGTGTCACTGAGACATTGCCTGTTGAGCTCAAATAAGAGTTTAAGGCTTCCTCCATCGAATTGACAGCTCTTTTGAATTTTATTAAGAAAACTAAATGGTTTGGGGTTTAGAAATAATAGGTTTCTCTTGGTTATGCTGGTGTTTGAAAAATGATCGATAGGGGGCTCACTTGCCGTACTTGTTCCTCCTCCACTATTACTAGTACCATTACCAGTTATTAATGATTATAATTCAAAATAAAAGTTATCAACTACTGTATATTAATTATTTGGAAATTTTTTTTTTGCTTAAGGTACTTAGGCCAAAACTTCATTTCGTTAAAATTGATTTTTTGCTTTTTATTTTAATCTGGGTTTTTTAGTTTACCTATATGCCGTTAGATAGCTAGAAGAACAGAGAAAAATTCTAGTAATGAATAAAATGTAGCTGAGAGATGGTTACAGTTTATTTAAAATAAATACAAATTATTTAATAAAACTATATCTTTTAAATTTATTAGTCAATATAATGTCATATTATTACAGATGATGGCGAGCACAACATTCTTACTCCAGCTACAAAACTATCCAAAAGATAATATTACTAATGAAATGATTGATTTGTTGCAACCATATTTTGAGATGGAAGACTACAATATGGATACTGCTCAAAGAGTTTGCGGTGATGTTGCTGGTTTACTTTCTTGGACTAAAGCTATGTCATTTTTCCATAGTGTCAACAAGGAAGTGCTTCCTTTGAAAGTTAGTCAAATAGTTTTGAAATATTATGCATTAATCCTATGCTCTATTATGAATAATTTCTTTTTGTCTGCAAAATAGATCTCAAAATCCTATGAAAGGATTTTGCCTATAAATTAGAGTAAGGGCTTTTGGGCTTCAGACATGGTTTAGCTTAATCCTTTTTTTCCCAGGAAAACACTTATTTAGTAAAAAAAACAAGCGGGTGAGTGGGAAAAACAATGAGCAAAATGCTTGTCATTAAATGGAATCAACAAACTGTCTTATTTATCTAAGATAATTATAATTTGTTATAAATATGTTGTAATATTTTTACTTCTTTATTGTATTGGTATTGTTGATTTAGATTTCTGGACAATATTGTGCTTCTTTATTCAGATAGCCACTTTGTTATCCTTATCAAACTGAGTGAAACCTATTTCAGACTTGACTTTTTTAATGATTATCATCAGTCAATAATTGTAAACACCTGGTGATATGCTGTGATTTGTCCTTATTTAACTTTATGATGGCTGTCCAGAAAGCAATCTACTTTTCGGCCCAGCATATCAGTGAGCGGGGCTAAAGCTGCCCTTTTTATGTTAAAGTATCCCTAATCAGTAGACTTCCAGCTGTGGTAGCCCGCAGACTATACTGCTTCTATTTATATCATAGTGAATTTTTAAAACATGTCATCATCATCTGATGCGCAACAACTCAAGAGTCAAGGCCTTCTGCAGTTTGATCCGTCAGTCCTCTCTAGTGGTTGCTGCCGGTCACCAGTTGTGAATCCCCAAGATGGGTCTTGTATCCGCTGCTAATCCATCGATCGATCGGAGCCGAGGTCTTCCCACTCGTCTCGTTCCATAAATCTTTTCATCTAGAGTTCTCCTAGAAATTTGAACCAGGGTCATTCTAATTATGTGCCTCATCCAGCGAAGACATCCTGTTTTATCACCCTTACAAGATCTGGATTCCTGTAGAGTCCTGTTATTTCAGTATTCCTGTCTACCCTTCTGGTTTGAAATGTATGCTGCAATAGAAAATCTCATAGATTTTGAGTTGCGCTTAGTAAGTAGGTTTTTATTAGCGAAAAAACACAAAATTGAAATTCTTCGACGACTTTGTGAGGTTTACTGTAACAGAATAATGAATGATGGTGGAGTGAGGCAGTGGTGCATTATATTTGGAAATCACCACACCAATGTTCACCATTAGGATCGTAGTTGTCAGCTTAGTCTTGTAACTGATGAACTGACAATGAAAATCAACAAAATAGTTCATGGAAATCGCCACTTTAAAATTATGTAACTCTCGCTTTATTTTCCTCGAATTCCACAAAATTTATTGTATGAAGTTTTAATGGAGAAGGTTGGATATTTGTTGAAGCCACATTAAAACCATTTTTGTTTTAATTTAAAAAAAAAAATTCTTTTGTTTTTTAACTTAATTAATTTAATTTTGTGATTGTCATTAGCTCTATTATCAATTGTTTAAAATGAGGGAGCAATATTTTTATTTTATTTTTAAGTCAGTGTGTTCAAAATTAGTAAATAATATATAAAGCCTTTTTATTGGAGTGAATTTAGTCGACCGTATATATACTTAAGGTAGAAGTTTGTCGGGAGGTGCAGTCAAAAATTAACACATTAATAAGTAAGACTTATTTATTTTGTGCCAACGTTTCGGCCTAAGTTTTAGGCCATCATCGGTGCTAAAAAAAAAAAAAAAAAATAACAACATTGAAAACGATAGAGGCAGTACCAGTAATAGTAAAAAATTATAAAAAATGGAAATTACAAGCAAGATAAAAATACATGAAGTATAAAAAGAAAAAGATGGCAATATATATTATAAAAAATGAAAAAGTAAAGTTAAAATCTGAATTGGTGTTGAAACCATTTTGTTTGTCTATTGCTAAGTGTAATATACATTTACAAATTAATTTTTCAAAAATTATAGAACTAATTGGAAGAAGATTAATGGGTTTGTAAGATGAAGGTGTGCCAATTTTCTTGCTGAGTTATACAAACTTTTTTAATATGTTTAAATAGTTGCCATTTTACAGAACAAAAAATTGTAATATGACTTCTATTAAATAACAGTCAATAGTTTCAGCATCTTCAGACCCTAACTGTGTTTGATTTATGGTTTACTGATTTTAAGTCTGTGGCTTACATATAAAAAATAAGTCTTATTTTCTGTGTGATATATATTTTGAATCTTAAACACTGTATATATATATATATATATATATATATATATATATATATATATATATATATATATATATATACACACATATATATATTTATATTTATATTTAAGTGCTTATTAATCTGTGCTACCAATACATTACTCTTCTATTTACTAATATTGTTGTTTATGTTAGGCGAATCTTAAGCTTCAAGAAGCAAGATTGAAATCAGCTATGGACGATTTAGCTTCTGCAGAGGAAGAACTTGCTGGACGAGAGCGGTCTTTAGAAGATGTTAAAGCTCAATATAATGCAGCTGTCTCTGAAAAACAACGATTAACTGATGCGGCCAACAACTGTCTCCGTAAAATGACAGCAGCTACAGCTCTTATAAATGGTTTAGGAGGAGAAAAGATTCGCTGGACCAGACAGAGTAAAGAATTCAAAGAACAGTTAGGAAGGTATTTGGCTTTATAAGAAAGATTTTTATAGTTTAATTAGTTATATATTGTTTAATTATTGTGGATTTAGCTTAGTTCAGTGGCTAGATTCCTGTCTTTGTTTTTGTTTTCCCTTCTCTTCCTTAGCTATACGGGTTTCGGAGCTATATAAATATAAAATAATTCCATTAGCGAAGTATCCTGCTACTAATAAGTATTAGATTCTGGCTAGAAGCAGTTGATTCTGCCTTTAAAAAATTTTCTTTATGGTTTCCAAGTACTTCCTCACATCCTATTGCTATGTCCTCAATGTTCAACTTTTCAACATGACGAACGGAGAAGGAAACGTGTAGAATGCGGGACCGCATATGATGCCAAATCAAAAGTCGAACAGTGTGGGCATAGCAAACTCCACTCTTTAATGTATACACTTTTTCTCCTTAAAAATAAAACCTCCTTTACTTTTAACTGCATCATCACAGCCCAAGAAACTACTCAATGATATGCTTAGTTCTTCTTCTTTTTGTTTAATATTTTTCTAATAGCCTGTAACATCATTTTTTAATGCTTTTATTTTTTACTTCTATCTTTTTTACTTCACCTTTCTGGTTTACTTCATCTTTCTTGTATATTTTGTCCATTTTGATTACTCCTTCTTGGTTTACTTATATATTACTATTATTTCTTCATGACCTTAGATAAACTTTGTAACCATTTTTTTCTTGAAATTTGTTATTATTTTTCCTTTTCAAATTCTCATTTGATTGAATCAAGTTTTCAGTATCTCATTACAGTTTTGATATTGTTCTTGTGTTCTTTTTGCATCTTTATCAATGTTTTCACTCAGTTTTTTATTTTTATTTTGTTTTGAAAGACCTACTTATCCAGATTATCAAATTTATCGTTTTAAAGAATAATGTCCTTATTATTTTTTGCAGTAAATGTTTTAAAATCATTTTCATCTTTGTCTGATTTTTTATTTAAAATAGCAATTTTTTGTTTAAAATGACAATTTTTCATTGACAATAATTTTTTTGTTATATTGGTGACTGGTCTTGCCTAATATTTTGATTAAAATAATACATTTTTCATTACATTCGCAATTGATCTGGTCTAATTGTTTGCTTATTTTTGTTAAATGTCACTATTTCACTCTACATCATTCTTTGTCTCTCTCACCTCAGGTGTCCCGACCTCTTTTGTATGAATTTCAGTTTTCAGTATTTACTTTGTATATTCATTTTTGTAATTCAATTTTACTCATTATAATTTTGGAAAAGCTTTTACTACAGCATTGTATAATTATTAATTATTCTTATGAAATATGTAGGATTTTTACTTTAAGTAACAAATCGTTATATATACTTCATTATTATATTTTTTAGGCTCGTCGGTGATGTCCTATTAGCTACTGCATTTTTATCTTACTGTGGTCCATATAATCAGCAATTTCGTTCTCATCTAATTGCAAAGTGGATGGATATCTTAGTACAGCGTAAAATCCCTGTCACTAAAGATTTACATATTATTAATATGTTGGTTGAATCAGCTACTGTTAGTAATTACTCAGGCATTTTAATATTATGTATGATATTTGACATACCTTAATTATATTCATGTGCTTCTTTCAGGTATCAGAATGGACATTGCAAGGACTGCCTAATGATGAATTATCTGTTCAGAATGCTCTCATTGTTACGAAATCCAGCTCATACCCTCTCCTAATAGATCCACAAACACAGGCTAAAATGTGGATAAAAAATAAAGAGGCCAATAACGAACTTCAAGTGATTTTTTTTTAGTATTTATATTGTATACATATTCATTTTTTAATACAATTTTCCATAATATAATTTTGATTACAGATTACCTCTCTAAACCATAAATATTTTCGCACTCACCTGGAAGACTGTTTGTCCTTAGGGAGGCCTCTCCTGATAGAAGATGTGGGAGAAGAATTGGATCCTGTCATTGACAACGTACTTGAAAAAAATTTCATAAAATCAGGTTCAATAGAAAAGGTATTTCATTTTGAATATATTTCTAAAATTCATTGCTGTACATTACGGTATGTATTAGTACAGTCTTACTTTCCTGATTTTTAGGTTGTTGTTGGTGACAAAGAGACAGATGTAATGCCTGGTTTTATGCTGTACATTACTACTAAGTTGCCTAATCCAGCATATTCTCCAGAAATAAGTGCTAAAACATCGATCATTGACTTTACTGTTACCATGCAGGGACTAGAAGATCAGTTGCTTGGTAAATTTAATTTGGTTATTTGATTATAAATTTTTATGGGTTTCTGTTTTTCACTATTAAAATGATGTTTAGTTGAAATTTCTTATTATAATGCAGTTTTTTCAGATTGCATAATAGATCGTTAGCATCTTTAACTAGCCAACACTGCTTCTAAAAAATTTGGGATTTTTTACTTCTCAATTAGAAGCATTATATCTCAGTGGTATTTTTGTTTATTCTATATATCTGGTTTTGATCTCCCCATGTATCTCTTGCTAACAACAGCATTCATGGTTTTGTAAAGATTCCCCGATGGATTGCTTTGAGCTACATTTCTTATTTTATTGTCCTTGAAGCCATAATTGACCTTGAAGCCATCTAATATATATTATTAATAGTGGAATAATTTATATTATCATCATCAAAATCAATCCTCGTCTACCGCTCAGGTGCTGTGAAGTGTCTTTCTGTATAGTCTGGACTAAACTGTACTGTCACCAACCAGTTTTCTTCTCCAGTTCCATTCAAATTCTCTTTACAAAACATTCCCTTGCTCATTCCTCCCAGGTGTGTCGGGATCTTTCTCTAGACCTTTTCCTGTCAACCTTAGCCTTAGCCTGTATGTCATACTGGTGAGACACTTGTTTTCCATTCTTAACCTTTTCTCCAAAATCTTAAAGTATATTTTACTTGGGATGCTCAAAAAAGATACACCCTGATGATTCCAGCATTCTACTCTTCCATCCAAGTCTCCCAAATAAACGTAAGCATCTTCTATTTCTTTTTGAAGTTGGTCAAAGAATATTTTCTTATCTGTAGCTGCTACAGAATTGTTTGGGCTGTATGCAATAATATTTGTCCAAAGCAATAAATTTCCAGTTTTCATCTAAAGAGACAACTGATTCCTGCAGCCGCTCGCTCTCTTTCTCCTACTTCAGAATAAAGAAGAATGTGATCTCCAATATCAGTTTCTCCTTTTACTTGTTTTTTTGTCTCAGTAATTATGAGAATATCAATTTTCGCTTTTTCCCTCTTGAATATTAATTCCTGTTCTTTACCAGTTCATTCTCTGACATTCCAAGTTCCAAATTTTATAAACTGTTTTTTCTCGCCAGGTTGTATTCCTTAATACCTGTTAATAACAGCATTATTCTTTCTTTTACTCTATTTTTTTTATTGTTCTTCACTGTATGGATTATCAGTCTATATCACATAAGTCTGATTTGGGGATTATCTCTGAGGAAATATAGACATGTCTTTCTCTCACCTGTCATGTTACTCCTTGAGACTGCTTAGTTTTACCGTCAGGTTACGCTGAGGATCCTGCTCCTTCATCCAAGCTTGGGACCAACAACTACCTGATTACTACTAAGCAGTGTTATCATTTATATCAAATAGAAAAAATAAAATAAACTTAAGTGAAAATAATCAGGAAAAGTGCTCCATAAAAAATAGCTTCTAAACTTAAACTTCCAAGATTTAACGTAATGATTTAGTCCTACATTTATTTTATATATTTATTTTAATATATATTTTAATTGCTGCAATCTTTAATGGTTTGTTTAAATTGTTAGATTTATTAGATATACTTCCAGGTGCTAAGGGATTATCAAGTCCTAATTGGAATCTCTTAATTTTATTCACATATTGAATTAAAAAAAGGAAATACTTCTTTAATGTTTATTAAACAAGAATAGTAGTAACATTAACTGTCAAATTAAATCTTAATGTTGATCTGAAATGTTTATGCAGCTCTGAAATCAATCTAAAAATGAAGCTGTCATGATTCACTAGTGTCAACGCCTTCTTTATAGACTAATAATATTGGAATCAAATGAATAATGCACCGGATCTATCTGAAGCATGGTCTTTTAGAATAGTGTATACTATGGACTGAATCCTTGAGGCTTAACTAATGTTCTTCCAATAAATGAAAATCAATAAAATGGTTTTTGATTTTATTTTTACTAATATATCTGACTTTGTTACCACCACAACACATTTGACTTTAATTCTTTATCTAAAGAAAGGCTAGAAGACTGTATTTTTAAAATAACTGATAGTTTATGCAGAATATTAACTAATTTAGCATTGGCTGGCTCAAATATGTTTATATGTTACTTTATATTGCTTTACTTCTTGTTATGAATTTATTTTTATCGCAGGTCGTGTTATTCTAATGGAAAAATCTGAACTTGAAGCTGAAAGAGTTGCATTATTTGAATCAGTTATTAAGAATCAACGCAGCATGAAAGAGCTTGAAAGTAATCTTCTTCACAGGCTTACTTCTTCTGAGGTAAGTTTTATATTTCTTTCTTCTTTTTTTTTTTTCTAAGGGCGATAGTACCTTCTGAGGAAAGCTCGTTGAATATGAAAAGTTTTCCCGTTGTCATATGCCCTAATTGCCGCTACGTTCCTATGGAGAGTCATTTTGTTAGGTGAAATTGATTTATTATTTCTCATTGTTTGAAACATTGTAAATATAATAATAATAATAAATAAAACAACACTGTTGGTGGCAACACTGGCACAGGCAGTACCTGGCTTGAAAGGATAGTGTGGGTTTGCTGTTGGTTTGTGTGCGCCATTGTGGAAGTGTCAAGTGTTACTTGTTTGTGTTTTTGTTAATAAAACCTCTGATCCACAACAGATTTCCCCCAGTTAATGGGCAATACTACAAGGCCTTTGGGTACTGGTCTTAGAAAATTGTTCCAGGAAAGCCGCCGAACAGAGATGGTACACGGGACAGGACTATCGCAAATATCAAGGAAAAAATTTAAATTAATGAAAAGTGTAAGCTTTAGTGCATTATTTGTAGTAGTGGCACAGGTATAGTTCTATGCAATGTTCTACTGCTGCCAATACCTGTATTGCCTTAAAGAGAAGGTAGGGTGGAAAATAAAATAATTCAGTGTGAAGGAGATTATTAATTCTAATTGGTAAGTATTGGTAATAAAATCTGGAGCATTGGCTTAGGACCCTTGGTTCTGATACTGTTTCAGCAAATGATTTCACAGCTTCAGGCATGATTCAAACAATGGGATTAATGCTCTAACTTTTTATATTCTCCACATTTAATTCATGATGTAAATGAACTGTCATTAAACCTAAAATGTTGGTTTCATAAATTGACCATTGAATATGTAAGCATAAACATATATATTTTCCTATCTTTTCAATGTATGTTTATTTTCATTAATACCTTACAAATTTTTGTGACCTTTGATTTTCTATAAAATATTAAGCATCTCTTGTATCTGTTGGGACTTATAATATTTTGTTTTGACAATAAATATCTAGGTCCACTCTTAATTAATTACATGACACTATTGATTGATCAATGTGGTTTTAGGGTTCATTGGTAGATGATGAGGCACTTATTGATGTTTTACAAGAAACTAAAACTACATCTGAGGATGTGAGTGCTAAGTTAATTGTTTCTGCAGAGACAGAGAAAAAGATTACGAAGGCTCGAGAAGAATTCAGAGCTGTAGCTGCAAGGGGTTCAATTTTGTATTTCTTGATAGTAGAGATGAGTAATGTGAATATTATGTACCAAAATTCTCTAAAGCAGTTTTTAACTATTTTTGATAACTCTATAACAAAGTAAGGAAAACTAAAATATTATACTTCTAGTTATGTTTTTGTTACCTGGTGTTATATATATATTTTTTTTTTTTTTAGATCGGAAAAATGTAGAGACACAGAAGAAAGAATACAAATTATTTTGTCCTATTTAACCCATCAGGTCTGGATATACACATTGCGTGGCCTATATGAAAGACATAAAGCCCTATTTACATTGATGCTAGCTATGAAAATTGACTGTTATAAAGGAACAATCACTCACGATGAGTTTTTAGCATTCATCAAAGGTTTATATTTCTACTTGGTAAAAATGTTAATGCTGTGATTATTTTTTAAAACTTTATCCTTATTATTTTTATTTAAGGAGGTGCATCGTTGGATTTGAATGCAGTAACTCCAAAGCCATATAAATGGATATTGGATATTACATGGCTTAATCTGGTTGAAATCAGTAAGCTTCCTGTCTTTGAAAATGTTCTTCAAAGGGTAGTTATAAATTAGATGGAGATTTTTAATTGTTAATAATACAATTTTTTCTTAATTTCATAAATAATATATTTTTTATGTTTTAAGAATATATAATTGAATAAAAAATAATTAAACCTTAATTTTTTAACAAATTTCATCTAAATCTTAATCTTATAGTAAATTTTGATCTTATAACCCTATCTGTCCTAAGGGGCAGAATGCACTTGCATATCTACTTAAACACATTGCTGGATTGTTTATGAAGTTGGTGTCAAAGAATATGAAACTTGATTTAGTAGACTGGATAGGGTAATTTCTGAATTAGGGTTGTTTTTTTAGAATTATTTTTTATTTTAACATTTTTAGTTTATGTATGATCATGAGCTTACACATGAAATGCTATGAAACATCAACGGAGAATCAAGAATAACCACAAATATTTTTTTATTTATTGAAATTGCATGAGCTTATTAGCAATTTAGTTCTAGAATACTAATATACAAAAAAGAAAAAAACAAATATACATAGTATTGTCTTAATATTCCTAGAAATTGACCTCAAACTATCGCTGTTTGCCCTCAAACTATCCCTGTTTGGCCTCAAACTATCACTTTGATATCCAAGCTCATGAGACTTACATCATTTTAGTCTTGTTACTAAGGCATTAAAGTTGAGGAAATGGACAGCTTCAGCATTCCTTTGCCCTTGTAGTGACTGGGCGATTTTTTAAATTTATTATTCAAATGTTGGTATTTGAAGATTTCGATGAAGATCATAATTTCTGATGTACCATTGTGCATTGACAATTTCCCTAAGAATTTTATTTTGTAATCTTTGTATAATTTGTCTGTTGGAATCTGTCGTGCAATTTGGCCTAATTTGAATAAGGGATCACTTAGTTATTCATCGTAATCGGGAGATATTTGATTTTCTTATTAGGCAAATCAACATGCATTGACTTAGATTGGTTAAGTTTTATTTTCCATTTTGAGGTTATTTTCCATCTTTGTGCACTGACTATTGATAGGTGTAATTTTCTAATGGTTTCCTAGTTGCCATTTCCTTAAGAGTACTGGACCCAGCACACACTTCTCTGTGGAACACTGGCGCATATTTCATGGAGCCCAGAATATACATCCTCTTGTTTTATTCTAAAGTATCTATCAGATAAATAGGACTCTAAGAGCAGAGCATTGTCCAGGAAGAGCATTGTCAAAAAATCGTTACATACCTACAAATGGACAGGCTAAACACATTTAATACAATATTTACTCAGTCTTTTGAGCTCAAATTATTTTAAAACATTCACAGAATTTCAGGCTATGGAGGTGGCATCACCGATTTCAATGAAACTTTTCTTAGTGATACTAGGTCGAAAAATATTGGTCACGTGTCCGAGGACTCTTGCCAATGCCCCATAAGAGCTGAGGAAATAAATATTTTATGTAATTTCAACGATTTTATATATTATTATTTTCTGCCTTTACCCTGCATGAATTTCATGGTTCTTATATACCAATTGATTTGTTTTTTTGTATAAAATAAGAAAAAAATATTGTCGATTCGATTAAATGTACAAAAAATTACAAAAACCCCAAAAGATGCTTCCTGTAAAGTAGACCAACAAAAAATATTTTGAAAAAATGTAAGTTAGATTCACTTTTAAAACCCTTAACTACGAATTTTCATGGAAATAAAAAAATAGAAATTTTTTTACTTGTTTTTTCTGGAGGATTTTTTTTCTCTGCCGATGTCCGGTGTTGACATAAGCATTCATAACTCCTCAGGATTTTATCCAAATTCAGCATTACTACAACCATTGGAAAGCTGAATTTCTGATCTCTAACCCATACCAATAACTTTTAGATTTTTATTTTTAGGGAGAAAAAGAAGTATGAACGAAATAAAAAAATCTCAAACGTTTCATTTTATATCTTTGGTTTTGATTTGTTCACGAATGTCGGGTTTGTTCTATTTCGTGTTATTCATAAGTCCCCAAACCACTATCAAGTTTCGTATGGATAGGTGGAGTTGCAGTTAGGTCGCAATTTATGAATTTATTAAATTTATTTATTTATGAAATTATTAAAAATAATTCTATTTAACTTATTGATATAAAAAAGTAAATTATTTATTTAAGAAGTAATAAAAAAAAAGTTCTATTAAGATAAGCAATTTTCTAGAGCATTTATAGTACTTTTTTTATTATTAAAATAAATAATTTAATTTTTTTAAAAATAAGTTCAATACAATTATTTTTAATAAATCCATCAAATTATTATTTAACTGTATAAAAATAAGTTAAAAACAATTATCATTATCTATCATAATTATAAATGATTAAATTCATAATTAAAACCCATAAAATTATCTATTTACTATCGTAAATAGGCTATAACTAGAACCTAACAAAATTAAATCACAATTAGTGCCGCAATTTTGAATAGCAAGTATGGCATGATTTTTCACACTATGATGGGAGAATTCCGAACACTTTGCGAAGTAAAAAAGTGGAGTAAAATATTTTTTTAGGGAGAAACAAAGTTGATATTCGTTTTCTTACCTCAAGAAGCTCTTAAATATGATTTTTCATAGCAATCAAAAAATAAATTTTTTTCACTCCAAATTTTCACCTTACTTGGGCCTTCGATTTTTACTGATCCATATGAAACTTTAGAGTGGTTTATGGACTTATAAATTAAATGAAATAGAAGAAACCCGATATTCGTTAACATTTTTTAACCGGAAGTATAAAATTAAACGTTTGAAGATTTTTTATTTAGTTTACACTACTTTTTCTCCCTTAAAGGCCTAAAATCTAAAAGTTATTGGTATGGGTTTGAAATCAGAAATTCGTCTTTCCAACGGTTGTAGTAACATTGAATTTGGATTAAATCCTGAGGAATTATGAATGCTTATGTGAGTGCCAGACATCGGCAGGGAAAAGAAATCCTCCAGAAAAATCAAGTCGAAAATTTCTAATTTTTGATTTCTATGAAAATTCGTATTTAAGAGTTTTAAATAACGCTAAAAGCGAATCTAATTTACTTTTTTCCCAAAGTATTTCTTATTGGCCTACTTTATAGGAAGCGTCTTTTCATTTTTGTACATTTAAGCATATTTAATACAATCTACATTATTTTTTCTTATTTCATACAAAAAAACAAATCGATTGGTATTTGAAAACCTGAGCAAAGACAGAAAATAATAATGTAAAATAATTTTTTTCTTGGCTCCTATGGCGCATTGGCAAGAACCCTCGGATATGTGTCTCATATTTTTTGATCTAGAATCATCAAAAGAGATTTCATTGAAATCAGTGATGCTACTTGTGATCTTTAGCCTCCTCTTGTGAGTAATTTGAGCTATCAAACTTCAAAATCGGCTGAGTTGTTCCCTTAAAAAATTATTACACACCTACAAACAAACTGGCTAAACACTTAGCCTCCTGGCTTCTCCATATTTAGGTAAAAATACGAAGTGTGGTTATACATAATTCCTGAAAATTATAATTCACAATTAAATTCTTCAATTATTGAGATGGTACAGACTTAGGGATTACTGGTATAATAGTATACAGCTTGAGAAATCAAAATCTGATTATTATTATTACTTTATTTGATTTATTGAGAAATAGATATGTCTAAATGGTTGCCAGTTTCAATTTTATTAGCTCTGTTCATTTTCAATGCCTAATCTCCTGATTTCAAACCATTGCTGTGACAATTTAGGACAGGAAAAATAGAGAAATTAAACATCAAAATTTGTGCATTCATAAAACTTTGGTCATAACATACATTCCTTCGTATTGGTCGTAGGAATCGAGATCTGCAGACTCCACCCAAATTTCCAGGGATCCAAATGGGGAGTGGGATATTTGCCAAAATTAATTCGAGTAAGAATACACTCACACCAAAGCTATCAGCTAGTCAAGTCATGTTTAATCCCTTCTGTTTGACTGACTGGATGGGCTGGTGCGCTCACACCAAAGGCTTCAAGCCCATCTCAGTCACGTTTAATCTGTATTGCTGTTTAAAATAAAAAAATCCAACACGCAAGATTGGTATATTGCTTTCACATTGACCGCATCCCACTCAAGTACGGTATAAATATAGAATATTGAATAGAACATTAAATGCTCTGTGGATCTCAGTTCCATCGCTCTACGTTTGTTGTTAACACCTTTTGGAATAATCTTCAAATTATTTTTAGCAAACCTTAAAAATATCTTTTATATAGTATATATACATATTTATTCCTATTTGTCTATTAATCTATCTCCATTTCATCATTAAATAAATCAAGTAATTGTTTATTTATATGTATACAGTCGAATCTCTGTATATCAAACTTTTTTTAGGAACCTTGAATTTTGGTTAGAAAAAAATATTCTGTATAACGAATTAAATTTCTATATATCAAACAAAAAATTCAAATTTAAAAAAATATAAAATGTGATTGTCATCAAAAAGAGCCCTTAGTTTACACACATAAAATGGGTAATAATTAAATAAGAAAAACATAAAATGTTCCACTGGTTTGTAAAGCAATGGAAATTCAGGGAATAGAATGAAATTTTCTATTTAAATTCAGTTTAACTTTTGCCTTTCTTGCTGTGAACATCATTCCTTAACATGACTTTGATAATGAATTAGACACAAAAAACATTAGAAGCTATTTTGCGGGAAAACAAAAATAAATTAATTTTTATGTATGTTTGCATATTTTTGATAAATGTCCTTATTAAATTATAAATGTACATTTGTAAAAAATCTGAAATCACATATGTAATTTGTATAATTTTTTAAAGTGTTATTGAACATTCAGTTTTGTTTTTCTTTAACCCTAAAAAATTGCCTTTGATATACTTCTTTAATCCTAAAAAATAGCTGTAATTGTTTTTAGTCTCAAAAATGATGAAAAATTGCAATCTTTCTATATATCAAAATTTCCCTATATTGAACTTTTTGTGAATTTCTATGTTTGATATATAGAGGCTCGGCTGTATATATATAATGACCCATTAATGTCATTCACTCCAACTTATAAAATTATAATGTTAAAACAACCTTTAATTAGGAGTAACCATATTAGTCTGTGGGCCAGACCCCTGCCCTGCATTCCCTCTCCCCACATCTCTATAAATTGCACATCTTTGTGTTCTTGTGACTAATGATTAAAAAACAAAACAATGTTTTCAGAAAAAAAAGTGGCCACACCTTGCCAAAATGGCATCCAAAGATGGCGGACTATTGACTGACTTGATTTAGTTTTTTGGTCATTGTCATTTTGCATTTGGCTCAATTTTGCCATAATTGAATTTCCTTCAAAGCTGAATAAACAGAGAATCAAAAGACACAGAATAATGCTAAAAAATAATTGACTGGCAGTGAATAAAAAGCACTAATAAAGTCAATTTTTTCAAGTTGTTCACACAAAAGTTGAAATTTCAAGACCAGTGGCCATTAAACGGCCAATAGTAACAAAAAAGTCTTTAAATAAAACATTTGGTGCACTTATTCTTCTTTTAAAGCCAATAGTCACTTTTTAAAATATTCGAAATGGTTCTTTAGAAAATGTACTTAATTAGTGGTGAAGCATTAGAGAGGTAAGTGCTGTCAGTCTTCATCTTCATCAATGAGCATTCATGAATGCAATAGTTATTAGCTTGATCAATATCATTTAGTTTTATTATATTAATGAGCTTATATTAGTGCAATAATTTAACTGCTAGTAACAATAATATTATATATATATATATATATGTATATGTATATATATATATATATATATATATATATATATATATATATATATATATATATGTGTGTGTGTATATGTATATATGTGTGTGTATAATTTTATTTTTATTTTTTAAACATTTTTTATTCTGTTCTGAGGACATATAAGACATATGGGACCTCTCGTAAACAAATATACAATTATAGTAATAAATCTTAATCCAGGCTCATCCATCACATCCTAATTAAACATAAATATAGCCAACTGGAGTAAGGGGTGAAATTGGGTACTCATTTTAGGAGAAGGTTTGAATGTGAATTACGAATGTGTAGGGCATTCTAAGTGCAATAAGCCTTGTCTGCCATTCCAAAGCTGCTAACTTAAAAAATTGCAGCAAAAAATACATTTTAAAAAAAACGAGAAAAATTTTGTTCATTTATTTTGGCAAATATTATAGAAACAGTTCCTCCTGCGAAGATAATCATTATAAACTACTTGATAGAGCATTTAACCAGCTCTAGTTTGAATAGTTATAGACATATATACGTCTACTAGTTCCCAGGATCAAATCTTTCAAAAAATAATTGTTTATTCCAAAAAACGAGAAATCACCATTTTGTGAATTTATTTTGAATCATGGAGACAGTTCTTCCTACAAAGATAATTAATACATAGTACTTTATGGTGCATTTAACTAGCTCTAATTTGAGGCATAATTGACATCTGTACCTTTTTTTTCTAGGATTGGTTTTTTTGTAATCTTTAGTTACAAGGAACATAATGATGTGAAATTTATAGGGATGTGGGGGGAGTGTACGATAGGGGGGTCTGACCCACTATATTATATCTTTTCCTTGTAATTTACTGCACCATTTAAGATTAAGTATTTGTACTTTGAATCAATTTATCTTATATCAAATATTTATTTACCTACTACATATTTTATTTAATGATTTTAGTTGAATTTTCATTATTCTGAGCTATCTTTATTAACTGTACATATTCATATCACCTAGATTAGATAATGGGTAAATATTGGTAAGTTATATATATCTAGTTTATTTTTATTATTATTAGTTTTATACAATTTAATAAGACCATGTGCATCCTTGGTGGTATCAAGTCCGAGGCTAACTTATTATTGGTATTTTCCCAAATTATAGACTTATTGAACATAATTTTTTATTTTGTTTATTACTTCTGTTAAGAGATTGTTTCTAATATGTAATTGTGTATGTATTTTTATCATTCTGAAATTTTTCATTTTTTTTTTTTATAATGAATGACTGCTATTTCTTTATTTAACTTTAAAATTGTTTAAAATATATCATATCTTTATTTATATGTTTAAAGGGGAATTTATTTTGTTTTTATTTGAGATAAAATTATTTATTAGGAAACAGGTTTTATTTCTTGTTGCATTAATATGATTTTTTCTGTCTTCGTTATTTCTCTGTCTTTATTTTGAAAATAAAAGTTGACGTTCTCTAATAATAACAAGTTAAGAATATTGACTTTACTAAATTAGCTTTGTTTTCAATCCATATATATTTTATGTAAGTTATCATATTTCATAAGTAAGTGTATCTTTTTGTAACAATAAGGGGTGGTTATCAATTTATTAATTTCCATTATGTATATTAGACACATTCTCATAGTACTTGATGCGACATGACTGGCTTGATGGATCTAAGCGTATTATGACAAGAAATGACATTATTAGTGTTATTTCTAATTTTTTTAGGGATCATTAATTTATTCATTTTGGGATATATCATTTTTTGTTATTTTATTTTTATTACATCTAAATAGTTATCATTGAACTCTTTTATATAGTATAAAGTTAGACAGGGCTGGGCTTGGTGCGACTGATTTGACTTAACTGACTTGATGGCTCAATCGCCTTTGTGCTCAAAACACGACTAGACTGAGACGTCCTTGATGTGAGTGCACCGTAAGGTATCGTTTCTTATAGTTTTTTTGTTTCTTGATCAATTGAGATCACTTCCATAATGATACAATCAATAGTTCAGAAGTTGTTACTGATTTTAGGTTAAAAAAACACTGATAAATCACATTTTGAGGCTGAAATATATACAAGCTGTCCTGTAAGGAAATTCAAATTGTGTTTTTTAAGTGTCACGTTTTTTGTTGAATATGAAGCAATCACTCAAAAACTGTTCAAAGTAATTAAGTTCAGATTGCACCATCGTAAATTAGACAAAATTCTCTTTAAAATAGTTTGGCTTAACTAAATCCATTGTAAGGGGACTTTCATAGGGACCAATAGCGAAAAGTTTTATTTTATTTTTTTAAAACACTATATACTTGTGTATGTTTTTCTCAGCCCTTGTTGGGCTAAAGATACCCCACTTTTAGGAAAACTTCTACTTTTATTATGTTTTAATTTCATATAAATGAAGTAGAGATTTCTTTTGGAGTTGGTTTAGGCTCCTGATTTACCAAAAAGTCTAGTCTGGAATTAGGTTTTCCCAAGAAAGGAGTGTTTTGAGAATGATATTCATTAAATTCACTTTCTTTCTAGTCAATAAAATAATACGGGATTAATGAATAAATAAAACTAAATTTTACCCAAAAAAAATCTGTAAATTAACTTAAAATTGTTTTCATTAATTTACAGATTTTTTTTTGGTAAAGTTTTGTTTTATTTCACAACAAATATATTAAATTAACTTAAAATTGTTTTGCGTTATTTATAGATATATTTTTTGATAAAGTTTTTTGTTTTTTCACAAAGAAACTTTTTATTCTGTACTTCCTTATTATTTTATTGACTAGAACGAAAGTGAATTTAATGAATTTCATTCTCAAAACATTTTTCTTTGTCAGGGAAACCTAATTTTACAAAACACTTTTTGATAAATCAGGAGCCAATTTAAAACCAATCCCTAAAGAAACCTCTATTTAGTGATTTAAAAAAATGAATCAAACTTTTCGCTATTGGTCCTCCCGAAAATCCCCTTACAATGGATTTAGTTAAGCTAAACTATACCAAACTATTTTAAAGAAAATTTTATCTACTTTACGATGGTACAATCGGAACTTTAAAAAACAAAATTGTCTCCAGCTTTTCTGTGTGGATTCGGGACAACATGAACTTTTTTTCCTGCTTTTGAGATTTATTATCAGCTCTGTCAATTTACGGAACACTGTATATAGTTCAGCCACAAAATGTGATTTTTCTGTGTTTTTCATCCAAAATCAGTTATAATGTTTAAACTATTGACTGCATCGTTATGGGATTGGTCTATTTCAATTCAGAAACAAAAAACTATTAGAAACGAGACCTTACTCAATTTAATTTTTGTGAATTATTTAAATTATTATTCTGAGCTCCCACCTTGACCCCTCCTGAAGGGGTTGTCCCTCGGAAATTTGGGCAGACTCTGCATCTCGATTCCTACTTCCAAGACAATGTTATGACCCAAATTTCATGAATGTACAAATTTTATTGGTTATCACGTTGACTGCTGCATTGGTCCCCAGAGACTAATACATATATTTCGCTACTTGCAGTGAGATTTTTTCAAGAATTGTTTGCCCCTGTGCGGTCGGTATATCTTTATTAATAATGATCAAACAATGTACATCTGCTACAGTTCCGGTCACCAGGGACCAATAATGGATAATTAAACCACTTTTTTCACTATTACAGTCAACATGGGCTTATTTTTCCTGTACTAATTCATATTAGTTTCTTTTTGAAATTAACTTTCTGTCTTCGATAATTTAATACTGAAACCACATACCACCATTTCATTCATAATTTTCTATTTAGAGAAAAAGCAAAAAGAAAAAACCTTTTGGCTCATGAATTTGCAATTATTTCTTTATCCTACTGGTAATTAATTGAAGGAATACTTTATTTCTCTGATGATTTCTAGAAAACTCAATTTTATTAATCTTTTCCAATTATCTTTTAACTGCCATTTTTCAATTTGATTATTCTTTTTGCTAATTTATTTACTCTACTAACTGGACATAAATTGTTATGATAAATTATTATCAGATGGTATGGAACATGATTTAAATAAATAAATGATCTCTCTTTAGGGCTAACAAAAATTATTCTTTTATATAAATAATTGTTTTTCATATTTTTTTTTTTTTAAATTATCAATAGATCAAGGGTAGTGAAAGAGAATGGAGATTTTGGTATGAGAAAGAGAAACCTGAAGAAGCTGATTTACCCTGTGGGTACCAAAAATCTCTGGATGTTTTTAGAAAACTTTTACTTATCAGATCCTGGAGTCCAGACCGCACAATTTCACAAGCTAGAAAATATATTGTTGGTAAGGCATAGTGTTAAGAGGATTAAATAATTTCTAATACAAATTAACCTCGAGAGCTATTATTTTTTTAAACACATATTCCAGGTTCACTTGGACCAGAATATGGTGAGGCTAGTATTTTGGACTTGGAATTAACATGGGGCGAATCAGAACCAAGGACCCCATTAGTATGCATCCTTTCCATTGGATCTGATCCTTCTCCTCAGATAACTTTGTTAGCTAAATCGCAAGATTTCGGTCTGGTCTATTTATTTTAATATTTTGTTGAGTATACCTTATTACTGTATTAAATTATATTAATTCTGAAGTTGAATTTATTTTGTTTTGGTTAGCTTTGAGATCTGTGTCTATGGGTCAGGGGCAAGAATTTACTGCTAGGCAGATGATAAGTGATGGAATGGCAAATGGCGGATGGGTTCTTCTTCAAAATATTCATCTTTCCCTTCCTTTTTGTACAGAAGTCATGGATGCTCTTGCTGATGCTGACGTGATTGATGAAACTTTTAGACTCTGGATGACTACTGAAGTCCATACTGAGTTTCCTATTGGGCTCCTTCAGGTTCATTTTATTTTGTTTAAATATATTTTCTTTTAGCATTAGTCAATTCCTTTTAGGATCTAATTTTGTACACAAAATAACATGTGTAAATTTTTATCTGTTCGTTACATTTTCTTGACTACTTTTCACGAGAAGATGACAACTCATTTTTTCAAAACTTTATCTGTTCTTATATAAAGCCATATGAAGGTTTTAAGCAGAATCAAAAAGCATATATATTTTATCCACTTTTAATGAAAAAATGCTTCACAAATTTAGACCAAACTTTATATAGCTGTATAAAGGTTTTTAGAAACATTAGACAGTTATTTGTAATCTTGAGACAAAACGGCAGATGTCCCTACAATCTAATTTGGTTTATCAAAAAATCAGTGCAATTGTCTCAATATTCATTGGGGATCTGTCTAGACTTTGTTGTTTAAGGTTTTGTAGACTTAGGACAAAAATTTTTATTTTATCAGGCCGAGGTCGGTCAAGAAAAACACCAAAAAGTAAAAGAACTTTACTAAATGTCAACATTTGAGCCCAAATATAGAAGTATTTTTTACTCATTTAATACTATTTAATTTTTTTTTTTTTTAATAATTTTATCACTATTATTACTTACTGTGTTCATATAATAACACTAGTATAGCTTGAATCATTTTTCATTTATAACAATACTCTTCTAGCCTTCTTTTTTACAAAAGTTTGTGTAATAGAGTCAAAATTCAATGTTCTTGCTGACCTTGACTCAATAGACAACACTTCCAAATATTTGCTGCCTCATTGCTCTTATGGAATATTTTCAGCATCTAATTCACTCCTTTTATACAATCAAACTTTTTTTTTTTTCATTCACTTTTAATAACATTGAATTTGTTGCTATCCATATAGCATAAATCATAATCGCTTCACTCTTTTCTTCTAAGTCCATTGTTCTACTTATCTTCAATGAATTTCAAATTGAGGGCTCTTCCACTCATCAAATACAATTTTAAGAAATTCGTAAACATTTTAAACCTATAACTGTAATGATTTTATATTGTACTATGAAATCAGATGTATTTGTGTATTATAAAACTATGAGTGGTGAGTCTATCACAGAAATTGTAATAATTTATTTAACTGATTCTGATAGATGGCCATCAAGTTCACAAATGAACCTCCACAGGGAATCAGAGCCAGCATGAAGAGAACTTACCAAAATATAACACAGGTATGATTCAAATTATATGCTAAAGCATATTATTGTATATTATTACTTTTTATTTTTGATAAGTAATGATTATTTTTTTCAAACTATGTAAATGCAATTGAGTTTCTGTTAATTCTCCATCTTACCTTCCAATCAACCTTATTTATCTGTTTTGTATTTTTTTTGTTGTTAGGCACAACAGTAAGTATAATTTATATACCATCTTGAAGGAGTTATTATATTATTATAATTAGCAGGCCTTTTCCATCTTTATTAAGAAGATAAAGTCTGACTTTTTTATTAACCATGGCATATTTTTATGTCACTTTACGGTTATATTCTTGAATACCAGCTCCAAACCCACAACCTACCTAACACTTCATAGACAGCAATTGATATGAATTTTTTTACTGGTGTTTATGATATTTTGATGTTAGCTAATAGGAAACAGTACCTTTTTTCATCACTCCACTGCCATTTCTATTACATTCAGTTTAGTGTTTGTGTCGATTGTGTGGATTTCTTTTTTTAAATTACTTATATTTTCATTTTTTTTTATAATGGAGTATTGTATAGAGTTATTTAAAAACTCAACTATCCCTTGCAACAACAGATACCATCACAAGAAGGTTACATTTTCAGTGACAGTGAAGTGCCTTTTCTTTTATCATATCTTATTGTATTGTATTGCAATCTTACAGACCAAAATGTATCAATTGATTATGGCATGTTTAGTATGTCAGGGAGGATGGGGTAAGTTCAGAAGCCAACTTTCTGGAATATTGTCCATATTTTAATTTCAGGATACTCTGGACTACTCAGCTCAAAGTCAATGGCCTCCTTTGCTTTATGCTGTTGCATTCCTTCATACGATTCTTCAAGAAAGAAGAAAGTTTGGTCCTCTTGGATGGAATGTGGCTTATGAATTCAACCAGGCAGACTTTGCTGCATCAGTTCAGTTTATTCAGAACCATTTGGATGATATGGATCCAAAGAAAGTATGTAAAAACTGATAATTCATTTTAATTCCTAGTTTTTTACTAAATTCATAAATAAAGAGATTTTAATTATTAATTGAACTGCAATAGTATATTTGATTGTTTAATTATGAAAATACAATAGGGGTTTCAATTACACTTTTATATCAAATTTATTTATATAATTTGAAAAAATGAATGAAAAATTTATCTAGGGAATATCTTGGGCAACAGTTTGTTATATGCTCGGTGAAGTTCAGTATGGAGGTAGGGTAACTGATGACTTTGATAAAAGGCTGTTAACAACATTTACTCAGGTAATTATTTTAGATGTTTATTGTTCTATGAAGGTATTATATTTTTTGTAAATGAATCTTTGATGCAGGTTTGGTTCTGTGATGTACTTCTTAGACCTGGGTTTGAATTTTATCATGGCTATAAAGTTCCGATAACACGGAACATTCAAGGCTATACAGATTATATTAATAGTCTGCCTATAACTGACTCTCCAGAGGTTTTTGGATTGCATCCTAATGCTGATATAACGTAAAGTTACTTACAGCATCATCTATTAAAACCAAATTTTATGTAATATAGTTTAATAAAACATTTAAATATGTATCATATGCCTTCCAGTTACCAGATAAATACTGCTAATGGGATTTTAGATACAATATTAAATGTACAACCAAAGGAAGGAGGCTCTCAGGGTGGTGAAACAAGAGAAGCTGCTGTGTATAAATTGGCTGATGATATGCTTCGTAAGCTTCCGAAGCAGTATAACAGTTTTGAAGTATGTATTTTATTGTATTCAAATTTTCCATTTATTGCCCCACTCAGTATTGTCAAGGAAAGTTTTAAAAAATATGTTTAATTTTTTCCCATTTTTATTTGCAATAAAAGTTGAAACCTGGATGTTAGTTTTCAAACTGTTAAGTTTAGTGGTGGAATATCTCACTTACCATTGATCTTTTATTAATTAATTAACTAATAAATAGAGATATTTGTTGTTATTTTTATTTATGTTTTAATCAATTAATAATATTTGATAAATAAAAAAATGACTTTAGGATTAGAAATATCTGTATATGTTTATATAAAAATAAAGGCAGGCTGCTTTTATTTCACCAATTTATTTATTATGATGCAAATTTTCGGCCTATAAGCCATCCTCAGGCATCTTAAAATTATTTAAAATGAATATACTGTCATATTTAAGTCCAAACCGGACCAAGTCGAAATATACAGCGTCAAACTTCAAAAATAAATTTACAATACGGGAGCCATCTCAGTAATCACAGCCATCACAGGTGAAATTCCTGAAAGGGTCAGGAGTAGTAGTCGAGAAGTAGGCTTGAAAAACGGTCAGTCGTTGGCAATTTTTAGTTTAGACAAGTGTATAAAATACTGAGAAGGGTTAATGCCGTAGTTGTTTACCATAGCATCTCTTATTCCTAGATAGAAAAATCCTCTTTCCACTAACTTTGGCTACCAGTATGTCTGTCTCAAGCAGTTCTATTTTTTTCTCACCTTTCATGGCTCGCTCTGTAGCTAAGTGAACTAGAGATTTATGGAACGCTAAAATAATGTATTAGCTCCAACAGTTCCTGCTGCATCATTGTACTGGGTTCTCTCAAGTGCTCCAGCTCCTAACAACTCCGAGTTTCAATTTCAACCGATTTACACTCGTCTTCTTATAATAAGTTTGCCCTTATCTTTTTAATAAGAGGGTGGTGTTACAAGGATAAGGGATTGCCATGATTCATTTTATTCTCATAATTAAGAGTATGAGTAATGATAATATTACTCATGTTCACGAAATTTTGAATCTTGTCTTGTAAAATACACAATTCAAGCATAATAAAATAAAACATATTCTCGTTCAATTATTAATATATTTAATAATATTATTCGTTTAATTCTATTTACAGTGGAATCTCTCCTAACAGACACCTTTCTATAATGGACAATTTCCAAATGTCCCGGCTTGAAAGTAAATATGTATGGGCTCATTGTTATTTTTTTGTTTATTTCTTTACATTATAATTAATTAATCCCTCCGTCTGATCCTTAGTCTCAAAATTCACTTCCTGGGTTATATGGAATTATCTACAATAAATTATTAGGAAATATAATATATATTTTGTTTTGTTATGTAAAAAAAGTTTGTGGAGAAATTTATTCCAATAAGCGAATATTATTTATTTATACTTGAAATTATTGTTTTGTGCTGTATTTTCTAATTGTTTTTATTCTTTTAAAACAATTAGAAAATATTGTGTTGAGTCCTAAGTGTTAGAAATTAGGTAACAATTTTTCATTATTAAACAGAGATACAACTTCTATAATTATTCAAATTTATTCTCAACTGCTTATTGTATATTTTATCTGGAGACAACCCAATATTTTTATGGTTCCGATTTTGTTTTAACTTTAAACCAATAAATTGACGAAAAGTGCCGTGAATTTTACAGTTCACTGCCTTGAAATCCTTGAATTATGCTTGAATTTTTTCATTAATTATCGCTGTACACCCTATATTATGCATTATCAGACATAATATTTATAGTAAAAAAGAAACATCAAAGTTATCTTGAAATTAAAAGAATAACTCATTTTCAGACCTAAAAATTTGTTCTCTGATGGAAATTGTATAAAATTCAATTCCCATCATTATTCTAAAAATGTAGAAATAAAGGATAAATGTATTTTGGAATTATATAAAAATGTAGAATTAAATCATTTTAAACCAATAGAGATAAGCACAAATTTGATGATCAAACTTATACCTGTATTACACCAATATTTAGCTTTTAACATCAATATCATTGAAACAAAAATAACAAATAATGTTCAATTATACCATTTACCATCTACGAGTCTTCTTAACCTTAACAAAAATGAAAGATTTGTGAATATAAGTGTACCTTTAATATACGAAGAAAACGTAAATATTCCTTTAATATCACCCTATGTTATTAATAATGTCTATTGTACGCATTCCCCTACTTCAAGCAGGCTGCGACTTGCCCGGCGTGCATGTCTATACCTGTACACTCCATACCCATGGCCCATACTTCTTTAATCCTGTCAGTCCGTATCTAACCTTGAAGGAATCTGTGCATTTTAACAATGTTCAAGTTTGAATACCGTGCGGTTATTAAATTCTTGTGTAAAGAGGGCCTTACTCCTGCGAAAATTAAAGAGTCCTTGGATGGTGTGGATGGAGAGTCCTCCCCCTCTTATTCCACTGTATAAGAATGGAAAAAATTATTCAAGTTAGGAAGATATAGTGTGGATGACGACCTATGTTCTGATCGCCCATTGAAAGCTTTCACTTCTGAAACAAACCAACTTGTGCAAGCTGAATTGATGTGTGATCGGAGGCTAAAGACCAAAGAAATAGCACCAAGGTTGGGGCTTTCAAAAACATGTGTTCTGAGAATCATTAAAGAACATTTGCATATAAGCAAGGTGAGTGCAATGCAACAAAAATTCTTTCAGCTGCTCAAAAAGAGGAACATTTTCGCTGCTGCAATGAATTTTTGCATGGGTATAATGCCGACCCAAAAAATTTCTTGGATTCAATTGTAACTGGGGATGAAACAATGGTTCTATACTATGACTCACTCAGCAAAAGTGAATTTTTTGGATTGTAGAGGAATACTGCTGACTGATTTTAAGAAAAGGAACACCACAGTGAATGCCGAGTATTATGCAGCCCTACCTCAGCGCTCACAAGATGCCATCAAAAAGGTAATGCGGGAGAAGTTGAGCAGAGGTGTTTGGTTTCTTCACGACATTGCCTCTGCCCACACAGCATTGATTTCCAAAGCCGCTGTGAAGGACTGCGGATTCCAAGAAACCTTCCATCCACCCTGAAGCCCAGACTTGGCCCCTTGCGACTTCTACCTTTTCTCAAAGTTAAAATCTATCCTTCGTGGGAGGAGATTTAACACCGACAAAGGGTCCAATCAGCGGTGGAAAAACATTTTTTTTAACAAAGAAGAAAATTATTTTGTTCATGGTATAGAAATGTTGTCTAAGTATTATATTAAGTGTGTAGCACTTGTGTGTAGAAAAACAATAACACCAGTTGTTTTCTTTCACCTTTCCTTCTTCCTCAGGCCAGAAACTTATGGATCTCACTACATACATACAGATTTAACCTTTGATGAACTCCAACTAATAGATATAGGGATTATAGAAATAGAAGCATTAGAACCCTATGATATAACTGCTACTTAATTTATTTCTTATGCATTTTATATAATATGTGCATATCTTTTATTTTATCACATTTATTGTCAATATTGTAAACTTAAGTTATTGTGTTCCCAAAGATCCACTCCAATCAAAAATGATCCCCAGAGTTCCCAACCTGAAGCACCTGTACACCAGCTAGAGCTGGCTCCAGTATTTACAAAATAAACAATCATCCTAAACTTTCTTTAACTTTTAAGTTCAGTGTACTTCACTTCAATACGGACGGAGAAGTCTAGGAGCCATCCTCATCCCAGCGGCACCATATTCCTCGAAAACTGATTCAGCATACCTTAGTCTTTATATCCCTGTCCCCTATTCTCACATATCAATAGTAATATCACATTAAGTCAATGTTAACAGATCATTCGTGTTTAGACGAGTTATTATGGTTATAAGTTTATAATAGTGTTTTAATGTTGTAAATTGTAATCTTTGTACAAATAAAGATGTTTTATCAATTTATAGAAGGCTGTTACCATAATTCTAGATAGCATAACGAGTAGGACCCGGATCTTTATTTATTTAAAAATGTTTAAATATAATATTTAACAAAAAAGGTGGAATATTTTTCAAAAACACAAAATATTTTAATACAAAAACTCTATAAATTTAATAAACCAACTTAAAAATCATTTGTTCACACTTCCAATAAATGTTCTTTTTAAATGATCGAAAATAAAACTTTTTCGATTATCTCGAAACAAAGCTTAATATTAAGAGAAGCTTCTTTCCACATCACATGAAGTAATTGGAGCATATTTTAACTTTAAAATGTCTGAAGGCCTAAAAGTGTTTAATATTCCTAAATTTCCATTTTATTCTTCCTTTCCTTCATTATGGATCCCAAGAAGCTTGTAATATTAAGAATCTGTTGTAAAATTAAATAGACTGGATATTTGTTTACCACCTCTTCAATGATTTCTTCTCCGATTTTACCTGGATATGACTTAAGCTCCAAGCAGAATCAGTGGCGTAAATGCCAATGCATTAGGGCACAGAGCCTGTTGGAGTATAGTAAAAAGTAGTATCTTGGTAGAAATGATAAAGATAGTTATTTTTTCTGGAGGAGAGAATAACGGCACTCAGGAAAAACACTTGCATTGGCGAACAGTCATCTTTCAATTATGTCACTGAGCTGAATATTAGTTCCAAATTACTTGCAAAAGCTACATGATTTTTTTTCTAAAAAAATTTCAATTATCGTTGCAATTTTTTTTAAAATAGAACTTTTAAGGCATGGTCAATTTTTAATGTTTTTAATTTTAACAGTTCTTTAGCTTCACTGACAGTAAAACTTTTGCTAATTTAAAATTAAAATCCGATTTAAGTTTAATTTAATTTTAATTAAAAATACTTCCCAGTTGCGTCAACAGGCTTTGTTGAGTGGAACTTATTTTTGCCGAATTCTCCTTTTGTTCATTTATGTTCATGAGTGTTTTAAAACTGTCCCTCTTTGGTCGTGATTTACGTGTGCATATTGCAATATTTGCAATACAAAATTTCACCACCACTTTTGAAAATTTCTGAAAACTCTGCAACAAATGCTCTTATCTTATAACTTGAAACTTTTTTTTTCAAAGCACAAAATGCAAAAATTGTATTAATAATTAATTTTCTAACATATTTTTCCAGTTAAACAGAAATTATTAGTGATTCACTTATTTCATCATTAGTGAAGTCTTATTTAAAATTAAAATTACTATGCATTTATTGCTATTAGGAAATAAACAATTTTTGCCAGAGGGA
Organism: Rhaphigaster nebulosa; assembly: GCA_948150685.1. Classification (NCBI taxonomy): domain Eukaryota; kingdom Metazoa; phylum Arthropoda; class Insecta; order Hemiptera; family Pentatomidae; genus Rhaphigaster; species Rhaphigaster nebulosa. Next base: position 132,333,596 of record OX411306.1, read on the forward strand.
GTTAAAAACAAAAGTTATTAATTATAAAATTTGCAGGTCAGAGATGCTTTGCAAAGGATGGGGGCTCTTCTTCCAATGAATATTTTTCTTAGACAAGAAATAGATAGACTTCAAAAAGTTATTAGGGCTGTTCAAACAACATTAGTTAATGTCAAATTGGCCATAGACGGCACCATTGTGATGTCCCATAGCTTAAGAATGTCATTGGATGCAATGTATGATGCTAGAATACCTGAAAGTTGGCAAAAGGTAAACTTATTATAATTTAAGTTGACTATCATTGTTTTCCTTACAATGTTAGCAATAATTTATTGCTTTGTAAAGGTAATGGTAAGTAAATTTTACTTGTGAGTGTTTTACCAAATATAAACCCTTTAATATGTAGTACCTGTAGGCATTTTTTATAAGAAGAAAGATAATGAATGGTATAAAAGATACATTCATTATCTTTCTTCCTATATTTTCACAATATTTTAAACATCTTTATTTTCATTATCTATTTCACATCTATTAATATATTTTTCTTTATTTCTTATTACTGACATTATGATTAGCATATTTCTTTATACTTTATTTTTATTTTATTTTTTTTCATCATACTATGTTATCTTACTGTTTGTTATATTTTTCTACTGTTACTGCTGCTGTCACGGTTGTTACATCTATTTTTATCTGGGTTTTTTCATAGTCCTGATATTGGCCTTCTTAGACCGAAAAGACAGCACTCAATACAAGTTTTTTCTTATTTTTATATCTATTCATTGACCGCACTCCCAACCAAGCTTCTCCTACATAATTTCCTTTTAGAATTATAAAGTTTTAATTATATGGCTTAAGGGCATTTTTTTTTTTTTTTAATTTAATGAATTCCTCTATTCTCTCCAATTTAATGGAGTTCTTATTAAACAGTTTTCTTGGCAGAATAAAAAAGGAGGTAGTGCATATTCAAGAAGTTTTTAATAATTATTATCTTCTAATCTGCTGTCATAAGCTAAAAGGTCCTAACTCCAAATAATTTTTTGTTTGTATTATACCCAAATTGCTCTAAAACCTAAACCTTTTCATGACATTAGAAAGCCCTAAAAACAATGATTAGGATCTAACCATTGGATTTAGGGCTTTCTAATGTCATTAAAAGCTATAGTTTTAGTGCTATTTGGGTACAATACAAAAATATATTGAACAAAGAATTTGGAGTCAAGGCCTTTTAACTTAAAAAGGCAGAAATCATATTTTATTGCCTAATGGATCTGTACTTTCATAAGATTCATAATTCAGAATATTTAAGTTTAAGATTTATCGTTAGAATACTTTAAATTTACTACAGTATAAACAAAATCTGTGTTTTTTCATTTCAATCCTTACAAGTACTTTGTAAAAACAAAACAATTTTGTTTATAAATTGTTCTCATTCCTTTTGAATTAGATTTCTTCTTTGGATTCAGTATATGCATTTATCAGTTTAACGAAATACCTAAGTGATTTTCTTTAAGTTTATTGAACAGTGTTATTAAGTTTTAAAATTGATACATTTTTGCTCCATTATAGTAAAAAATAGGGAGGGAAAGACAGGATTTCGACATAGGCTTAACAGCTTTGATTTAAAAAAATTAGAGAGGATGACATGAGGCTCATAAGTAAGTTTTGTTAAAGCGTTCTTCATTAGTGAACAGGAGAGGAGCATAAAATTGTTCAATGGATTCAGTTGATAAAAAATGATCATCTATATTTTAGACCTATCAAGTCAAAGCAGAGTTGAAACGAGGAAAAGGACGACCTAGAAATAAATGGGAAGGTTAAGTAAAGAACGACTTCCAGAGAAGAGAACTTCAATAGAATAAAATAAGGCAATTAGTGGAAGGCCGACAGAGATGGAGAGGGCTCTATAGACTTCCTCCTCACACTCTATAAGCGATTCAAAGAAGATTTGATGATGATGAGCATAGACTTTGTTTATATCCTTTATCAGGTTGATGAACTATCGAACTATCTTTATATGGCACCTTAGGTTTTTTTTAAGTTCTCTTATATTATTAATTGCATATTGAGATGAATAATGAAAAAATATACTTACTAACACAGCTATTGTTGAAACATTAGGTATTTTGAAGTATGTAGTTAATTAAAATTGATGGTTTATTTAGTTATCATGGGAATCGGCTACTTTAGGATTTTGGTACACTGAACTTCTTGAAAGGGAAGTACAATTTAAGAAGTGGTTACAGCATGGAAGACCTGTTGTATTTTGGATGACCGGATTTTTTAATCCTCAAGGTTTCTTAACTGCTATGAGACAGGTAAATTGATTTTTAATATTTTGTTAGCTTATATTTATATTCTATATTTTGTTACTTATCTAAAACTTTGATTGCCTAACAAATTTATCTATACTCCAAGTACTATCCTGTCTAAAACGAAAATCATTTCAATTTTTAATCTGCACATTATGAGAAACTGTAGGGACTAGGGACTCTCCTAAGCAGATCAGTTTAGGTTTTGGGATTCGTGGATGACTTAGACCTAGTGGGAAGATCCTTCAACATGATTAAGGAGGTTTTTGAGACAGTGGAGAACTCAGCGGTAGGAAATACAGGAAGGTTAACATAAACTGTAGCTTTTCACTTTCTCAACTTTGTAAGTTTGAAAACATGTGTTGGGCTCCCAAAATAGTGGTTTTGAAATAAAATGTTGATCTGTTTTTTCTTTTGCCCTTATTTCTGAAGATATCTCATTCTGTTAAACTACTCAGCCATTTTCAATTAAACTTTATTGGTATGGAGCGAACATTTCTGAGTTGTGAAAAATGCAAAGTGTCAGAAAATATATGCTAGTACAAATGTGTATGCTATCTTATTGTAATCCTTAGGGTTTTGTTTTTCTCCTTAAATATTTGATTTTTTTACTCAAACTTAATGTCAATATAAAAAGGTTGTAAAAAAAAAGTTTTATAGGAATCATTTATGGCTTATTAACATTCACCTCTACGTGTCACCTATGGCTGCAACCAATATGGCAAGCCTCATCCATTTTTTGAGATTCTGAACCGTTTTTTTTATTTATTCATTTGAAATATGTTTATATGGCACGAAAATGAATTATGAAGAACCTTTTGACTGTTTTATGCAAGAAGATAATAATAATCCATCTTCTTTTCAGATATCTTAAATGATTATTGGAAATAATTTTGGAAGCAAGATTATGGGGCAATGAGTTTTTGAGAGTGTGAAGGTTTTATTTATTTTAGGCAAAGCCCGGTATATATGGGTTATAATGTAGAATTTCACCTTTCTAAACAATTCCATTCATGAAATAATGTATAATGCATTAAGGAAGAAGGATTTTAGATAAGGAATATCATAAATGACAGGAATTGATGATTTGGTTGAATTCCATTCCTCAATACTGTAATCCTTAAAGACAAGATCATAGTCTTATAGATGAACTTTTTATTTTAAATTAGGAGATTGCATATTTTTTCATTTAATCTGTTTTGAAAGTGTAAAATATATTGTGCACCCAGATCTATCCATTCGTGATATCGATGGTTACAATTTAAATAAAACTTATTATCTGGATAGATATGTGGCTTAAACATTGGTTGAAATAGTTAGAACAGAATTTATTTAGAGGATTTCAGTTGATTATTCATTTTCAGGAATTAATTTGTTGCCCATCATACCTCATATCTTTTATTTATTCAACTCTTTTTACTCCATGTTTTGGACAATTCTGTCCATTTTCAAATGTCCCATTTCCTATAAGAATAAATATTAAAATTTTATAGCATGTTAATTTTAATGTTATAGCATACATATTTTTCTTAACTACCTCATGTTATCTGTAACCATTTTTATCTTTTTCTTTGACATTATAAAATTATCTATCAGTACAATACAAACATACATATTTTATTATTTATTTTTTTTTTTAAATAGCCTATACTTAAATTTATTCTATTATTTTATATTGATTATAATTACCTTAATCGTCATCTTTGTAGCTTAAACTAATCGTTTATTTGTCCTATTATATCGATGTCATTATTTTTAAATTTTATTGTTGAAATGGATTTTTCCTGTAATTAAATTTATGATTCTTTATATATTACACTATGACTGATGTCATTATTTTTAAATTTTATTGTTGAAATGGATTTTTCCTGTAATTAAATTTATGATTCTTTATATATTACACTATTTATATTTTTTCGTTACAATTACCTTGATTCTTAATTTTCATATCTTCCCTGCTCATTATCAACTGACCCGTTCCCTTTGACTGACTTGCCCTCCCTCTGGTATTAAACTATTTATTTACTGTTATTCCTGTTCTTATTTTTGTGATCACCATTCAAATTTAATTAATTGTTAATTTTTCCTTTAAATATTTATCTTGTTTTATATATCTGTATAATGTAGATTCGAAAAAATCGAAGAAAAAAATTTGGAAATTATAAGATGTAGAAGGGAAGAAATACATGAAAAGAAATATATTCAAGTGTGCAGTGAGTTATCGACAATTATGAACAAATTTTAGGATAGCAGAAATTTAAGAAAATTAGCCAAGCTAGTATTGAATAAAGGTAAATTCGATAGTCAATTATGTTATTCAACAAAGTGTAAAAGTAAAAACATATGCCCAAAACATATTTTTATATAATAAATAAGGTAGATTCTACTATTTATGAATGAATTCTTAATAAACAACAATAAAGTTATATTTTGTAGCACAATAATTAACAACATTTTGAAACTAAACATAAAACAAGCATTTTGGGTGAATAATCTATGTATGGAATAGAGCGGACTGTATATTGAAAGGGGAATTTACGCTGGCTCATGAAATTGGGAAATAAAAAATATAATATTGGAAAATTTATTGAAAGTAATGCCACACAAGTAAGAAAGTAATAAATTAAATAAATACATGACAAATACCAAAAGATAAATAGATAAACAAAATGTGATATATAAAATCAAATTCAGGTAATGTAAAGATAAATATAATATAGGTGAAACAAAATTTTTAAGGGTAAGAGACATTGGGTACCAAAAACCAAAAAAATGTCAACTTATCAGCACTAGTGAAACACGTCATTCAAACAGAAATAGTTAAAAATGCAGAAAACAATAGTAACAGAAAATATTTAGAATAAATGATAAAGAATGAAGTTAATTATAAAAGTGATGTTGAAAGAATATACTTACATTATACAGATATAATAAACAAGATAAATATTTAAAGGAAAAATTAATAATTAATTAAATTTGAATGGAGATTACAAAAATAAGAATGGGGATAACAGTAAATAAATAGTTTAATACTATAGAGAGGGCAAGCTAGTAAAAGTGGAAGGGTCAGTTGATAACGAGCAGGGAAGATATGAAAATTAAGAATCAAGGTAATTGTAATGAAAAAATATAAATAGTGTAATATATAAAGAATCATAAATTTAATTACAGAGAAAATCCATTTCAACAATAAAATTTAAAAATAATGACACCAATATAATAGAACAAATAAACGATTAGTTTAAGCTAAAAAAATGATGATCAAGGTAATTATAATCAATATAAAATAATAGAATAAATTTAAGTATAGGATATTTTTTTAAAAAAAGCAATAATAAAATATGTATGTTTGTATTGTGCTGATGGATAATTTTATAATGTCAAAGAAAAAGATAAAAATGGTTACAGATAAAAGATAAAATGAGGTAGTTAAACAAAATATGTATGCTATAACATTAAAATTAACATGCTATAAAATTTTAATATATTTATTCTTATAGAAAATGGGACATTTGAAAATGGACAGAATGTACAAAACGTGGAGTAAAAGGAGTTGAAAAATAAAAGACATGAGATATGATGGGTAGCAAATTTATTCCTGGAAATAAATAATCAATTAAAAGAAATTAATCCATTGAAAAGAAGAAAAAATAGAAAATTATTTAGAGGATTTCTGCCAATATTCAAGCCACTGAGTTAATCACATAAGAAGTTTTGATTTAAATTGTGAAAAGAATTAATTACGACAAAAAAGTCATTCACAAGATTATCACATGAGGCCGTAAATATGTGTAGAAATATGTATTCTGTTGTAATATAAAATTTATTTTTACTGCGTAATTTGTATTTAATTAAAAATTGTTTTGAATTTGGTTTTTAGGAAGTAACTAGAGCACATAAGGGTTGGGCTTTAGATTCAGTTGTGCTCCAAAATCTGATCACAAGGCATAACAAGGAAGATATACATGAAGCCCCTCCTGAAGGTGTTTACGTTCACGGATTATTTCTTGAAGGTGCTGGTTTAGATCGTAGATCAGGAAAACTAATAGAAAGCAAACCAAAGGTGCTATACGAACAAATGCCAGTAATATATATATATGCCATAAATACAACTGCTGGGAAAGATCCAAAGCTATATGAATGCCCAATTTATCGAAAACCACAGAGAACTGACCAAAAATATGTTGGTTCGATTGATTTTGAAACCGATAACAATCCGAGACATTGGACGTTGAGAGGTGTTGCTTTGTTATGTGATATAAAGTAAAGTTGTCATTCTAGTATAAAAGAGAACAAAAATATAATTGTTTATTACAAAATAGCATTACAAATATATCACAATAAATAATTAAGAACACAAGTAATGAACAGCTAGTACGAATTATTTTTATCTTATCACTTTATACATGAACTGTACAACTACCTTTTTGAACTTAAAAAAACTACTAGTGAATCACATTTTCAATGTACAGCACGTATTCCGGGCTGATGGGATTTAAATAGTTCATAAGACTCTATTGAATGCCTTCTCGTTTAAATTCTACCTAAGCCTTATTGATTGACAATAGTTTTAATTAAATTATCAAAACACAACACAAAATATGTATAACATATGTGTAAAACTTAAGCATAATTAGTTATAACTTCAAATAGAACTATTGAGTCAGATAACTACAATAAGAAAATGATTTTTTAATTTATTACTTTCTTCGTATTTTAATCTAGTTCAGATTTTGTTCTAATTTTCAAAACGATCATCAATTTTTTTTCTTCAATTTTTCATTTCAGAAAATGATTCTTTTACAGAGAATATTTACTAACTTAACTTTACAGGCTTCATTCACACTTACACATATGATAGTTCACAATCACCAAACACTGTACACAGTTTTTAGACACATACTTAACAGTTATTTACTTAAGCACAAACAGGGCAGCACCTCCCTTCGACCTTTTGCTGTTTTTCACAATTAAGCTTGGCACACTGAATCCTTGTACAAGAGACCTGTACTCCCTAAAACAACAAAATTTTAACTGATGGTATTTTTATTGTTATAAACTTGTGATGTTATATTAATTTCATATTTTATCTAAGTTACCTGAATAGAATTGTTATGAATGTTGTTTATTTTAATTTAAAAATATAGGAAGTAAATGAGACTGTGATTGAAATGTCAGTAATAGAAATAATATAAGAAAATTGTATTTAAATAAAATAATATAACTGGCATGTATTTATCATAGTTTATTATAAAAAATAATTACCTGGCATTCACATAAAGTACAGCTATCCTTCTGCCAAGTGTCTCCGTCATGCCTTATATTGCCTTTATTATCACGACACTTAGCAGTTAAACCTTTCATTCTCCTTTTAAGAGACTTTACTGTTTTTTGTAGCTCCTCTACCATGCTTTCTAATCCCTCCATTCGATCCTCCATTTCACCATCGACTAAACCTCTCCTACCTCTTGACGAAATATCATTTTCACAATCTGGATTAAATAAGGTACAATATTTTATTATGACTCAATAATTTTCATTCAAAATATGTTGGGCATCGTAAATTCATATCCATATGTTTTTGTTTTATATTGAGAATAATTCAAATAACAACAATTTGAAATTAAAGCAAATAGTTATGCTAATTATTAACTTAATGAGGTTTTACAACATCGTTTTCTTTAACTTATAGATTTTTTAAAAATAAAATTAACTTTTAAAAAAAATTGAATAACCTTGTTTTTCTTTTGAACTCAGATATTAAATTTTGTAGTTCAAAAGAAAAACAAGGTTATTCAATTTTTTTTAAAAGTTAATTTAATTTTTTTTAAATCTATTGATATTACTGTATAAAGGGATTAATCAAGATTTTATATCAACCTAAAGTTCAAGTTGACTGAGAAAAAAACAGGAAGCAATCTTTCAGCTTGCTAATATCATTATTCTTACTTTGTATATTTTAAATAGGTTGTTTAGATGCCACTGTCTACTTAATTATTATTTAGGAGTAAAAAAAAATTAAAAACCTAGTTAATTTTTTTAATTTGGGAAGTGCATGAGTCAGTGGACAAGAAAGTTGTACTGGCATGGGTACCACCGCACTGTGGTATTACAGGCAACAAAACCACTGACAAAGAGCCCAATAGGGCAAGACTGAAAGAGCCAGAGACTACAACTGTTAACTTTATATTAATGGAAGATTGGAAGAGAAATTCTTGCAGTCAATAATGAATAAGTGGCAAACAAAATCTTCACCTTAGAAATTACAAGAAATAAAAAAAAAAAAACATTCTGCCTTAGAAAACTTCCGTCAGAAAATGCAGTAAGGAAGACATTTTTCTAACAAGATTGAGGATTGGCCATACTGCCTTTACACTTTACCTTATGAGAGGGCTTGAACCACTCTTCTGTGACAAATGCAATACGACACTAATTATAAAGTACATTGTAACATCATGCATACTATATACTGGCATCGAAACAAGACATAATGTACCTTCCACAATAACAGAAGCGTTATGTAACAATGAAGAACAAGTTAATAGAACTTTAAAATGTTTAGGTGACATAAATATGTTGAACAACATATAATTTTGTGAATTATGGCTCGCTAATGACCCAAAAGGGTAGATGCAGATATATAAATAAATTCATTTTTTTTTTGTGGATGATTTTGCATAGCAAAAATATATTATACATTGTTTTTCTTAAAAATCTAACAAAAAATTTCAGTAGTTTCTCATTTTTTAATTGCTCAGTAGTGAGGCTATGGTTGGTAACTAGTAGTAATAACCCGTCCTGTTTGCCTTAATAGGAGTAGAAAAGGACATTGAACAACAAAAAATAAATTCTTATTACCTATAATCGAATTTTAACTGTTTTGCTAAAGCATCAAAATAAATTTTATTTATTATTTTGTTTTAATTTGTCTTACCTTCACATTCGTACCAGAATCGTAAATCAATTTCTGGGATTTCCTCACACTTTACAATTGAAGGAGATTGTTTTTCAGGTATAATAAAAACATTTGGAGATATTGCAGTGATGTTGTCACCATTATCACAAAGGATTCTGGCTAATGAACTTTGTTTGATCTGAGTCAGCTGTGCAGGTTTGAAGGTAGATGGATTTTCAAACCAAAATCTGTAAATTATTTTAACAATTTATACATTTATTTATAATACTGTTTTATTAATTTAAACTTTATTATTATTAAATAAAAATTGTTTATTGGGCTTAAAACCATTATGTTAATTAATTAAAACCATTAGGCTTGATGAATAGTATATTATGAACAGTATAGTATACTGGTTTCTACCTCATTCTAGCCTAAGTCAAAATTTACTCTGTGGGTTCACTATGAAATATTAGTTAAGGAAGAAGTTGGTTGGGGGGTGCGGTCAAAAAGTAACACTTTAATAAGTATTACTTATTAAAGTGTTACTTTTTGACCGCACCCCTCCCTCTCCCCTCCATCAACTTCTTCCTTAAGATATACATCTATGGTCAACCAAAACTCATTCCAATACAAAATATTAGTGAATCCTCAAATATGAAATCTAACTAGAACCTGGTTTGAGAATACTGCACCAAGATAATTGGCATCTGGAGCCTCCAAGGTATTTTGTTGTAAAAAAAAATGATTTAAGTACCTATCTCCATCTCTTATTCTTCTGAATTGTTCAATCAGAATGCATCGGAAAGTAGGGCCCATTTTCGCTCCTTCGAATTGGTCTTCAAGAATACCACCAACGAAAATATCAATGTTTCCTTCAAAAAATGCACAATAAAATTACACCACATCATTAGTGAGTGATTCTCAGATTATGGACAATTTTCATGGTAAAAATCATGGCTGGATTTAAATTAAAAATATTTAACTACCTAAACGTTCTATTGATGCTCAGCTATTAAGCTTAACAAATGGCGAAGATCAAAAGTGTTTTTTTCATTGGAAATTTAAAATTTTCAAAAGTGCAATAATGACCCCCGTGAGCAGAGTAATGACAATATCAGCTTGGTAATGAAAACCAGCTTGAATTTAATAGTATTTTTTTTTTTAGGTCCAGAGATAAGGAAATAACTGCAATTGATCAAAAGACGAACTGTTTGTACTAGGATCCTCTATGTATAAGAAATTATAAATAGCCATTTAAACAAAAATTTTTTTATTTACAAATTTTATAAAAATAATTACTTTTATTTTATAAAAAAATTGCAAGTGGCCACAGCTTTTTTTTTTTTAAGACTTGATTAAGTATAAAAAGATGAAACGATGTTTTTACCATGAAATGGCATACAAATAAAAAAAATTACAAGAAGCAAAACTGTATTTCTTTACAGACTAGATTTCATGAAACTTAGTTGAATAATGATTTAAACCATACTAACGAAAACTAAAATTAGAAACTTACTAAAAGTTAGTTTTTAAAGAACATAATAACACAAGTTGTAAATTTGGTCATAACATTTCCACATATTTTACTCGGTCAAACTAAAATAATAAAAAAACTTTTTTACTGCATTCAGTAGTAAAACTTAAAATCTAATGAATGAAATAATGTGAAAAGGTAATATGATAATAAAGGCCGTCATACACAGTAAAAATATGGGACTTAAATTAGGATGCACACCCATAGTCCTTCAGCTCAGGACTACCACTACACACCGAACATTTTTTCCATAAAATCAAATTATTCTTTAATATTTTATTATGAAGAAATGTTCCTTCGCCATAAAGCAATGGGAAAAAAATTCACCTTAGACTTAACGAATTGAATAAAAGTTTTAATGGACTAAATCTTGCCTGTAAAATGAGAATCACCCTAATATATATTCATATAATTAATAATATTTATAAACCTACTTGGATCCCCATATAACTTTTGTAATTTAGCCCTAATTTCTTCATCTGAAATTTCAGTTTTCAAATCATCAAAAGTTTCTGCTGAAGATAAATTGCATAGTTTCCTATATTCATTATAAAAAGGTATGCCATGATCTCTACTTCGCTGCACATTCATGGAAGCTAGATCTAAAGCAACTGCATGGAATGATGTAAACAGATGGTCAGTAAGTTCATTGTTTAAATTTTGATTTGGCATTTTCTTTTTTGCTGGGGTTGCCCACATTCCCCTCATAAGGGCATCAACACCTCCTTCTTCAATTATCCTCCAGGGTGAAAAGAATGCTCTTCCCAAGGGCAGATCACCCTTTACAAATAAAATAAAATAAGATTTGTGAATATTGTATTTATTTTTAAATATTAACTATGAATAAACATAAAATTACTTCTGGAATTGTTTTGAAGTTACTATCAAGACGTGCAAGAACTGGGTTGATTAATGTATGGCCAAACCTTAAAGCTGAAGTTGCAAATTCATTTGAAATACCTGGATCAATATTTGGATTATATCCTTGGTAACTTCCAATTATTTCTAATCCTGAAAACAAATTAATTTGGTGTGATGCAGACAAGGTTTACAATAGACCTTAATTTAATTTATTCTAATAATTTTACCCTTGTCTCCTAAAACATGAGGAAGCCAGTGTTTGAATGTGATGTGTTGCATTTCTGCTCCTACAATTTTACGAGCTTCATGAAATATGGTATTTCCTGTCCAATGAGGATTAATTTTTTTTAGCTCTGTAGCAATTCTGTTATGTTCTCGTAGCCAGATTGTATGCATAGCCACTAAACTAATCTATGAAGTAAAATATATCAATAATTATGAGAGCTTTCAATGAGTGTATAATGTAGCAACACTAAAGGATGTATTTTACCTAATTTAGCATTAAATGTTTTAACATTTATGCTAAATAATCTTGAATGAAAAATGCTTTCTTTTTTTAACTCAATATTGTTATTCACACCTGTCAATTAACGGTTTTTAAAACCAGTAAATTATTGAATAAAATAAAGAATGATGGTATGAAGGGGAGCAGCACTCAGCTGCACCTCCTGTTGTTGTGATACCAACATTAATTGCCAGTCGAAAACGTGCCTCATTCAGTAAAAAATAATTAAATAAAAATATTACTAATATTTCATGCGAGTTTTACTTGATAATTATAAATTTATTTGATTATAGTTATTAATTATTAGTTTTGGTTTGTAATTAGCTACTGTTATAGAATGTGATAGAAGGTAAAGGCAGTTTCCAATCAAACTAATGCAGACTAGAGATAAAAGTACATCCCACTTCATCAGCTAACCAAATACCCTAAACTGAGGTAGCTTTAAAACTGATGGAATAACTTTAAGTCAATCAGAATTTCAAACTTGAACTATTTAAGTGGGCTGATTGTTACCACTTTTTGACTGCACTGCTTCAAATTCGAGGTTGATAAGGTGATGCCCTAATACTCTCGACCTCTTAAAATCAGAAACTAAACAAAAGGTAGTAACAATGAGCAGATGTTCAAATTTGAAATCCTGGTTGACTTAATTATTATTAATTTGCACAACAGTCCTTAAAGGACCTGGACCTCAAAAACAAACTTTCGCCAGGCTTCCCTATCGGTAGCCATTCTTCTCCATCTTCTTATACCAATTGGCTAAGGTCGTCTTCGACGCCATTGATCCACCGCATCCGGGTTCTTCCCCTTAGGCACGCCTCTCCTGGGAGGCCGTAGAATAGTCTTTTTGGCTACCTCCCTTCCTCCATCCTCTCTACATGACCTAACCGTTTGAGACAGTACCTTTTAATAATGACCACAATGTCTTTATTGATATAGAGTTCATATAACTCAACGTTTTTCCTTATTCATCACTGATCATTTATTCTCTTGGGACCGTACATTTTTCTCAGGACGTTCCTTTCCCAGATTGTCAGCAACTTCTCGCTTTCCTTCGTCAAAATCCATGTTTCACTACCGTAGGCAACCACTGGTCTTATAATAGTTTTATAAACTGTTACCTTTGCATCCCATGACAGGCCCTTTGATTTTATTGTTTTTGCTAGTGCATAAAAACACTTGTTGCCTGCTGTAATTCTGGCTTTTATTTCAGCCTGCATTTTGTTTTGGTGTACCACTACCACTCCAAGGTATTTGAATTCATTACTCATTGGAAACTGATCCTGACAAAGCTGTACTGATTCCATGTTGCTACATTTTTCCTTTAGTTATATCTTATAATTCATATACAGACTTTTTCCTTCATTTATCCTTAGGCCTAGTTGCATTGCTGTTCTTTCGAATTCTTCAATCGATCTTGCCAGAGTCAGTAATGTCATAAGAATATCATCAACATACACAAGACATTGGGTTAGGCGATTATAAATTGTCCCTCCAGGATTGGTCCTTATTGCTCTATCAGCCGGCTCCAGCGCTAGATTAAATAGGACTGACGATATCTGCCTCAAACCCTGCCATACATAAAAACTGTTAGAGAGTGCATTTTGCACCTTGATTTTACATTTTGTAGCTCTTTGTGTCACCATCTCTGTCAAGATCACTTATCACACAAAGAGCTTGGGAATTCCAAGAGTTCTCAATTCTCCTTTCTGTCCACAGAATCATACGCCTGCTTAAAATTTATGAAGACATGGTGCAGATTCATGTTATGCTTGTATGTTTTCTTCAACATTTGTCTGACAGAAAACATGTAATCTACTGTGGATCTATTTTTCCTTTAACCACATTGGTATCCCCCACAAATTCTTTCTCCCCATGAAGTCAACCTTTTATTTAAAGCAATTGAGAGGACTTTTGAGTCTGGAGGCAATTGAGACGGTTGGCAAAAGCGCTATTCTTCTACACTTATCACAATTTAATTTGTCTCCCTCTTTGAAAATAGGGCACAAAACTGCCATGTTCCATTCGTCCGGAATAGTTTCATGTGCCCAGATCTGATATATGAGGTCATCCAACGGTTTTATTAGCTCTTCTCCATTCTTCAGTAGCACAGCTGGAATCTCAGTCACCCCCGGAGATTTATTGTTCTTCAACACTATTATTATTTCTTCCTTTCCCGGTGATATTTCTTCTTTCTCGCATATTTCCTTTTCACCTCTTTGTACTCCCTCTTCATTATTCGGTTCTGTACCATCTGGATTCAATACTTTGGAAAAATATTCCGTCCATCTATTTAAAATCTCTTTTCTTGATCCTAGTAAGTTTCCCTATTCATCTTTACAATAATCCAGGGGTGGTTTAAAACCGATCTTTGCATTTTTTATTCCTTTGTAAAATTTAAAATTTCCTGGACTCTTTCACTGCATATTGCTCTTGTATATCTTTTATTATTTTTATCTCCCATTCTCCCGTTTTCTTTTAACATATCTCTTTGGCTCTTTTTCTTTTTACCACATAACTTTCCTTTGTCGCTCTTGTTGCCCTCTTCAAAAATTGGATCTTGCTTTGTTCCTCTCAACTATTGCCTGAGTACATTCTTCATCAAACCATTCATTTCTTTGTTTTCTTTCCTTATATCCGCAACATCTTTTAAAATCTTCTTATTTTTCACCGTCGCTCTTCGACAGTTGCTTCTTCTATATTTCCTTCATTTAATCTTTCAGTGACCGTTCCTTCAAATTGTCCTTTCCTTCAAAGTGTCCTCTTATCTTTTCATCCTTCAAGCCATCTGTCCCCAACACTCCTGGTTTCTTCTCCGTTTTTGCACTCGCTTAAAATCCTTTGTCTATACCTAGCTCCTTCCAAGAAATGATCGGTGTTACATTCCGCCCCTCTAAAACTACGGATATCTTGTATATGGGATTTGTGCCTTTCATCTATTAATATGTGATCAATTTGATTTCTTGTGTTCCCATCTGGTGACATCCAGGTTTCTTTACTACTTACTCTAAGTACTTTTGCTGTTGCAAAATCAATTAGCTTAATTCCATTTTCATTTTCGCTTGTTATTTCATGTTTACTATATTTTCCAATAGTAGAGATAAAAATCTTTTATTTTCCAATTTTGGCATTAAAATCTCCCATTACAAGTTTTGCGTCATACCTGGGTAAATCATCATATGCCCCTTTTAATGCTCCATAAAAAACACATCCTTTTCTTCTTCTTCTTCTTTTTGATTGACTTAAAGTTACGGCACTTTTAAACTCAATTAATATAAAGTTATTTGTTAATATCAGGTTTCATGTAAAGAGAGTGTTTTAACAATCTATTCCTGACACCATTCAAAACTCATTATTTTGACATGAAAAAAAATTCTTTTAGAAAAATCATTGATAAATTAAATTTTATGGAACAGATTGCTTATCTTCAAAGCATCATAATTCACAACAATTTAATCAAGAAGCTTGGATGAATGAGAAAAATATATTGTTCCTTTCAACATTATTGATTATTGTATATTATATAATGGTAGTAGTGTTAGATCTTTTATGGTTAAGAGAAAAAAATCTCAATAACTTATGATAATCAGGCCATAATTTAAATTCACTTATCAGAATCAACCCCTGAAATTTTGTTACTGTGAACTGACTCATCCAGCAAGCTAGGTTTAGCACATTTTATACGTCTATATCACCCAAAGATTGCTTCAAAAATACTGACCTGTTCATTTACTCTTATATCTCCTGCTAAGAAACAACCTGCTTCATGTTCAGTCGGGTCCCTTCTGCAATCCACCTCTTGAAATCCAGCCAATGGTAACAATGGCTTTCCTGATTCAGTGTCTATCCCGACACGGAGGAGACCAAGATCCTGTGTATAGTCTCTTAAGAGAATGCTTCTGTTGTCATGAAAGCCATACACCTTAAAACATGAAATTTAATTAACATTGTGATAACATTAATATTGGTATGAATGAACAAAAAAAAAATTACCTGAGTAGCATCAATGAATGCTGTTAGCTGATTGATCTGCTCTCTTTGTTGAATCTTATTAAAAAAAATAGAAGTCATACCTGAACCACATATTGCACTAGATCGAATGAAATCCATGCACCTTCTGCTCTTTATTCGTGGATCATCATGGTCAGCCTGTAAGGCATGAGGAACTAGCTATAAATCTTTATTTGAAATACATTTTATAAAACCGGATCTACTATTTGAACTCATCTGTATTCATAAATGCATATTAACACCAAATCATTACCTTGGTCTTAATTATCTACATTGTAGACCTCTATCTATAATGTAATGCCTGGCCTTATTAGTGGTAAAGCTAAGAATAATTTGTAACATGAAAGAGTGCTGTACATTTTCAGTTGGTTTAGTGCAGACAGAGTATTCCAATACCATTTAGCTAAGAATACTCTACCTTTACATAAGACCAATATAATAAGAGTCATTTACTTGAACTACAAATTTTTGACATAATACTTTTAAGGTATTTTTCGCGTGGATTTCTACCAGATAGTTAGGCTGAGCATCAGGTGCTAAAGCTTTCAAGTTATTTATGGTACTTCAATATTGCATGGAAGTAGGAAAAGACAGAATGACATTTTTTTTAAACTAATCTTTTATATTAAGGGGACTTTAAAAAGTGTAAATTAAGTGAGATCTTGAATAATATATTTTTTTTAAAATATAACTTACTTCCTCTATCTCAGAAATAATGATCTCCTGGGCATTTACAGGAGATTTTCAAGTCTAAAATCCTAATATCTACAAAGTGTCATGGTGATAAAGGTGATAAGTAACATTTTCATCTTCTATATGGCACAAGTAATGAATGCCAGGATGAGTTGAATATACTCACACCAATGCTTAAATATGAGAGTGAAATTTGTTGGCTAAACTATTTCTAGGTCAAAGACAGAGTCAGTATAAGTATGTGTATATATTTAGATTTAGGCACCCTTAGAGACATCATTATTTCAAATCAATTCACCCAGTTTTGCTATTTTATTACTATTTATTTGACAATCAACTATTTTTTCTTTATTATCTTTATAATAAGAAAAGTTCTAAATTTTAAGATATGCAAAGATATAAAAGAGCCTGTATCTCGTAGTATGTGATACTCTCTACTCCTGAGAAAAATTAAAAATCAAAAGTTACTCAAACACTTCCTACAGACTAACCTCCATTGGGAAACACGGTGGTGTAGCTTTACATGTCTTTTTACAGTCCACTCCTTCCCAACTTTCTGCTGTTGTTGAGGGTATAGCATGGTCTAAATCATGATCCAAAAACTGGCCCCACTGCATGACCATATGTGAAATTTTATCATCCTGGGTAATGTTTTCTGTCCTGATTAATTCTAGTGAAACTGTCCTAGCATTGGGCAACAAAAAGCCATTATAAAGACGGTTTTTATCCCAACCTATAAAATGGAATGGTTTTATACAAAAAATGGTTATAAATAATTAAAACTATTAATTAAGCTTTAGCTAAAGTAGTGTATTTAACATACCTACAGGATTACTAAAACCATTTTCATATATAGGTTTTACTAATCTTCTGAATGCAGTATGAGCAGCTCCCCAATGAGGATGCTGTAAGTTGTTGCATGTACCATCTATGGTGCGATACTTATTATGAAAACATAAATCACTGCAATTAGCTTTCAGCTGTTCCATACAGCCTGACATTCTTGCAATCAATTGCAGTTGATCAGAAGTAAGTACATCTTCATAGTGGAAATCTAACAAGAAAATCTTAATTATCAAATGAACAATCATGTTGCGGAAGATTATTAAATTATTCTAAGTTATTTTCTACTCATTTATTTATTTTTACCTTCAGTGTTATTGAAATGTATTCCGCTAGCTATGTGTTTTCTAATATTAATTAATGTATTCTCGTATATATCTGCAGCTCTTACGACAGATCTGGCTTTTTCATCAGGATATCTATATCAATGAACTTACTATTAAATAAACATCAAATTAAAATTAAAAAAAATACTTTTTAAAAAAAAGTATTGTACACTGTAAAAACAGAGGATCTTACCTTAAAACTCTCATTAAGAAGCTTGGAGATTGTGGAGCTTTTTTTGAAAAAAATGCTTCAATTGTTGAATTAACTGCTTTGTCAACAGTTCTCTTAGCATCTTCCAGAGCTGATAACACTAAATTGTCCCCAATCCCAGATGAACTGTCTGTGAAATGATAAAAATATCATTTATTTGGAAAAATTAATTACAATGACTCAAGTTTCTAATTTATTATTTTAAAGATTATGTCATGATGTTATTTGATTTGAAGGCCTATGGTATGTATATAATTTGTCGCAGAAATACAGTGACACGATTTGAAAAATTAATGTTTTGGTAAAATTATTTTGTTTCAACTACTTTTTATAAATTAAAAATTAAATTAATTTATGTATCACTGAAGTATAGCCACAGCTCACAAGGCTTGTTAAAAGCTCAGGTCTCTTGCTTTTATTTTTATATATATTCTATCACTCACTATCACTGAAAAACCTCCAGTTTTCTTTTTATGAATTCCTAAGCAATCTCCAAATGAGCTCTTAAATAATTTATACTTTTAAATTGTTTCATATCATCCTACCATGAGGTACATGGTACATTTTTAAAAATACATCTCGATTTTCATAATAGATGTTTTACGTATGCACGGAATGAACCATATGTAATGATGCTTGTATTGTCGTGCAAGTTATTAGACCTGCCTAATTTTTTAACCAGTTTTAATAATCTCATTCTAGAAATATTGATTGTTGATATGTAAATAAATGAAGGAAGATTTATTATTATTTCTTTTTATAAGTCTAAATCAAACTCATTAAACATGTAACCAGTCCATGGCAATCTCTCTAACATAGTGAATTTGAATGATATTCCAAGCAATATGTAATTCATAAAATTCCTAGTTTGTTTGTCTCTGGTAGAGCCAGAATTCAACTTAAAAAGATAGCAAAGTTTTTTTAAATAAATTATTAGCTGCTTAATTGATTTAGAAACAGAAGCTCACAAAGCGATAAGTTAAAACTGGATGAATGAGGATCTATAACATCTGCTGGTTTAGAGATCTGAATGGAGAGTATAATAAAACTAGAGTTTATTATATTTTAATTTTGTTCTGATCAAATACCACTCTATATATATCATTCCAACATAGCCCAGAAAAGACCTCTTTTTTTTCAAAAGTGTGGTTACTAAAACTTTTGTTTTAAACAATAAAAATCACAAAAATAAAAAAATATTAAATCATATCGAAGTCGTTTTTTGAAAAAGGTGTAAGCGCCATTTAGCAAACTTTACAGGAAACACATGAAACGATTTTTCCTCAAAGAACAATATATTTTTTAAAAATTTTATTCTGTATTGTTTACTGTTGGAGTTTATTAAGGAGGCAAAATCTTTATAATTACAATATATTTTTAAGGCTTCTAGCACTGGGTAAGGTCAGAGTGAAGACTGAGAGCTGTTAGTATTTGGTGCTGAGGTCATCAATAATCGATTTTTAGACCATTTCCAATTTTGTTTTCTCCATATATCGTGAGCGGGAATCAACAGAGACAGTGCTTACTTCCCATGATAAATTAAAACCTAAATTTTGAATTTTTGGTGCTTAAGCCTTTTTCAAAAAATGACGTTGATATGTAAAAACATAGAAATTTCTAAATAAGAATGAAACGTTTTAATATATAATTTATTATCATTATTTTTTAATGAATGGAATGTGTGAAGCATATCTGTCCTTTTAAATTTTTTTTACAAAAAGGAAAATAAGTGTGTGGCAAGAAAATACTAATGTATTTTTTAAAACTAATCCCTGTGTATTAAATACAACTTTGGCAAAATGGGTATCGTACCTTCAACAGTAAGAGTTGCATGAACAGAAATTTCTCCATGTTCATTTGTTGCTGTGCACCTATAGATTCCACCATCAGATGGTGTAATATTGTAGATACGAAGACTTCCTATTGGGAACACCCTGATTCAAAATAAATAATAATTTGTAAATGCTTATAAGAGATGTGATAAATATTTTTTCTGATCTAAACATAATACCTGTGTGTTTGATCGAGTTGAATGGGATCACCATTTTTAAACCACTGGATGGCTGGATATGGTTCACCTTGAGCTTTGCATGGAAGCTCCACTGAAGTACCCAAATGCGCTGCAATTGGATAGGGAGTATGAACAAAGGTTGGAGGCCTTGGTCCATCAAGCCTTATTCTCACTTCACCATTCCCTTCTGCTGTTCCTAAAATGCTCTGAGCTAAGCAGGTATAAAGCCCGCCATCACTTGAAGAAGCCCTTGTAATTGTAACTTCTGTGGCTTAAAAAAGACACATAAGACATTAAATATTCTCTATTTTTATTGATATTAATTTCTAAATAAACTAAAAAAATATTTAATGTCAAATTACTGATTCTAACTATGGATGCATAGGTACAATTTTAGAACTGAGACATGAATAAAATGTTTGCAACTAAACTAATCAAATTAGTTGGTAAAAGGGCAATTCCTTACAATTCTCATTAAATGTTATCCTTTCATTTGGTTGAAGACTGGTACCATTTTTAAACCATGTGATTGTCGGCTCTGGTTTACCTCTAGCTTCACATCTTAATTTAATTGTTTCTCCACTTTTAACATACTGGCTTTCTGGGGGTAGAGTCAGTCTTGGAGGAGCTGAACATTAAAAATAAAATTATAATTGAATTCAGAGGTTAATATAGTTTAAGAAATCTATAAATTATAACAAAAATATAGTGAATGGGTTTATTCAGAAACAACAGGCCTAGAAGAATTTTAAGAGATATAATAATATGCTTAACTCATGAATCTTCAATGAATTGAATCCCATTCATAATTAAAAAACTACCAAAATATTTGTTTTTATTTTAAAAACAAATTCTTCATTATTATTATTATATTATAAATTTCATTATTATAATGAATATTATTCATCCTTATTCCTTATATAAAATGTAATTTCGTGAATAAAAATCAATGGGAAGCTAATTGAATAAACCACTTCTTTACTAAATTAGGTACTCACAAGTAAACATTATATTTTGGATGAATTGAGTAATAGACAGAGATATATACCATTTGATAGTACTAATCCTGATTAGAACCTGAGCAAAATTTATGATGCAATGGACCCGCCAGAGATATAGGGTTGCACAGTTGACACCTATGAGAGATGTTCTAAAAGTTTCTTTGAAACATATTCAAATAATTCACTCAAAGGTAAAGTGTCAGTAATACTATTATTATACCGATTAGCCAGGCTGTAATTGTAACCTATTCTACTTTAGTTATTTGAACAGGAAGTAGCCATGAAATTATTAACTAATTCTATAAAGTAAATAAATTTGGTGTATTTATGTGTATTAGGTTATAGTATGTTACATATCATAAAAATGGTTTTGATTATCTAAGGTTTTTTTTTATTTTTTAAAATTTATTCCTTCTAATTAGCAAGAAGCCAATTCTAAATACTATCTATCAATTCCAAATGCTGAGAATTTAACATAAACTCTTATCAAAAAACTCTTACTGCCTATCAAATCTAAAAATTTAATTCTTACCAGTTACAGTTAACTGAGCTTTTGCTTCTAGTCTTCCGTTTGAAGTTTCAACAATACAAGTGTAGCTTGCAGCATCTTCAGGTGTTACAGATTGTAAGGTGAGGGTCCCTTCAGCAGAAACAGGCAGTGACACTGGCGTATCATTCCGAATCCAAGTTGCTTGACCACCGCTCACAGAGCATTCAAGTTGAACGGTGTCACCTTCCCTTGCTTCTTGATCTTTTGGCTTACGGTTCCATTCAGCTACTCCTTTAAATATTTGCACTTTCACTAATATAATTTTCATTTAAATTAATTAATTAGAGGAATAACAGGCATTTCTTTTTATGATTATTATTTCATTTAACTGATTCTTATTTTAAACATAAGAAAAATAATAATACCATGCACATGGGTAAATCTTTTAGTTACTAACGATTTTTTTAATAATAATATTTTTATTTTATTTTAAAGCATTATATCTTTAAGATTTACTAACTTCATTGTTTACATTTAATATAATTTATTTATTTTTATACATACACCATAAAAGTTTCAGTAAAGGAAGAAATTAAAGATAAATGCTTTATGCAACATGGGAACACGGTCTTTGAAGAAGAATATTGCACTACAAAATAATTAGCTGAGACAAGTTTGATCTAAAATTTAATTATTAATAGTATAAAAAAATAAGTTAATTATAAGAATAACCAAATAAATTTAGTTATTTGATTGTTTTTATAAGTTGATTGGATTTCTTCTCATTACTAACATTAATATAATCAGTAGAATATTATTTTAAGGGTATAAGATGAAAGAAAGGATATGAGTAACTAAGAAAGGAATGGGTATTGTAAGAACTGATTATTGATTTAAATTGATGAAAGAATGCAAGAAAGTTCTTGTGACATTAATTAAGGAAACGCCATTTGGGTGCAACAGTGTAAAGGTGCCAAAAATGAAGTTGAGGGAGGGGTTCATGAGCCTAATTGGTTTACAATTAAATTCAACACTATACACAATACAACTGTGATCAAAGTGATGAAAAATATGAAATCAAAAGCTAAATTTTGGAGATAGTGTGTTTGAAAATATGGACTTTTCAAGAGAAATTTGAGTAAAAAATAATTCAATTAAGAGATTAAGAATGACTTTCAATTAAGAGATAGTATTGGGGACTTATTAAAATTATTAGCATTAAAATCATAAGAAAGTTGGAAGTGGAATGAGATATGATCTGGATTAAGAAGGAAACTAGAACTGATTGCAATAACTTTGTTGGTTTGAATATTAGGACATTGCTTGTTTTCATTAGTCTAAGCTTGTATTTTATCTACATCTGTTTGAAGTACATTAAGGGCTAAGTGCAGATTAGTCTGAAAATATGAGAGGTAAATTGTATGATAAATATAATATTCAAATAAATAAATGTTAGGAAAGTTGAATAATAGATATAGGAAGATAATTAATATGTATATTTGACAAAAATGGTGGAACACTTTCATATCGGCAGAAGTTTGAAAGATTCATGGTAATAAAATTGGAACCAATCCAAGAGATGATATTAAAATCTATGCTAATGATTATAATTATTTTTATTAAAAAATTTTCTTTACCAGACAAATTTTTATCTGTTTTGTTAAAAAAAAATTCATTAATTTATTAAGTTAATGGTTAATTTTTGATGGGTGAATTTATTGTGAAGTTAAGAAAATAGATTTATTGAGGAATTAATAATGTATACCTGAAGCTTGATGAAAGAGAGTTTTAGCAGCTTGAGACTTAGTAACACCATTAGGTGACTTGACCATACACTCGTAGACACCCATGTCTGAATCTGTCATTGATGAAACAATGAGGGTACCATCTTCTTTTATCGAGTACTTTGGATTTGATGTGTCAATTTCATTACTGCAAAATTTATTTATTTATCAATAAATTGAGTTTTTCTGATTGTATTTTATTGTACTTATATTATAACCAACAACCAAACTATTTGATTCTTATTCAAGATTCTGATTATTTCACTTAAAGTTAAAGTAACAATTAAAAAATAAATTATTTCAAAATTAGGTAGAAGCGAAAATTATGATTATTTTGCTTTTGCCTAATTTTGAAATACATAATTTCTTTTTTAATTGTTACTTAAACTTTAAGTGAAATAATGAGAATCTTGAATAAGGATTAAATTGTTTTGTTGTTTATAAAATTCAATTTATTGGTATGAAAATAAAATTATTCATGTAAAAATTTAATAAAATGTAATGACCAAAGAATTTAGAAATTAATATACGTAAAAGCATTGAAATAAGTTTTTATAATTTTACTAACAAAATGTGGGATTGGTTTAATAAAGTGAAATTTTCGAAAAATTACCAAAGAAATCATATAAATCCTAATTCTAAAAATAAAATAAAATCAAAATATTAAATTAAAAATTTCATATAAGAATTAATAAAATTATTTTAATTCGTCATTTAATGTCTTCGTGCTCCCATTTTATATCCATCTTCATTCTTCTGAATCCAAATGATGCTTCACAATTAAATGTGATTACTATTTAAAATCGGTCTTTACTCACTGATCTTTTGCTTTTAAAACTCCTGCACTCACTTGATGCATATTAAAATAAACTTTGCTGAATCTAAAACATAATCCAACCGACAATCTAGATTGCATTCTCACCTCAAGCCAGTCGATGATCAAATGGGACGTTAATTGCTTTTTGGCACACCGCTTCTTCTAATTTAATGGCTCATTAATTAAGGATGCATAATTAAATATTTGAGTCGATATTTTTCTTTCTTTGTTATTTCTTTTGGATGTCCTCTTTTACGTTTATACATATTGTTTAAATAAAATATATTTTCTGGTTAATAGGACAAATTTATTCTATTATATTTCATTATATTGATAAATATATGCGAAAATTCTACTTTCTGACCATTCATGCAAGCACTAGTTCCACAGCTCATCATTTGATTCTTGATGGTTATTTTTTTTAAATAAATTTTTTTAATAAATTATTTCTTTTGTAAAAAATTATAATAAGTTAATAACACTCTACTTATAACTATGTGTATATATATATATATATATATATATATATATATATATATATATATATATATATATATATATGTGTAAGTTAAGCGTTGGCAACTCCAAACGTCAAAAAAAAAGGAAAAGGTTTAAGAAAGGACACGCACTATATCCGAAATAAGACTGCCTTTATTGAGGTTTTAATTCTCCTTATATACATTCTGGCTGTTGTTTACAGCCGTATATGGTATTAAGGTTAATACTGCTGCACTCCGGGCCTTAACTCCCCCCTACCAGTTTACGAACATCTCGTAAACTTTACAAAAGCATAGGCACGAAGTGCACAGGACTCAGCCGTTAATACCTCACATTCCAAACTTACTTACTAAACTCTGACTATAATTACACTCTAATGTTCCCTGTAATCACTGCACTCATAACTTGAAACTTATGTACAGAAATATTAGATGAGAGAAAAAAAAAAACAATAAATAAATAAAACAACTACAAATTAAAACGACAAAACAAAAAAAAAAAAATACACTATACAAAGTAGAAAATATCCGTGTGAAAACTAAAGACCAAAAATAAAATATAGTTCTTCTGAACTCCCACTTCGGCATTGTACAAGTTCCTATGTATAATAGTTCTGTGCGCTGAGACGGGGGCACTCCAGCTCGTTAAGGATGCTCTGGCTTTACTATTGGCAGCTTTAACTGCTCGATATGAACCGTTCTCCTCTTTTTTGGTTCGCTGACACTCTCAATGGTGACAGTGTTATGTTCTCTAATTATAATCACTCTAAATGGCCCCTCGTATCGCAGCGGCTCCTTTCCCCTGTTGGAAATTATCTTCCGGTAAACTATGGACCCAATTCTTATTGCCCCCATCACGTCCTTTACGCGGAGATTTTCCCTCGCTACCCTATTGCGCTTCTCTTTCTCGATTTTCGCGCGGACTTTTTCCCAACGTTGTCCTAATTCGATTCTATTATTCAATAGGTCTCCCGCGATTTCGTCGTTACCCGTTGTATCCCCGTAATTCCTGCGCCGTTCCCTTAAACCGAAAATTATCTCGAACGGCGAGAACCCCGTTACCGTGTGGATGGAGTGGTTGTACGCCGCTATCGCCTTCCTCATCGCTGCATCCGGCTCCAGCCCCTGTTCTACCTGATACACCCTCAAGTGGTCACTCAGGGTACTGTGCAGCCTTTCAATGGTCCCTCTACTTTTAGGATGTCCTGGCGTATTAAGATGCCACACTACATCTATTTTCTTCATTTCACCCCTAAGCTGAGCATTATCGAACTCCCTCCCTCCATCGGACGATATTCGCTCTGGCACCCCGTAAAATTGAAACCACGTCTGGAGAGCTCTCAGTACCGCTTCGGCCGATCGTACGTGGATTTCGTGGGCCATCGCTACTTTACTGAAGAGATCGATGATTGTGACCCACTTGTACCCTCTCCAGGTGAACGTGTCTATTTGAAGGTCGCCTAACGGCGCATCTGCAGTTGGCGTCTCCTCCTGTCTACCTTTTGGGGGATGTCTATCGTATTTGGTGGTGAGACATATGGGACATGCCCCGACGGTCTCTGTGATGGATTTCTTCATCCCCCACCAGAAATACTTTCACCGCATTGCGTGCAAAGTTTCGGTCACCCCGCGGTGATTAGTCTTTCCTTGATGGTACGCAAGCGTCAGCTCCTTCTGCCGTTCCTCGTCTCTCACGGTCTCTACCATTAGCTTACAGCGGATGAAGGTTCGGTCTATACCGATTTGCTCGGACCGCCATAATTTTTTGATCTTCTCCCAAATCGTGGCGTTTCCAATGTAGAGATGGTATGTCTCCCCTGGTTTCGACGCGTCCTTCAGCGCTCTGCAAATTTGGTCCTCTCTCGCGACCATATGGAGTTAATCCTGCTGCGTCCGTATCGGGAGTAATCCACCTTCATGAGGCCCGAAGTCCTGGTTTTCTAAATTATTTGTCGCCGCTTGTCGTTGATTATTTCCTCTATTTCTTCCATCTCCGCCGATCTTTCTTCGGTCGAGCTTGTCTCCCCTGGGGATTCTTCTGCTTCGTCCGGTTCTCTCGAGCCTTGTTCTCCTTCTCTTTCGGAAGTCCATTTCGTCAGAAATTGACGCACGTCTCTCGATGGTCCTGCACCCTCCTCCTCTATGGCATTTATCGTGATGGCTCTAGACAACCAGTCAGCGACTACATTTTCCTTCCCTGGCTTATACACTATTTCCATATTGTACTGGGCCAGGAGCTCTTTCCATCTTGTAACCCTCGCTGAGGATTCCTTCAGCGTCCCCACCCATTGCAGAGGTCTGTGGTCTGTGTGTACGCGGAATCGCCGCCCGAACACGTAGGGTCTAAAGTGGTCAACGGCCCACACAATGCCTAGCAACTCCCGCTCCAGAGCGCTGTATCTCGTCTCTGCGTCCGTAAGGCGTCTGCTGGCGTATGCTACCGGGCGTTCGCCGCCGTCTGCTTCCTGGGATAACACCGCCCCTAACGCATATTCGCTTGCATCCGTGGTGACATTAAAGGTTTTGTTGAAGTCCGGATAAGCCAATACCGGTTCCTCTTGTAACCGCTGCATACATTTGCGAATGTTACTCTCCATGAGCGGCGTCACTACGATCTTTGCTCCCTTTTTTAGTACTCTATTGAGGGGGGCAAGGTACTCCGCCATTTCTGGCACGAACCGTCTGTAATAATTAAGGGTTCCCAGTAACCTACGAATTCCCTTCACGTCTCGCGGAACCGCCATCTTCCGAATGGCCTCTACTTTATCGTTGTCGGGTTTGACTCCCTCTTTCGTGATTGTATGACCTAAAAATTTGATTTGGACCTGCCCTAGGAGTGATTTTTCGCTCGATAATTTTAGACCGAACTGTCGGACCCGTTCGAACACACTACGCAGGTGCTTCACGTGCTCGGCTTCGGTTTTACTGAACACTAATAGATCGTCCATGTACACCTGATATATTGTTTCATAAATTCCCCTTAGAAATTCGTCCATAAGACGTTGGAAAGTTATTGGGGCGTTCTTCAACCCGAACGGCATCCGCGTGAACTCGTAGTGTCCTCTCTCAAAAGTGAATGCCGTTTTATGTTGATCCCTGGGGTGCATCCGGATTTGGTGGTATCCCGCTTTTAAATCCAGAGTACTAAATACCGTCGCCCCACTCAGTCTATCCAAAATGTCCTCAAACCTGGAGATCGGGTATTTTTCGTCCACCGTGTTTTCATTTAATCTGCGGTAGTCTATCACCACCCTGTATTTTTCCCCCTCTACTCCCGGTGCACTCTTTTTCTTCACTGCCCAAAGGGGGCTATTATACGGTGACGTACTGTCCACAATTATTCCTTGGCTCTTTAGACTGGCTAATTCTTCCCGGATATGTTGCCGTAGCGCTTGTGTGTAACGTCTCTCTTTTATATAGGTCACCATCTCCTTTTTCAGCGGAATCTCGTGTATCGTTTTTCCCGTTACCCCGAGTGTATCTCCCTCCCTGAAGAAGATGTCCCCGTATTCCCTCCTGATCGCCTGCCTCCAGTCCTCCGCGTGGCTAATTGCCCCTATCCGCGCCCTGCCCTCTTCTATAAGCTTCTGGCACTTGTACCTTCTCGTCCATTATCCTTACATGCCATTTTCCCTTGCGGATCCTTACGC
The DNA here is from genome assembly GCA_948150685.1 of Rhaphigaster nebulosa. Taxonomy (NCBI): domain Eukaryota; kingdom Metazoa; phylum Arthropoda; class Insecta; order Hemiptera; family Pentatomidae; genus Rhaphigaster; species Rhaphigaster nebulosa. The sequence goes on from OX411306.1 coordinate 132,362,019, forward strand.
GCGCGCCTACTTTTCCCAACAGATCGCATCCGATAATCCCCTGGTATTCCCGAGGCATGCTCCCTACTATATGCACCACTAATGTGCCGCTCTTGGATCCCCACCTATTCAATCCTATCTCCGCTTCTCCCTCTACTCTACATGGGCCACCCAGAGTGATTAGTTTACAGTTACATACCTGAATCTGGGGTGCCCCCTCTCCGCCACGCAGCTCCTCCAGCGCTCTCCGGGTCATGATGGTGTTGGAGCTTCCTGTGTCCACCAGGCACCTCACTCCTCCGACTGCTCTTATGATAGGCAACCAGCAAGCCTCTTTCGCGATGTTATGGCTTACCAAAGTACGGTCACCTCTCTGCTGGCATTCTCCTCAGATCGCCTCCTCTGCTCTCCAACGTCTGCTTCCTCCGCTCTTCCAACCGCCTCTGTTTCTTCCGATTCTTCGGCCTTCTAGTTCGCCACATTCTTCCTCTGACTCGGACGAGCACGGTACCTCCGAAGGTTCTCGCGATGTTCCGCTCCTTCTTGGTGAGTCATCTCTCCTCTTTACTCTCTGAGCGTTCACTTCCATGGGTTCAGCTCTCGGTGGGTCCTTTCTCTGGTAGAGGTACGGACAATGTCTTGCGATGTGTCCCTCCGTCCCGCATTCGAAGCACCTGGTGCGTGGGCACTGCGCTACCAAGTGTCCGTTCTTTCCACATCCGTGACATTTTCTGCTATCTCCTCCTCTCGTCCTATTCTGGGGCCTGCCTTGACCTCTCCTATTCCCGGTCACCGCAACCCTCTCCTGGTTCCCGTAGACCTGACCCTTTTTTCTCCAGGTCCACTGCATGTTCCCAGGTCGCCCGTTACCCTGCTCCATCCGACCTCTTCTACTTCCATCCGGGTCTCCTCCTCTCTTGCGCTGCTGTCCACCATTTCTTGCGCGCATTCCATGAATGAGCGCTCCCCTGGAAGGCCACCTTTAGTCCCCGTTTCCTTGGCCAATTGTACCTTTAGGATGGTAGACACAAATGCCATCCTTCCTGCTGTCTCGGCCGCACTCACCGTCTCTCTCATCTTTTCTGTGATTTGGTTGAATTTGGCCAACAGAGCTCCGGCATATTGTCCTTTCGTCTACTGGGGCGTTTTTACCTTCCTGAATAGCTGGAAGATATCTTCTTCTGGCGTCCATCTGCCCCCCGCCATACGCTTTCTTCAACCTCTCCTTCACCACAGGCCACGGCGTCTCCTCATCCGCCTGTATCTGGTTTAAGATGCTGCGTTTGACTCGACACACCAGGGCTGCTTTCAGCGCTTCCGCGTCTCCAGGGGTAACCAGATCTTCATTTAGTTTGGCCTCGATCCGTGCTATTAGGCGGTCACCTCCTTTTATAAAGTGATTTAGCTCACCTATGTCCCCCGAGAAGCGCTCCAGGTCTGATACGGCGTTTCTCAGGTCCCGTGACGTAGCCACTCTAATTTTCATCCATTCTAGCGCATTTGCATGCGCTGCTGCTAGCGTGTCTTGGGGTAATGGCGGAATGTTCTGCACGTTCAGGACCGCCGGTTTCAGCACTCCTTCGCTGGTCATTACTTAATTCCTTTTCCGTGACGTCTTTTAAAAGTAATAAAAAAAAATCTGATACGAACGCTTCGTCCCGGGTTTCGGCACCAGTTAAGCGTCGGCAACTCCAAACGTCAAAAAAAAAGGAAAAGGTTTAAGAAAGGACACGCACTATATCCGAAATAAGACTGCCTTTATTGAGGTTTTAATTCTCCTTATATACATTCTGGCTGTTGTATACAGCCGTATATGGTATTAAGGCTAATACTGCTGCACTCCGGGCCTTAACTTGTATATATATATATATATATATATATATATATATATATATATATATATGTGTGTGTGTGTATATATATATATGTGTGTGTGTATATATATGTGTGTGTGTGTGTGTGTGTGTGTGTGTGTGTGTGTGTGTGTGTATATATATATATATATATATATACACACATGGTTATAAGCAGTGTTATTAATATATATATATATATATATATATATATATATATATATATATATATATATATATATATATATATATATATATATATATATATATATATATATACATACACACATGGTTATAAACAGAGTGTTATTAATATATATGTATATGTATGTATGAAGCTATTTTTTCATGCTGAGATAAAATGTCCCTCCACAATTGTAATATAAATACAAATCTATGTTTATCAGATATATAATCTATGTATGTTAGAGTAAGAGTGAAGTAAAATTAGAAAAAAAAAAGTTCCTACAAAATTAAAAAAATATATAATACTATATTTCCAATGAGTGGTGGTAATTCCATTTACATAAGTAAGTGGATTCTCCTAGCTTTTTAAAAGCAAAATACAGTTATTGTATAGTAATAAAAAAAAAAAAAAAAACAGAAAATATTTATTTCAGATTGAGTAAATCAACAGAAACGGAATGCCTTCGTTATGACATGCTACCTTTACAGTTTGGAAAGTGAGCTCCCTATGATGGTTGCGGATTGGTGGTAGTGTCTGCTATAATCATTTCCTATGCATTTTTTACAACAGCTAATTTAGTGCACTAATATTAATTTAATTTCCAATTCATTTATAAGTTATTTTCTTTCACTGTATGAATAAATTTTTTCAAAATAAATTAATTTATCCATCCCAAATAAAAATATGTTGTATACAATGCTGTGGTGTTTGGGTAACGGTGTACAAGTAATTTTTTTTACACCAGTGGGTTTATGTTACATTTTATTCTTTATAAAGAACTACACCTTTGAGAAAAAGGATATCAGTCAACGAAACAGTGTTCACATGGAATGTGCAAAGTAGTATAACTACAAAAACTGAAGGCATCTCTACTTGTGAGGGATATTTCTGAGTTGGTTACTATGAAGATCTAGAGAAGTAAGTGCCCCTAAATTCTTTGACCTTCATAATTTTATTGTGTGAATCCCAATTGCCAGCAGATACCATCAATAAGAGGAAGTTAATAAGAAAAAATCAATAAGAAAAAAAGCAGGATTTAAAAGATAAAAGTATATTTGGATGGAAGATGAAGGAATAGAATTCCAGGTGGGACAATTTTTGGAAAAGAAATATATTGGAAAACCAATCCCAAAGGATCTCAATAAAGATTTCTCTAGGGAGCCAATTATTTTTATATCTGGGATAGACTAATTAGCAATAGCGTAAGCGGATTTTTTGTGTCTGGTTGCAAACAGCGGAAAGGTGCGTTCCCCTGACATTTATAGACCATGATGAGAGAAAAAAAAGTGCACGAGAGGTGGAATATATTTTTGGAGCATAACACAACATTGCGAAATGATTAATAAAACAGAATTACCAATATTAAAATATCTGATGTGCACAATACATGACTACCTTGCACGCCTATTAAACTATAAATCAAAAAGTAATCATGAATTTGGTTACTATTTTCCGAAGATTGTAGAATCTCAAAAACGATACTGGGTGCCGCGATATACATCTATTGACACACGCACGCACGCACACCCACACACGTTTCTGGAGGTCTCATGATAACTGAAATTTCCAAGAGATTTCTTCGAGTTCCGTGACAACATTTAAACTGTCAATATCACTAGATAAAGCGTTGGAAATCGACAGTTTCGATATTTTAAGCGGAAAAACCCCACTTCTGGATCCAATTCTGAAGTAAACTTGATAAAAACAGATTTTTAATCTTCCCTCTGATATTTCCATTTTCTTTTGGGGAGGCCCTCCGTGTGTGGCCCCTGGGTGCCCGGAACCACTGTGACCATTCAAGTTTTGCCAGGGCTAATGATCCGGGAGCTGAGGCCAAAAAACGTATCTGATTTCAAGAAAATTTTTGATCGTCTAGGCCGAAAGTGCTCTCATAATAGAGTGGAAAAATGAAAGTCTGCCACCTTAGATCGGTTGCAATCAAATTTTATGGGTAAACGAATTAACCATTTTTTTACATTTTCATCAGTATCTCGCTTCCGGTGCATTTTAGGTAGAACTGTGATATAGCAAATTTTAAAGAACGTTAAATTTCCTGCAAGTTTTACAGTTAATATTTTTTTAAATTTGGAACAGGTACTCAGATACGAGGCCGTACAAATCTGCAAAATATCAAGAAGACGCAAAAAGTTGAATATTCCATGGTTTCGCCTTAATAAGTTTTAGAGCCAAATAAATAATAACCAATCTAGTAGAGGATTAAATTTTCTACTCGATCCATTTAAAATATTTGTAATTACTCTCAATGATGAGAAGTAATATTGAAATAAATAATTTCAGAGAATGGGAAATGGTTATTTCGATATTTCTTGGCGTCTGCTGAGAGTAATTACAAATATTTTCTATGGATATCGTACGAAATTTAATCCTATAGAAGATTGGTTATTTTGCTTTTTGCACCTAATTGCACTAAAAAATAGTTATTAAGGCAAACGCTCTGAATTTTCAACTTTTTGTGTTTTTTTTTTAAGCGAGTTACTCAGGAAAATCTGAAAAACGTCGACTTTCTCTAAAATTGTTATTTCAATATTTCTTGGCGTCTGTTGAAAGTAATTACAAATATTTTGTATAAATCTTGTAGGAAATTAAATTCTCTACTGGATTGGACATTATGCGTTTTGCACTAAAGTACACTGAAAAATAGTTATCAAAGCAAAACCACTGAATATCTAACTTTTTGCGTTGTTTGGCATTTTGCAGATTTGTAAGATCCCATATCTGTGTAGCTGTTTTGAATTAAAAAAATACTATATATAAAACTTACAGGAAATTTAACATTATTCAAAATTGGCTATGTCAAAGTTTTACCTAATATGCACTGGTAACGAGTTACTGAGGAAAATGTGAAAAAGCTACGAAAACGACGAATTCGTTGACCTATAAAATTTGATTGCAACTGATCGAGGATGGCAGATCTTCATATTTCCAGTTTATTATGAGATTACTTTCAGCCTTGACATTCAAAAATTTTCTCGAAATCAGAAACGTTTTTTGGCCACAGCTACTAAGCTACTAGGCCGGACTGTAAGTATTGTAGTTCACAGATATGTATATGGTCGGCGGAAAGTATATTGTGGAAATCATTAAATAATGACGATGGACTAAGCACTAAAAAATGGTATGGACAATTTATAAAACATCAGCTGTTTGTCCCATTTGGATGATTAAACCTTGTTTGGCTTTGAACGCGGATCTTAAAAGCACGTCAACATAAGCTTTGGAAATTAAAAGGAATGCACTAATAAATTTGAATACACTTTTCAGTAGTGGCTGTTTTATACATAAGGCAATTCATCATCTATATTCTTGATAGTTATTGGCCGAGGCATGATTAGGAATAGTAAACTAAAAAATCCTATATCCTGATAATGTTATAAACGTAAAGCAGTAATGAATTAATTTCGTTAATTGAGAAATTTTTTAAGAGGAAAGACAAATGTAGATCGGATTTCCGCTACAGATCCAATAACTGCAGATCAAATAAAGTGCGTTGTTATTTATCAGCGTGAGGCTCTGTGGGCTGGCTCCTAGGTGATTAATGGCTTCACTTCTGACCCACTGAACCAACAGATGGTGATGTTTGTTTTTAACGACGCTTTCACCATACATATTGTGAAAACAAGGTTTCGATTTAAACATATTCACAAGCTCTTGTATGTATTAGATTGATTTGATGAGATAAATATTCGGAAAGATTTGAGCAAAGAGAGTTGCTGTGTAGAGCGGACTAAGCTTTTACTTAGTAAAATTGGCCACCTAAAAGTTTCCTGAATACAGAACTACAAGAACAAAAGTATGAGATTAATTCATAACTTTTTAGAGATCACATCATAAATCAAACAAAAAATATCTGATGTGGACAACACATGACTTCCTTTTACGCCTATTAAACTATAAATCGGTGGCTCAAAAAGTGATCCTGAATTTGGTTACTGGTTTCCGAAGATCGCAGTATCTCAAAAACAACACTCGGCGTCGCGACATCCATCTATTGACACACACACAAATAGAGAGGAAAACCAGTATTTTACACTAAATTTTAACACTTACAACAAGTAATAAAAATGTTTAATTGGATTGGAAACCAAATTGCGATTGTAACCTTTATTACTGAAACATATGATTTATGTATTTAATTTAAATATAATTTTTGATGTAGGCTTATTATGACCTTCAAGTAAAGTACCGTTTTTGGCTCACCAATTTTCATTCACCAATAAAAACATTCACATCAATATAAAAGTCCTATTTACCAAATTTGAGATGTTTTACATTATATTTTAATATAATTTTTGATGAAAGTCTAATATGTCCTTCAAGTAAAGTACCGCTTCCGGTTTTCCAATTTAGACCAAAATCTAGTATGTTATTTAAATCAATATATAAGTTATAATACCAAATTTGAAAGGTTTTGCAAAGTATTTTAATATAATTTTTGATGGAAATCAATTATGACCTTCAAGTAAAGTACCACTTCCGGTGATTAAGCAGTGACTAAAAAGGGAGGTTCACAACTAGATTTTACAGCAATCCTAAATACGAAATTTCAACTATCAAAGGCTAACCGTTTTTGAGTTATGCGAAATACGAACGAACGAACGAACGTACGTACAGACCCCACGACGAAACTATTCAAAATCTGAAATCTGAAAACCGAAAATTTTCGCGATTACAATACTTCCTTTAGTTCGTCCAAGGAAGTAAAAAAGTATTGCTTATTCCAATATGCAATATAGCTAAATAATACTCTTTACATCGTAACTAGAATGGTCAAAACGAAATAAAAATAGCAAATTAATAAAGAGCAAAAGACGTTAAAAATATTAGAATTGGAGCGGCTGATAAAGCAGAGGACCGAACATACAGAGAGCTTCTCATCAATTAACATTAAGTTTTTAGTTGGAAAGAAAGAAGAAACTAAACAGAAATAGTCATTACAACAGAAACGTTGGTACAAAAATTTACTGAGGCAAGAGCAAAATCTGAAATTTACCAACAATTTTGAGAAGATTTATCAACAATAATATTCTTTTCTATTCAAACACAACACTATATTTATTGGTAAAATCGCAATTTCTTTAACTGAAAGGTATTGGCATTGGTTTTAAATTTTAGTAATTCTTTGAGTAATATGTTTTACCACAATTTTCTCAGTTTGAAATTGGTTCTTAATTCTCCAAATTCACAACTGTTTGGACTTTTAAATTATTGGGGATGGTTAATGATATGAATGAAAAAAAAAAATAAACTAGGTATCTTGTTTTAGTTAACATAAGCCAGTACAGTCAATCATATAATAAAGTAAATGTTCACATGACAGAGCTAACTCCCGAGACATTTCAAGAGCTTCCCTTTGTATGGTGCATAAGACTCGTTACAATGTTTTCATGGTGGACTTAGCTTCAGATTTTCACTAACTCCATACAGTTTTCATATTGAAAACTAATATCTATCGGTTTTTTTTCCTAAATAGAGTATATATTCTTCCGCTATGAACGCAGGTTTAGTCAATGATTAGACATTTCAAAAGGTCTTCTTGGTGCCTACCTCTCTCTGCATTGTGTACCTCCATGATTTCGAGTATGCCTTTGGGTAATCTATGTTCTTATCCTTTTTTTTTAATGTAATTCTTATGTATCTGTTTGAATGGATTCACACTCTGTTTTCTGTTATAACTGATGACAACCTCTCATCAAGTAAAGACATAGCTTATCTCACTTCAATCAAGCGAGAGCTGGAAAGATGTCGAAAAATTGATCTTTGTTAGCGGTAAACAACCACATCAATAACTGCAAATTTTATGGTTAGTTATGGCTGTTTCACCTTATAATCACTAATTATTGAGAAGCAATTTGTGTTTTACATATATTTTTTTTCTAGCGGTATTCTTTAAAATATTTCAAACCCTTTTATTATTATTATTTATTTTTTTAAATTTAAATAATTCCCCTTCAGCTATCGCAGTTTGTAGCTGTTATTCACAAAAATTCTTCTAGATTTACGTTAAATTAACTAAAATATTTTACGGATTCAACATAAAAACCAAAAATAATAAATAATATGACCTTGACTACCTGGAAAACCCTTCGATACTACTGATTGACACAAGATATCAGTAACAAACTGGCCAAAGATCCTGGTTCACTGAACATATACAGAACAGTCGTGGAGAGATAAAATTTGTTCTTTAATCGTTCCTGGCTCCAGATCGACATAGACACGTCAACCCTATCAGTTTTATAGAAGCCTATTAAGTGTAAACATTCCATAATGGAGCCAGCCGATAAGGTCACTTCCCATCGCAGGGGCACATGGGTGATGGATGTTTTCAATTTAGATGTCTGTCAGGGATCTCGTTCTCTTTAATATACGGACAGGAGCAGTCGTTGCCTCGAGGAGTCTTTGTACCCGCAGAACCGACTTCAATAAAGGCCTGGTTATTTTTTATATTATTTTCATTACGCGTCGGTCTCCTCTTGTCAAAGGGATATAAAAATAACAGCATCGTTTAATATTTTTAGAAACACATAATCTCTTCAAGTCCTACGACGTCCTGTAAAATCCAGATACATGTCGTTCTCATTCATTTTTATTCACTTTATAATCTAATAGTTTAATTTAGTATTTAATAAATTAAAATTTTCTTTGAATTATTTAGATATTTTCCTAAGCAACGCGAATATTTAATTCACGAAAACTTCAACGGGGGGACAGTTCCAACAGAAATTTAGACCAAAATGAAGATTTAGTACAGTCTTGCTTTATATTGCCTGCAAAAAACTTTCCTCTAAATCTCAATTTCGAAAAATGGCGTTTAGTACAATTGAAACGGGTATCCTCATTCGATGTTTATATTTCCGTATGATAATTCAATAAAAATGGGCTAAAATCGAAATATAACTAGAGATTTCATACGATCTAGTGTTCTTGAAATATTTTTCTTTATATCTTAAAATGTATAAAATAAATACATTAAAATATACTAACAACAATTAATGACAATAGTTATTTTATTTTTGGGGGGGAGGGGGAGGAGGGAGAGGATTTAATTGCACAAAATATTAATTATAAGGAGTGCCTTTGCGGATCTATCTTTATAGGTTACCTATTGAGCATCCAAGTGATTTCTGGTTGTGGCTCGCCGTCCACTCTGCAGGTGAACACTGCCGATCCTCCAAAACTAACTTCGACATCTTGTGGACCTTCGAGTATGCGTGGTTCATCTGCAATATATTTTCAGATTTAATAAAATCGTCAATATTTGTTATTGATTAAAGGTTTTAATAGAAGAAATTGAAAGCTTATGAGAAGGAATTATAGGATTATTATTGAGTGAAGTGTCACAATCAATAAAACAAACATGACAAGAATCTAACAATTACCGAAGAGGAGACAAACAAAGATGAAGAATGTTTCAGAATAAATAGATTCTAATATATTGGGCTCACAAACCTCATGAAGTAATCATCTTACAAAGATAAACTAGCGTTTGCAGCGTCTTTTTTCTTTTATCTTATTATAAATCACATCTAAACATAAAGCCGAAAAATATAAACACTACGAAAATCCATTTAATTTAAGCAACGAAATCTCGAACTCAAAACAATGACTAAAACGTTTAGGCATCAGTGCTTAAATTCATGCAGTACAACAAAAGAAGGATTCTTTTATTCGAGGGAGAAAGCGTTGACACCTCCTAGTGTTTTTTATTTATTTTTTCGAAATGAGAATAAAATCGTGAGTTTTTGCGTGGAATAACTCGTTGGGAAAACATAGAGCTCAAAATAATCCATTGGGAGCGTTTTTGTTCAGCTACAAAATGCAACTGTAGTTGGCAAGAGATCAAAATCCAGATGAATAGACATTATGCAGAGAGATATCCCAGAGCCCATGCAGCGAATTAGAAACCTATTGCCTAAAATAGATTGACTAGCGGGACTAAAGTTTAACAAGAATCCCATCCATTAAGTCAATGGACCAAAGATCCAATGTGAAATAAAATAATAATAAAAACTTAATAAAATACAATAATAAAATTACAATGCTCATAGGGGAATACAAATACTGCACAATTCGTAATAAAATACAAATTATTAAAAAATAAAATAAATCAATAAATTACTGAAAATATTATAGATTAAGCTCTGTACGTCAGAGATAACCTGTCTAACTCCAATATTTGCTGAATTTTGTTTTATGATCGTATTTGCATTATCCTTGGCAAATGATTCTGAATATATGTAAGTGCATACAGTCCACCGTGAATAAGCCAAAAAAGTAGTAAAATATGCAACACTTCAAAAATAAAGATTGACCACTATCCAAAACAAGCAATAAGGTGTGATCTGAAACGTCTTTTTGCTCGCCTGTAAAACTTTGAAAATGTTACTTACGACAGTTTACATCAGAGATACAGATTTTAAAAAAAGCAAATATTAATATGTAAGTTTAAAATTTTATTTTTAGACCAAACCTATTTTCGAAAGTTAGTCATCAAATACGTCAAAGAAATACCGAACATTTGGACTGCAAGAAAGTAATTTACTGATTAAAGTATGTTCAGGTACTGTCTTATAAAAAAAACATCATTTGACAAGCAAGAGCTAAGACATATTTCTTAATTCAGACATCCACTATTTCAACAAACTAATCTGTGCTTATTAGGCCTAATAACTACGATGAACAAGTTAATAGCAGTAATGATAATAATTTAACGCGGTTAGGGCTAGTAGCTGAGCAGGTGAGGTGGTCACGACCACGCTGACAGGCACATAAGTTAGATCTTGTTCAAATATTTCTTATTAATTCTTGCCCAAGGCTCCTTCAGTATGGCGCAGACCGCTATGCAATCTTGCACCGAGTTGTTGCTGGTTAGTTGCTATTGATCTATGAGGGGCAGAATAGATAGCTCAACAGGTTGGCACTGTTTACCTTAAATAAATACTACTCCTGTTTATTTTATATTAACTTTTCAGAGATACTGAATCTACATAAAAGAGTTATTTTGTTCTCCCTAGTTTCTATAAGCAGGCTTGGATGAATAGGAATGTTTTTTAGAATATCCATCTCCAATTTATACTAAAAAAAAGAGATTATCATTTTAATTAATTTAAAAATTAATATGATATTTTCGTTTGCTCAGATTTTCTTCTTAGGACAATCTTCATTTGCGTGATTATTAATAAATCCGAAGATCATCACGTCATCGTCTTTTTAGTATTTTCTGGATTAGCAGGAAACTGGGAGTTTTTAAGTGACTGTACTAGATCGTTTGAATATTATTTATTTAAATTTACAACCCACTGCTGCAAATATCCATATTGCCTACAGGCAGAGTAGAGTGAAAAATAAAAAAACAATAAATGGTTGTGAATTGTATAGTGTGGATTGTAGAGTGAAAAAATTAAGATGACACTGAGCATTACCCGAGTATGATGAAGGACAGCCATGGAATTTCAACCGATAGCTTAGACTGACATTTTAACTTTTTAAAAACAAAAACCAATAAATATAAGTGATAATACTCTATTATTATTTATTTAAAACTGATTTTCGTTCAAAACTAATTTTCTTTATTAATATTTTACGATTATTTTAATTAATATTTTTCTTTTTATTAATATTTTAAGTGTATCGAGCACTTGCTCCACAAATATGGCCTGATTAATGATTCGGAGAATCTGCTCACCTTTCTAAGTGAATAAAACGTGAGGATGAATGCTATGTGAGCAGGTACTCAATAAAATGTTGAGTCTACGATAGAGTTGATCGGCATTTTACTGAGTACCAGCTCATATAGCATCCATTCTCACGTTTTATTAATTTAGAAAGGTGAGCTAGAACTCCGAATCATCAATCAGTCCATATTTGTGGAGCACGGTGCCTTCATACACTTAATAAAATAATTATAAAATAATAATAATAAAAAAAATTATTTTAAAGAAGAATTAGTTTTGAACGAAAATCGGTTTTTAAATAAATAATAATAGAGTATTTAAGTGTTTCATTGTGTAACTTCTATTTATTCATACCGAACCAGAGCGTCTGCTCAGTTTTTTGAGAAATGAGTACGTGCTCAGTTTTATTTCCTTCACCTATGTTGTTTGAGAATTGTTGGAAGGCTTAGAAGTGTACTAATTTCTTTTGTACATATGATTTCATAGATGGTATATTCAAGTCCTTGTATATTGTTTGATTTGGAATAAGCCACAGGCTATTTAAAGTTTGTTTTCTAAGGCTTTTAGATTGTAGGGTTCATTATTTTGTGTACATTCACGTGCTTTGTTGAACTCCATAACTACGGTCAGGTTTAAGTATAGTCTCTTATTTCATAAATAAAAGATTATTAAGAGAAAGCTAATGTTTCCAGAGCTTAATCCAGGTATAACAATGTTTTCTTCATATTTAACTTGAATACTTCGGTATTTTCAAAAGAACGGGTATTGTCTTGATGTCTTGAATTCTTGATGGGCATCATTCATTAAGCTTGAAAAATTGCATGTGTACACCTGTTTTGGTACATTTACTTCGGTGATAGAGAATGATAGGGAATGTGGCGTCTTCGAACAGAATCTTAGGGCAAAAAGGGATTGGCAGTGAGAATATTTGGGAAACGCAACTCTAAACCTTAAGACATTGCTAAAGTGAATCCCTGGGACCAATGGCTTCATCCGATAAGTATTAGTATATTTAACAATGGACCATAATTTTCAACTTGAGATAAAAAAACAGATCCATAGAGGGGTTATATCCAGAACAGGTATTTCAATAGATCCTGGAAAATATTTACTAATTCTGTCTCTGTTTCTAGATAGACCTTGAGTACGACGCTTTCTTATAATAGCTATGATTTCAGCACAGCGGATTATTTCCATCCAATCAACACTGTGATTCTATTCATTTTTATTTCTTAAGAGGAAATATGAGAATGAATATTGCAATCAAATCAAAAGAGAAAATGATGTAACGGACTTAATCATATAAATTATTCAACATCACAACATAATAATTAGCCTCTGCTAACATTATATGATTTCTACAATGTAAGGCTATGGTCATAATCAAACTTGAGTAGACATTTTGATTGAATTCGCCACAGTCTCAAAAGATACATTCTGTGAACGATAATGTCTTCTAACTCAGGTTAACTTCCAGTTATTGCTATCCTACATACTAGATTCAGGGATGTTTTGATCTTTGATAGTCCCGAGGTTATAGACAGCCCTTTAAATGTAGGGTTACTCCTGTAAACAATCACTCCACTGCAGGCCTATAAAATCTTCAGTAAATGTTTTGGTAACGGAAGTACAAGGAAATGGGTTTTTCTATAAATAGACAAGAGGAAACGATAAATCTTCCGTACTGATAATTTAGAGCGATGTAGCAGAAGTGAAAAAGTTAGCGTGAACAAGTTAATAATTTGTATTATTAATTGTAATATGCTACAACTATTCTTGTTTCTATTCGATAGTTTTTATTTTAAACCATCCTTACAAATAAATATAATAAAATCTACATACGCCTTATGAAAAAAGAGTAACGCTCAGAATAATTGCTGATGTAGTAAACGCAATCAAAATATTTCAAGAAAAGGTCGCAGATCTGTTCTCGTCTATGCCTCTGATCACTGAAATTTTAAACGCAAACTTCCAATTATATACTGCCCCGTAAAACGTGACAATAACAGATTTTCAAAAAAATAATATTGTATTCGATCTATCATGTAAGGAGATAAAATTGTGCCATTAGGTACATGGCTGTGCATTCAGGTTGAGGAAGATCCCAAAAAGAGTCGAAGGGATGACTATGATGATAACAGGAGATGTACAACTATTCAGTATTTCTGAGTTTCAGATAGTTAACCAATATTATTTGGCGTAGTTTCTCAAGTTTGTTATAAAACTTTTCAAGCTTTTATGACAAGTTATTCTTGACTACAGGAGGCATGACAGGTGTGCCATATCCCAAAACAAATAAGCTCTTACTCAGTTGAGGCTGGAGGGGCGGCATTATCTTCCATGCTTGGGGACGGCAGTACCACTAATCCGCCACTGCTCAAGTTACAATGAACAGAGTCTAGTGTAAGAATGCAACACCGCCCTGAGATCACATCGCAACAGACTCAATTATCATTTGTGTAAAACCTAATTTAAGATTATATTTGGATTAACTTTGGCATTATGGTTATTTTTTTAAAGATTCGAAAAAAAAAAAGCCACAATTCTATTAAGGAAATATCCATTTCAAAAGATTCAGTGTTACGTCAAATTCAGGCATCTTCAAGACGATCTTACTGTTAAATCATATTATTTAATAAAAATCTTACGAAATAGTTTGCCACATAAATAAGCATAAAAAATAAATAATATGTTGTTCCTCAATATGGCCTCTTCTCGGATAGTGTGTTACGAATTATATAGAATGGAGAAATGGACTAATTATCTCATGAGGTTTACATTACAAATTTACAAGTAAGATCGTAGTCCTGAATACGTCTGAATTCCGCGAAACGTTCATGTGATTCAATTTTATTTTAAAGAGACTTTACTCCTTTGCTATAGAATCTCAACTTAATTATAATATTAGGTTCTAATTTGAATTTTACTCAGTTTTTGCATATTGATATGTATTGATGTGTGTATTTTTGGACAATATTATCCTTAGGGACAAATTAAATATGACAAGCATAAGGCGCGAACAAAAGACGATAAGGGACGAGCAGGTAGGTAGAAAGGTAACTGACAGGCGACGGCAGATGTCACCACAACTTTTGCCCTCAGATATAAGGAATAAGTTAATTTAAAAACCTACCGAGAAGTGAGCAGTGTGGCAAAGGCAAGAGGTGATCCGTCTTGGAAGACTTAATCAATTTTAAGAAAACAGTCTCCCTTGGGTCCCGGCTGGCCTCCAGAAAAAGTGGAGGAATCCTGGGAAGGGCGAAATTCGATTAAAGAGGATATTAATGGATTCGAAGAGAGCACCCCACCCCGGGGTGGAACTATACACTGAAATCCCCGAATTTCCTCCCTCCTTTAAAACTAGTCGGCCAATCACGATAATGTACCACCCACTGTCGGGGATCTAACCAACCAACAACGTCTTTGACCCCCTCTTAGGAAGAACAAGGAAGACGGGGAGAGAAGCTGAGGAGGTAGGAAAAGATTACTCCTTCGCTGATCTCGCTTGAGGGCTGAACTTGGGGGACAACTCGTAGGTCTTCCCGCGAAGATGACAGATACACTGGCTTTGACTCCATGACCTAAAATATGCAGGAGAACCCGATGGAGAGATGCTGAGAGACAATCAACACCAATTATTACAAATAAGAGATTTATGTTAGAACAGTTAATGGCTAGGTCTAGTCTGAATCATTCCATGGTTAACAGTTTATTATAACAGTTATTATTTTCTCTTGTAACAGTTTATTATTTTAATTTTGAGGAACAAAGATAAATGTTAGGAAAGAGGTTGTTCTTTAATAACCATGCTCATTATTACTTTGAATATATTTCATTAAGTATGATAGCAATAAATTTTATTAGCATTATTATTAAACTTAGAGGTAGGAACATTGTCTTGGTCAATTATTAAATAATGCTAACCACAAATTAGACCTTTGGAAAGGTATCCAATTTAGAGGACAAAGTAAGTAATTCCTATTTATTCATAAGCTTACATAATTTTGGGATAATCATCCTCAATGATTGCCCAATGGCATCCCTATATACAGACTAACATATTATCAGCTAAATATATATAAACTTAATTTAGATAAAACTTAGCAATATACACACAATTCATCAACCTAAAAATCATGATAACTTTTATTAAAATTTTATTATATAAAATAACTATATTTAGAGCATATAAGCCGAGACTAAAACAACAGAAGAACACTTCCGCAAGAATACAACCAGAGGATCAAAGAAGAACTGAGGAGGTTAATGAAGGGCCAAGCAGTCCACAGACCAACAAACACAGACGCGGCAGTTAGAGCTATCTTCAGGGAGCAACTCCACTATGATAACAAAGCCGAGCTATAATTGCATAATCAACTGCTCTAATAGAACGTAGACGAGCTGTCGTGGCCTATAAATATCATCCAGACTTCTTTGGACTCGGTAAAAATTGTTTTCACTTTCTAATGGAACCGAAAAAGCCCAGAGGCTTTACTACTAATATGAATAGTAAAATATAAAAAACTAATCAAATATGGCTGAAGCTTTCAAGTAAGTATAATCAATGGGAGCCAGATTTTCGAAGAGGAGGGACTTTAATTACAGAGGCCAACAGAAGATTTGGTACTGGCATATTTGAAGCTGATTTCATATGAATTGGGTGTTCTGAATTCAAATATGACATTATTTTTTGTCTAGGAGGTCAAATTTCTAAGATATAACGTTTTAGTTATATTAGATTAAATCAATGAATTAACTCTACAAATTAAACATGAAATTTATATTATTAAATTACACAAATATTTCTATATTATACAAATATCATTATATAAAACAAATATTGTTAGTATTATTATATATTATTATATTTTATTATCATATTATTATATATACAAAGATAGTACCAAGTCATCGATAGAACCAACTAGTCACACAACACTTCGGAAGCTTGTTTTTCGTGACCTTCTTGAATATATCTTGGAACAGTCCCTTTCTAAACATCAGCAATAATCTTCCATCATGTGCCTATCCCATCTTCCTTGATAGCGGTCTTCCATAATTTTAATATCTTGATGAAATCTTTCAACTTCCTCCGCACTGCTGTCTCCTAAATTTTCAGAAAAACGGTCCAGATGGCTGTGCAAATATTGCTCCTTAATACTCATGTTGCATGCAAATCACTTACCAGTTCAACACGGTATTCTGCTTTTCGTTGACCCAGAAAATTTCCGACAACTGCAACAAATGAAGTCCAGGTTTTTCACCTGGTCTCATTCATGGAATTTACGAAGGCTTGGGGTCCCTAATGAATTTTCTGATTTCTGGGCTGTTAAATATTCCTACTTTAATTTTTTTCTTACTCGAGTGAGACATTTTTTCCTCTATAAATGCAAAGCATGATCCGTCCTTATCATGAGCCTTTACAAACTGCTTCATAAGGCCTCCATTGCAGTTTAATATGCAATGGAGGATAAATTATTTTTTCTCGTTCAACTAAGGGTTCGTTAATAAGGTTATTTTCTCCAACGACCATGTCTTCTCTCTCAGGTCACTCTTGTCTAATCCAGTAGTGTGGTTTGTCTCAGTTATTCCAGAGAAACTTTACCATTTTTTGGTCCATATAAATCACTCATTGATGTTCACGATACTTTATATTCTCCAAGACCGAAGCTATTGTGCTATATGTTTCTTTCATTCTCATTGGGACAGCAATTGGTGTTGAACCATATTTGTTCCCATTGTGCAGAAGAACACATTTCAAGCTTCGCTTTGAGATATCAATCAATAGACGCCAATCATCTGGAAAATATTCAGGAAGACTCATTTTTTGCAGGAGTCCTCTCATAACGGGACAAAATACAAGATTTTCTTCTTGGGAGAAGGATCATAGTAGACCCTTTTCCCTTGAACGGTAAAAAGTAATTTTGGTTCCTTGTTCCAGTAAATTTTTGTCGCTCAACCTGGAAGCCAATAATTCAGAAGCTTCTTTTGAAAGGTTCAGATCTCCGACGAGGTCATTTAACTCATCATGGTTGAAACTTAGAGGAATTGTTGACATCCCCTCATCACCATTTTTTGAATTTATTTTGGCAAATGTTATGGAGACAGTCCCCTCACAATACCTGTCACCTTCGGCAGGCGGTTTTCCTTCCTTTTTCACACTTATCTCAAAAAGTAGAGCTGATTGAAAAAAATGACTTCAAAATAATAACCCTTATTGAAGGACATCAAATTTGCTACAATTTGATCCCTAATAGAGCTCTTTAAATAGTTAAATAGTTTTCGAGATAATGTTATTTAAAAAAACAAAACAAGAAATCATAATTTTGTTAATTTCTTATGGCAATATCATAGAAACAGTTCTTCTTACGAATATAATCATTATAAACGACTTTATAGAGCATTTAAAACTAGCTCCAATTTGAGTCTTAGTAGGAATATATACTTCAACTAGTTCCCGTGATAAATCTTTAAAAAAATAATTGTTTATTCCAAAAAAAAAAATAGAAGTCGTCATTTCATGAATTTATTTTGGAAAAAATCATGGAAACTGTTCTTCCCACGTTTTTGCAAAAAACGATAAATCACCATTTTGTTAATTTATTTTGGCAAAAATCAAGGAAACTGTTCTTCCTACGTTTTTTAGAATAAATAGTTATTATTTAAAAGATTTTATCTAGGGAACTAGTAGATGTATATATGTCTACTACCACCCAAATTATAGCTAGTAAATTGCAGTATAAAGTAGCTTATAATGATTATTTTAGTAGAAAAAAATGTTTCTATGATATTGCCATCATAAATTAACAAAATTGGGATTTCTCGTTTTTATCTCGATAACTAATAATAATAACATAAAAAGCTCACTTAACGATAAAATTTAGCAAATTTAATGCCCTTTAAAAAAGATTATTATATTACTTTTCGCTTGGTTGGTAGTTTTCAAGGTATTGAAATAATGAAAATTTTATTTTTTTTCTTGAATAAAATGCCGCCATTTTTTAGGTAGCGGCTTTGGAATGGCAGACAAGACTTATTTTACTTAGAATGTCCTACACATTGGTTATTCACATTCAAATCTTCTCCTAAAATGAAACCATATTTCGGCCCTTACTCCAATTGGCTATATTCATGTTTTTGTGGAAGTATGTGGGATGTGGTAGTGGGAAGGATGTGGTGGAAGTATGAGCCTGGATTAAGAACGTAGAAATTTTTTTTTGTAATCGTTACTCATATTTAAATATTTTAAATATATTATATTATTATTACTAGCACTTAAATTATTGCACTAATAAAAGCTCGTTAATGAAATTAAACTAAATTATGTCGATCAAGCTAAGAACTATTGCATTTATGAATGCTCATTGATGAGGAAGAAGACTGACAGCGCTTCACTGCTAATTACGTCCATTTTCTAAGGAGCCATTTAGAATATTTTAAAAAGTGGCTATTGGTTCTTAAAGAAGAATAAGTGCTCCGCATGTTTTATTTGAAGCTTTTTTTCGTTATTGTTGGCCGTTTAATTGCCACTGGTCCTGAAATTTCAACTCTCGTGTGAACGACTTGAAAAAATTGATTTTACTGGTGCTTTTTATTTCCAAAATTACCAAGGTAATTTTTTTAAATGCCCTTTGATCCTCTGATAATTCAGCTTTGAAACAAAGTCTATTATCGCGAAATTAAGGCAAATGCAGAATGATAGCGACCAGAAAACTAAATCAAGTCAAAGTTGGTAGTCCACCATCTTCGGACGCCATTATGGCAAGGTGAGGCCAATTTTTTTCTGGGAACTTGGGTTTTTTCTAATCATTAGTCACAAGGAACACAATGATGTACAATTTACAGGGATGCGGAGAGGGGAGAGGATGTTCATGATAGGGGGTTCTAGCCTACAGACTAATATCCCAAAGAAAACGAATCCCAAGGATTCAAGTCGGGTGAAACGCCCTGGTAATAACGGCACTCGACTGACATTTTAAAACGAATTAATTATTGTAACTAAAATTAATTAATTGCTGTAACTAAAATGACCTTTACCATCATATAGTACCTTCATGACGTTAATTTTCATTGTACATCTCATTACCTGGTTGTAAAAGATTTTTGTTTACAGTTGTGAATTAATTAAATAAAGTAAAAAAAAACTGTAATATTTATTAATTTTAATATTAACTTACTGCAATGAATGTCGCTGAGATTCATCTCCCTAATGGTCTTCCCTCTCATGCTCTCAGGGTAGAGGCATGTGGCCGAGATGTCGGGCACTGCGCTCATCACTTCCTTCATTCCGCAGTCACAGACCAGTGAGTTGCTGTCTAGCCTCCTACACAACGGTTATCCCCTCACTTCATTAAAATAATACATATATAATGCATATTTTTTCAGATTTAAATATGAATTGTAAATCTTTACTCACAGTCTCTTGAGGGAGCTAAGCCCGGTGAAGGTACCCGCTGGAATGTACTGGATCTTGTTCTCATGCAAGAACCTACACAGCACTTATTGTTAATATGATCATTTGAAAAAAAGTGATATTGTACTATTTTACTTACAGCCTCTGTAAGCTTGTCAGTCCGTCGAACATATGAGGATGTAACTTCTCAATCTTGTTCATTTGAAGATATCTGTAAGCAGTTTAGTGTTATTCGGTGTCATTTATAACAGAGAAAAATATTATGTTATAGAGATCTTACAGTTGCTCCAATTTAGACAGACCGTAAAAAGCACTTTCTTCTATGTTTCTGATCTTATTCCGGTACAAGAACCTGCAATACAGATATGTAATTCTATCGCTATTCTGGTATGGGGAATAATAATATAGAGTAATTCTTCTTACAAGGTTCGAAGCTCCTCCATACTGTTGAAAAGATCATTTCCTAGAGACTGGATAATATTATCATTGAGCAACCTGCACAGAATATTAAAGATAATAATTTATAATATATTGTATATATTGTAGAAAGGAATATTTTATGTATATTTTGTTCAGATTTCGTATTGCAACCAAATTCCATTGATAACAATTTGTTATGTAGGATTTTTTTTTTAAATACTGATAAGAAATAAAAACCTAAAAAAATTGATAAAACACTGCCAGTTATAAGAATTGAAACATTTAATTGATAATATAACTTAAGGCGAAGGTAGGAAAATAAGTTTGTAAGGCAAGTTAATAAGGCCAGAGAATCAGCAAGAATTCTGTACCTAGAGATTGCTAAGAAACATAATGTACTAAAGAAAACAATTAAAATTATTTTGAATATTGTTTTTAAACTGTAAAATGAAGCTGATTTTCTTTTTGTCCATATTGGATGGCTTCCACAAGAAAAGTTATTTTTTTTCTTGATTTGGGTTTTAACGTCCTTTCATATTCCAACTAGGAAGGAAGGACGGGTTATCCTACAGGTTACCAGCTATTCCAGCCTGAGTGAGAAGATAGAGATTTATTCCGGAGGTCAGGCGAATTTAACACGAAAAAAATTCAAATTTTGAATATTTAATAATGAAATAGAAATTTTCCATATCCAAACTGGACTAGTTAGTGACGCTGAACTCGAAAGATTAGTCTCGAATGTATAGAAATAGAAATAAAAAAAAAAAGTCCGTGGGCAGCAGAACTCCGTCACTAAAGTCGTATTTTCACTTTTAAAAAATTGTTAAAAAAACGGGGGAATAAGAAGAAATTAAAAAAAAAATTATATATATATATATATATATATATATATATATATATATATATATATATATATATATATATATATATATATATATATATAATGATATAGCCATATTTTATATCACATTTTTATATTTTAATATAATTTTTTATGAAAATCAGTAATGACCTTCAAGTAAAGAACTACTTGCAGTCAGCAAGGAACAAAAAGGGAGGTTCACAGCTAGATTTTACAGCAATCCTAAATAAAAAGTTTTAACTTTGTACGGCTAACCGTTTTTGAGTAATGCGAGATACGTACGAACGGACGTACGAACGTAATTACTGGGGAGTTTCGAGGGGAAACCATGGATTGAATAGAGGAACAGGAATATACTCCTTTCCAATTTAGGATTTCAAGACGAGGAAGAACATTTTCACGCGTGAGGGAATCCAGATTGCGGAGAGTAATGGTTTTAGGTAGGATCTGAGAATTGCGACTATTATAAGAAATTTCAGTAAAAAAATCTTCAAATTTTAGGATTTTTTTTTCACCTTAAATACGAAAACGGTACATTCAATCGAAAATAAATTAAATATAATTAAATTCTGCGTCGAATGAGTAACACATCGTAATTCGATTAAGTGATGTGGTTGAATGTCATAAAACAGCGATTATTTCCAGCTTTGTCAAAACTGAGATATGAATCTATAGCTTGGAAATGAGTACTCTCAGGAAAAATTCATAGAATAAAAGTTGTAGAATATCAAATTATGTAGTTTAAATAATAATTACAATTTCAAATTATTAAAATAGTACTTAAAAAATCAGGTAATTAATATGTATTAATTTCTTCCATACTTTTATATTTTATGAAAGAAAAGAGGGAAGCGGGGTAGCTCAGTGGTAATGCATTTTGTTATTATGTTCCCGAACCCGGGATCGAGACCGGCTGTTGTAGATAATTATTTATTCTGTTATCAGCTGAGGATTGACTCTATGGGGTCGGGAGAATACCCTCGACTCAGCACCACAAAAACTGCGGTTTTGCTCAGGAATTATAAACTACTTAAAGTAATACCTCAATTTCACAAATCCCTAATAACTAAACCGTATCCGAATACAAATAATCCCTTACAAGTAAGCCGTGTCCGCATTTGTGAGCTACTTCATTACTAACCTACACAATAATACATGTTTCGGTTCGGGCACATTTACGTTGGTTTCTGAACCAAAGCTCTCGTCTTGTTTCCTGTAAAGAATGTAGTTTGTAATACTTTTTGATTGGGGGGAAGGAAGGGAGCGATAAAGGAGAAACTACTTTTCCAGTTAAATGAATGAATGTGATGCAATCTTCAATCCCAACCGAATTTTTTTTTTTGGAGTCACTGGGTTACAAAATGCCTCCAACTGCCTAAAGTTTTATATCTCTCTTCTAGATCAAACTGAACAGTATTAAAATTAGGCAGAAGATCAATAGATGAACCAGAAATCCCTCCATACAACAGTATTTAACAGAACTGCAGGTGAAGCAAACTAGCGAACAAGGTAAGATGCTACTATTTAGTGAGCATCTTTCATTTTGCACGCTGATAATGCTTATTGGCCATCCGTAAACTATAAGTTACATTGATAATAACATTATTCGTTTGCATAGGCCTGGGAATAATCGTATTAAAACGTGGGATCACATCAAAGGAAATGTTGAAGTCTCTGTTAATGGGGCAGATCGCCCAAACATCCGCCGCGAGAATATCAACCATATGCTCATAATTTGTTGCAGCTTTGGTCCTCCCGCTAATTTTAAAGTATCGCTCCTCCTATTTCACTCTTTAATGTTTTCGGCGAACCATAGAAATCGAAAAAGAAAAAAAAAATATGGAGATTCCAGATGCCGGCTGGTTTTTTAGGAACAAAGATTTACCACTTCATTAGACACTCTAGAAGTCATGAAACTTTTTGTGGAATTAGTCAAAATAACTAACTTAAATTTAAGTTTAGTTTTGATGTCATGCTAATTTTATTGTTACAACCATAAGTTGTTTATAGAATTTATTATAAATTACTATTTATTTAAAAAGAATATAATTAAGAATTACTTAGCTTGGTAAAATCATTGATTTAAATAATGAGGTAATAAAAGTAAATGAAATAAATAATAATAGTAAAATATGAATTATATATAATTGAGTTATTGACAAATTTCAAGACCAACCCATCTGCATTACTATTCTTTAACGTCCTTGACGTTATTGGCCTCAGAATAAACGAAACATTTTTCTTTCTTTCACGTTTCTATTTTTAATTTACAGAAAAGACGAATTTGTTTGGTTCAATGACGGAGAACGAATTGCTGGAAAACAAATAAATAAAACTGAATTATTCTTTTTAACTTCGTTTGTTCAAAGATTTATTGATCCTTCAACGAGATTTTGTGTCTTTATTTTTAGAAGTCAAGCAGGGGGCAAGAAACGGATTTAATTGGCCATGTTTCTCACGCAGTGTATATAGAAGCCTTTTTCTCCCCAATTTTTTTTTTAATATATTTTTTTAATTTGTAACTTTTTATAAGTGATGAAGTCATAGGTTATTATTTGTTCATAAAGATATGTATTGAATTTAATTAGGGATTGATATATTATTTCCCACTTCTATTTATTTTTACTTAATTTATCAATCCCTAATTAAATTGATTCTTCTTTACCATCATGCGGACGTCAATTATATTGAATTTGCTTTACATAGGTACTTGCAAATTATGTATTAAAAAACTACAAAGGATTTTTATACATCTTTTATGTTAATTAATTCCTTGTACGTAGTAAAAGAAGTATTGTAATCGCGAAAATTTTCGGTTTTCAGATTTCAACGAAAATATCCATTTTGGACATCCCTGAATCAATTTTGACTAGTTTCGTAGGGATGTCTATACGTACGTTCATTAATGTAACGCCTAGTTGTGTACCTCTCTTTTCGGTCACTGCATGATCACCGGAAGTGGTGCATTACTTGAAAGTCATAACAGATTTTTATAAAAAATTCCATTAAAACATAATGCTATGTACTTCTCAAAACTTGGTATGTACTTCTCAAAACTTCTCAAATTTGGTATGTAAGACATATAGAAATAGAAATAACATAATAAATTTTGGTTAAAATTGACAAGCCGGAAGTGGCACTTTACTTTAATGTCGTAATAGACGTTTTTAAGTTTCATAATAGATTTTTTAAATGGTTTTCTGCCATCATTAGAAATAAAACCGTCAAATAAAATTATTATAAAATAAAATTCTGGATATAACAAATCTAGAGTTACGATTCAGAGCACCATCACTAGTCACCGATGCCAATTCCGCCCTCATAAGCGAAAAGACCCGAACTCTAAATCATTTTTATAAATAAATTTCTTTATTGCATCCGAATTGCTATAAAAACTACACGTTTTATGATATTAGAAAATCCTAAAACCAATGATTAGGATCTGATCTTTGGATTTAGGACATTCTAATGTCATAAAAAGGTGTAGCTTTTAGAGAAATTCAGATCAGCTGCAAAGATGTATTTAAAAAAAATGATTTGGAGTTAGGGGCTTTTAGCTTATCACGGCAGAATAGACGTCGTGACGCCGAGTGTCAATTTTGAGATACAGCTATCTACGTACCAAACAGGAATCTAGTAACCAAATAGTGATTCAGGATCACTTCTTGAGTCACCAACATAAGCGCTTTCAACCTTCTTCCACATCAATGAGCATTCATAAATGCAATAGACATCATTTACTTTAATTATATAATTTTTTTTCTATGTTCTTCATTCTGTTCTGAGTACTTATAAGACTATTATAATCGTATATTTGATTAAGAGAGGGCCCGTCTTAAATATTATAATACAGTAGAGCGTCGATTAACCAAACTAATGTTGTCAGTGGTGGTTCGGATAATTGAAATTCACGTACTCGCACACACACACATATATATATATATATATATATATATATATATATATATATATATATATATATATATATATATATATATATATATATATATATATATATGTAATTTATATTTACATTTGTTAATATAATTAAGAGAAAAAAAATAAACGAAATTGTAAGTTTTTATATTCATATATATATATATATATATATATATATATATATATATATATATATATATATATATATGAATTTTGCAAAAACGGTCTTCTGGGCAGCCCATATATATATATGTATATATATATATATATATATATATATATATATATATATATATATATATATATATATATATATATATATATATATATATATATATATGGGCTGCCCAGAAGACCGTTTTTGCAAAATTCATATTCATATATATATATATATATATATATATATATATATATATATATATATATATATATATATATATATATATATATATATATATATGAATATAAAAACTTACAATTTTGTTTATTTTTTTTCTCTTAATTATATTAACAAATGTAAATATAAATTACATATATATATATATATATATATATATATATATATATATATATATATATATATGGGCTGCCCAGAAGACCGTTTTTGCAAAAACCAAGTGTAAACAGCATCTTCCACCAATTCACTTTTCGCTTTTTCATAGTTTTACGGTTTGAACTGCCCGCCTCACTGTCAAGATTATGTGCGCACCTGGTGATTGAATCAGAATTATTTTTTATTCCGGTTATCGTTGATTTACCAACACCGAACTATAGCTAATGTCTGACCCGATTCACCTTTTTTCAGCCGCTTAATAATTTCCATTTTATCTTTTAATGAAAGAACCACTCGTTTTCGTTTTGTTGACATGTTTTAATTAAAAAAAAAAAGTGATCACAAATGCGCTATACACCTCACAAAGAACGGTTTAAAACTGAAAGTTATCTACCATCTACAACCAGCCAAATGAACGAAAAGGGTTTCACAGAAACAAATGCCATGAAGTAATTAGGTATACAATTCTAAGTAAACAAATACTTATTGAACGTCTAAGTTCATTGAACACACACACACTTATGGACCAGTTACAAATACTATTTAACGAAGCAGTTTCTGAGAAATAATTAAGGATGGCTTCCTTTATAGAGGTTCTGGGAAAAATAATTTTATTTTTCGTTTAATTTTATTCAAAATAACAATAATTTTAACAATACCAATAAGTAATTAAATGATCAAATTAATTAAAATTACACACATAAAAAAAAAAAAAGTTCCGATAATCGAACGTTCGGATAATTGACGTTCGGATAATCGATGCTCCACTGTATTTATTATAGCAATAAATATTAATCTAGGCTCATATTTCCAATACTATTGGGTACTCATTTTAGGAAAACATTTGAATGTGAATTGCGAATGTGTAGGACATTCTAAATCAAATAAAACTAGTCTGCCATTCCAAAGCCCCTTTCTTCCGAAATGGCGGGGCATTATTCAAGAAAAACTTTTCTTAAAAAAATTTCATTACGTGCTCATTATTTCGAAAACTACCAACCACGTGAAAAGTTACTTTTTAAAGGAAATTCAATTTGCTAACGTTTGAAATCTAATCTTTTTAAAAAAAAAAAAAAAATTTTAACGAAAAATCACTGGTTGGTTAATTTATTTTGGCAAATACCATGGAGGCTGCTCTTCCTATGAAAATAACCATTATTAATTGCATTATGTTCTATATATATATATATATATATATATATATATATATATATATATATATACTATTATATATATATATTAGACATCGATAAGTCTAATAGCTCCCGAGATAATGTCTTTCATAAATTTTTCTTATTTTTTCTCCGAAAAACGAGGAATCACCATTTTGTGAATTTATTTTGGCAAATATTTTGGAAAATGTCCTTCCAACGAAGTTAAATGCACCATAAAGGAATTTCTGGTGATTATCTTCGTAGGTAGAACAGTTTAAATGATATTTGCCCAAATAAATCAGAAAATGATGATTTTTCTTTTCTTGGAAAAAAATATTTTTTTTTTTGGACATCTGGAAAATATTAGGCGAACAGATGTCAATTAGCACTCAAATTAGAGCTAGTTAAAGACGTCATAAAGTAGTACATAATAATCATCTTCATCTGAAGTTCATTTTTCATGATATTTGCCAAAGTAAATTCACAAAATGGTGATTTATTTTTCGAAAAAAAAAAAACATTTTTGAAAGACTTTATTTCGGGAACTATTTAGGTGATTATTGCCACTCAAATTATAGTTAGTTAAATGGACCATAAAGCAGTTAATAATGATTATTTTCGTAAGAAGAGCAGGCTTCTGAATATTTGTCAAAATAAATCAACAAACCGGTGATTATATGTTACTGGTACTTACTAGTACCATAGTTGGCACCAGTTGCTGCGGTTTGTCTTGGCTTTGTATATACGGTGTATACGGCATGGCCGAGACCACATCTTACGCATTTCGGATCGTGATTGCAATACGTTTTAGTGTGGCCATACTGCTGGCATAGTATGCATTGAGAAATTAGTTTATTTTTCCTTGGCTCTTCTATTTTTATTTTCGTATAATAGTCTATATCCAAAACTTTTTCATTTGTTGTTTTTGATATATCTACAAAGAACGTGAGTAATGGGTCTTTTGAAATGTGAGATAACATTCACAATGTTGTTGACATCTTAACCAAAACTCCCTAACTCACTTTTTATTGCTTCAATAGGAGTCGAGTGATACAAGTGTTTTACTTCAACCTTGTTATTAAAACCTTGGCTTGTATCTTCGGATAACTAGCAAGTGCAGAAATTCGCACCTCCCCTTCTAAAATTAGATACTAAACGGCGGTAGACATTCGGATTTTCGGGTTATACGCTAACACCTTTGGTTGTCGATTTTAATTTGAAGTTATTTTCACCAACTTCACAATGAAGCAATGTTATTAGCGGAGAGTAATTCGGGACGTCATTTAAGTGGATTGGTGGAGACCTAACACAAACAGGCTGCATTTCACTTGATTGTGTCCCTCCAACATTTAAAAGCTTTGATGGGGGATCAAAACTATTTTGGGTAATGGTAATATCACTTAACTTCATTAATTTTCTTGAGTCCCTGTCTACATTTATCGAGCGTTTTTGTCCAGAAAACAGTTACTAACCTTTGTTGGTATTCAACGCGGTTGAGGTTAAAGTGTCTGTTTCACTAGTAGAAGCCGACGGTGCCGTCATTATTTGCGGTGAAACCGCTTCGCCAAAATTCGCAGTTCCTATCTTTTCAAACACTTTGTATTGAAGATGCGAAAACACGAAACAAGTTTTAACTTCCTTAATCGAAGAAATTCATAAAATATGTTCACTGAAAAAAAATTTAAGCTTTTAGCTTCAATGAAACCATATGATATATCAGCATGATATCTAGAAATAAAAAGTATGGCAATATGAAATTCACGGCTCATTCCTTAATAGGATTGAAACATCGAAAGGAAAATATCGATATTTTGCGATATCGCAAAACCAAATATCAATAGCCACCAATAATCGCCAGAAAAATATAGATATATCGAAAGGAAGTGGATGAAAAAGCAAAGAAAGTGCATCAAATGAGTATTACGTTAAACTGTGAAAAAGATTATGAAATAATATAATTATTATTATTTATAAAAAAATATTTTTATTAGCCATAAATTATCATAAAAAAAGATAGAAAAGAATTATACTTAAAAGTAAAAAAATTCTATAACATATTTTTATTATGAAGACTTTTAGCCATATTTCATATATTATAGTCTTCTAGAAGTTTTTTAATAATATAATCTTGAAACTTCTAAAAAATTGATTTATCTTATAACGCTTCCGACTATATTGTACATTCTCAAAAAATTCATCTAAAAGCATGTAATTTATTTGATATACATTTCAGTACCATCATCATTTATATAATCATCAATTTGTCTTTACATAGGATAAATTAACATTATTTGTTTATAAATCTTATCTACTAATTATTGTTTGGTAATTAAATATTGTTTATTGTTATATTTACTGGTAAAACTCTAGGAATCGTGACCCCGACATGGTGGACATCTAGATTTTTAGGACCTGACTGATCTTAAAAATCTAGACCTCCGCCATATTGGGGGTTACGATTCTGGAGTTTTACCGAATAAAAGAAATAGTTAAACTAAAATACAGTAGAATATCGACAATTCCTATGGTTCAAGAGTTCGAAAGGTAAATATGAATTATCGAGATATCCAAATTATCGAGATTTCCAATAATCGGTGGTAAAAAATAGGAAATAACAAAATGAATACAAAATTGTATTAATTTGAATGGAAATACAAACGATATAGTTAGATCAACAATATCTTAGAGTATCACATATGAAAAAATTCGGTTATTTCTCATAATACAATCCTTGAAGACGGGTCTTATCGACGGCTTAATTCAGCATGCTCAGAGCAGAAAATACGTTTACACAAACAGCCGATTTTGCGATTCATTATTTCGCCATTTTAGAACTAATCGTCGGCACATCAATTTCTTCTTCATCTCCTTTTTACGAAGTCAAAATTTCCTCTTCAGTTAGGATCTTTGCTACCACTAAACTTTCGTCAAAATAGGCGAAATCTCAAGAAGTTATGGAAGTTTATTAATTTTGAGGTAGGTAATTTCCATGCTTTCCTTGATGCTTTCTAAGAGTTGCATCACTATTTCCTTGAGTTAAATGTCTTAGATCGTTTAATTATGGCCAAGTTTAGAGACTGCAACTTAGAGGTTGTGTTGGGAGGAAAAAACAGAAGATAAACAACGCTGAAGATAAATAAAGTACAGTTGTGGCCGTATAAATATCAATAAACAGTTCGTTGAAAATTTCGCTTATGGTACATGCTTTTGTGTTTGCACGATAGGCGTTCAGTAAAGTATTAGTTTATAAAACACCTTGCTTTCGCGGATTTGCCACTCATGAGCGAACTTAATTTTTCAGACCAATCCATGTTGGCGGCTAGAGTATGGCTACAGGTTTTTTATATAATTTTATTTAAAGAGAACTGAACAGTAAAAAAAAAGGAGGAAACCGATCAAAATTCATAGAAACGATTCCTCTTTCATTCACTCAATTCTCCTCTTGAAAAGATTAAGAGTTAATTCGATTTTTTATTTCGAAATTAGAATTATAAGACGTTTACATTACTTGGAAGGCGAAAATAAATACGAACCATAGAAGGTACTGGATTGCAGTTTTTTTATACGAAATAAAGGGAGGATTTTCAAGAGACCAGAAAATCCATACGAATAGTCAAGATTCTACTGTTATATAGTTTAGCATATGTTGTGATCGATATATCGTTGTAAAATATCGGATATCATCGGTTTTTCAACTCCGATATTGATATTTCGCATGTCGATGTTCCAATCCTAGTCCTTAACCATGAAAAACGACTCCTCTCAGTCGTCATAAATAAATAAATAAATCAGCAATAATCATAAATAAATTGCTTCATACCCGAGGATGACAAACAAACTTTTTAATAAATTTGAAGTTATTGTGCTACATAATAAATTTTAACAACCTACGATTTCCGAATTCATCAGGAAAAGGTACATCAAATTTCTGGATTCACTAAAAGCTCACTCTTCAATATTCTGACACCGGCTACAGTTCGCTTGCAAAACTGTAAACCCCTATCCACTCATATTAGAACTTAAGTAAGACAGACATGAATACAAAAAATGGGGGGCCCCATCACCTTCAATGTTAACATTATACAAATTTACATGTAAACAACAATTACACATCACCATAATCTGGTCTTAAAATGTAACTTGCTTACAGAACAAGCCGTTCAAAACAATACATTTTATATGTTGCTATAAATTTATACTTTAAAAGATTTATATTTATTTTAATTTTTGGGATATGGAAGAAAAAAAATGTGTGAAAACGTTATCTATACTATTATATAAAGTGTTTGTGTAAATGAACGCGGTAATTTCAGAAACTACAGTCCGATATGAAAAATTCTTTTTGCGTTAAGGTAGCTTTTCGCTGGTATTGCTCACAGTTGCGGCTGGCAGCGCCTGCCAACCGTTACCGCTAACTGTTGCTGCTTGTGTATTTCGTTGAATTTGCTCACCGTAACAACAAACTCCCCCCGCACTAAATCTTAGTTAGTTATAATCTTATTTAAAAATATTGGTAAATAAACATTTTAGGCTTAAATTTAATTGTTTCCATTTATTTCGCAAGGGCAGAAATACATGTGGTGGCGGAATAGTAATATTATTTAATCAACACAGGATTAAATAGGCCATTTTGCCTGGCTCAATAATAGAGATAGGTTATGTCTATATAAAATTTTAACCATTATGTACTAATAAATGTGATCTTATACGTATTTGCAATGAAATCACAATAGATAATGTCTTATCATTTTTGATTAGTAAATCGGTACCTTAATTAAAAAAGACACTATGATTTTTCAATATTTGAATTCGAGTATTTATTTAAGATGAAAATTTATTTCATTAGTTATGTTAATTGGATTTATATTTGAATATCTTTTTAAAGAGGAAATTTCTTAATTAGTATAAGATCTAAAATATAAAGAATACTGTTGTTACTTCAATCCTATAAAATTGACTGGCTATAGTTTTCTTTAAATTTTTAACAATAATAATGAAGAAAAAATAAACACAGGTTGCGTAGGAACTGTCGGAATGTTAGTGTTATCCAAATTCTGCTTCGATATGATACCATAAAATAGAACCGCCGTACTGCTGACCGACAGACTTCTGCACCGTCCAGGGCAGCTACAGTACAGGTATGGCGTCATGCCTAGACTGCCTTGCAGTTCCAACGAAATTTGATCCTATCTATTCAGTCAAAGCAGTAGTCAACTGCCAGCCATCAATCTCTACCAGCCGCAACCGCAGGCAGTACCAACAAAAGTCTACTTTTAGTTATGCCGTCCATTGAGGAAGGCTTCAGTTTTTATAACATCACGCTACTACCCATAGGAATGGATTCGTAACCCTAAATAAAGTGCTGAGACAAAAAATTGTCAAATTTGCGTACGTTTCGCTGTCATGAAAACTTCATAACCATGGTCCCAAATTGACTCAAACCTCTAATTTTGGTGTGGATAGAGTACACTTTTTATTTATATATATATATATATATATATATATATATATATATATATATATATATATATATATATATTATTTAAGTTTTATACTAATAAATTTTTATATTTCATATTTTGATACTTTAATAGTTGTTATCCCTTTTTTTTTTCACTTAGCCCAGATGAAGACCTACAACTTAGCCCGAAACGTATGCACTTAATAAAAAAATAAGTTTCACTTATTAGTCCTGTTCCTTGAAAATGGCTTTAACGAATAAGACTGATTAATATATTATATGCTATCTTTTTAAAGATTACTTTGTATTTTTGGGGTTAATCCAACTTTAAAGCGTGTGAAACCACGGTGTACAGCTATGGTTATTAATACAATATAAACGAACAATCTATGGAAAAAATCTGGTCGAAAACTCTTGTAAAAATGTATTATTGACCATAGATCAAGAGCATATCCATAAATAGCTAGGCATCTTGGTGCTGAACAAACCTACTGTTCCGAGATATTAAGCAGACCACCCCTTAAAGCTCTTGTTCAACCTATTACAAAACATAAACATTCCCTATAACAAAGCTGCTTTATTCTGGAATAGTGTTACATGTTAGCAATTAATCGTTATGTTTATGCAGAGCAAATAAACGATGCTGCAGCGGCTCAACAAAATGCCACTAAAGAACTGGTTATTTACACATATAATTACGTTAAGAACGGTTCTCACTGATTAGTGTTTTAGAGTACTGAATATTAGTCATTTAATGTTTTTATAAGCAATTCAACTTTAAAAAGTCAAAATTCAAAATGTTTACCACCTGACATCAAATAATAAAATATGGTAATAAAAATTCGAAGTATTAAAAATCTATATCTAACAAAGTGTTTAATCTACACTGAACAGTTAAAATAATCAGAACCCTTTAAACTGGTGGAAATCAGAGTAAGTTTATTTTTTAAAATGACTTAAAATATGTGCGTGCATGCGTGCGAGCGTGCGTGCGTGCGTGCATGTGTGAGTGTGTGTGAACACACCCTAACTCAAAAACGAAAATTCCTACGAAATTGAAATTAAGTATTTGAGGTAGATTTGATATTACATTTTTATCTTTATGTATATTCTAAGAATATTACTGCAACTATTTAGTCAAAATCGACTTACCGGAAATCCCACTTTATATCATTGATTTTACACTCTTTGACAATTTTCTCGAAAACAGCTCAAAATATTTTGATGAAACTTGTCTAAAGTTTTCTTCTTAAAGCTCTTTAACTTTTCATATATTTAGTACATCACGGAGGAAATTCAAGAAAAAAAAAGTTATAATGAAAAGAATATTTTATTTAAGCATAATTTAAAAATTATGCATTTTTTGGTAAATTATGTGCACGATCATTAAAAGGTAATTAAATTATCCAAAAAAAAGGAATCATCGAAATCTGACTAGAATTAGCAAAAATACAGCGTATCGGATTAACCGGAAGCACCAATTATATTATCGATTTTGCCCTTTTTTACAATTTTCTCGTAAACGGCTAACGATTTTGATGAAACTTTCTTTAAGTCTTCTCCTTTAACTTTTTATGTATGTAGAATATCAATGAGAAAATGCAGGGAAAAAGTTATAGCTAAAAGAAAATTTTATTTGCCCATAACTCAAAATGTAAGCATTTTATGGAAAACTATGTATGAAATCATATCAAAGGTAATTAAATTACAAAGAGTCATTATTGAAAGTAATAAACCAAAATTGAATTAAATTGACAAAATCATCGTAAAAAACAATAGGATAAATAATTATTACATTACAATGTTTATAAAAGCACAGGTTTCTACGGTCTAGAATTAATATATAATAGAATTAATATAATCACATTTCGTATTGTGTCGATGAATTCTGAATATAAACTAAACCTATAGTAATTAGAACATAACGGATTGAGTCGGCTTTTTTTAGGTAATTAAAGAATAATGAGTAAAAAAGATAATATTCAATAGCATTTAAATTACATTTCAAAGAATCATTATTGTATTTATGTCTGTGAATATGGTAGTATATCGAATATGTAAATTAATTAATTTAAAGCGTTAGATCCGATTCCTCGCTTAAGTCTGTAATGGGATGGATAAATGGGTAGCTAATTCAATAAAGAAATGTCGGTAGAATAAATCAGTTCAGAGGTAAACTTTGTCAAAAGTAGTCGACCGTAAGCAAACTTTTACAGAAGAGCAAAAAGAAATTTCATATCGCGCTGTATAGCTTCTTGTGGATACTGATCAATCTTTATATTTGAAGTGTTGTATATTTTATTACCCTTTAAGATTATTTACGACACTAATTAAGGATGTCAAAAACCGGTCCGTGATAACCGATAACCGTTATTTTGGTATCCAATAACCGGTTTTCATCGTTTTTTTTTTCACTATCGGCTATAATCAGGTTTTTTAAAATCATTAAACGGAAAAGAAACCAATTGCAAATAAATTTTGTAAAAAAAAAAAAAAAAAAAAAAAAAAATGGCTATTGGTCAAAAAATAGGAAATAAATATTCTATGTTCTAACCGTCTATCTCCTAGAGCTCAACCTGCTTGGTAAAGTCAAACCGCTATACGGACTACAACTAAACATCAATAGTTTATTTCACGCTCATCAGTAAAGCAGTTATGGTTCTAAGGTTTAAAGATTTGATTTTAGTTTATTAAAAATACTAAATTTTTATCTCCGTCTCATTTTCAATTTTTATTTTCAAATCTGTCAGTATTCAATTCTAAATATGGAGGTTTTTACTTCCTTGTACGCAGTATAATCGGGAAAATTTTCGGTTTTCAGATTTCAACGGAAATATTCATTTGGACCATCCCTGAATCCATTTTGACTAGTTTCGTCGCGACGTCTGTACGTATGTTCGTTCGAACGTATCTCGTGTAACTCAAAAACGGTTAGACGTAGGAAGTTAAAATTGTGAAAGTAGGATTACTGTAAAATCTAGTTGCAAACTTCCCTTTACGGTCACTGTAAGATTACCGGAAATAGTACTTTAGTTGAAGGTCATTACTGATTTTCATAAAAAATTATATTAAAATATCATGCGAAACCTCTCAAATTTGGTATTTAAGACTTGCATACTAGTATAAATAACATAATAAATTTTGGCTAAAATTGGCAAACCGAAAGTAGTACTTTACTTGTAAAGGTCATATTAGACTTTCGTAAAAAATTAGATTAAAATATAATGTGAAACATCTCAAATTTGGTAAGTTGTACTTTTATATCAATACAAGTAATATAATAAATTTTGGTTGAAATTGAAGAGCCGAAAGGGTTACTTTACTTGAAGGTCATAATAAACTTAAGTCAAAAGGTATATCGACATCGACAATACAGAGATCATTTCGTTTGGCGATAAAGGTTAAAAACGCGATTTTTTTCCACTCTAATTAAACAATTTTGTTACTTGTGATTTATGTGTTAAAATTGAGTATAAAATACTTGTTTTCCTCCCCATTTGTGAGCTGAACAAGTCTGCAACGGGAGAATAACATAGGGTTTTTCCGCTTGTGGAAAAACCGGAAATAATGGATTTCCAATTTCTCGAGTGACATAGACAGAAAACGATATTTAATAGATCTTCATAAACAAGAGCTTATGTGTGTGTCTGTATGTGTCAGTAGATAGACGTCGCGACGCTGAGTGTCATTTTTGAGATACAGCTATCTTCGGAAACTAGTAATCAAATTCAGGGTCACTTTTTGAGCCACCGATTTATAGTTTAATAGTTCTTAAAGGAAGTCATGGAGTGCCCACATCAGATATTTTACCATAATCTGTAGCTCAGGATTAGGCTATACTATACAATGCAGCCGCCTTATCAGTAGCGGTCGCAACTATAGCTCTCTCTAACGCTATTTGTGCTAGCTAACTGCTTTGCATTCAATTGTAAAATTCGTATTCATTGGAGTTATTAAAATTATTACTGCTGTAGACAGCACTAGTATTTTTAAATAATATCTAATTAAAGCAGTAATAATTTTAACAATTCCAATGAATAGGAATTTTACAACTGAATGCAAAGCAATTAGTTAGCACAAATGGCACTAGAACAGGGCCTAGCTATTTCCAGGGTTTTAGCTAGGTATTTGTTTACTTGTAAATGTTTTTTTAGGTTATTTATCGAATATCAGGTGTAATTTACCTGAATTAAAGGATTTTAGTGACGTCTTCACAAAAATGTTTTGATGAGAATTTATCTAATTTAAAATAACCGGTTTTCCCCTTAAAAAAAGGATTTTTTCCCGCTTCCCATCCGTTATTTTTTAAATAATGGTCATGTCCCTTTTTCCTCAAACCAGTTATTTGTATAGATTAAGGCCGATCGGTTATAACTGGAGGTAAAATAACCGAAATAACCGATAACCGTTTTTTTCACAATAACCGACACCGCTAATACTTATACTCGACCAGAACAATGAAAATACGATAATAAAATCAAAATCAACAACATTGAACTAAAAACACAAATAGTTAGTAATAGTAACACAAAAACAGTAAGTAATTCAGATAATGATTTCCAATGTGAAATATGAAACCAGCTGTTTTAAAGTAGTGACTAGTACAGATATGGCACCCTCTTCCGGCAATGATTGATACCAGAGTAATAGATCAATCTGATCCTCAATCATCACTAATGACATGAGATGTTAGTTATATGCCGGCCAACTTCAATAATTATAAGATAAAGTACTCAATTAGCATTAATCAGTGCAATCTTAATGGAGACAAATTCATATACAAGCGCATATTTATGCTCTAAAGTTATTTCCCGTTCCTAGAGGGCACCTGAGATATTAAAATTACAAATAGTAGATAATAGCTTTGAGTAAGATTTTTTTGGTGTCCCTGGTGTATAAAAGGCATGTTGAATAATACTGTCCAGCTTTTGATAACTTAAACAGATTTTTTGTTTTTAATTCCTTCGATTACTGTTGAATGAAGGCAGATATTTTTTGTAATGGTCTCTTTTACATAAACTTCCAAACATGGAAATTACCATATGACAACATGTTACTAATGCGTTTTTTGTGATATAGCCTGTCATCTTTGTTGTCGGAAGCAATAAATTGGACGATTTTATGGCTACCCATTCTTATTCATCCTAGGCCGTGATTAGATCCAGCCTATTTACTTTTCTAATGAAGTTATTACTACAGTACATGATTTTTTGTTGTTAAGACGAAAGCATTTTTGCTTTTATTTATTTTATAAAATTCCTTATAGTTAATGTCACCCTATATGCCTATGTTTATTAAATTTAAGGACTTGAAATGATGAAATAAAAATTAATGAATACTTTATTACATCACTTTAAGCTCTTTGGCATCATTCGCTATACATTATGATACAGATATCCATTAGATGGTAATCAAATTATTTTATGTTTTATATTTCTTCCTCTCACTTGCTAAATAATGAATTTCTGAAAAAAGATGTACTTTAACCAATTTTTTTTTTGTCACGCAATGGTTCATGCTACTATAATTTGTTCAACACTATACATATCCGATCAAGGACTCATGGTTCTATACGGTATAAGCCAATCATCATAGCCTGGAATAGAACTCGCACAAGAATATACGGAACCTTCTACCATGTTGTTAGGATGGAGGAACATAGGGACCTATTGAAGACGATGAACTACGCTCCGGATGGCAGAAGACCTCGAGGACGCCCAATAGTGCCGTATCTGGAATACATCGATGGACTTTGTAGAGGAAGAGGCAAAGATCTCCGTCGGGTCAGGAATCTAGCAAGAAACAGAGAGAAGTGGATTTCGTGCCTATGCACTCTCTACTGAGAGTGTGTATACTCTAGCCCCAAAACGAAAAGTTGGACGAAACTGATATTTAAGGTAGGTATAAGCCTATGAAAGCAAATGTTTCACAAAAATCTACTTAACTTGATGAGCCACTTTATTACACTAAATTGTACTCATTTTTACAGTTTTATCAAAAAAGACTCGTTATATCAATGTACAATTTCTCTTAATATTAATATATAAATGCTATTTAATATCAGGTAGGTCTTCTCCTCATTGAAATGGTCTGACAAGATTTGAACATTAACTAAAGAAGAAATATATTTCCACGTTGAAAGCAAATCTTCGGAAATAAGAGTAGTAATATAGACTGTTGAAAACTAAGGATTTTAGAAAAATAATATCTAAGATATAAACCCGTAGAAGGTAATGGAAGCGTGACGAAAAACGCATACATTTAAGTGATTGCGGTAGTCGATAATTTATACTTTAATTTTATAAAATGAAAAATAAATTTTTCCATGAAAATTAAATAGTAAATTTTAAAAATATATTTCAAGTAAAATGATAAGTGGAAGTTGTGAGACACGCGCACTACACCAGATTTTTTAAAATTTTATAAAATATTAATTATAATAAAATATTAAGTGAGATATACTTACTGGCTGCGGCCAGTACCCACTGTTTATTCTCGAGACGTTATGAATTCATGAAGGATAATTATACAGCGAGGTGTAGGAAGTTGCAGGCAATCGAACGAAATTATGCAAATCGTGCATAGGTAGTTACAGCCCACCTCTAAATGATGGCTACATTGAAAAATATCCCTCACTTAATAACTACCTTTTTGCGGGGCTATTACCAAACGAATAGTAATTTACCCCTATTCACTCCTTCCAGGAGTATGGATGATCCGAACGCGCTCCCTAAAACCCCAGCTAGATTGAGAGGAATAGAAATATATTTTTTTTTAGATGAGGATTGAGAAAACGTTGACTTAAAATAAGTAACGAATCCTATAAGCTATAGAAATTCATGGGATGTTGATGTGGAGAGGGTTCTGGATACACAGGAGAGCGCAGATATAGTCCAGGAGCTCGTAAAAAAATTTCTGATGTGGACAACACATGCCTTCCTTGTAGGCCTATTAAACTATAAATCGGTGGCTCAAAAAGTGATCCTCAATTTGGTTACTAGTTTCCGAAGATTGCAGTATCTCAAAAACGACATTCGGCGTCGCGACATCTATCTATTGACACACACACATCTACTCTTGTTTCTGGAAGTCTCATTTCGATATTACATGTCGTTTTCTTTCAGTAAATAACAAGTTCCTAAGAGAGTTTTTCGTGTTCCCTTACAACATTAGAACTGTCTAAGTCACTTGATAAAACATTGGAAATCGACAGTTTCGACATTTTAAGCGGAAAAATCCACTCAACTTATATCTTATTCTCATGCTGCAAACTTGCTCATCTCACAAATGGGGAGGAAAACCAGTATTTTACACTCAATTTTAGCTCTTAAAAGAAATAATAAAAATGTTTAATTGGATTGGAAACCAAATTGCGTTTGAAACCTTTATTACAGAAACATATGATTTATGTATTTAATTTTAATATAATTTTTTATGTAAGTTTATTATGACCTTCAAGTAAAGTACCCTTTTCGGCTCACCAATTTTAACAAAAATCTATTAAAAACATTCATATCTATATAAAAGTCCTATTTACCAAATTTGAGATGTTTTACATTATTTTTAATATAATTTTTGATGAAAGTCTAATATGACCTTCAAGTAAAGTACCCCTTTCGGATCTTCAATTTCAACCAAAATCCATTATATTACTTATATTGATATGATAAAAGTCTAATACACCAAATTTGAGATGTTTTACATTATATTTTAATATAATTTTTTATGAAAATCTAATATAACCTTCAAGTAAAGTACCTCTTCCGGTAATCATGCAGTGACCAAAAAGGGAGGTTCACAACTAGATTATACAATAATCCTAAATACAAAATTTTAAATGTCTACGGCTAACCGTTTTTGAGTTATGCGAGATATGTACGAACGTACGTACAAACGTCATGACGAAAATGGATTCAGTACAAAACTAATCAAAATGGATTCAGAGATAGTCAAAATAAATATTTCCGTTGAAAACTGAAAACCGAAAATTTTCGCGATTACAATACTTCCTTTACTTTGCAAGGAAGTACAAGGAAGTAAAAAGTTACTAATTTTATGCAAAGGTTTGGACATATAAAATGAACAAATCCACAAGCCTAATATGAAAAATGCACATCTGCCAACTTATAGCCGTAGGAATACAAAATGGCGGCAAAAAAAAAATCGAAATTTAAAAACTATTTTTCATCTGAAAATTTTTGCAAACTAAACTGGACTAAAATGCCAAGTGCCGGAGATCGGGAGATTGCCAATTTCGAGAGGTATACTTGACCGAATTTAAAATTGTTTGTGCTCAATAGACGCAAAATCTGTTGCTCTACAACTTTTATTTTATGAATTTTTCTCTCAGAGAAGTCATTCCCAAGCTCCAGACTTATAGATAGTACTGCATTTTTACTTCCTTGTACGCAGTAAAGGAAGTATTGTAATCGCGAAAATTTTCGGTTTTTAGATTTCAACGGAAATATCAATTTTGACCATCCCTGAATCCATTTTGACTAGTTTCGTCTTCGCGTCTGTACGTACGTTCGTACATATCTCGCTTTACTCAAAAACGGTTAGCCTTAGACATTTAAAATTTTGTATTTAGAATTATTGTATAATCTAGTTGTGAACCTCCCTTTTTAGTCACTGCATGATTACCGGAAGTGGTACTTTACTTGAAGGTTATATTAGATTTTCATAAAAAATTATATTAAAATATAATGTAAAACATCTCAAATTTGGTGTATTAGACTTTTATTGTATCAATATAAGTAATATAATGGATTTTGGTTGAAATTGAAGATCCGTAAGGGGTACTTTACTTGAAGGTCATATTAAACTTACATCAAAAGGTATATCGACATTTATTACAGAGATCATATGGTTCAGTGATAAAGTTTATAAACACAACTTTTTTTTTCACTGTAGTTAAACAATTTTATTATTTGTTTTAAGTGTTAAAATTGAGTGTAAAATACTTTTTTTTTCTCCCCATTTGTGAGCTGAACAAGTCTGCAGTAGGAGAATAAGATATAAGTTAAGCGGTTTCTTCCGCTTAAAACGTTGAAACCGTCGTTTTCCAATGCTTTAACTAGTAATATAGACAGTTCCAATGTTATCAAGGAACAAGAAGAAATCTCTTGGGAACTTGTTGTTACCAACTGAAAGAAAACGACATATAATAACAGAATAAGAGCTTGTGTGTGTGTTTGTGTGCGCGTGCGTGTGTGTGTGTTTGTATGTTTCAATAGATGGACGTTGCGACGCCGAGTGTCG
Source organism: Rhaphigaster nebulosa (assembly GCA_948150685.1). Classification (NCBI taxonomy): domain Eukaryota; kingdom Metazoa; phylum Arthropoda; class Insecta; order Hemiptera; family Pentatomidae; genus Rhaphigaster; species Rhaphigaster nebulosa. The sequence goes on from OX411306.1 coordinate 132,403,796, forward strand.
TTTTTGAGGTACTGCTATGTACTGAAACTAGTAACCAAATTTAGAGACACTTTCTGAGCCACTGCTTTATAGTTTAATAGGCGTACAAAGAAGTCATGGGGTTTCCACATCAAATATTTCATGTCGGGCTTGTGGGAATTTTCATTTAAACCTTTGAGTGAAATGAGTCACTTTTTTCGTTAAGGTTTTCCGGGCTAAAATCCTGTCAGCTGTGGAGCAGAAAGGTGTCTCAGTGAAAAGTTTTGGAGAAGTTCTGAAAATTTGCTCCTTTATGTTTTTTGGGATGCTGATTACGAATATCAACTTTGTTACTTCAAATTTTTCACATAGCATGAAAAACGTGCATTTTTAGGAGCACCAGCCTATACTAAATTAAATCAGAGTAAAGTCTCTACCCTTTGTACTCTATAATTTTTTGTCGACCGGATTATCGTCTGAAGCATCGCTCTTAGACTGATATTGAATTAGAATCTTGTAAGAAATTCCCTAAAAGATTTGATATTATGCATTTTTCTATAAACTGTACTAAAAATAGTTATTAAGGTAAAACCAAATCTAATTTTTTGCGTATTTTTCCGAAAAATATTTTTAAAAAAAATTCAAACTTAATTTAGGTATTTCGACTCGCGATCTCTTGAAAACGGAGCCGCCAAACAAAAAATCAATAGATTCAAAATTGTAGATAATTCACTCTTCTTCAATTAAGTATAAAATGAATCTTATGATAATTATGATGATTCGAATAATATATGATTTTAAAGTTATAAGCAAAAGAGAGAAAAAAAAAGTTTTTCTTATTTCTGGGAAAAAATCAAGGTAACAAAGTTCAGATACGTAATCAGCACCCTGTGCAACTTTTTAGAACTTCTCCGAAATTTTCCACTGAGACCCCTTTTTGGTACCTAGTTGAAGACCCCATTAGACTAAGAACGGGTGCTCTTAAACGATAATCCGGACGAAGAAAAATTACAAAAGGCGGGTAATTTACTCTTCTTAATTTGATATAGGTTGAAGTTGCTAAAAAAAATGTAGGTTTTCAAGCTACATGAAAAAAAAGATTAATTTTTTGAACGTTTTTTAATTAAAAAAAAATATATTTCCAGGAAAAGTTTGAGATATAAAAGCTGAAGTTCGTAATCAGCACTCCAAAAAACATAAATGAGTATATTTTCAGAACTTCTCCAAAACTTTTCAGGAAAAAGTACTGGGGGGCTGGACTAGGATGAAAAACGAACATTGCTTGCACAGTACAACAAAGCGAGTATACGAATCTCATCAAAAATCTGCATCCGTTTTGTGTTTTGTTTTCCAAGATTGACATTTTTGGAATTCACAGTTGCATTAATAAACGATTATATATAGTCAATTCCGAAAATAGTACTGATCATGAAACATACATTTCTACTATATTGAATCCCAATACAGTTAGGGTTAATTTTCGAATTCCAAATCAAATGAAGAAAACGTAATTTATATGATTTTAACAAGAATGATACAAAGCTGTATAGCAATTTTTCAGGAAGGGATTTTGGTCAATAGGGGATTCCCGCGTGGCCGGCCAGGGTTTTAAATTTTTTTATAAAAAAAAAAATCAATTTTTCTTCTGGGATGAAAGTTTTATTGCATAAATAATAGTTATTAGTTATTGGATTATGTTTCATTAGTGAAAAAAGTATTTTTAAAAACAAGCGCCTATACTATTTAGAAGTAATTATCATTAAGGTGAAAGCGGCAGGGCATAGATAAAGGAGGGAGAGGTACAGTTGAGGCAAGCTTCGATAAGGGAAGAAACCTTTGCTTGTTGCACATGTAAAAAGGTTGGACACCCCTGATCTATGGAGTAGCGTAAATAAAGTCGAATACACCATAAGGTCGACATCCGGCGGACGCCTCTACCCAATTCATAAGCATTTTCATCAGATTCGTTATATTTCACATTAGAAATGCTAATCATTAATATTAATCATGCAAACGCACACACAAAAAAAAATAATAATTCAATTTTTACCAAGAAATTTTTTATTTCAATTCATTACAATTGAAGACTGTATTATATAAATTATTGCGAAAAATTATCGTACTCTTATCTTCATCCTCTCCGAGTCTTGATATCCAAAAATTTTCCCACTAGTTTTTCTAGATTTAACCTTCGGGCTGTTTCATATCGATTGCATTGCTTAGAATTGGTCTCTATTTTCATTTTGATCCTCTTCCAAAAAAACATCTAAATGAAATGAGACGAATTCTAAACAATGCAATTTGTCAAAACGGCAATAAAGCTTCACGTTTTTACACTTTTACCGATTTTATTATCAAATGACGCTTTAACACAAGAATTTTACTCCTATTAAAATGTTTTCATAGTGAACTTGTTTTAACATTTATCAAGTTGCCATGACAACGATTACAAAATTGTTTAATTTTTTAATTGTTTTCCACAGTTCTCCCCTTAAGGGGATCATTTTGAAAAATTTAATGCAAATAAACATTCTCGAAGAAATTCTCTAAATGATAGTGAAAACCGCATCAAAATCGACGGACTACTTTTCCAGTATAGCGATCACAAACATACGCATGGTGAATTATAGCTGTGCACCGCGGTTTAACCCGCATTTAATTTGGATTAACCACTAAAATAAAAACTAACCTTTAAAATAATAACCTATAATATGTTGTTCAATCTTGCAGACATTTTAAAGGAAGAGTCAAAACGACCATTAAATTTTTATAAACCGCAATTAAATTTCACTTTAATAAGTTTTGCATTTTCACATGTTTTTTCCCCTAACCTCCCGTTTAATTAACAAAATAACGTTCTCGCACAATAATTTCACACTTATTAAAAAGTTTGTAGAGTCAACTTTTCACTGGTATGACAACGACACGTACGCAAGTTGGACACTTTTTCTTTTAGAAATAATTTTGCTGCTCCGTTTCTCTGGGTCGTCGCGTGATGTTATAAAGTATTCCTCAATAAACGGTCTAAATAACGCAAAAAAGAATTTTTCAAATCGGACTGGTAGTTCTTGAAATTAGAGCGTTCAAACACACAAACTCTTCACCTGTGTATAATAGTATAGATATAGATAAATAATGGTGACTCGGTCAAAAAAAAGTTATTAATATGTATATAATATTTTACCATTGTATCATAAACCCCCTCCCCCTCCCTCCCCCAAAAAAAAACAGCTTCAAATATACTCCACGAATTTACACAAGGGAAAGGAACGCGTGTTGGCCACCATAGATAAAATTAAGGATTAATCGTTTAATGTGTTTACACTTTATATCAGGTAAAACTGATGAAGTAGTTGTGAGGGATAAATCATTTGACAGAACTGTATCATGGAGAAGTGTTATGTAAATTATGCTTAATGGATTATACAATCTGAGAGGGAGAAAATAAATATTAAACATCACTTCCAAATATACTTATTCATTTTATTACAATTATTTTTATTTTATTATCATAATACTGGTCTATATAACGAGTAATTTTAGAAATTTTCACTGACATCTATTTTTGTCTGGAGGCCATTTATTCTAAGTTGTTGAAGTGGCTCATCATTATATGAAATAAAACTTCTCAGCCTAACCTCAATCCATTACATAAATTAAAATTATTTCTTTAAACAACAAGAATTGCTAATGTTTTTATGATTTTAAGTAAATCTTAAGACCTGATGGGTCTTCGCTTTATAAACATTTCTATTATATTTCAATTTAATAAGATAACTCTAGTATTCATTACTGACCTGAAATACCTACATTCAAACCGTTAATTTACGAGAACAGTCAATTATTTTAAATTGTGCAGATGCATTAAAAAAGTCATTGTAATTGAACGTTGTGTAAAAAGCTTTATTTATTGAGGGGTAGCTGACATCTTTTTAAAAAACAGCTTACTACTAATTGAATGTTATAATCAAATTCTATTGCTCATTGAATGCAATATTGCATCACAATATTTTATTCCTCCTTTTAGGATCCTTTGAGAAAGTATGTTAGCATTGGAGAGAGCTATTGAGTTTGTGTTCCTCAATATTGCAAGTAACTTTACTGTTTTGTAGGTAGAGAACCCGAAAGAAATCGCTCACCATAAATAGGATAAATATTCAGCTATTGAGACGACATTTCGGCTAACCATCTGTCGGATTAAAAAGATATTCTGGGTCGCATAAGAACAATAAATCCAAGTCACATCACAGATATTGAATAGCATTCTAAACTTCCGACCAAACGAACGATACACCATATTTAAAAGCACTGAACTATCTCTAATAGGTAGATTTTCAATTAGCTAATTTGCTTAATCAGACGAATTAATAGAATAAAGTTGAACTGGAGTAAAAAACTTAGCACAGGAGTGATAACTTTATTTAATTATAATATTATATTCCATAGGTTTCAGATTTGGCTCGAAATAAATATACATTGTTTAATTAATAACTCCATACCCACAAAAAACCCCTAGTTTGTAACCTTTCAATCTTTTATCCCAATCTATGCTCGAGATAACCTCCGAGGTGTCTTAAAAGAAGGGGATCGCGGGACCTTCTAACGCAGAATAGTCATTGAAGGGCTACCAACAGCAAGTTTCTTCACGAGCCATTTTCATTTAATAACAGTCAAGTCAATATATGCACATTTACTTGCTATAGCTTTGTTATAGTACAATTCAAAAACAAAATTAAACGACATTAACATTTCTAATGCATATCATTTGCATTCCCAGTTGCAAAAGGTGATCAAACATGTTTGTATAATACCTAGTACATTGATGCAATCTAAATAATGTTTAAATAATCAAGATTATGATAACTTGCGAACCATAGATGTGTTCCAGCAATTAAAGGATTCGCTTCAAAAAGAAGTAGCTCCATTCAGGTATGTTTGGACTTACACGTACCGTTTTTGGGACAAAAAAGAAAAATTCTTTCGCTCGATTAACTTCCTCTTTGTAAGTAACTTTTTAATAAAAGGTTTGAAAGGTTTCCTGCAAACAGGTGGTAGCTCGGATGAATGAATTTGTTTTTCACAAATTAGTATATGCAAGTCCAAACTCCTCCAGAATGGAACTAACTCATTTTTGCTACAAATACGTAAATTCCAACGTAGCCAGCTGACACAATTAGTCGAGAAAAATCCTTCTTATACGGCCAGGGAACTTGCGAATGATGGGAGGTAAACTTAGCAACTCCAATTAGCTGAATACTAGGAGATATTAATTTTTGTTTAAGAAACCATTATTCGAGTCAATCAAAACATTTTTATTCATGTCATCTTCTGATATTGGGAAATAGCCTTATCACAATAGCCTCACTAAAAAGAGTAACGCATTAATTTTGAGTGTGTAGGATAAGCCTAGTGTCTGTTGAAAATAGACACAAATTTCCCTTATTAATCGGAAACTTGGTGTTGCAACAAACCATCCAATTTTCGCTTTCCGCTATTGATGCACCGCAATGTTAGTGTGTTTATAGCTAAACATACTCTGTTGGACAACAGAACCATCTCTTGCCAGTAGCCTAATTATTTTGTTTTTAGATTATAAAGCGTTAAAATTAAAACTAACTCAGACCTATTATGCTGCAAGGTAATTAGGAGAGATTTAAATGTGAACTCATTAACAGCTGTGAGATAGTTGCACAGGACATACACGCAATTGTAAGGGTACTGTTTACTTTCTACAACTAAGATAAGAGGTCGACAGTCCTCAGGAAGGAATTTGTATTCCCACCCTGCTTTCCGTAGTGTTTCTTCGTTTACTGCTGCAATAAACTTTCTGTATTTTCTCGAAATATTCTCTATTAGCTCCATTTGTTGTCACATGTTAACTTTCCTATTAGTTTTGAAGAACGTAGGATATGTACCAGTTTAAGAACGTGGAACCATTCTAAATTGTCAAAGATACCTACTTAAATAAATACATGGCTGGCAAGTTGAGGGACAGCCGTGTCGTTAAGGAAAACCACAAATCAAAAAGGACTTGGCCTATTAATCACGTATTTTTACACCCAGTCGCCGGCCTCCCCTACCAGGTAATAAACATCCTCGGTAGATAAGTTGTATTCTTTATTCCCAGGAAACTAGATTTTTATCATTTTATCCTTAACGAATCGCTATTTTAGCTTTAAAATATCTTAGCAATGTGATGTCAGCAAAATAACAGTTTACATATTATGTTTATCCGATTTACTATAACTATCTAACCAAATAAAAACGCTAATTAAAATATCATTATAGATATACTGGGACTACAACAAATCTTCGCTGTCATGAGAAAATATTCTATGTGCTATGACCTTACTTTTCAGTAAACTCAAAAAACTCATTAGCGTATTGATAATTTTCAATTTTAACAATAGTTATGCCAATTTTTTAGTGGAACATATCCAACGTTCTTCAAAACTAATAGGAAAGTTAGCATGTGACAACAAATGGAGCTAATAGAAAATGTTTTGAGAAAATATAGAAAGTTTATTACAGCAGTAAACGAAGAAACACTACGGAAAGCAGGGTGGGAATACGAATTCCTTCCTGAGGACTGTCGACCTCTTATCTTAGTTGCAGAAAGTAAACAGTACCCTCACAATTGCGTGTATGTCCTGTGCAACTATCTCATAGCTGCTAATGAGTTCACATTTAAATCTCTCCTGATTACCTTGCAGCATAATAGGTCTGTGTTAGTTTTAATTTCAACGCTTTATAATCTAAAAACAAAATAATTAGGCTACTGGCAAGAGATGGTTCTGTTGTCCAACAGAGTATGTTTAGCTATAAACACAATAACATTGCGGTGCATTAATAGCGGAAAGCGAAAATTGGAGGGGTTGTTGCAACACCAAGTTTCGTCAATAAGACGAGCCGTGCTGATTTATAGGTGCTGATTAATGAGTGAAATCCAAATTTCCCCTAGCCTAAGCTTATCCTATACACTCAAAATTAATGCGTTACTCTTTTTAGTGAGGCTATTTCCAGATCACTGCGGTAGAAGATAGACCCATAAGATAATTTTCCCATAGACACAAAGAATATTTTTCAAGGCATTTCTTTACTGCGCTGGTGGAGAATTGAATTCAACCTAGTGATTTGAATCTATGCTAACAGATGTCGTTAGTGCCAATGAACAATATGGAGCCAAAATATAAAAATCCCCAAAACGGCACATTGGATATCTTCTCGTGACGATGAAAAACAATTACAAAACAGCGTCATATTTCCTGCTCGAAAGATAGCAATTAAATTACAGTAGATCCGGACTATCTGCTTGAGTATCGGTACTGGTGAGCTCCGTTAACTACGAACAGTGGAGGAGACGCGGATTCGATTCCCATCACCCGTTAGTTTTTTACGTAAAAAGTTCTAAAATCGAAGTAGCTAAATAAATACAGAACTAGTAATTCGGTGTCGAAAACCTACGTTTAGCACTGTGAGCAATAACGCTTCTCTCCCCTCAAGACACTTCATTACGCCAACCACTGTCGCACCCAACGAGCATAGAATTAAGTTAATTCCATGCTCGCTAGATAAAACACAACTGAAATAAGCTGAAAAGTTATTTATTTCCCACTGGTATTTATCCAGTCAATTTCAACTTCTCTTCTTGTAGTAGCATTATAATGTTTTAACAATTACACGCATAATAATAGGCAGTGCTTCAAAAATCGTGAAAGATGTTACGGTCGATAGTAAAATACTAATAATTAATAAAATTACTTCAGACGTAGCTTAAAACGTGTTTGTATCATTGAATCAATAAACACTTAACAGAATGAAGCTGTAGATAAAGGGCATAAATAAATCGCTAATAGCAAAATTATAAGTTACCATGAAAATATATAAACAGCTATTTTATTTACCATTGCTAATTTGATAATTTTCTTAAAGGTTAAAGGACTGTGATTGCATCATGTACCAAGTTGTAGTTTTGACCTTTGCCATTCTTTTATTGCCTCCCTAGCTAGAATAAGATGATTTTTAAGACATTAACGGCCGTCCCTACGAGGATGATTGATTTAAGTTATGTTCGATTATTTCTGTTATTTTTCCCCGTCTTCTTGACTTCGACTTTTGAAGTCATGCATGGATTGAAATATGTTTGTACAGCTATGCATTGATGGCCGAGGCTGGGAAACATAAATTTTAGAATCTGTGTTTTCTTCGATCAGTTACAGTCGGAGCAATATGAAAATCATTTGCAGAAAAAGTGCTTTGATGGATGATGGAATTTAAATAAATGATGGTCTGTTTATACGTTTTAGCAGCTGCTTTTAAAGCCCGGATACATTTCTAATTCCTCCACTGGAACTTCTTTTCAGTTCGTCTTTTTTTCAGTTATTAGATATTAGATAGATATATATATATATATATATATATATATATATATATATATATATATATATATATATATACATCTATTATATAGATAGATATTGGATCTTAGGTCAGTTAGTAGATATTAGTGAAGGTAATCTATCAGGAGCACGTATTTAAAGAAATAATGCATATTTAGAGGGTAAATTGGGACATTAATAATAACAGTATATGGTGAGATTACAGACAAAAAATATGGACAGTGTCACACATATGAAAAATAACTTAAAAAATACATTTTAAAAATTGGACATATAAACCATGCAGTTTATAAAAAAAAATATATATTAGGCATTAAAAATAGAAGATGTTAAATTTGGTAAAGACTTAGCAATTAGGCATGTTTGAAATTTGATATAAGAAAGTTTAAAAAAAAGTTTGACAGGACATATGGCTAATTTGTCAAAAATAAATATCATTGACACTTATATATGGATAAATAATGTATAGTAAACGTTTTGATAGCGGATAATATTAAACAATTATTATTTAGAATTACCTGAGGATGGACCGAGGGCCTGAAACGTTGAATAATGATTATGTAATAAAGATATTTTGAAGTGAGAAGGCAACAAATATCAAATTTCCTAAAAATATTTGTCTTTACATGTGCAATCACCTATGTGTCGATTAAAACGAAAAATTCTTTTTGCGTTAGTTATCCGGGAATCGAGGAAGGCTTCAGACTTTACAACATCATGCTAAGAACCTTAGTAACCAAAAATTAATTTCTAAGAGAAAAATTGTTCAACTAGCGTACGTTTCGTTGCCAAGACAACTTCATATCCGTGGAACCAAGTTGACTATACAAATAGTTTAATAAGTTTGAAATTACTGTTTGAGAGCTTATTTTCTAAATAAAATTGGAGGGTAAGGAGGAAAAATAGTGTGAAAACTTAAAACTTAATTGCCCTTTATAAACATTTATTGTCGATTTTCGAATCTTCCAAAAAATGTATCCAACAAAAAACAATTATTGTTATGAAGCGTATGTAACATTTAAAGCAACTAAATAATTAAAAAAGTTAAGTAATAAAATAAAATTGCCCTGATCATTGCCAATTTCTCCTGAAGTCAGTGGCGAGAACTCATTGAATTATCGATACAATAGTTTTTTATCAATAGTAGTCCACTAGCGAATATCGCCTATCACTACAGAGAGGTGTGGAAGGAGTTCTGGCAGAAATGGAGATAGATGAATGAAAATAGGATAAACATGTATTTAATTTGCGTTGAGCCCCACTACTAGAAAAAAATATTAGAATTTATTATATTCAAAACAACAAATACATTTAAAATTTCCTTAAGAGGTGTTCCTGATATAAGAAAATAAAAGAATACCTGAGCCACCTCATAAAAAAAGAAAAAAAAAAGAGAGGATATTGAGTATAAAAAAATCATAAACTTTCTAAGCCTTCTAGTACACGAATCACTGTCAGGCTAAGTAAGAAAGTTAATAAGAAAAATTTATTTTAAAAAATTTCTTATCAGCTTACAATTGGTTTAAATTCTCAATCGGGTTGTTTAATTTGTAGGCCAAATGTCAAATGTATACCACATAAAATTAAAAAAAAAAATTATAATAATCATGTCTGTAAATCTATCAAATAAATCTTAAGATTCGATAATCACAAACGGCTTATTATCCACCGGCACTCCTACATTTTTGAGCCCGATGTTTTTTGCAATAAACCCCTCCACTGTAAGCTATCACTCTTGTAGTTTGTGGTCTTTTTGCTCCTCGAGAGAGATCGAATCCATTGTTTGCTAGCGGAGCGTTGGGTCACTGCGTATCTGTCCTTGGTTTCCAACTAGGGAACTGCCTTCCAGTCCAGCTTGAAGAAATACTTCTATTTAAAATATTTCTTCATTAGCGCTCCAACACCTTCATTCATATACGCTTCCAAATTCGTTTTATTATAATTAAAAAAAACTCATCAATTATTTCGGAGCGTAATTTAAATAACCAGAGCAATCATTGGAGAACTATAAACTTGTCCCCTCGAAGTCGTTCCATCCTTTTTTTTTTTTTTTTTTTTTTTTTTTTTTTTTTTTTTTTTTTTTTTTTTTTTTTTTTTTTTTTTTTTTTATCCCCCTACCTGACCTTTCGGTCATACGGGGTCGTGGTGGCAGTGGGGTATTACGCTGGGGTAGCGTATGCCACTGCCACCAATAATCAACACATTTATTTACAAATTCTTATATTACATTTTCTCTGAGGGTATTATATTTCTGGGTACAATTATTATAATTTCCTGCTACTGTGGTGAAGTCGTTCCATCCTCAAACTGATAATCGTTGTTTTGAACCAACACAGTTGACAACCCATTACTTCTAAAATAGGACTAGAGAAACCACATTCTAGATGTTAAAATTACATTAAGTTACACATTTTCGATTTTTTAAATAACATATATAAATATATAAGGTTCCGTGTTCGTCTATCTTCCTATAGGTCCCTCCATGTGACGGACATAATACCTATTACCGTTAATGCTGTTTGATCAAATTTTCAGGGATTTTGAGGACTGGTACCTAGATGATTCCATACCAATTATATCAAATTTCATCCATCACTTTCGTCAATTTTCCATTGACACATCTATATTGTGGAAACTTGGCCCACATTTGATTTGTCCTAGAGGAAAGTTGGCGATTATTGTAAAAATGGTGGAGTATGAATTTTATCAAATTCTACCACCTAATTTCGCTTACGCCTACGCAAAATTATTTTTTTAAAGACATGATCTACCCAATCTACTGAGAAATCATGCGATTAATGAAGAATCTTTGGGTGTTAATATTATTATCATTGTTAATATTAATTTAAATAGTTAATAATAATATTAATTATTAAGTTAATATTATAATAATATTAATATATATTATATTAAGATAAGAACATAACGCTTTCATTCGTTAGAAAATTTTCGTAAATTCGTTACCCAGCACAGCACCTTCTCCACTCATACCATATCTTCAATTGTATTTACATTTTTTATTAATTTAAATATAATTAGTGTATAAACTTTTGTAGTTTTAAATCGAAATAGTTTTAAATTGGTTCAAACTGTATCATTTGCCACGGGGTTATTAATTAATGAGATGCCCTTTCAATCCCTCCCACCTCCTCCTAAAAGTTACCTATGGATCTGCACCTGCATACAACATAAGGTACCGCAGACTATAAGTAACGGCTAAGCCAAGGAGTGTTAATTTTAAATAGCCAACTAGAGAATGATTAATCACCATAAGGAAAAATAAACGAAGGGAGTTAAAGAAAGATTAATTAGTAGAGGGCTGAATAGTTAGCCAAGGATTCCGATGACTGGGCCCCTTCCCTATAAGGCGAGGATACCGCGCTCAGCCAGCCAGCCATGCATGCTCATAGTCCGCTTACAATTGTGCTAATAGTTTAATTATTAAGATTAATCTGTTAGTTCTAATGCTAGAGATCAATTGGGTTTTAATTAAATGAAAAATAGCCTTAGTGCGTCTCAAGCTTCTAATATGAAAAACGCAGCTAAGTGAGAATTTCGCAGTTTAAGAACGTAGGGTTGTGAGTAGGGGTGTCCGATTATTGTAAAAAAAACGGTTATCGGTTATTCCGGTAATTGCACCATAATCATAAACGATCGGTTTAAACCGATGCAAATAAGCGGGTTTTTTTAAAAAACGAGGAAAAACACAGATTATTTTATATGAAATAACTTCCAATCAAAACATTTTTTGATGGCGTCATAAATAACAGCTACTGGAGTTGTTACAATTAACTGGCCATTGGCAAGACTTTTACTTCAAGTAAATTCACATTGATCTTCGTGAAATAACCTAAAAAACCTTCTAAAAGTTAAACAATAGATTATGTACTGATTATGAATGCAGCCACCTTAGTAGCGGTCACCGTACTAGACCATTTGTGTCAATTAATTGCTTTGTATTCAATTGTAAAATTCTTATTCATTGGACTTAAAGTTATAACTGCTTTAATTAGATATTATTTAAAATTATTATTGCTATCGACTTCTGGTGGTATGAGGAAGTAAGTCGACAGCACTAATAATTTTAATAATTCCAAAGAATAGGAATTTTACAATTGCATACAAAGCAGCTAGTTAGCACAAATGACTTTATGAATGTGTGAGAATTGGTAAAGTTTCATTTTTTGTAGTTTTTTTCTAATTTTTAATTTTATGTAAAAAAAATTAGTATTTCGTTATACAGTAAAGGGTTAACTGGAAATGATATTCAATCAATGAAATGGTAATAAAATAAATTCAGATTTATTGATCTCAATGAACAAGTTAGGTAGGTATTTGTATTATTTTATAGTTCGTTGTAAAGAAGTTTAGAAATAAATATATTGTCTATATTATATATTTATACTTATCCAATGGGATTGATGCTTATCATATACTAGGTTGTTGCAAACGTCCTTGTGCATTAATATAGCTTTATTTCAGATATTTTATATTAGCTACATATTTTAAACATTATTGAATTCTACTCTTCAAAGGAAAGTCCATTTTTTTCAACTACTTTCACCTAACTTTGGATTTGATGCCGGTACAACTCGTTTGGTTTTGAGGCAAAGAATCGCAACTAATTTTTACGTCCTCGTAATTATTAAATATCCGACCTTTTAGAAAGTAAGCAAAATTGCTCCTGTCACCAAAATGGTGTACTTTGCACTCAAAACTGCATAAACTCTGTCTTGCTGTTCACAGTAAAGCTTTGAGATCTTATTACGGCCGATAAATCAGGAGTAGTTGCATGTGAGTCCTGGTTCACACATTCAAGAAGAACGTCATAAATCAGCGACCGATAGGCCTGATCTGAGTTGTGCGGCAGTATTTCGATGGATAATTGACTTTCCTTATATGGCACAAATTTCTTCGGCGGCTGCCTTTGCGCTTAAACCTTTTTTCCAGTAATGGCTCAATAGACCACGATCAAGATCTTCTGACATTGCACATGCGTTTTAAAAATGTAAATGACCTGCTATGTTTCTGGCAAACTGCTTTTCTAAGGCATGTGGGGGTTCCAGAAACCACATTTACTCAATTTAATGATCTAATTTAATCTCTATTTGCATCGGTTCCAGAAGCTAGCCGATCAATCAAACTATATTTTAACATAAAAGGCTAGAGACCGCAGACTCTCCTGCTATGGTCAATTAGCTTGAGATATTATAAATACCATTGAAGAACCTTTCCAAGGGTGTCGTGTTCACCATTTCACTTAATTAAATAGATGATGGCATGCAGGGTAAATAGAATGGTAGATTTTGTTACAGATCTTACTTTATTTATGTTACGTTATTAATTAACCTATTAGCTTAATAATTTCTAATCTAAATTACTCTCATTGTAAAAATCTACAGATTGTAACATATGTATTTGAGAATACTGGGAGAACTCTTGCTTATTTAAAATATTATCCGGATGCCACATAATATTATACATTGATGTACACAATGAATCTATGGTGCTCTTACTTTCACTTATCTTAAGCGGCCTATTGGCGGTCTTGAACTGCACTCCCCCCCAGGTAGAGCGCCCGACTTTGTAAATATTCCTTTGTCCGAAGAAGAAACTGGTTAATATTGATATTGCTGGGCCGAGTGGCATCTCTTTAATTTATTCCTTATTTAATTACTATTATGAATCTTAATTATTTCCTTCAATCCCAGTATCCTCAATACATAACAGACCCCATAAAGCCAACTCTAATGTCACAAGAATTAGTCAAGGTAAACATTGACATGCATAGTAAGAACAAAAACATTCTTATAGAATAATTATGAGAGTTGGAATTAAGGGTTGAGTTCATTCACAAGTACTTATAACAACTTAGTATATTAACATTAAGTATTTGGGCAGCAATAGCTAATAAATAAAGTATTTCTCTCGCTAAGCAGGGTACATACTCTAAAATTCCGCATAAGTAAACTTCATAAATTATCAAGTCGATATATTAGATAATACCATCAGTAATTTATACATCAATATTTTACTTAATAGTAATGTTAATTTCAATAATAAAATGAAGGGGGGAAAACGATCAATGTCAATTTCTTAGTGAAAATGAGATAGTAATGCCATCTTGTGGCTTGTCCCCAAATGAATCTAACCATCATTCGATTTTGGACAGAGAGTTCATAGTCTGTCCAAAATTGAAGATAGAAGAAAACTTGATTGATTGATCAAAAATCACTCGATGACAGAGAAAAACCGTCAACATCTAGGTTGAAACCCCCTCTTACATAAATCTTAAATGTTTGCCCAGTCTTACACAGAATCACTGATGACTGAGAAAAGATTTTTTAAGAGAGCCAAGGGAAACCTTAACCTTTCTCAGTGGTCGACTGCTCCAAGACTTCAAGACGGACTAAATTTCAAGTCCATATCTCAAAAATCCTCAGTATTAACTGGACCGATTCGAGCATGAAGATTGATGGAGGGTAACCTCAAATGTTACACCATAAGCCAGTCAATTGTGGTCCCTAAAAGTGTACTATCATGATACTTGTCAACTTCAAAGCAGTTAAAGAACAAGACAAAAAGAGAACAAGAGAAAGATACTATTGTCAGCCTTCATTATCATGGCACTTTTTTTACTAAAAAAAAGGCAAAGGTTGATTTATATTATTTTGATTTATATTGTTTTAGCTTGATTTATATTATTTTGATTTATATTGTTTTAGCTTGATTTATTTATTTACACAAAAAAACCAAACAAATCGATTGCTATATGAGAAATTTGAAATCCATTAAGGCAGAAAACAATAGTATAAGAAATTGTTTAACTTTTTTTGGGGTTTTAGGGCGCATTGGAAAGACAAGGGTCTAATATTTTTCGACCTAGCCTCCCCTTATTTGTGCCGCAATTATACTTACAACATCTGACAAGTTGTAATTATATTTTGGAGACGATTGTCAATTATTTAATACTTCTACGTCCTAGCCCCACCACTAATCTAAAATTTTATAGTTCCATTTAAATTTTTTACATGTATCAGCCTACACAGATGTCTCTCGTAACAAATGCTCTGAAAGGAGAATTCGGAAATCTGAAAACAATTTATCAGATGCCTACAAGATGTTACATGCTCGACCTTATTTATTAAATAATTCAGATTGAAAACGTGCGCTTTCACGCACGATTCGAACGGGGCGTAGGCGTTGACATTGTCAAAAACGACCCCGACTGGAACTGGACTGGAAATATGACTGACCTCAGGAGAACATTCTCCAGTGGTTTAGTACCTAGATCTTTCTCCACCTGGAAATAGCTAACTTAATGAGGGCAAGACCCCGAGGGGTTGTAGCTTAACAGGACCAACTCATCAAATGTGATTAGCTCCTTACATCATTAGAGGGCAGGCAAATAGGTTTAGGGATAGATTGCTGATAATGAGGAGCTCATAAATAGAGCTCATAATTGGCCATATTAGTTATAATAACCTTAAAACAACATCATCGTATCTTTAATAAGCTATGCTCCAGAAATTATTTAACTTCTCGATAAATAATAATAGTAAAGTAAAACGGAAATAGTATAGCAATAACGAATATCAACTATGATAAGACCCATTTTTTTGTATTTTGGATTAGCATATTAGTGCTTCGCAAATTATTTTTAGTTGTCATTGGGTTAATTCCAAATGTGACCTGCACGACAGCTAACACAAAATTTAAACTTTTTTAGTTTTCTCCAATCTAAGTTTTATTAAATAAGCTAGAGTTTGTATTGTAAATAAATTACTAACTACTGTATAAGTGCCTACACACACACTGCTTAGTTACTGTGTTATTGATGGGAATCAATAAACTCAAACTGTGACCTGGAAATTCCACTCATATCGACAATAATTTTTCAACAGGCAATATCTGCTCACTCGGTGAGCACAAAAATGTATGAGACACGCTGAAGCTAATACAATTTATACAATATTTTGTAAGTCGACTAAATAATAGAATAAAATGACAAAAACAATTGTGGCCTACAAATCAAACAGGGCAATGTGACCTACTCATCGTGTGCAAAGTTTCTGCATACAAAATTATAAATTTAAACACTGTTTCTTGCTCAGTATGTTTTCGCAGTAGGTCTATCGCATGTTCCTAACACCTCTTCTTTCTCTGAGCTTCTCTTGAATCTTTGTTCATGTTTGATTTTATTTTCTGTCTTTCGCGCTTTATAAGCTTTCTCTTAGCTGCTGTTTTACTCACTGTTGAGCAAAAATATTCAAGGTTTTTTATATTTATTGAAAATTTGCCATATCTTTTCTTCAACTATAGATACATATTAAGTCAAAATAATTTCAGTGATAATCTCGCCATGATTGAGAAAGCTGTAGTGGATAATACCGGACAGCTGACCATCTTACTGTGATAAGAACTTTTTTCAGGAGTAAGCCAGCAAACGAACGTTGCACTGTGCATTCCATAATGGTCTCCTGACACCACACTACATTGATATTACGAGTAATTTGTACAGCACCCTGACCTAGTTTAAATTCGTATAAATAAATCTGACGAAAATCGCTCTTTAACATATTTTTTTCAAAAGCTTTAACCAGACTGGACAAACTGATTTAATTGTATACATTTTGGGTGAAAGAGAGGATATAGAATAAGTTTTATTATAATATATGGAACCAACATTAAGGATTTGTTTTGTACACAAAATTTATTTCTAAACATAGCAAAGGCGGAAACTAGCATTAATATTGTTTAAACCTATGAGAATTGCGTGACATACACGACAGTTAATCTTAAAAATTAAATATGGTTTCTTATTCAATTGAGGATATGCCAGTGCGACAATATCATTTTATAGCAGCTGAAGAAATAAAATAAAAATAACTATCATTGGATGTGACCTTTGACTAGCTAAAATAAAATAACTGATTTTATTGTGACCTGCCTGCTTTTACTTTCCCTTACCTATATACGAAGTATATAGTAAGAGGGAAGTATTGCGATCGTGAAAATTTTCGAATTCGAGTTTGCAACGGAAATATACGTTTTAAGGTCCACTGAGTCCAAATGACCAAGCCTCACAAAATGGTCTGTGTGTCCTTGTGTTTGTGTGTCTGATGTTAACATGCATCCGATGTTACAGCAACATTTTCGTCAAAATCGACTTACCGGAAGTGCCACTTTATATAATCGATTTTACACTTTTTTACAATTTTCTCGAAAACGGCTCTAACGATTTTGATGAAAATTGGCTAAATTCTTCTTCATAAAGAACTTTAACTTTTCAATTATGTAGTAAATCACCGAGGAATTGCAGGGAAAAAAGTTATGATGAAAAGAATATTTTATTTGCGCATAGCATGAAAAGTATGGATTTTACGGTAAATTATGTGTAGAATTGTATAAAAGGTAATTAAATTATCTAAAAAACAATAGAAGAATCATCAAAATCGGACAGGTATTAGCAAAGATACAGCGCATCGGACAAACCAGAAATAGCTATTATATCATGGATTTTACCCTTTTTTACATTTTTCTCAAAAACAGCTCTAACGATTTTGACGAACCTTGCCTAAATTATTCTTCATAATGACCTTTAACTTTTTTATTACGTAGTAAATCCCCGAGGAATAGAAGGGAAAAAAGTTATAATGAAAAGAATATTTTATTTGCGCACAGCATAAAAAGTATGTATTTTACGGTAAATTAAGTATAGAATTGTATAAAAGGTAATTAAATTATCTAAAAAACAGTAAAAGAATCATCAAAATCGAATGAGAAGCACTAGACCCTAGATGGATAACCGAGCGCATCCGAAAGGAGACTGATGCGACCGAACCTCCTCCTCCGACCAAACCGCCTATCTGTAGTAAACAATACGCTCTGTAATAAAGTAATTTAATAATAAAAAAGCGGAAATTAAACTTAATAATTTCTACTTTCACATTATTCAATGGAAAGAAAATGTTTCCATGGAAACTGAACCAGAAACTTTTAAAATATATTTGCAACTTGACTAAGTTAAAATATATAGGTAGTGTACATAATTGTACTAAAATTGTTTAAAAAACTGTTTTATTGTACTCAAGTGGGAGAAGAAGTGAATGCTGCTGAGTTTATTTCAAGTATTGTTTATGTGAACTCTTTAAAATTATATTAAAAAGATAATTATTATAGGACGGTAAAGGAACGTTGTGTGATGCGCTCACCGCACCAGATTTTTAATTTTACTTTATGGCTAGATATGAGATATATATATTGCAAATCAGTATTAGTTGTTTATCAGATTATTTACCTGTAAAAGCATCAAACCACCTCATAATGCAAACCAAGCCACTGTAATTCTATTTGGAATACAAATCTGTTATTCAAAAATAGTATGAAGCAACATGGATACTTTAAACTTAGATGGCGGTACCAATACGGTAATATTAGATGGCTCTGTGCTGTGAGCCAACAATACTGACACGAAAAATACCACAAATTCCTAAAGTTGGAATGTTAGAGAACTGAATAATACATTTATTATTCAGATAATTAATACTTCATAAAATGGCCTGTTGGAATACATTAACATGGAATTAGCCATTGACTAGATTAATAAATAAATATAAAGTCATAATAAATATTTATTATCTTCAAATAATTATGAATTAAGACACACTTCAGATAAGCAGTGTTTCAATGATTTATCGATGATTTATTCTCCAAATTTGTTGGCTATTGTACATTGTACTTGAGTATGGAAATATTTGACATTATACTTGAAAAAGAGATGGTTCTTGTGATTGAAAGGTTAATTATAAAACACAGTCGAGCCTTTCTATTTTGAAATATTTCTTTTTCTCACACAGTATGCTAGCTGCTACCACTTCCTCTTAGGGGGCGGATCGCTTGGCTCCTAAGAAGAAAAAAAATACTATTTGAAAAGTTTTATTTTTGGCGGAAATGTAAGGCAAACAAATTTTTTTTTTTTTATAAATAAACCTAAATTAGAAAGTATACGGATATTATTGGAGAAGATTCAAATCTGAAAATTAATATTTAATAATAATCGAAACGGTTGAGAAGTGTGAACAAATCTTTTCTTATCATTGACATACGTCGCAAAGTGGCCAAGAGGCGAAAAAATCTATTTTTCGAACTATTTGAATCTCCTACTTTAAATCTAGTGGACTTTTGATTATTTTGAATATATGAGAGTTGAGTAATACATGTTAATGATATGAAAAGGTTGTGTCACTTTAAACAATTATTGAAAAGATTCGTCACTTACATACCCATTCATTTTTTGAGCGTAGTCAAGCATCACACATTCCACAATACAACTAAGTAATATTTTTTGATTATTTTTTTAAAAGTTTTTACAATATACTTAGGAAAATATAAACGCTACGGTACTTCTTTCTTTTTTTCTTTTTTTAAGCTATCATACAATTTTTAATAAACGATCAAATAATCAAGGGTTTCGAAAGTTTATAAAGCTGTAACTAATATACGGCATCTTCCGCAGTTTTTTTGTCTTATATGAAATAATGCTTAGACCCTTATGTAATCGATGGAACAAGTTTTAGCTGCGACCATCTGAGACCGTTGTTTATATTTCAATAAAACCAACTTAAAGTACATAGGTATTAAAAGTGTTGTGCTGATCAGAATGCAAACAAAATCGCTTATCCTTTCAGCTAAATCTGTTTTAGTAATTTTCCTCTGTCGCTTACTTAGTCCTGATTACAGCATATCTGTTTCACAATGGAAAATTTCCAATTACATATCGCGAAATAGCAGATATAGTTTTAGAAAATGACCGTGAGATGTTGTGAATCGCATGGAGAAATTGAGGAGTGATTTCCCTCAGCTAACATCTGATCACCAGGAGGAAGTTAAGTATGAACCAAACATTTCTACTGAGTTTTAATTAATTAATGGAAATGATTTAAAGGAATAACGGCCGCACGGTAGGAGGACAACAATGATGGTAATATCTCATGAGGGTTTTCAAGATCCACCACACAGAAAACATAATCGGGGTGTGTGAAGAGCTGATTCCTCGCTTCGGAATTATCCTCGACGTTGTGCTGCTGTAGAGCCATCAACAAATTTAAATTACTGAGAAGACAATGTATAACGGATAGCAACAATATCAATTACATAAATAAGTTTAATATAAAAAACTCCTTTCATTGCTTAATGCTTAATATTTGAATTAAAAAAGAATAATAAATAAATTTATGAAAATCATGCATAAATCGTACATTAATTGTAAACAACTCTTGTATATACTATTGAGAATTTATTTATTCTTGATTTATAAAAATGAAAAAAAGGTACTGTAGAATTTAATTTTTTTACTAAATCGGCCTTTCTGGAGCACTGTGCGTCGCTGTTATACTGTTTAATAAAATCACAGTTCTCTCTATTAACAGGTGATAAAGAACTTTGCTGAATAACTGCCGCAAGATTTTCATCGCAGGTTCCATACTTCGATTATAATTTTTAAAGTACAATATGGGTTCATTAAATCCTGCATTTTGCATGATTTATCTCTGGAAGTTCGGGATTAACAGGGAAAACATCCATCTTAAAAGTTTACGTTCATCTTAAAAGTTAACATCTGTGTATTAATTTTTAACATAAGTCTGAAGTAAGTGTTTTTATGCTTAAAAAATTTGTCATATATGCATGACGCATTCCTTGAAGCTTCACAGGTGGTAAAGCTCCACGAAGAGGCACAGATTTTGAGCGGGAAAACAATTTGTATACCTTCTCTTTGCCAGAATCTGAAATATTTCGATGTCTTGTGAAATCGGACTAGTTTGTATTCAGGCGATGTCTACAATAAAAAAAACCGAGCTTCGTCCGTTCTACAACAGATTCGAACTCGAAAACGATACTTTTTGTCTCTCAAAAAAAATTAAAAAACAAATGTTCATGATGTTGAAACACCGACTCCATGTGTAATTGACTATTCACGATTAATCATGCGTTGGTTCCTTGTTCATAACATCGCTGGTGTTTAGCGTGTGACTCTGGGGATCAATCACCCACGCAGGGCAGCCGTATGTGAGTAGCGGAAGTAGAAAGTTTAAAAATTAAAAAAAAAACAAATGAATATTTAATATTTTAAAATTATCATTGAAACAATTTCAATAATTTTACGACATCAAGTAGCAATAAATTCTTATATATTTTTTTTTATTTTGACCATGCCCAATCGAATGAATTAGATGCTGAATGCTATTTTTGAAGTTTCTTTCACAAGAACCACTGATCTTCATTCAATGATCTTTTGTGCATGAGAGTACCATTTTCAATCTTATGAAAGTCAAATTACGAGTATATTTCGGCATTATAATTCATGGTAATTTCCTCATTTAACATTCAATAAATCTGTGATCTGAAAAAGAAAGTGCAATAAACTGGTTTTGTTAAAATGTGTTTACTCATTCAATAATTCTTTCTTGTTCTCTAATGATCGTGGAGCTCGGAGAATATTATAGAAAAATATAATTTATTGTATAAACATATTTTTTTCCGATCTGGAATAGCTCTAAAGAATTCAAGCTGATTATTTTCTACCAGCATTGTCATGAATGGTTATTATGTAATAGCCATATAAACAAACATTTAATTTACAAATGTCAAAATATAACATAACAGTGTGTTGCAAATGGACCATCTGCGCCTCTCCCATATAGCAGAAAAAATTATTATAGAAAAGAACCCTGACATTAGATGAGATGAGTTTTTTCTTGGTTGATTTCAAAGGTTCATTATTGAAGATAATAAACGAAAAATAGAAAGAAACGTTTGTTTCTTTCTATATCTAAAGGAGAAATTGTGCTATCCTCCTATCCTATTTTAGAACTATCCCCGCAATAGAGGCTATAATATATCTTTAAAAAAAGTAAATAAATATTACGATTAATAAACCCACTGCCTTGATTTTAGTTAATAATATATATACTTGAATGGGTGATTGCATGATACTCTGAAGTATTTTATACGAATTTTTTCTTAAAATTAATGAGGCAAAAATATGGTTTGCTCAGAAGAGATAATGAGTACTTACATGATGCTAAACGCGCAATAAATACATAGCCTACTCAATTACGTCCAATTAGGTGAATAAAAAAAGGCTGTTTCCATTAAATTGTCTGTTATTACTTTTGAGATTTATACCCCTATAAATATCTATATTAGGGATTATGAATATATTAATCCAACATGACAACTTACAAAGTCTCGAGGTTCTTCAAATGGCTGAAGTCGGCTTGGCGAAGGGTCTTGATCTTATTAAACCTCAGGTCCCTGAAACATAAAGAATACGAATGAGATTTAGTTCAGCTAGCACATCAGAGGCTTAACTGTCTGCCAGCCTCAGCAGCGATACAATATTTGATTACAAATAACATTTGGATCATGCGCTTTAGCTCTAAATCTTTGCTGAGCTGAATAAGTTGGTAATAAAGTTTATATCTTCCTGAGATGTAATTTTTGTTACGTCTGAGAAACATATTAAAATCATCTGGTGTTGGAGCATCGTCCTTTAGAAAATTCCATAGAATGTTTTGATTTTACAAGAATTGAGAATTCACATATCTCTAAAACAAATAATGTTCTATTGGAATCTGTGTTTTAATTTTCTATTTCCATTTCCAAATATTGCAATCTGTCAAATTGGGGCAATAAGTAATAGTGATACATGTATTTTTCATACTATAGTTACATACAAATATAAACAAATTAAATCACAGCAAAGTAAATAAATATAAAAAATTAAACGAAGAACATTACAAAATTTATAATATAATAATAATAGAAAATTTAAATCAAATTAAAATATCTGATGTGGACAACACATGACTTCCTATTACGCCTATTAAACTATAAATCGGTGGCTCAAAGACTGACTGACCCTGAATTTGGTTACTAGTTTCTGAAGGTAGCAGTATCTCAAAAACAACACTCGGCGCTCGGCGTCGTGAAGTCAATCTATTGACACATACAGACACACAAACGCACACACACATAAGCTCTTGTTTCTGGAGGTCTTATTCCGTTATTATACATCGTTTTCTTACAGTTGATTTCAAAAAGTTCCCAAGAGATTTCTTCGAGTTTCTTGACAACATTAGAACTGTCTATGTCTCTAGAAAAAGAATTGGAAATTGTCGGTTTCAACATTTTAAGCGGAAGAACTCGCTTAACTTATATCTTATTCTCCTGCTGCTGACTTTTTCAGCTCACAAATGGGAAGGAAAAAATGTATTTTACACTAAATTTTAACACTCAAAACAATTGATAAAATTGTTTAATTAGAGTGGAAAAAAATCGCGTTCATAACCTTTGCCACTCAACCATATGATCTCTGTATTAAATGTCATTATACCTTTTGATGTAAGTTTATTATGACCTTCAAGTAAAATACTCCTTTCGGTTCTTCAATTTAAATCAAAATCTATATTATTCATAGATTATTATTTTATATTATTTATAAATTATTTATATTATTATTTTACATATTTTATATTATTTATATAAAAGTCTGGTAGGTACCAGCAGAGACGACGAGTCGAGACCTGCACTCCGTGAAGATACCAAGCGTAGGTATAGGGTGTACCGAAACGGAGTGCGTCACCAGAAGAAAAGGCCCTGGGAAGAATTCATCGTTGAAGAGACGGAGAAGAATCTCTGGGGAATACCGTATAGGGTGGCACTGGGCAAGGTGAAGCCACTCACGATGATGGCTTCCCTCAGAGTGGGAGTAGCCCAGGCAACCACCCTTGAGGAAGCTGCGTCAATGTACGTAGACTTCATATACCCCGGGGACGACCCGTCCCAGGACAGCGAGGCAGACGCCATGGTGAGAAGCACCACGGTATACCCACCAGGTACCGACCTATGCCCAGCATGGGAAATATGGGACCTTCGTCTGGCCGTGGAGAAGCAGAGGATCGGGAGAGCTCCGGGACTGGATGGGATAGACGCTGCGGTCCTCAGGAACAGTGCCCCGTACGTAGAGGACGAGCTCCTCCGGATATTCAACGAGTGCTTGGATAAGGGGTACTTTCCGAGCAAGTGGAGGACCGCAGATTTTAGATTGCTCTACATGGGAAGAGGGAAGGACAAGGAATCACCTAAGGCGTATAGGCCGATATGCCTCCTCCCCGTCATCAGTAAAGTCCTGGAGCACCTGATGGTCGCGCGACTTCGCCCGATCCTCAGTGCAGCTAGCCATCCACGGCAGTTCGGCTCGACCCATGGCAAGGGAACCACAGACGCGCTGTTGAGAGTGCGTAGGGACGTGGAGGAGAGGGCGGAGAAGTACGTTATGTTAATTCTCTTTGACATATCCTCCGCCTTCGACAGTGTATGGTGGCCCTGCGTGCTCCAGCGGCTGCAGGAATTCGACACCCCCAGCAATTTGTACTCCCTCGTGAGTGGTCACCTCAGCGACAGGAGTGTGAGGATCAGAGGTAGCTACTACGAGGTAGAGCGAAGGATCGAGAGAGGCTGTCCACAGGGCTCTGTCCTGGGTCCGGCCCATTGGAAGCTCGTCTTCGACCAGCTGCTGGGGGAACTGGAAGAGAGAGGGTTCCTTGCCACAGCCTACGTCGACGACCTGGCGGTCATAGTGGCCGAGGATAGCAGAGCCAGGCTGAAAACGCAGGCGGAGAGGTGCGCCAGTCTCGTATCGGAATGGTGCGTGAGGAGGAAGCTGAGCATGGCCGCGGCCAAAACCCAGGCCATGCTCGTCAGAGGCTCCACAGACAGGGCACATCCGATAATACTGGATATAGGTGGCCAGAGGGTAAGGATGAGTGAGGAGGTGACAAACCTCGGAGTGAGGATGAGGAGAAACTTCGACGTCACCCCTCACCTAGAGTACCTCAAGGATAGGGTGACCCTGTCTGTCAATGGTTTGTGTAGAATCAGAGCTGCGTTTTGGGGCCTCAGATACCCAGCTACAATGACCATCTACAAGGGAGAGGTACGCATCCCCAGCATGGAGTCAACACCTCACGCAGCTGCAGAGGAAGAGACTGGCTACGATCCAGAGACTGGCTCTGCTTAGGATCACGAAGACCTATAGAACGGTGTCGCACGAGGCGGTGCAGGTGCTGGCCGGAGCGATGCCCCTGGACCTCGTCCTCAAGGAGGACAGAACGAAGTATGATGTGGAGAGGCGGGGGCTCGACGCGCTTCCGGAGGGACTCCATAACAGAGTTGGCGAGACCCCCAACCAATGGAAGAAGATCTTAATGGAGGATACCATCGAGGAATGGAACAGACGGTGGGTAGGTAGCCAGAAGGGAGGTACCTCGCGGAAGTTCTTCCCCACCGTCCAAGCAAGATTGAAGGCGAGATGGGTCCTCCCCGACTATTGGGTCTCGCAGATGCTGACAGGGCATGGAGGTTTCCGGGGGAAACTGCACGACCATGGAGGAAGAAGTCTGATGGAGGAAGAAGTGTACCCCTTCTTCAAGGAGTTCATATACGGGTAGAAGGAAGTGGTGGGCCCCGAGCACTTCACACTGGGAAGGGCCAGATCACCCGACGTCGGAGAGCCTGAGGATGGCTGACGGGACCCGGACGGAGGCAGTGGACCGGGAAGGCTGGACCGGCTTCCGGACGGATGCAGCCAGTGAGAGGATCCGGACGGATGCGGTGGACCAGGAGGGCTGGACCAGTATCCGGACGGATAGAGTTGAAGAAGGGATCCGGACGGATGCGGCTGACCAGGAGGGCTGGACGGCGCCGGACGTGTGGAGAGGATAAGGTGCAGCCCTAAGGTGCGCAACTGCGCACCGGGCTGCTCCGTAGTAGCAGACAAGGTGCAGCCCTAAGGCGTGCAAAGCACACCGAGCTGCACCACAGTAGCAGACAAATTGTACCCAGAAATATAATACCCTTACTGGTCATTGTATAATAAGAATTTTTTGTTAATAAATGAGTTGATTATTGGTGACAGTGGCATACGCTACCCCAGCGTAAAACCCACTGCCACCACGACCCCGTATGACCGAAAGGTCAGGTAGAGGAAAAACAAAAAAAAAAAAAAAAAAAAAGGATGGTCTGACGGTGTTGGAGAGGATTCAAGGACCCTGCTTGGTGTTCGGAATTGAAGGACAGCTGCACTTCACCAAACGAACTGGCGGAAGCTGATTGAGGTGGTCAGGACCCAGTAATGGGTTGTCGCGCCGAATGGGTAAAATAGTGGGTAACTTAAAATAAAACACATGTCACCTATCCTCAAATACCAGATCTTCGTTAAGAATTCGATTTTAATGTGAATTTCTGTAAAATTTATTTGATTGGAACACGTACTTAACGCAATCCTAAAGAAGAAATTTTTTCCACTTTCTTTACCGCTCCTCTCAGATTCCTTTGCTCTGATTGGTAGACAATTTGCTATCCCGATCTCAATTTTACTTTGATATTTGTTTTGTTTTATCTATACTTGCCAGTTCAGAAACGTTTAATTGAAACAATGATCTTGTTTCCGGGATCTAAATTGTCAAATAATATTCTTTTAAGATTTGATTTTTCGAACACATTCTCGAAAAGATTAACAAAACTATCACAAAATTATAAAATCTTATAATAAGATAAAATGGAATCTTGGAAATGTGTTCAGATATATTTATAGAACCATTATACACATTCACAAATCCGAAACGTCGTAATCAGTGAACCAGCCAGATCAGATAACGGACCGGCGATGAAAATAGGAGTTGGAAATTAAATATATCTATAAAATCAAAATATCCTATTGCTAATTAATCCGAAATAACGAAGGTGTGATGCCGCATTTGAATGCAGCCAAAAGATATTCCAGATAGATGTTTTTAATTAGACGAGTTACAGCCTCAAAATACCAGCCTTTGAATATAATTTCCTTACAAATAAATACTTATATATTATTTTTTTTTATAATTATTGATTACTTCTATATTTTGACGAATTTAACACATTGGTAAAGAACCTAAGATAGACGAACTCTTCGATAGCAAAAATTATATTGTAATAATAATAATACATAATAATTCGATACATATATACATTTTATCTATACCCAAAACTGTAAATATTTATCTAGTAACTTCAATCTTCTAATGATAGATTTCTAATTTTAAACAGTTGTGTTCTAATACTTCACTGAACTTTACTCTTCGCCTCTTCTCATATATACTATATATCCTATTTATACTTCAATATTTGTATTCTTCCACCATACTAATTTTATTTTATTTTTATTGATATTATTTTTCTATCAATTATTTTTATCTTTATTATTTTAAATAATTAATAATATTAAAAATAATTAATTTTAATTAATTAAGGACTAGTTGATAGACCAGTGGTTAGGCCTAGTTCTAAACTAAGCCTACGCTATCCAGTCTAGCCTAACCCATGTCCTATTACTTGATTTAAAATAAATATAAAACCCTCAATATAAATAATTACAAAAATAACATCGGTTTCATGAACGCCAAGATGTTGCTAGACTTCCGAACACCATCATAAACGCTTCTGATATCTCCACCCATAGTACGATAAATCATTTTAATAATTCGTTGCAAAAGCTTTTATATCAAAGGATATCATGGTTAAGCAAAATTAATTTTCCTCATTACATAGTAGTACCGATATAATCGGCCACTTTCTCTTGATTCTCCAATTAAAAATAGATATCTCTCATAAAATAAATTTCACCTTGAACTCAACTTTGGTAATAATTCATAATATTCAGGGATGGATTTAAAATTTACGGCGCTCTTAGGCCCCAGAGTTATTTCCGAGATCTTTATCATGAAAAATTTAATTTGATCGCATAATATCATCACTTATAACTTTATAAGACCTTTTTCTTAATTCACATAAACATTTTCTTTGTTAATTAAACAAATATGTTTTTAGCGCGCATTGTGCACCCCTAGGCAGGCCCAGAGGGTCATGTGGTAAATATGGCTCTGATAATATTGCCAGAGACCAAGCAGGTTCGATTTGGAAATTGAATTGAAAATAATGAAGGAAATTGAAAATATCCACTTTAATTTATGAACACTAAATTGAATACGAAATACATCCTGAACCACAACGGCATGTTAATAGCCCCTCCTCCGGTAGATTGATGGTTCGCTGTTCCGATGGAAAGTGTTGCGGATGGTAAATGAAGATTGGCTACCTCCGCCCTGGGGGTGCCGCTGAACAGCAGCTCCTCGAGATATCCAGGGATAGATGATCATCCATTAGTGTTCTAGAATCAGTTCTGACCGACAAAGTACTATGGAAAAGTAACCTGATCTCTAGGCAATCTGAAGGATTCCCAAAATTCAATTATACTCTGGAGAGGAAAACATAGCAATGTATACAATATTAATCTATATATTACTCTGTACAGTTTAAATTAGGAGGGGATCTGAGAATCTTAAATCGAATGCCAAATATATAAGCATATGATTAATTACTATTCAATTTTCGAAAACCAGACTCCTTAACCAAACCTATCAATATACTAAAATTAAGAGTACAACTTTACAATCGGGTCGCATTATCAGTGCCGGAACCCGAAGTTGCCCCAAGGCCGTCGCACTAGCACTCTCTAGCGCCATTTGTGGTAACTGACTGCTTTGTAACATTCGTATTCATTGAAATTATTAAAATCATTACTGCTTTAATTAGATATAATTTAAAATTATTAGTGCTGTCGACTTCTACTTACTATGTTCACTCAAAAGATGAATAAAACAAAAAAAAAAAATTATATAAGGTTTTTATAAATATACAGAACTTCCTAAAATAAGAAGCAAAAAAAGACATAAATAATTAATTGCTTACGATGCTTTGATAATAATAAATAAATAAACAAATTCATAATTTTTAACCAATTTTTTGATAGATTGAAATAACGATTAACTTACGAATTTGTGAAAAAATGTAAAACAAATCAAATGGAAAAAAAAATTCAAGATGCATCTTGGCAAAATCGTTCTTTTAAAGAATTTAATTTTTGCAAAATATTATTATAAGTATTCGCTGCGATAATTCTTCTATTCAGTTTAGGTCAGGTGTGTCATCTAAATGAAGGTCTGTGATTCAATCTTCAATCCCAACTGAATAATTTGTTGGGGTAACTGCATAACAAGAATACCTCATACCATTTAATATTTATATCCCTTTGACATATCAAAATCCATGTTAAAACCGAACAGAAGATTAATACTATAATTATACTAGAAATTCCTCAATACAACAGGGTCTAACAGAGCTTCAGATGAAGCAAAGTAGAGTGTAAGGTCATACATTACAGGCAAACAATTTAATGAAGAGAGTTTTAGTGCACAAGCCTCTTAACAATAATCTTTTTTTGTTGGAATAACTATCAATTTATGAATTAGAACATGCGATTGAAAGGATATGAAACAAATCAAACTATTAAAAAAAAACTTCAAGGTGGTTTTATTTGACAAGGTAGCTGTGTGAAGTTATACAGAGGGAGAAGGATTTTTCCTCATTTAGCTTAAGTTCCGCCCAAATGGTCCTTTTCTTTAAATTGTTTGCTTATTCCATTGTTTTCTACCATGTCAAACTATCGAATGTGAACAAATGCTAGTTATGCCCAAGATCTCCAATCCTCCATAGATCAACAAAAAATCACTATTGTTGTTCTCTTCGACTTTTCAAAAGCCTTCGACTCATTTAATAATAACACCAAACTTCAAAACCTTTCCTTATCAAATGGAGTCTTTCCTTTCCTACCTATCTCTTCGCACCCTGCCTCCTTCTTCCCACCTCCTACAAGCATTAGGTATTCTTCAGGGGTTCTCACTCTGACCAATCCTTTTCTCTGTCTATATTTACGATCTCCTCGGTTCCATTCAACATTCACAATATCACTTATATGCTGATCATCTCCAAATTTACCAATCTTTCATCCTACTGAGATGCTTGAGGCTATCCGAAAGCTACAAGAATATATAGATAGTATCAACGCATGGGCAGTACGCAATGATTTGAGACTGAATCTGGAAAAACCAAGGCCATGCCATCGGTTCGAAGCATCTTTTCAATCCCCTTCCTTATTATCCCTTACTCAACCTCAATGGCCTGCCTATCCACTTCTATACCTCTGATAGAAACCTTGGAGTAATTTCTGAACTACATCGTTCTTGGAATAATCTCAACTCCTAATCTCCTCTCTCATTTTTTCTCACTCTGACTATGGTTGCATGGTGGACTATCTGGCAGGCATGAGATGAGAATGAAGAGACTAATGAATTGCTTCATTAGATACATCTACGGAATTCTCAGGCATTCCCATGTCTCCAGTTGGTATGCCGAGTTATAAAGTAGCTTTACCCTATTTTGCAAAGGCAATCCTTCCGAACCGAAAAGCCTCCTTACATTCATAATTTGTTCAACCTGTGTTCCTCGAAACATTCTTTAAACAACAGGTTCCAACCTACAAACTTGTAAATAAATTATTATAGAACTGCTCCCTTTAAAAAATAGTTTACCTTTCATGCTACCTCATTTAGGAATTCCTTACTATGCATTAGCAAAACCTCGACCTTAACCTTCTTCAAGCATCAATTATTTCTCCACCTCCTTAACTAACAATCTTCTGCATTTATTTAAGCATTAAAGTTATAAGTATGTTCATTTGTTTTATTTGTTTACTGCTTCATTGTTATTAAGTTTATTGATTGTTAGTGTAAATGGGTACACATGTATCTAATTGCGATTTAAATGCCTGGATTTATTGCATACTCCTGTTTTTTTTATTTTATAATTTAAATGTTTCTTAAGTATTCACTGCAAGACAAGTTGTACATTGTACTAAGGGGACTGAAAGTACCAGAATAAAATTTATTTTCAAATCATTTTATTGTGGCAAAATCTCGAATACCTATCCCCCAAAAAACACCAGGAATCAAAGCTTGACTATTAGGAATTCACGACTTTGCCACAATCCATGCCTCTATTCCACAATGAAATGCCTTTATTCACATTTAATAGTTTAACATTTTAGGGAGGAGATATATAGCGCATGCATATTAAAATAAGTAATAGAACAGTGTTTTATATCGTTAATTACGCTATTTAATGTTTATATGTTATTATATGATATGGTAATGCAATATGTTTTATAATATTCAATGCATATTTTTATTATAAGAATCCTAATTATATTTTAAATTTCAAGAGACATTTAATAAAGGTAACATTTAGAATATCCTGCCCTATACGTTTTTTAACAAAAGGTCAGTAAGAGGAAGGCCTGTAGTCTCGTGTTTGGTCTTCGCCCAGGAGGTCAAAAACATGCTCATAGGTGAACTGCAGAAAAAGAAATAACTACGTACTTATGATTGGTTAATAATGGAATAAATTAGATAAATAAATAATTATTAAATTAATAGGGTAGTTTGCATTGTAGTTCAAATTATAAATGGGTGAATATTTTTGTTCAATAATTCAAATGTTTCCCAAATCTTATGAAAAATGATCCATTCATTTTAAAGATAATTTAATGAAATATTCTTTCAAATCAAACTTAACTTAAATTCAATAAATTCATATTTCTATTGATTTCTTTTAAGGAATTCAGAATCTGTATCAGAAATGTTTCGTGGTAAAAAAAAGAAACATTTTAAGGGAGGATATTCGGCTATTCTGAATACACGGAAATAGACATGTTTGTGTTTGGACGCTTAAGAAGTTATGGGGTTCAACTAACCACGGAACCCAATAAAACTTTCTTTGTAGAGACCTAGACATAAAACTAAAGCAAGCGATAAATAAACATCATAAAACTTAATAATTGAACAGATGAAAGAGAAAACCTATCTCACTGTTACTATTTGAGATTACAATAAAATCAACCTTTATAAATCCTTAAAAACAAACAAAGTAATTATATGATCATAATTTTTTATTGCATACATTCTTCAATATTAACCATTAAGGCGTAAAACAACATGCCGATCACTGCTCACTACGCTCTCTATCAAATACCAAGTATTATTACTCTTTTTGAATTTTTTTTATTTGTTTCTAGATTCAGATACCTCAGTGAGTAGGTATTTGAAATATCCCTATAGCTCTTGTCATTGTCAGTTTCAAATACACCATTTACAGTTGTCTAAATAATTAGTGATTATTCCAAAAAAAAAATCATACTTTCTTTTTAGCAACCATACTCCTGAAAACACAATACTATCAGTAACCGTTAAAAGGTCCAGAAGCAAAATTTTTCATAAAAGTTTTCATAACAATATTTTAATATATTTCGAAATTAATACCGTATCTCATAACATTAACTCATTTTATAAATTAAGGTCTAAACGATAACTAAGCAGAAAAAAATATTTATAGCTTAACCTACAAATAAACTTTCGCTCGAAATTTGCCGTTCTCTAAATTCTGCCGCCCGGGACAAGTGCCCCCTTTGCCCTCCTCAAGTTGCTAGTCCAGACCGTACCTCTAACTGATTCTCATGGATCGGCATGAAAACATTGATATAAGGCAGAGGGAAAATAACGGTCGGTTCTTGAACACAATGACAGGCCCCATCGCTCAGATTCAGCTCAACAAATGAGAATAGCCAAGTCTGTAGCTCATCTTCTGGATTTTCGATAATAGTCCTCTAACAACAACTTGTTCGGAAGAATTATTTCTTATTAACTTTATCAGATTCTTCCCTAACATCAATACCTTTCAATAATCCAACTACAGCGATCGAAAAGTTAGTCTTTTTTTTGGCCTGTTTATTGATATAAATGTTATTAGTATTCGCCATGGATCTAGTTGTCAACATTAACCATTCTTGATGGCATAATACGTCGTTTGAGATGAAACGTTGCTCTAAACATGAGATGACACTCTTGCTGTAACATTGTTTCCGAAAGGTGAGGAGGTTAGAAACGGACTAATCATATATTCTCCCTTACAATCGCTCTCTAATATAAGGCAAGCTAATCAATAATACCATTTTTTACTATAAGTATTATAATAAGGATATGGTCAAGTGGATTTTATTAACACCCAGCAACTTGACATTTTAAAAAGTTTATTGACCCATAGGACTCTGAGTATAAACACGAGCCAAAAAACAAGCAATCCAGTGACTTTGGGAGCTTTAAACAATCGAATTTTATGTTTCTAAAAAATATTTGATAAGCAAAGAGTAAAATGCTCAGCTTTCCATAAAAGCTGAGTTGTCTAAGAAACCATTGGTATTTTTTCTTTGAATCCACGATAAATAATAAATACTGCATGTTACTTTGAGACTTGAATCAAAACTGTTAATTTAATCATTGCCTCCATAAGGGCAAGCTTCTAATTTTCATAATTTTTTTGGGGTTACCATTTTTAAAACTTGATGTTTCTTACCCTAGTAAGAACAATCGTTTGATTTCTGCTTCAATATATATGGAAAAGTTTCATGGCAGAATTTTTATAATTTTGACTAGTTTGAAATGAACAAAAATAAGCACTAACACCTTTTATTGACACTCAATTGTAAATCATTATAAATTGCAAAGATCGAAAGTGTTTGTTTTTTTTGGGGGGGAAGGAGGTTTAAATTTAAAATTTTCAAAAGCGCAGTAATGACAACCAGCTCGAAATTAATAAAAAAAAATTCAAGCCTTTAGTAATGAGGTTCTATATTATTATTTTTTTTGTCTTAGTAATTATAATGAAGATTAGAAAGTACATTAACATACTTCGATGTTATCAAAAATAAAAATAAAAAGACATGTTTACTAGAAATCCCATGCGAGTGGTAATGACATTTTAGTAGCTTAAGCAATTATTAAATTAAATTATTTTTGACTAATTTCCTTTTTAATATTTTAGTATGAAGAAATGTTTCTTCACGGTATAACAGTAAGAAAGAAAATCAGGTTAGACTAAACTAATTGAGCATAAGTTATAGTGGATTAAAACTTATTCGTGAAAAGAGGATTACCTTTATTTTATCAATGACTTTATAAAATAAGCATAGGGAACGACGTAGTTCAGTGTGTAGGGCACCGTGCTCTTAATTCCTAGGTCCCGGGTTCGAGACCAGCTGTGGGGTCGGGAGACCCTCCTGGAGCTCACCCAGCCTTTATATAGTGAGTACCCTTCATTGGGGAAGGGTATAGTAATAGTACGGTCCTTATCTTATTTTGGCTTATCCTAAACAGATTCTTGGGCTTATGTAGCTTACATGAGTTTAAAAGCTGATAGTAATGAATAAATTTGTATCAATGAAATATTTTAAATCTATAAAGCGGTAATGATTCTATAATCTATTTATGAACTGGTTTAAGCTGTTAAATAGTCAATAACCAAGTTTGAATAATATAATTGCAAATTTAAATGTTTTGTCATTGCAACATGTTTGTCGTCAAGTTGTATGCAGCAGGTAAATACTTTTTAAAAAATTGAAAATGATTACGTAAAATACTAAAGCTTGACAGATTTTATTTTTTATCATTCCTGATAATAATGTACTTAGATATATTTGTAGATTATCATTCACTTCATCAATTTACAATTTAATTTAAGGAGAATATTCATGATGTTATTTTTTTGTCATGAATTTATTTTACTCATTGTCAGTTTATATACAATGCTGGCATATAAATATTTATTTAATTATTCCGGCTCTTACCAGACGTGTGATAGTTGAATTTGTTAAGCAATGCGATCTTTTAAATATATTTACCAGTTTCCTAACTGTATGTCCTTTGTCTAGCAGGATTCCTTCTAGTATTGTTTATTATAGGACCATGGGTTATTCTAAACTTAATCAACCAATAAAAAATAATTTTAGACTCACGGTTTTTTCAACATAATTGGTAATTGGCATTCATATTCTATGCATAGATAAAGCCGAAAATTCAAAGTTTTAGATTTATATCCCATATTTTCAGTTTTTAAGTTATAAATAAAAAAATCTACTATTTTTGGACACGTTTTGAAACATTTAAAAGCTTATAGCCCCAAAAATATTTGTCCTAGAAAGCTAAAATTGTGCAATTCTTTTCAGGATTACAGAGACTTTAATCTTATAGTTATGTTCGACAATTTCCCAAAAGTTGTTTTTTATAAAAATGAAATTTTGAAATACATGTTATTAGAATGTATGAGCCAAATTTCAAGATGGCGTTTGTTATGGGTTTTATTATTAAAAAATTAAGTTAGTATTTTTATACCGATTTTTTTTTTCAAAAAGAAAAGAAGATCTATACATGTTACATTTAAACAAATATAATTTACTGTGCTAAATGTCGTTATACAAACTGCATCATTCGTACATCATTCGTGAGCCATTAATGAGTTTCAACAAAACTTTTTTTTTTTTTTATATGATCACATTGAAATACCATCATAAAATTTGATATGTGCATTCTAATTATTATATATATTTAAGATATATTACCATTAAACATATATTTTAAATTTACCACATTAAACATGCATTTTTTTTTTAAATTCAAAATTTCGATTTTGAGTTAAAAAAAACCATTTCGGTTAAAAAAAAAAAAAAGATCCGATGTGATTTTTTATTCGTTCAGTTCGAAAATTGGTGCGTGTTGAGGCTTATCGTCTTCACAATAAGTATCCGTGGAAAAACCTACATTGCCCGATCCTTGCAGAAGATGATTTCATCCAGACTGGAAATAGAAATATTCTAAATAACAATAATTTGCAGATATTTTTGTCGAGAGACTAAGGGCTTTAGAAAACTTTCTGTAGTTCTAGTGTTTGAAGTTAAATTTGGATGAAGAAAAAATATAATAAAAAGAGCGAGACTCCAAACTGCGGATTGAGAGAGGGTAGAAGACGTGACTCAAGTGCCTCTTAAATCACCCATTTTATGTCCGAGACTAGTTGAAACTGCACTTACCAGATAAAATATGTTAGAGTGGACTAAGCTACTGTTTTAGATACGATGAGGTCTCTTACAATGTTGAAAAAATAACTATATGTCACTTACTGATGAAGTGAACGGTTTAAACACGAAAAATAAGTAACACCTTTTAACAGCAAATTTTGGGAAATGGTGTTAATATTCCTAACTATGCCTATATTCAACTTTTGTTATAAATCGGCAGATTTAGTTTGTTATAATTTAACATGTTTGAACTAAATATAGGTATTGGTAATAGTTGATATTAACATTATATAATTTCTACTATTATATTCAGTGATATATATTTAATCTCAATCTGCATGAACGTATAAAATATGAGAGGCTGCCGTTGCCAAGAGTGTTGGAGCGTTCTAGAACCCGATTCTCCGATTCGATTCCTGCCTGTGAGGAACTTTTCTTCTTACTAAGGTGATAGAGAAATATTAGCCTCATACTGCGACATGAATTGATTGGTAAGATGTAAGATAAACCGCCAGTTCTACTCTAGTAAGATCACATAAAGGGTTTAAACCCAATTAACGACAATAAATGATAATGATACAAATTATCAACTATAAGGATTACAGATAAAATTAAAATATGTAAATCCAGTGACCATTGTTAGCTCAAAAATTTACAGTCAAATAAACATTATTTTATATCTTTAATAAATAAATATATATTGAAATTATTATTTAATAAAAATATACCAAATGATATAATTTTATTTTGTTAATGTCAATAGGAAAGTCGAGTTGAATTTCTCATAAAGTTCCGTGTTCTAAATTATAAATATTAATATTCAAGATATTGCCAATAAATATATTAAACACCCATACGGCAAATTATAACAAAGTTAATCTATTAAGACCTTTTTAACTAATACAGTGTTAAAAGCACTACACAAATGTGGAGCATATTTTTTTATAACCAAGAAATTTCTGCTTAAACAATTATTTCACAGCGTCAACTAAACTGCAGGAATTTCAGAACAGACACGCCACATGAGATACGCCAAATTTCAGTACAAAAACGGACTTACTCCATACGACCTTGGAACTACCTAAAGTAACTGGCATTATCAAACAGAGGCATGTCAAATTGTTTGATAACCTCCAAACACTTGGCGAACTCACTATTCAGGACTACGACTGAGAGAGACTGAGAGAGGGAGATATCCTTACCACTAATATCTTCCTTATAATGCATTTACTATGCAGTAGATGAGATCCCGTCCCGCCCACATCCTGAACACATGACATCAACCATATCTAAGAGAAAAAAAATCATTTCACGTAAAATAAAGTTGTGAAAATATTTTCGATACTAATAGATTGTTTCTATTTCATATCTTGAAATCTGTATTGGAAACATTGCATTTTTCAGAAATCGCTTTACTTTTAAAATGACTTATTATTATAGTAAAATATAATTATGAAATAATAAAAAATATGTTTTCAATATTTTTGTTGATTGTTTAAAACTATATTCTTGCAGCCCATGATGTGTTAGTAATTTGTTCAATACGTGTTTTTTTTTCTTTCGCTTCTCCCTTTTGTGCCTTTCAGCGTAGGGGAGTGCTTAGCCACGAACTCCATTCCTCTCTGTTCCTTGCTAGATTCCTAGCCCGACGGAGATCTTTGCCTCATCCTCTGCAGAGTCTATCGATATATTCCAGATTCGACACTCTTGGGCGTCCACGTTCCCTCCTAGACCTACCGACTATTCTTCGCAGAAATTTCATCTCAGCAGAAGTGACTGCTCTCTTGCCTGTCTGTCAACATCCAGCTTTCAGCGCCGTACAGAAGAATTGGTAGCTACACAGATTTGAATATATGGAGCTTCACGTCCTTAGCCACCTCTCGCTTTCCTACAACAGTAATGCAAATCTGGTAATTGACTGCATTTGCCTTGCTTATTCTGTTAGATATTTCCAAGTCCACTTTCCCAGATCTTTCTATGACTGTTCCTAGGTAGGTAAAGTCCGTGACCACTTCCAATTCCTCTCCATTGCAGTGTATATCTACATCTTCAATCTGCCTTCCTACTTGTAATACCTTGCTTTTGCTGGTATTGATTTCCATCCTTTTCGACGAAGTTCCTCAACGTCATCATCATGGAGTGTATGTGTTACTTTGTAAAAAAAAAAAAAAATGGATTGGTAAAAACCCGAACACACTAATATAAAAAATTAAAAAATATAAAAAATAAATAAGCATTTGAAGCGTCAGAATAATTTTATATATTTTTTAAAACCGATGTTTCAGTTGTCTCGGGATTCTCTAGCAATGCATGTATATAGGCTAACTAGATCTGAATAAAAAAAAAGATAGTTTTCTATCTTACAATGATTATCTGAATGTAAGGTATGCATTATTAATGTGACAATAAAGTTGAAAATTGATGGGCACAACGGAAAAACAATATCAATTTGTCTTTATTGCAATAAAATTTCCAAATTTTAATAGTTTTTCCTCCCAATGTCCAACGGAACAAATACGCTTACTCGCCCCACTAATCCCCCTTACGGGAATTGAATTTTATTTTGTCGTTAATCCACTGAGCAAATATCAAGCTTCACACTTTGGCTAGGATTGGCCAGTAATCTGTATAATAATGTGTTCTTTCTCCCCTTGCTGGAGTGCATAAGAGTTTTAAACCAAATAAACAAACAAATATGGTTAGTTGTCACTATAAGATCATTTAATTTAAGGAATTACTTCTATTTTCCTAAGTGTTAACTGATTATGTAAAATAAAACCAGGTTTCTATTTATCGCTGGATCGTTCTTAATTGTTCTTAAATTTACTTTATTCAGTAAAATCATCTCAGCTTGTCATAGTACAAATTCCTCCTAGTCGAATGTTAGTCATAACTTAAAATTGTGTATAATCTAATCTGTTATCTACCCAGGTTTTCTCTAATAAATTACCAGAGAGTTATACTTTCTTTGGAATTTCCTATTCCACTATAACGGCAACCTGATGATCCTGATAAATAATAAATAGATACTACTTGTGCTAAACCAGATTTCCAGTCTTGTAACTTGCTAACGTTAAAGTTGTGATTCTGAAATTCAGCAAATGAACTAATGCAATGAGGAATAGAATAAGAGCAAGAACCGGCAGCCGAATAAAATTGCCTTAGCTGAGAGATGGGAGAGGACAGCTCTATTATCGTCCTTGAGGGAATGACAGATCGCAGCGGGCCGGGACAGCCTCCGCTGATGATATATGTTAATTATCCGCCACATGATATTCTATAGCTGTCAGCTCTCTTATCGGCAACGGTATCTCGGCTGTATCCCCAATCACCAGCCTTATTTGTTCTTCCACTTCTTCATTCGTTCCATCAATTACCGTTCCATCTATTCCTATGATATATTTCCAGTCATCGCCCTCATATGTATCACTATGAGGAAATAGAATCCAAGCAGACATGAGATAGCTACAAATTTATTGTATGTAATCACAATATCTTTATCTAATATTGCGCAAGTAACGTTACTAACGCACTGGATTCGTAACTGGAAATTCTAATATGAACTTATATCAGAGCACGAACAATAGCTGATTGAAGCTGAAGAACACTTAACTTTGAGATCAACAGGAAGATGATACTACTTCCTAAAATTCATCATCATAAAAAAGATAA
Source organism: Rhaphigaster nebulosa (assembly GCA_948150685.1). Taxonomy (NCBI): domain Eukaryota; kingdom Metazoa; phylum Arthropoda; class Insecta; order Hemiptera; family Pentatomidae; genus Rhaphigaster; species Rhaphigaster nebulosa. Next base: position 132,443,726 of record OX411306.1, read on the forward strand.
TCGAAAATAAGTATTCTATCGAACTTGTGGCCCAATCAACATCTATCTAGCAATTACAGTGGGACAAGAAGCTTGTCTTTTATGATAGGAAGAGCATGCCCACTAAATAGATGCACAGTTTAAATTGTTAATTTCACTAAGTGCAAGGAATTTAGTTCAGTTCATTCACTACAATAAGAGTATAGCGTTCAATCTCACACTTCTGTTGTTGATTGCACACTCATCCTAATGTGCATATAATAGGCACAAGATAAACCATTAATAATTTATCTCGATAAAGGGATTGGTCGTATTTTAAAATATGCCTTAACGCAGCGATAACTTAAACATTTTAAGATTTAAACCGCATTTTTGTAAAGGTGGAGTATACCACATACGGTAACCGAATTTAGGAAAGTATCCATGGCTGACTTAATTCATAGTATGCTATTTTCGATTCATTCTGAAATTAAAGTACGACTATATTGGGATATGGACTGGACTGGTGTCCGGTAACGGACTCATATCGTTTACTTAACAGGAGACCAGAGTCAAGTAGGAAATACGATCCGGAATCGCCGCCTCATATTAAATACACAATTCCCTGATCTTGTGTTATAAGTATTAAAGATTCGTCTTCATAACAAGATGCAAACTGATTTAGAAACTAATAAACGATCAAAACTACGTATATTACCGTTAGTTTGCTTAAGAAAATAGTAAATTGAAAAAAAGTTCAAAAATTCAAAGGAAAATGTTTATCAATTTCAAGTAACAACAGCAACAATAAGATTTCATCTAACAGACACTATTCATCTGGTGGTATAACTGATTCACCGATATACCGAGGCCCTCCTATTTCAAAACGGTTGCTGAGATATGAGGATGCAAAAAAAGAAATCACCATAATTTGGAAATACGAAGTTATTAAGTGATGCCACTGACATATTCCTTAAGTTCACTTTCTGTATCTACTGCTCTTTGATCATTACATCAACTTGAATGGACGAGTAATGCTTTGGATTTAGCACTTTGTTTATTTCTTGGGCTCTGGTATGGCTTAGAGTTTTATCCCTTTACGTAATCATTTTATTTTAACTTATAGCTTTCAGTTAGCATGATTATCTAATATTATGCAGCTTTCACTTCCAGACAGCAGAAGTAGTACTCCAGCCTTATGTGTAAATGATTTTAATTTCCATTACTTAGAGCTACGGATATTATATTTATTTTATTTTACATACAAACTATACTTGTTTACATCCTATATTTGCTAATTTTAATATTTTATCGTTTTAACCTCATTATCCAGAACCATCTTGAAAGATCGGTTGTAAAATAAAAATAAAACGTAGCTGTAGCTAAAAAAAAAATTAAATACATTTCTTTTAACCGTAGGCGGAATTTACAAAGTAATGTGGGTAGGAGTTACAGTTTTAACTGCCCATGTTCTTCAATTTAATGGCTTTATTGCATCGCAGATCCTTGGCATATAAGCGACGTAATTGTTGCAAAAAGAAATATGGAGAATCCGGTGCTCATTCCGCATTGCTTGTACTCCTACAATAACTGAGGTGTGGCAAGAAGGTTATAAGTTTTAATTACTTTTCTATTCTGACTTTTAGAGTTATCCCTTGTTGAGCGATGAATCAATAGTGAATAAATGAATATGGTGAAGGATCAACAGTTTGGAATTCGCCTTACTTATTCTTCAACACAACTGAGTGAATAACTTTTCATTTCCACTGCATTAAAATGATACCGAAATGGTTTGGAGCAATTTTGGATGCCACTCAGACATTCGATAGATTTATAATTTTTAACTGAAATCAGAGTAATGATCGCACATCTACCGCATTCCTCAGATAAATGTTTTCTATCCAACATGACGCAAAAAAAATTTAGCTGTAATTACAGCATTTATATATGTCCATGTCTGTTACCTTCGTCATGCCATACCATACTACTTTATATACCTTACAGCGCATTTGTGGATTGAGATCGTCTGCCCTAAAGTTGTGGATATAAATATGAATTAAAACAACAAAAAATTTCCACTCAATGGTTTCTCACGTTTCTTTAAAATAGGCCAGTGTAAAAATAGTTCTGAAAACCATACTGGTTTCGTGTCACTGCCTTGTGATTAGCCAAATTAAATAGAATTCACATTCAATAATAAACAAAATAATAGCGATACCGTGACCAAAGGTATAATTCGTTGGAGCCTTCACGAGGTGAGAACGGAAACAGCTCACTACAATTAACTAGCCTACAAACATGATTATAGATAATTGTCATAATATCGATTTCGAGTGTTGTTTGAGTATCAAAATGATCTAGAAAGAGATAATATGGCCGCATTATATTCATATTCAAATTTCGATATTTTTATCTGAAAATAATGTTGCGTTTAAATGAAAAAAATGAATTGAGGAGCTATAAGTCATTTTAGGACAATTATTTAAATATTATAACAAGAAAGTAGTGCCGTTGTGAAATTGTGTCATTATAGTAGTGCGTAAGGCAAATCCTGATTATGATTTTATGGAAGACATAAAAAAATACCTCAATCGAAATAACTGGGTTGTAATTTTATTGTGTGAATTACACCAAATGTATTTTTTCTTAACGGTAAAATTTTAACAATAGAAACATTACTCTTTCTTTTATTTAGTAAGACAGAGTTGTGATTGGATCCGTTCACATACAAATGGATCCATTAACACTAAACTCGCAATATAACCACTATTTGAAAATACCCAATGCTGTTATCCCAGAATAAATTCTATTCTACTTGTGCAACTGTATGCCCAGTTTGGTCCATGAATTCATCAATCTGGGATCTTTGGAGGATGCCTCTCAACAGAAGGAGGTAGGATTATTCTAATTCATCCAAACCTTTCTTGTGCGCTTAGGGCTGAGTATACTAAGCACTCTGTGACCCGGCAGTCAAGTTCAATAAGACTCTAATTCTGCCGAGTCATATGACTCAATACCGCCGCATTATATTATATGCTCAATCGCAGCTGCTATAGTCAACTCCGGGCTTGATTGTATTCTGTAGTGATGCCAAGTTTCCTGTGATTCGTAAGAAAAACATGATGAATAATAATGTCGTTATTTATTCTGGAGCCATCTTGTCCATTTGATCAAAATATGACGCGTTTCAGTGTAATGATAAATAAATAAATTATCCATTATATTAGGTCACTGCCTGGAGTCTACATTTTTGAAGAGAAAAACATTAAAAGGAAATAATGGTATATCAATATTTTTTTTTTGTTGATGACAAAAATAATTTTTGGTGACGCTTTATTACTTCCTTGTAGGATTTATAATGTAAATAATAATAATAAATGTTAATAATATAATGTAAATAAATTATAATAATATAATATGATGTTAATAATAATGTAAAATCTCTCAAATATGGTAAATAGGACTTTTATATCAATATCAATGTATTTACTAGATTTTGATTAAAATTGGTGAGCCAAAAAGGGTATTTTACTTGAAAATCCTAATAAACTTACATCAAAAACGCTGCAAATTATTACACAATGGTTTATTATTTCCACTTATTTATTCCACTTGTTTATTATCCCACAAAAATATCTATTCTGTCAAAGTAAAAAATATGAAGCAGTAGGTACCAAAGGAAAAGAAATTTGAAGCTTGTCACAAGATGTTCGCCGTGAGAGTGCCGAACTGTGTTAATTAAAAAAACTGCGTCAATGCAAGTAGGCTGTGATGTAAAATGATACAGAGGAAATATTTGATGTGCACTTCACTAGGAAAAAATAAAAACGAAGTTCATTAAGCTATATCTCAGCTAATAATGGTCCGATTTAGGTGATTTCTAATTCGTATTGTAGGGATTTTCGTTAGCTTTCGTTTGCGGACGGATTTTTTTTTATTCGATATTTGGATTCTACGTATCTTGCAACGTAAAACCTCAAATTTTGAGGGGGGTTACAAAAAAATTTTCTTTGGTCGATTCCAAAGGTCTATTATTGAAAATAATAAACCAAAAGCATTTACAGATAGAGATTTTTTTGTTTTTCGTTTTTTTTCTTTTTTGTTATTTTAATGCCTTGTTATGCTGATTCCAAAACACCTTACATTTCTCCTCTATGCTTATAAATGGCCAAGTTATGGGTATATAAGATCTTTAATCAGCAATTATTATAGATTTTTTTTTTTTTTTTTTTTCATGTCTCGTTATGCTGATTCCAAAACACCTTACATTTTCTCTCTATCTTTCCAAATGACCGAGTTATGGGCTTATTATATATTTAATCGGTAATTATACAGATTTTTTGTTTTTCAATTTTTTTTTTTTTCATGTCTCGTTATGCTGATTCCAAAACACCTTACATTTTCTCTCTATCTTTATAAATGACCGAGTTATGGACTTATGAGATCTCTAATCGGCCGCCATTTTGAAACAAACAGACGGATTATAATGTCGAGTTCCGAGGATCATCCCGGGGTGACCTGTGACTTTGGTACCGAATCTCAAGAAAATCGGTCCAGTAGTCTCGGAGAAAAGCCGCGGACGGCATACGGCGTACGGCGTACGGCGGACGGACGGATTTTTTTTTATTCGATAATTGGATTCTACGTATCTTGAAACGTAAAACCTCAAATTTTGAGGGGGAGTTACAATAAAATTTTATTTGATCGATTCCAAAGGTCTATTATTGAAAATAATAAACCAAAATTATATTAAAATTAATTAGAGAGATCATATGGTTCGGCAATAAAGGTTACAAACGCGATGTTTCTCCACTCCAATTAATCATTCTTATTACTTGTTTTAAGTGTTAAAATTGAGGATAAAATACTGGTTTTCCTCCCCATTTGTGAAAAGAACAAGTCTACAGCAGGAGAATAAGCTACAAGTTAGGTTGGTTCTTCCGTCTAAAATGTCGATTTCCAATGCTTTATCTAGTGACATTGACAGTTCTAATGTTGTCACGGAACACGAAGAAATCTCTTGAAAACTTTTTACCTACTGAAAGAAAACGTAATATAAAAATGGAATGAGACCTCCAGAAAGCTTGTGTGTGTGTCAATAGATGGACGTCGCGACGCCGAGTGTCGTTTTTGAGATACTGCAATCTTGGGAAACTAGTAATCAAATTCAGGATCACTTTTTGAGTCACAGATTTATAGTTTAATAGGCGTATAAGGAAGTCATGTGTTGCCCACAACAAATATTATTAATGATGTTGACTGTTAATTTTTTAATGTAGAACTAACTATATCGATAAATTAAATAATTTTAGCATAATGCCTAACTGGACCTAGATGGATAAGGAATGACACAGTGACAAATACAAATAGTCAAATAGAATATAATGCAGTGGACAAAGAGTGTATATATTGCAGAACATTGTATTACAAAACACTTTTTTACGTACAAATTAAAATTTTTAATTTATCTTGACAACAAACACTTATGTATTTAACATCAACATTTATAATAGTATATGTTTATAATAATGTAACGTCTATAGCTACTAATAATGGGTTTAAATCCAATTAACCCCAAGGATTTTTTCTGACGTCATTTTGGGAAGTGGTTCACTCAGCCTATATAGGTTTTAAAACAAAAACATTTTCACGCATGGTAACCAAATATGCCAAATTTCAACATAAATATAAATGTAATAGTACTAATGTAATAGTACAAAATACATTCGCCGGTAGAGGAAGGCAGGAGGATCGAATTCCCGAGGCCCGATTGAAATAAAATTATAATTTAATGTAAAACAATAAACTCTTGTTATTATAATAAGTTATAATAGTAAGTAGTTCATTTCGTTTTTAAAACCTTAACCCAAATATTAATATTATTGTAAAAAATAAAATAGGTATATAAAATATCGAATTGGAGGGGGGTCCGCTGTATTAATTTACCGCAGGTCCTGGCCCAGCTGACGGCGACACTGGTACAGAACCGCATCAAACAACAGTTTTTTTATGCATAAGTTTTTTTTTGTTTTTTTTTTTTGAGAAAATGATAATATTTTTCAGTAAAGCAGGTTATTATTATAAATAAGAGAAACAAAAATCAAAACATGTTCAACCTTTAATGCAAGACAACACTTGAATAAAAAATACTTTATTTTTTTCTGGTGAAGCCAAATTTAGAACATGAGAATTCCTTGAGACAAGCAGGAGCAGACCTTGTGAAGGATGGAGCAACTTAAAGGAGTAAATGTCATCACAGCATTGATGACGAAAAAAAATATCAATCGAAATTCAGATACTATAATCATTATCATTTAATACCTTCTTTAAATAAATTAAATTTTAATTTCATTAACATTCAGAATTCAAATTAAGTTGAGAAATCATTAATTGTGATTTGAATCATAATAATGCCGCAAGTAAACAAAATATTCAGGTGCAAAAATAACAAAATAAAAATTTATCACTTAAAATAAAATTAAAATAAATAATAATAATACTAAACAGTTTCTGGTTCCTAATTAAAAACTAAAAACATCGTAATGGAATAAAACAAATATGTAATGTTAAAACATCTATTTTTGTTTATATTTATAACGGAGCACGAAACAGTTATTGAACTTTTTCAAAAAGATTCAGTTTAACTATTTTACAAGAACTTTTACAATAAAAGTTTAAACATATACAAAAGGTGGGGGAAAGCTCGGGAGATAATATTGTTGAAAAAATTAAAAAATCTTTCCACAAAAAACGTAGATAATAAATAAAATTCTATATAAAAGAACAAATAGAAAAAAAATATTTTTTAATTATTCTATTTAACATTTCATTTTTAATTTCAATATAAAAATTGCTTTAATTTTAATTAAATCACCAACAGAATGTTTATTTAAAGAAATAATATTTTAAGATAAGAAAACCTTTCAAGGCAGATTCCATAAGTATTCCATAATTAGGATTTTTATAAAATAAAACTTGTATATAAAAGTTCTTAATGAACTTTTATGATAAAATTTCTTACGATAAAGTTCTCAAAGAACTTTTACCATGTAAGTTCTGGACAAAAAGTTCTCATTTTAACACAAAAATTCATGCATTAACTGTTTCAAAGAAGTGCCTTAGAAAAAGCTTAATTCAGAACAATAACTTATTCAAAATAAAAGTGCACAGCTATTTTGGAGTCCTAATTTAAAAAATATGTGGAAATACAAATTTTAAAAATAGTTTTACCGACAAATATTTAGAAATTCTTTGAAAATAAAAAATAAAGAAATTACCTACTCGTTCTTTGAAATAAAATTACTTTTTTGTAATTATTGTCCGCTCGTTTTTGTAGTGAGAACGGGGTATTTTTTTTTTGTTTAAACCTCTTAACATATTATTTTATTATGTTGATATGAGCTTTAACATATTCGAATAACCTATCATTTTGGAGATGTATACAATCTCTTTTCCTAAACTTAGTATATTTTAAGGGATATGTGAGGCGGAAAACTTTTCGAAAATATGCGAATAACGGATTCGCATTCCAGAGATGGGACTCGCTATTTGTTTTTGTTGTAAGCTACCTCCTAGTCAATCTGCTAACGTATGATCGCTATCTTTGTGGCTTCTCCATCATGTAACGTAGGCTTTCAAAGACCTTAATGTTCTCCTTGTGATGAAGCGGTCACTGTCCATAGTTCAAGTGTGGTGTGCAGTATAACCAATTTCAGCCTCTGTAGTGAATTATGTCGCACAATCCGTCTCAGTGCGCTTTTCTGAAACTGCTGGAGTCTCACTGCTCTTGTGGCAGCTTTATCAGGAAACAAAAAGTTTAAAAACAAAAAGAGAGAGAAGACGATTTATATTAGATTTTTATTTAAACCACTCTTAAACAGCGGAACAAATCGTCGGTTTGGAGGTAAAAGTGATAGTCCAGGAGTGAAGTGTGTCTTCAAAGAGGGTTCGTCTACACTAGGCTGTTTAAATGGGATGTACTATTTCTAGTCAAGATAAAGACGATTTTTTGATTTTCAAGTTGTGATGCCTAAATTGACAAAATAGTTACTAACTGCTATAAGAGGAACTAAATTATGTGTATTTCAATGATATAAATATTTCAATGATTACCCACTTGGATGAAGCTCCAGCCCATAAAACGATAATTAACCATTGAACCATTGGCTTTCTTTGCTTCACTAGGATGACGATCCACAGATTGATAAAAATATTAATTTCTTATAGTCGTCAGACAGTAAATGCCCAAGTGTTTAATATGTTAACTAGGTTTATTTTATACTGTCACAACTCAGTAGGGATCTATTCTTGTTAACAATTATAAGGAAGAAGAGACAACAATGCCAACGACGGACGATACTCCACTGACTCGCCCACTTCTCAGCTACGCCCCCAGAGCACAATCACCTGACCCTCACCGCGCCGACAGCCTGTCGAGTCAGCGACTCCTAATGGAACCAAAAAGAAACACTGACGACTACTTTCTCTATAAGCTTACATTTTAATGGTCAACTATTCTTCCTTAAGAAGAAATATATTGTAGGTAGGGTGTGAGAACATGGCTAACGCAGGAACAACATAAAAAGTTCAAAATAAAGTATATGATTAGTTTTTTCATACAATGAAAACTTATAAGGATTGGTTATGATTCTGAATGATATTTATACCGATCCTTTGGATGACAGAAAAGTGGAATTGTTACGATACTAGTAATAACGACGCTAAGATAGTTTAATCATGCCATAGCCGATGACACATCTATCATATTCTTAAGATTTACAATTGTGACAAATAATTTACCACTGATAGCACAACAATAGCTATTCTATGATAGAAGATTTTGCGACTATTTTCAGCTTTCCGTGGCGGTTACCGGGAATAGATGAAGTTGGTAGGTAACGAACTAATGGATTTTAATTTAAGGGGCATATTTATTTTGAGTCCAATTTGCAACTTATGGAGTATAAAGGACTTTATGAATAATTTAAAAATGAGAAAATAAGGAGCATTAATGATTCTGTATAAGATTTTGGATTGTAGAAATTGGCTAATAATGGTAATATAAATGACAATTGTAATAAATCAGAAGTTTGTCATGTAAACTTTGGATTAATTGGAATCTAGTAGAAGTTTCTTGTCGTTTTAATATTGTATGACGATACCATGTAAGACGCTTGACAAGTCCTTGGTAACGGATCTGTTCGCTAGGGATATGTGGAACAGCATTAAAGGATACTTACATTAGACAGGACTTCGTGGGTTTGCGACGGAGGGTAAAAGTGATTTGATGTCATATTTTTGGGATTTATTTTAACCCTTTAATACTCCAGTTTTGACACTTCTTCAAAGCATGTGATGTGAGACTGCAGAGGTTGGGATACATCAGATGGGCCGTTATGCATGAATAACACACATGAGTCTATGTAGTGAGAACAGTACTAAGATGGGTTGGTATCAAGTATTTTGAAACCATGTACAGAATAGGACCTTTTACACTTCCATCAGCGATATCTTCAGACTGGGAAAAGGCCAATAAAAAGCTAAAATTATGATTTACTTTGAAAATTCATTTAGTGAGTTTGGAATGTTTTATAAAAAAATGTGTAAGGGGAGGAATTGACGGGGTTTTTAAAGCAGTCCTATGTGCCGGACTTGATCAAAAGGTTGTTCTTCGTCGAAAAAAACACCGTACAGCACATTCTGTGCTTAATACATACGAGACAGGACCCACGAAACGATGACACAGCTCAACAGTAGATTGACCTGATTGGAATCCAAAATGGTAATAATAAACATTGTAATAATAAACTCCCAAATTAATTATACCACACAAATGTCGGAATAATTTGAATTTCATCATTGCCTCTAAAACACTGTTATCGATGACACAATAGGAAAAAAAACATTCTGACCAAACTAAAATATTGAAATGACATTTAAAGCGGATAGTTGAAAAGTATGTTTTCAAGAAAAGGGTTTTAATATTTTTATATAATAACGATACCTTGTAACAGTCGAAAAAAAAAAAAAAAAACGATATCTAAAAGAATACAAAAAAGTTATTTTATACTTAAGGATAGCTTTAAAAGGGTCATTGAATATTAAGGAGCCTAATATCTTTTCACTGCTGCCACTAACACCGCATAACGATTATTTCGAACCATCAGGTGGCAATTTAGATAAGCTGGATACCTCTGATTTGTGAATTTAGTCTCATTTCCTCGCATTACGATACTATCGTTATAAACTTACATACATCTTATAAATATCGTTCAGACACCACACAGTGATAAGTATAATCTGTACTAACAATATGCACAAATGAACTTTGATACTTTGGCAACGCCGAAATCGGCGAAGTGAACTAGAGGAATTTGAGGGCGTAGGCCGTGGACAGATCCAAGCTGCAGATATACAGTTGAGGATTAGATCCAGTTGATCCGATCTTTTCTGATACCTCGTTAAATCCCCAATGATTTAGATTTTATACAATACAAGCAACGGACCCCCAGCAATATTTCTTTAATAATCTACTCACATAAACAATAGCATGGAATCGCTAAGTAGAAAGCTATTTGGTTATCTCTAACCATCGACTAGAAAGATTTATCTTAGTATTTGATAAACAAGTAATAAATCAACATAATACTTCAACGATAACTTTATATCTGTGGCGTCTTATAATAATGAAACTATATAATAATAGCAATTGTAGATATATATATATATTTTAAGAAATTATTCAGAAAATTATTTGAGAAATTATTCAGTTACCTAAATTGGAAAAGTATTTACCCAAACATACCTGGGCTGTATATAATTGAAATGTCTTTATATGCAAAAACGTAGTTCACATTAGTATAAGTAAAAAATATGAAGTCCACATAATTTGAAAATTTTTGAATTAAATAAATTAGATAATGTTTACAATTATAGTGTATAAAATAAAATATGTCTTTGATCGTTCCTTAAAATTCAACATTACTTTATAGCAAGAGCTAACGTATGTATGTATATGTATTCATAACATGTTATGAATATGCATTTTCAGTATTTCTAAGTATCCATAAATCGAATTATTTATAAGCATAACAAAAAATATATTTACAAATTCATCCACATAGGTACAAAAACTTTTTTTTTTTAAATTATAATATTTTTAAAAAAGGAAATGAAAATTCTAATGAACCCGCTTTTTGATAAACTATTGTTTGAAACATATTTGGAAATTTTGATGTTTTTTTCATTTTCAGTTCTTTTTTTTTTGTTTCATTTTTTAGCTAGCTGGAATAGCTAAACCCTGATCACTGGATTTTAAACTTTAAGTAAAATTTTGTTGAATGTATTAATATAAATTATATATTTACACATAAAAATTAAAAAAAAGTCAATCCCAGAAACCTACCCACCGTTCGATACTTATATTATAAAATAAAATATAAAATATATTTATATAGTATTATATCAAAAATAATATTCATATATATAAAAATAATACCAGAGGCATGATTCTTAGGTTTTTTTCTATGTGTTAATATAATAATCAACCTAAATTTAAAAAACATAAATTTAAATAAATAAGATTTATTTTAGACCAGTTGATAATTAAAATTTGAACGTTGAACAAAGTAAAAGGTGCAACATCACCCGTTCATTTCTTAAAATCTTAAGCCTCAGTTTACCAGTTCTTCAGTATTATAATTTATCTGCTTTGCAATAACATTAGAAGCCAGACATGAGCTGGATGGGAGGCTTTCTCAAGGCTAAAGCTTTGGTTAAGAAAATGATACTTTCCATTCGGTGATAAGACAAATTATTTAAATCTTTCCAAACACATTCACAGGTTTCATGTACGTGTTTTTAATGACACATACTGTATAAAAAAAAAACTTTTTTGACCCTACTTTTCTTAGAAGAAACAGGTAATAAGCTTTTCGATAAACAGCCCAATCCATTCATAAGTTTTATTGAATGACTGTCATGAGCAGACGAAACACCAACCGCAGATTCTGACTACGATAGGAAGAGCCGATTTGCTAGCCTTCACACCCTCAAGCCAGGCGCAAGATTGTTATCATACAACTTTTGGCTTGTAAATTACATATGAGAGTGTATACTAGATATCCCTGCTGGTATCGGATATCCAGCAGATTGCTACAATCATAAATTATGTTGTTTATAAACTATCCATTTAAAAAGAATGTTTCGATTAAACATATTTCATGAATTAAATTTGTACTATTCCTAATTTAATGAAAAAATCGTATGCATGTATTAGGATGGCTCTTATTTATAGAGAAACTTTTTTATGTTTTGAAAGCAAACCCCTTATAAGTTTTTCTTTTGGCATTGTGCAAATTTGTACAAAATATTTTTCCTATATATTAACATTAACACGTGCCGCATCGAGTCTGAAATCGGAAATCGAAGAAAAATTATTTATATTTATATCATAAATTATAATTATTACTTTATATTTATGTTAAATGTTAAAATAATTTTCCGAAAGACAAATTCAGAGTTTCTTTTTTACTTTAAGGTTATTGCCTTCTTTGGTCATCGACGCTGTCATTCAGAAGTTGTAGATCCTTTATAGCTTTAAAATATTTTAAATAAGATACATCCCAGGTCTGGATTAATATTTTAAAAGTTCACGTTTATTTCCAATTTATTTAGAAATATCAAACAATAACAAATAAATAAATTTTAAAAAATACCAGTGTTAACTTACCTGAGAATTATGGCATTACAGCAATTTCAGTTAATAAACAAGTTCCTATTTTTTAAATAGGATCTTGATACAAGATAAAATCTCGAAAATAGAACAAGAAAAAATAACAATGTAAACTGGTATTAGAATTATAGCAATTTTAGTTAATAATCAAAGTCCTGTATAAAAAAAAAAAAAAGGGCTTACAAAGGATATTTATGATTTCAACAAACAGTTTCTAATGTTAAGAAATTTCATTTAGAAGAACAATATATCTTCTTTCGCTCCCTAAATTCTCTCGTTCTAAATTCTTCCTTGTGTATTTTTGATTCACTGTCAACATTAGCATCAAAAATTGTCAAAATCTTTGCTTCTCATTTAAGTACTATAGATGGTTGCAAAATTTCTTTAACGCATCAGATGAAATTCGTTGGTTAATTTCTTTGAATAAGTAGTATTTATCATCTCTTTTAAAAAAAATTAAATTAAAAATTACTCTATTCAGGCTTTCACGTTCAATTTTACCAGATACAGACAAATGTTCCTTAGTCTACTTCTACCACTTTCAAGCCCAATTGCTCATTAAATAAAAAAAAAATCAGTAAATAAAACAAATTTGCCATCCATCTAGCATGGTGTAGCGCTCCAGGAGTTTAATTTTGGCTTCAGGATTGCTTTCTATGAACATTAGGCCCAATTCAATGAGATCTTCATCATCATATTTTAGTATTTCATTAGCTAATACATTAAAAAAATTCACCGATGGACAAAATTAACGCACCGCATTATTTATGTAACAATTACCCTCTATCTATATTTAAAAAAAAGTGTATTTAAAGGCTATTACAATCAGAGTGTAAGTATCAATATTCAATCGGAATATGAATAATCCCTGGTATATCTTTTTATCTAAGAGAAATTCTCTTAGTCATTATAATGTTGCAGTCAGCTTCATGTGTTATAGCCTTTGTTGGGATTGTTGACTTTTCACAGAAAATTGAACATTCAGGAACTAATCTTTCATTCAGGGTCAATTTAACCTCTAGTAAATAGTAAAATAGAACCGATAATACATGCTAGTTAGATGACAATTAGCTTCCTGTGATTTGGGGACGCAAGCAGCCTATTAAATAAATATCCTGATAGCTGCTACTCGGATTACAGTACATTCTGCACTCAAAATGTATATGGACAGTGATCAGAGATAAACTGAGGATTAGGCTAAACTGTAAGCGCGTGGACGGGACAGCATGCAGAGCCCTATGTATGGACCGCGTGGCACGGATGTGCCACTTCAAGCTCGATGCGCCATGGGTTCCCTACAGTCGATCCAAATGAAAATGGTTTCTATTACTTTCTTTAATCCTTTCTTATAAAGGGAAAAATAAAGAGAGTGTGCAATCAGAAATTAAATTATCGAAAAATATAATAATTTTAATATAAAATATAATCTTAATATATGTATAGGTATCAGTAGTAGGATGTGAAATTTCGAATCTGCCTAATTTATGATTTCCTTAAAACACCTACATTACAACACCAACCTTTGGGGTGTTGCCCCATCTTCAGCATGAAACTTATTATAGCACATTTATCCCTTAAACTAACAATAAGCTTAACCACCCCTAAAACGCCGGTGTTGTAATGTATGAGTATTAAATAAAACCGTAAATTAGGAAGATTCGAAATTTCACATCCTACTGTTGACATTGAATAACTCTTCCAAATTTTATATTATTTAAATTAATTATTATTTAAATATTTTTGAAATTATAACTATGCTATTGGCTAGTATATGCAATCATAACGGTGTTTAAACTACGTTTTCCAGGACATTATTTCACATCAATTTAGGAAGATATAATTTTTTGCTCAAACTCATTAAATGAATTTAGTGATTTGGTGATAATAGATACTATGATAATGATTTTAAAATGATTTAGATTGGCCAGAACTATATAGGTATAAGGGCCTAAATACATAGCATTACAGGAGACCTCTGATCCTAACCATTATAATCGCAAGTGATGTGGGATTTTTTAAACGTTTTCAACATGGCTCAGGTCGAGGTAAAATGGTTCCTAATTTCATAAGTATTTTTACATTTCGCTCATAATCATCTTGATAAATTCCAAGAAAAAACGCAACCGAATAAGCATTAAAATAAGAGTATGTGCTACAGTTCATGAGCAATTATACAATTGACTCATGGACAGTGTCAATAAATGAAAAATTGTGGAAGAGTCCTGTTAAGAAAGAAAAAAACAACATTAAACTTTAATCGTTCCTGACATTTATCTGGATGCACTCTTCATTGCCAACTGCATCTGTTAATAGATAATGCAAAAGGAAAAACTATGACTGCATCGAGCAATTTCCGCCTAAGATAATGAAACTAGATGAGATAGTTAATTTGTTTGCTTCATGTGCAAGTGAACAATACATGTTCCTTTGATGAAATAAAACAAGAATAAAAAAACAAAAAAAAAAAACAAGAAATTCGTAAATAATAAATAAGCCTCTGAATAGTTGAGTACTGATATTATTAGTAGCACAAGAGGTATATTTATCGGCCTTATTTTACCTATTACTTGTTTATTTCTTATTATTACTTTATGTTTCATGAATGTGCCACTGAAAGCAAGTGCAATCAATTGATCCTTGTGCTATTCTTGAGCTAATATTCATCCAAAACACAGACTGTCGATTTGATTAATCTATAGGTAAGAGTAAAAATTTTGTTACAAACTCTTTTTTTTTTTTCGTTTCTCTTGTAATAATCAATAATTGTGTTACTTCGGCTTTTACTAATTATTTATTTGATATGCGTTTTTTCGCAATAGTAAATATTTTAATATTAGGGAATTAATTCAAGAACAAATGCGGGTTAATAAATTATTTTGCAGCTATCAAATGCACTTAAATTCACAAAAATTCATTTTATCAACATTATACAAATCATAATACATAAACAAAAACTGCCCCCTGTTAAGTATATGGCCTTCACTTAACCTAACATTTTTTTACAACTAATCAGTGTTGTCACTTAGATAAAGCAACAAAACATACTCCCTCTTTTACAATAAATAAAAATAAAGAAACCTAAAAGAACTTAAACAAAATTTACAATATGAATTGCTTTACGAAATTCGCATATTTACAAATATAATCGCTATGGCACTTTTTTGTGAAGTTGTAGGTGTCTATGTTATAGGTGTCTATTGTAGGTGTATGTATTGTAGGTGTTTATCTATTCAGGCTATACTATTCCTGCTTGGCATTATCTCTTCAACCAATGGCCAATTTTATTCTTCTGGAATTTATTTTTCAACTAACACGAGGTCTCCATCTCTCGTACCCTTTGTTTGCCTTCTTTCTTTCTCAATTAAAAGTGAAAGGAGTTGTTCTCAAAATATTTTCTTGAGGCATTTTCTGATGGTCTGCAGGTGTCCTAGAGGCTTGCGCAGACCAGAACCACCTATTTGATCCAAATTTGGAACGTTATTACTAGATAGTCTGTGTAAGGACCACGCTGGAGTCAATGCCCGTAGAATCCTACATGTGCTCACTATGTAGGATTGAACAATGCCTCACATTCACAAAGCAAGATGCACAACTCCTAATACGTCACTACTGCATTTCCGAGCTTATTTTCTTCTTCAATAAATCTTTGATATATCGCAACCACTATCTGACCCACCATGCTGAAGTCGGTGGGCTAAACTTCCAAGTGATCTTTCTTTCGTTTGAGAAGGTCCAAATATTTTCCTAATCCAACTTATTTAGGATGATGTAAGCTCCTTTACCAATAATCAGTGTTGCCACTTGATACATCAACAGGAAATAATTAAACATTTAATTCAGCATTGGGTTGCGAATAAACTTCGGTGAGCATGATATACCGGTAAGCATAATATACCCAAATAACTAGTGGTGTGAAAGCTATTCACTCCATATTCGACGTGCATGTTAAAATGCAATGTTAAAGTCCTCAAAACACTTAAGGTTGTAGCTGTTCCTATTTATAGTTTCTGTAAAATAATAAATCATAGTGAATTGGACAAACTGACAAATTCAGATATGACCTGTAATACCTTTAAGTTTATAGCTCTTTTGTTTTGCATTAACAGTTATAGTACATTGCAGAGGCTCACACTTGCCCCATCGCGTATCAATACGCTCAAGTCCTTCATGTCTTTGCACAGATACTTCGAATGACCTATGAGTCCATATGAGAAGATGAAAATTGGAAAATAAGGAAAGGCCAGAGTGAAATGGTTGGGCATGCGATGCTAAATCTCTCCTCGATGTTGTAGTCAAGAGATCAGGAATGCAGTAGAGGTACTATGTATATGTAGTGGCTTGAAGGAAGTTTCTAGGAGCGTCGAAGACTCGCCTCGTGTTTGTGCGCCAGATAGGAAGAAGAAGGAAGTGTAGTTTTTCTAATTACATCCTTTGATAATAGTTTACTTTTTTATTTATTTTTTAAACATGCCTCTTGTTAGTTACCTTAATTCCAGTTTAATAGAGTATTGCCTTTGTTCTCTTGGGTCTATTACAACACAGACGATGATAAATCCATCGAACACAATTTCTCACTTATAATAATAACATTGAATATAAAATATTAATATTATTATTAATCATTATTAAACATCACAATTTGTGTATAAATTATACAAAATCTCAAATTTTTTTCAAAATCTAAAATTCCAAATCCTTTCCTCTTTTAGAAAACAATATTAATCGTTAAGGTTTTATGAATTTCGTAACAGGCAAAGCTTTGCTTGTGCGAAAACAAGTGACTGATAAATATTGAAATATGGAAAGAATTAGGTTATTGCAAAGGAACATGTCAATTAGAATGAATTAAAATACCATTATGATGATAAATCTAGTTTAGAGAAATTATGATTTAATGAGGACATATTAGTCATAACTGAGATCAATTAGCAGGCAGTATACCAACATTTCTTCAGCATTGCTCGTAAAATTGGTACTGCTCGTTATAACGTTCCTTTTTCGGAAGTTGAAGAGTTGAGCTTTTGCTAAGGTGTTTATCAAGCGGAAAGATCGATGTACTTCAAAGACACAAAGAGAATCGGCCACATTAATCTAATTAATTGGGAACCCGAAAAAAGAGGCGAGAAGATAAATAGTAGGGGGACAAAGGAAGACTAAAGGAACAAACGAAAAGGTGATAGGCTAAAGAGTGCGGCTCGTAGGCCATTGTCGATGGAACATCCATTACAAATCAATAAGGCCCCGACAAGTGGCACTCCCACTGGAACCAGATCCATCTCAACCTGGAACTTTCCTCAGGTGGGCACTCGGGTGGGTGGACCAGAATAGATTTAATCATGGCATTCTTTACAGCAGAATATATAGCCAGCGGTTTGTCTAGCCTCGTTGTAAAGCCTACAGCCGCTCTCTTATCGAAACAATGTGAGACTTACCTGTCTCTCGTGTCAAGGTTCGGAGGTTTATGCCATTCATTATAATCTGGATTACTATCAAGAATATATCGCGAAAGCAAATGTGGGGGCGCAATACACATGACCGAAAATCGCTTTGTCATTTTTTAAAAATATTTCTTTATAATGTGGTGAATAACGGTATACATATAGAAATATATGTGAGTACGTACGTGTATTATAAGCAAATCGTGCTGGCATTCGTAAACAATCTGCAACAGGAGGTCTGAATAAATACTCCAGATCACATTATTCAGCAAGACGAACATATATTAAATTAAAAATAAAAACTTTTTTGAAAAAAAAAAATCAACTTCAAAACTTATAGAAAACCTAGAAAAAGATAGAAAAATTGTTTCTTACAAAATTAAATTATTAAGTAGCATTAGTAACTATTATAAATCAGTCTGAACAGTACAACAAGTAAATATTTTTTTTTATGTCAGTCCCAAACCACCAACAGTGGAGCACACCTCGTTCGTTTAATTATCAGGTTGCTATAAGTTCTACTCTTCAAATTCTCAAGTTGTGGAATGGCCTGGCACCATCAAAAAATATTAACTTATTGTACTGTTCAGGTTGATATGGAATAGTTGAGGTCATAATTTACCTTTGTAAGAAAAATTATTTCTATCTCTTTAGAATTTCTCATATGCAGTATTGAAGTCGGGTTTTTTTTTTTCAAAAAGTTATTACTTTATTATTATTTATTTAGTTGTTATTGTGTACCGTTTGGATGTATTTTTTATCGTTCATATTCTCAGTGGATGAACTAAAAGTATAAAAGGCCTACTAAGCACACAGATAGCCTACTATGAGACAGAAAAAATTAGCTTATTCATATATATATATAAAGATTCAGCCTGCGTATGTTTGTGCTCGCAAAACCCAAAATTCGGTCGATTTTAATGCGGTTTTCACTATATCATTTAGAGAATTTCTCTCGGAAAGTTCCTATGTATTACATTTTTCGAAATGCTTCCCTTAAAAGGAGAACTGGGGAAAAACTGTAAAAATGAAAAAAAAAAAAATAATAGATAATTGTGTTGACATGATAAGTTCATACTGGAAGAAAATTCCTTATGTAAAAATTCACAGCTTCAGTCTGAAATAACTTAATAAGTTTATATTAGCGAGAGCAGCGTAGCACTTGTACCTTGTATTTATTATAGTTTTTTTGGAGTAGAACTTCTTCGTTTTATTGAAATTTGGATGCCTCTCAAAATTTCCTATCCTGGACTCTAGCCCTACAGAGCCACCCTCTACATCCACCGATGTCTATTATCCCAAAGAGCAGCCAGCCCTCGAATATCAGGCCAAACCATAAGGTGATTTACCAGCAGCATATGTCAAGGGAAACAACCTGGGAGCTTTTAAACAGAGCTTAACCTGTTTCTAATGTTCGATCTAACAAAAAAAAAATTTTGAGTTGTGCTCCTTTCACTCTGAATGAGTCGGTAAAAAGTGTTAAGAACAGTTTTTATTTTTTCTTATTTAATTAAATTATTGAAGTTTAGAACTAATTATGTAAGTATTTAATAAACTAAATGGTGTCTCGATCATATCTATTCTAATAACAAAGACAATTTACATTGTAAAAATTTAGTCACACATTTTCTTATTCTAACTTGGTAAACTTTAATTATTTATTAGAATAACAATAATAATAACAATACCAATCAATGGTTATTGTCATAACTCAAACAATAGTGATACAGTTCACCCAAGAATAAGAATTTCGCAAATTTTAATATTAGGTGACAACAATTTATAAAGGTTAAAATTAGATAACAATAAATTATTGGATTGCATTTAGTACTGTGTATTGATGAGGATGATGTAATTAAAACGTACCTAATTGCCGTAGGCTGGAAAACATTAGAACTGTTAGCAGTTCTACCCTACTATTGTATTCAGTATCTGAAACAAGGCGAGGGTACTGTAAACATGGAACCTCGCCTTAGCATAGTTTTTTGTATAAAAATAAATGTAAAGAAGCTTATCATTCTAATTGAAATATACCATTTTAAAAAGTAAGAAAGTTAATATAATTTTTTTATAATGAAAGAAAATGGAAAAATAATAAATTTATTAGACCAATTTATTATAACTTCAGATAAAAATTTCTTTAGATGCATGACAATTTAAGGATAAGAACAATCGTTTATTTTTTAACAGTAGTCACAAAGTCAATTATTTTTTCTGTTTTTGTTTTACCCAAGTTAGTATATTCTCAGTAGCAAAATATTTCTACTTATTCAAATAAAAGAATATCCAACAAGCTGATTCTTTTGTATATTACTGAATTTATAGTTTGAATAATATTGTTCTAATAAGAGCATCAATACCGAAATTAGTCCACTCAGTGAAAAAAGTTATTTTCTCAGTTTATCATTATTTTATTTTATACCATCGGTTAACCCGAAGAGCCAGTTAAGCCTTATGTATGTATAAAAAGTTATGTATAATGCGGAGAAAAAGCGCTGTGATCATCAATGGATTAATTAAACTGACTTCATGATCAAATTATACAATAAATAAAAAAGGCAGTAGGTGAAATATTGATTGATAGTTGAAATAGGTATTAATTCAATAGTTTAATTTTCTGCTGGCAAGTTCCAAGCCAGGTGCATAAAACCCACTGGCTCCTACCTCCTTCATGCTTCATTTTATTATTTTTTTTTCTTGCATCCTATAAGCAAATTGTGCTATTTCGTACATATGCGAATAACAAGTTAAAAGAACATTGTTTGAAATAAATATTTTGTTTTGGTCAAACACCATAAGCTGTTTTTAAAAAATAAACTTATAGATTTATTTTTACAAGTCATTTTTAAAACTTTATGTGATTTAAAACTTGATAGGTGGTCCGTAAGAGGTATAACGGAAATGGATATTAAATATGGCTGTGTTGGATAGTAAAGAGAGGATTGTTTATGATACCATAAATATATGAGGCAATACACAATACTTTATTGATTATATTTTGCATGAAAACATCAAGACACCTACGCTTATTTATTTAAGTCAGACCGTTTTAGGAAACAAAAAGTCATAAATTCATGAATAATCTAAAGGAATAGGACATTTTGATGACTGAATTTCAGGATTCATATAAATATGTTCAGATTTCTTCCTGCATAACCTGCTTCGTTATTTTTTTCTTTTTATTATAGATTCGGAATGTTTTTACTTTATTTTATTTTAAATATAAAATCAAAAGTAGTAACGGCTCTAAAAACCTATTGATATCGTTAAAAAAAAAAAACTTGGTCAAAACGTAAAAGAATAACATAAAATGTAGACGGCTATAAATTAACAGTTGAGACAATTGAATAATCCTTTGCAATTTAAACATTATAATCGCTCGACGAATTCGACCCGCCGAAATTGTCAGAGTCATTGATACCGAATCAGTAATTATGAAACTGTCCGCCTCAAAACGAAATACAAAAAAACATACCGGTAATTTTAGATTGCCCTTTCAAGTTTGAGAGACCATAATTAAAAAAAAAAAAAGTTGTATAATTATTTTATTTTGGGGTATCTGAGATTTCACATCATCGCTCATTAGGACGTCGACTATCTCATCACAGTTCGGCAATAAACAAAGCTAATTATAAACAGAAATCGATAGCTGTCACCTGAGCTGTAGAACATTTGAGAAACTTGACAGAATATTTAACTTAGTAATTAATAAATTAACATATCTAGCAGATGATATGAAGTAAATGTTTCCAAGAACCACATTTTATCTATACAAAGTAACATAATAAAAATTAATAAATAAATTTTCTCCGGTCACTACATAAGATATTTACCTTTACTTACGTTTATATTTCCAATTATTCCAATTAATGCTGCCCACAACTTATGAAATAGTCTGGACCAGTTCCTAAAATAGTCATTACGCGCCCGGTATGCAATCATTTCTTACAAACGAAACTTATGGACTCATTAAGAATTTTTAATTTGAATTAATAAATGAAAATATCAACAAAAACACATTTTTAACACAGAAATAATATTCCCAATTATTTATCATTTGGGATTGTTTGTATATGTATATATATTTATTTATTTATTTATTTTCCTGTACTGTTGATCTATATATGTGTGCGTTCGGACATTGATGGTTGATTAGTTTCATAAATTTTTAAATTGTCTAGAGTTTATATACTGGATTAAGAAGGGGTTGATTGTGAGCTGGAAGGGAGAATTATGGAGAGGTGAGAAGGTAGTTGGATGGATGAAAATAAATAAGGGATAGAAAAATAAAAATAAAATGTTGTGTAATCGAATACAGACGAAAAGTCTATGAAATATGTGTATGAATGGGAGAAAAAAAGAAGAAATAAATGTAAAATTGTGTATATATAAATATTTTATCCACTATGGATTGATTAGTATGCTGTGTATTATAGCAACCCAATGTAATTGGGCAGCACTGATTTTTAATAAATCATTTCTCTCTTCTCTCTTGATTTGTAAAAGGTTACTTGGAGATGCAATATTAATATTAATATTGAAATAGTACTATCGAAATTTCAAGAATTTCACAGCGCCAACAGCGATGCAAGTTGGCTGAAAGACGCAGTAACCACGCAACAGTGGTCATTATAAAAAAAAAAAAAAATAATTTTATGAAGGTTGATTTCATAGGTGTCTAAATAGCTTTAATTTTATTATTAAATTCAGTGAATTAATTTTCTTTAATTAATCAAAAATTGGAATAATAATAAAAATCCCTGCATGATTTGCAAAAATTTTTTTCTTTGGGCGTTTAATTTTACGCACTTCACAATATTAGTTCACCTTGATCAGCCTGCACTACCTCTTTTTGGCTTGGATTATTTGATAATTATTATACAATTTGATACAAGTACATTTTTGTTTTTCCATCAATGCAGCTTCTTCATTTACTCCCAGATGGTTATTTACTTACCCGAGGATTACCCCTGAAATCTCTGGTCCCAGGTCACTAGGTTTAATGTCTGGATATTCTTTATTTCAACTATCTTGATTCTATGACTTCTGTATATGATAAAGTGATTCCCAAAGATATAATTTCTTATTGTTTTATATATGTATATGTAAATTTATATATTAATATAATCTATCGAAAGAACGTTGTCAGTCAACGAATCAGATATTTCATAAGAAAAAGGTCAGCATTCTGCGGATGTCGCCTGGTATTGATGCTGAGGCCATCGTTTTTGTTCCTTATGTCATGCATTTTTGCCTAGAAAGTGTGCCTAAACATGAGTATAATCTATTAAGATCAAATAGAGCTTCTAATGCACAAGGGATCTCTGGCATGTATACTTCTCAATATCAAGTAACTGTGTTTCTTTTTAGTAGAGTTCCCATGTCTGTTGGGTTACAAAACAATGTTCTGGTTGGTTTTAGTAAGCATCTAAACCATATTAAGTTTCTGTCACAGTTGTAACTCTGAATGTCTTCGAGGAGTGGAATATAATAGTCTTTTTAGGGTCTTTCATCTAGATATGATTATTAGTATGTACCTTCTCAAGTATAAGATTAAACTATAACGAATTCTATGTTGCATGTCACCTAGTATTTTCTTAGTGCAACAATAAGAGACTCAAAAGGGAGGAACTTTCCAACTGTACACATTTGATTTTTCAATATATTAATCATATATATATATTTTAATGGAATAAAAATAATGTGAAGTAAAGCGATAAATTAACGCTACGTCATCAGATGAAATATGCAAACTATTTTAACATCACAATTCATTGTGCCTTAATAAGAGTGGATGATACATTACAAAGGGTATTTCATTTTCGCTTTATTTCTATCAAATGATTCACAATATCATAAGCCATCAGTTGGCATAGAAAATATATAATTCTTAACATGAACCCTATTGTTAACCCTATGACTAAATAGCGACACTACCTTGACATACGCCTCAGAGCGACAGTAGATATTGGACGATAGAACTGAGAATTATAAGTTTCTACAGTGACAAAAATTCTCATGTGCAATATACTAGGCAACTCATTAACAATCTTATCAATGAACGTGCTCAAAACAATTTTCTTTAAGATTTTGTTTTGAAATTTTGCAGTTTCAGGTCATGTTTTCTAATAAACGTCGGTTTTTAGGCATGGAATAGAAATGTGAGATATAAAACTAATGATAAGAAAATTTATATCACCAGTTGTCACTATTTATTTCAAGTTAGCTCTATAAGTAATATGTATGAAAGTAGTAACGAAACCTAATTGATAAACAAATTTGATGAGATACAGGAAATGAAAACATGCGAATTAACTGTATATACTTATTGATATAGACAAGATCAATCAGAATTAGAATTATTTTGTTCAATAAACAATACCTTAATGGTAATTTATTAGACTTACTGGATAAACAAGCACATGCAGTACCTCCTTTCTCCCCTATTCCTTTAATATATATTGACAGCTTGAAAAAACTCAAGTAACGTTAAGCTGAAGGTGTGCAATGTCAGAATAAAACCGGTTCTGAGTCAAGCAAAAAAGTAAGATTTGAAAGAAAGGTCCTACGCATAACTGGAGAGACTTAGGATCAAAGCAAGAATGGAGGAAAGTGGTAGTTGTTGGAATAGTTGTACAATGATCAGCAGCAATTTTAATTAAGTGGCATCTTTTTTTTCTTGAATCCCTGTTGATTCTATTAACTCCGTTCCAGATTTTACCCCTTAAGGCCCCAGTGAATTGAATCCGTATCTTTATGATTAGTCGATGGCAACTAGCATTATAATAAAATATTATTATTAGTGCATGTTAAGACGTCTTTAATATATCTATCGAATGATACACTTTTTATTTGTTAGAGACAAATAAAAGTGCAAATATTTGGCTAACCATAAAGAGAAATAGCCTAGGAAAAAACAAGAGGAGAGAACAAAATAACAATTTGGTGGGTCTTAATCGCTCCCTTTCTTCCCCCTCCCCTGGACGTGAGAACATTTAATCCAGGCAGAAGTAGAGGACAAAGGCAATAAAAAAAAAGGCAGTAAGCTGGCAAACCGGGCAGGGGTCACGAGGAATCCCTGTCCATAGCACAGCCTTTCCATGCCCCATGTTTGCTGTTCCAATATTTAGTCGGCATTTTAGTATGTAAACTATAAGTGTTAGGCTACTAATTTTTCTATAAGGGATTAAAGATTTTTTGGATTTAAGAAAACCACGCCTTAATAACGGTGATCCAATAAAATGTCCAATAAAAACAGAAAACTACGTCATTCTCCACTGCAATCAAATACTTAAGAATAAAATAATGAATTAAACTTATTGATGACCTTCAACAGTTTTTTTTTTCACTTAATGTTACCATACGAGTACATCACAGTTTCTTGAAAAACATTTTATATGACTTTTTAATGCTGCCGTTCTAATCTTTCCTGCGGAAGTTTATTTTGGTATCTTTAGCAAATTTCTTAGCTAAGGAAGATATACTTTTCTTAAAATAAAAATGGACAATTTTTGTCTTTGGGTGTTGTATAAATAATTGTTTGACGTTTCATCATTAGTACTGGTCAGATTATTTTTTTTTTTAAGATTAGCTTTGTAGACAGTTTAATTATCTATCAAATGAGCATCAGGAATGTTCCTAGTGAACGTTTTACGTAAATCGACAGCGGATGCAAACACAACGAACATTAACGCGATTATCTTCCAATCGTCTTGTATTTGAATATAAGCCTGATATAGAACATTCATCACATTCTAAAATTATTATATGCGAAATGGATAAAGAATATGAAAGTTGCCTGGATTAACTATTGTGCCAAAAGTTGCAAACATCCACTTTACCTTATATTTATAGCAAAAATTAGATTTATCATCCCTTGTTTTAATCTTGAAATAAACTCTAATATTACCAAGAATCTATTTTAGAAACGGATCTCTAATTCTTGAAACGTGACTTTTGCTCTAGTGGTAGTGACCCATACTTAGATATTAAGGTCTCCGGGCCAGTTGTAGGCGATATCAATAATTACAGCTATCTTCTGAACAGGCGGGTTCTCGATTTTCATTTGACTGTAGTATTAGTGAAAGGGAACCCTAACCTAGTCTTATCCAAACAGCTTCATTTCCTGTCACCTTTTGTTAAACCTCAACGATAATGCATATTCTTAAAAAACGAAAGCTGATTTATTGACAAAGAAAAAAATTAGTATACTCATTTTCTAAGGATTTGAGCTGAATAAATGCATCGTTCGAATGGATGCATCTTAAATACGATACTTATAGCAGAAGACAGAGGAACCTAGTCAGATGTATCGGTTTTGAATTTTTTAAAATTAAACTTTACAATTTCTGACGAAATAATCGCCACAAGGAGTACTACTAAAATTTATGAAGCACTTACTAAAATTTAGCAATATCAATGCTATAGTGATAGTCATTGGTGATAGTAATGATAAAGTATTTTTCGAGTAGTATCTGATTATTAATGGTTTAGAAAATGGTTTTCACATGTTTCTTAGTTGACCACAATTCAGCCAATATTACGAATCCTTTCGGATGCGTTAGACATTATTTCAAGGGTCTGGTAGTCATTGTTTGCTAAACTGTTCCGATTTAGATAATTTTTGTTTTTGTTTTTTAGATAATTTAATTATCTTTCATATGGTATATATAATTTACCATAAAATGCATACTTTTGAGTTATGCCCAAATAAAATATTCTTTTCATAAATGCATCATAAATTTTTTCCCTTTATTTCGTCGATGATGTACAACATATATGAAAAGTTATAAAGGACTTACTATTACATACAACTATTACTATTACTAGACAAGTTTCATCATAATCGTCAATGCCGTTTTCGAGAATCGTAAAAAAAAAATCGATGATATTAAGTGGCACTTCCGGGTAGTCGATTTTGATAAAAAAATTGCTGCAACATCACAGGCAGCATCACAAATTACTTACCTTAAAAAAGTAATTTGTTTCTTCCAGCTTTTCGTTTTTGTGCTAGGTTGTTCACATGCACACAAACACACAAACCATTTTGCTAGATTTATTTATTGGGACCCAGAGGACATCAAAACGTGTATTTCCATTGAAAATTTGAATTCAAAAATTTTCACGATCGGAATACTTCCTCTTACTAGATATTTCATATATAGGAAAAGGACAGTAAAAAGTGTAATTTTCAATTTATAGTATTTCCCTTGAAGGAAGAATTTATTTAATATTTTTTATTTTATTTTATATTAATCATTTTCAGTTGATTTGTTAATTAAGTAAACCGAAAATGTTCATCTGACAGCTTCTAATAGTTATAGGTAGTTAATAGATCATTGGACTTACGGTTAAGGTGCATACAAACTACAGATGATAGCATAGGACATATCTGGAGCAACTGCCGGAAAACTATTGAAGAGACTGCTGAAGCCGTTCTGGGACCAGCTGAAAAAGAGGCTAGGCATTGTTGGTTCGATGAAGATTGTCGGACTGCCACTGAAGCTAAAAATGGAGCCTATAAGATGATGATTAACAGGCGCACACGTGGAACTGTGGAAGAATATAAAAGGAAACGAAGGGAAGAAAAGTGAAAATAAGAACAGGGAGTTAAAGGAGTTAGAGGATTCTATGACCATTGGGGACACCAGGAAGTTCTACACTAATGTAAATAGAACCCGAAAACCATTTAAGCAAATCCCTTCGATGTGTGTGGATGAGCAGGGAGCTCTCCTATCTGAAGAGCAGGCCTGCCTAGCAGAATGGAGAAGATTTTTCGAGAGCCTTCTGAATGGCCCAAGTGTAGAAAGACAGATAGAGCCCCAAATCCTGGAATACCAAATTGATGACTTAGAACCACAGGATGAAGATGAAGTGACAGATGCTCTCAACAAGCTGAAAAACAACAAAGCGCCAGGAATTGATAGCCTCCCTTCCGAATTATTCAAGCATGGAGGAAACGAACTCATCAAACTCCTTCACAATTTACTGATAAGCATCTGGACTGAGGAGATTATACCAACGGATTGGAAGAAGACTGATATATGGCCAATACACAAAAAGGGTGAGCTACTGAAATGTTCGAACTACCGTGGTGTCACTTTGCTCCCTTGCGCATATAAAATACTGTCCAACATTCTGTTTCAAAGACTTTTACCGTATGCAGAGCGAGAACTGGGTCAATATCAGTGCGGATTTAGACGTGGTCGATCGACAATAGACCAAATTTTCTGTCTGAGAACCATTCTGGAAAGAGGGCGTGAATACAAACTTAAAACCCATAATTTGTTTGTCGACTTTAAATCAGCCTACGACACAGTAGATCACGCAAAGCTATACGAAACATTAACCCATTTCGGAATCCCCAGAAAGCTTATAAGATTGATAAGGATAACGATGGAAGACATTGTTTGTGTTGTGAAAATTCGGGGCAACATCTCAGAAGAATTTTCAACAAAAAGGGGAGTGAGACAGAGTGATGCTTTAGCGTGCCTCCTCTTCCTAATAGTACTGGAAAAGGCTGTTCGAGACTCCAACATTCAAACGTCGGGCACGATATTTAACACGATCGTCCAGATTCTCACTTTTGCTGACGACATTGGCATAATTGGATGTTCTCGGCAGGCGGTTACTGAATCCTTCTAGAAACTGGAGGCTGCAGCAAGAAATCTGGGTTTGATTGTTAATGAGGAAAAAACAAAATACACGGTAACCCAGGAGATCCCTCGGCAGGATCGTGATAGAGTAGATTTTGGCCCCTACAAGTTTGAGCAGGTTCAAGAATTCTCTTACCTAGGTTCGCAGATAACCAGCGATAACCGGATGGAGGTAGAGGTAAGGAAAAGGATTTTGATGGCTAACCGTTGTTACTATGGATTGAAACAGCACTTGAAAAGTCACTTAGTAACCCAGCGTACCAAGTTCATCCTGTATAGACTCTCATCCGACCGATTCTGACTTATGGATCCGAGACATGGACAACAACAAAGGCAACACAACAACAAAAGGTGGAACACGATCTTCTGGTATTGGAACGCAGGATATTAAGAGGAATTTGTGGTCCAGTACTTGTAGATGGAGAATGGAAACGGAGGAAGAACCAGGATATCTACAAGAAGTTTGATGCCCTTGATGTCGTTAAATTTATAAAAGCAGCCCGACTCAGATGGGCAGGCCATGTTGCCAGAATGGGAGATGATATGATACCAAGGAAGCTTCTGACTGAGATCCTTCATGGTGGACGATGCGTCGGAAGACCTAAGTTGCGATGGAGGGACTGTGTGGACACCGATGCAAAGAAGTTTGGAGTGAGAGACTGGATGGTGGCAGCAAAAAATAGGGACACCTGGCGGTTGCTGTTGGCGGAGGCCATGACTCGCTAGCGGGTTGTAGTGTCAAGAAAAGAAGCAGAAGAAGTTAATAGATATAAAAATCTATTAACTTATATAGATATAAAAATCAAAATATAAATTCATCATTGGTTTAAATATTTATTCCTTGCCGTATTGATATTTACGTCCAATAAAATATTAATAATAATTCTTTAATTCGTATATTTTTAACTTAAAAAAAAAAAAGGAACTTTATTAACATATGTTGACATTCCATACATTTTTTTTTTCCTTTCTTTTCCTACACACACTTCATTTTTATAACTGTATCCACGTTTCGGGATTGTTTCCCCATCCTCAGGATTAATTTCTTTTAGTCTTCATTATTAGATGTACAGGAATACTGTATATGTCAAAGAGCTACTAAAATTAGCTCATAATTGTTAAAACAGTTATAAACCGAATAACAGACAAAAAAACTGATTTAACAGACAGTTATGAAGTGTTTTAAAAATTATGAGCTAATTATCCTTTTAGCAGCTTGGACATATACAGTATTCCTGTACACACAAGAAAGTAATCCTGAAGATGGGGAAACAACCCCGAAACGTGAATACAGTTAGAAAAATGAAGTGCATGTAAGAAAAGAAAGGGAAAAAAATGTATGGAATGTCAGCATTGCTAAATGTTAATAAATAATTGTTTAGACTTCCTAAGTGCTATAATTGAAAAATAAAAAAGAACTTATATGTAAAATATATTTATGTTAAGACATAATTAATGTCTTAGTAATGTTGATATTAAAGTGATGTTGAAATAAAATCAAAGTTAAATTGTAACTATTAAGATCACCAGACTTAAGGACAAAGTGTCATAATTATTGTTATTTTATTATTTTCGAATTCGTTTTTTCAAGCTAAGGTGTTATTTCTAACAAACATCAATTCCTAATTCCTGTAGTTTTATAATTTTTGTAGATTATGATCCAGTTTTTTGTCATTAAATTTTGTTTTACAGTTAATGATCTGAGAGAAAAACCAGAGCCGAAACTTGGATTTTTTTTAGGAGGGACAAGTTTAATTTTGCCGTCGCATTTTTCTCACCTCTCCCCTCTCCAATAAAATTTAACAGTTTTATAATCGTATTTATGTAATATATTTCGAAATAAATCTCATAATCTCATAACATTAGCGCCTTTTATTGACTGAATCAAGACCAAAATAATCAGAAAAAAATCGTTTTCACTTAATCTAAAAATTAAATTTCACTCGAAATTTGCCGATCTATAAATTCTGCTGCCCGGGGCGTGCTCCCTTTGTCTCTTCTAGTAGATTCGGTCCCGAACAAAACATTACTAGATGATATAAATTATTTTGTAATAATTAAAAAACAGTTTAAATATTTTAGATGTATTTCATACTCCTATGCTTACGATTTTCAGAATTTAAAATTTAGAACAAAAAGTAATTAAGAATTATCAGCACTACAATTTCTAAAGCAAGGCTGGACTTTAACAGCCGAGATGTCATTAAACAGGAATCTTCCAGTTGTAAATTTGAAGCAATGCCTTCATTCGTGCAGAACGTGTGACTTGTAAGACAAGCCTAACAGTAAAAATAAAGTCCATACATCGTTTAGCAAAAGGTAAATCCATTTTCGAAGTTGCTCCAGACTGCAAGTTTCACTATCTGTGAAGTGATTGTATATGTTGTTAAGCAGCAAGCAATTAATTGGTGGGCTCTTGCCACCACCACTAACTCATGGACTTTCTGGCCACGTGAAAAGTTTAAAAACTAAAATAATTTATTCTTACACTACTTTCCTATTCTGCATTCCTCTTCTCGAAGTTTCTGAGTAATCGTGATAGTAAGCTAATTTATTGTAGGCAGATAACACGAATTGCTAGCTGTAATTATCAAATCAAGTCATTAGGTTAGCGAAGAATTATTGGTACAAATGCAGAACATCCCAAAAGTAATTATGGTTATAGTTTGGAAATGGCCTCCACCTTTCGCAGATAATGAAGGATTGTGGAACTTTTTGATCCCAGGTTCTTCAAAAATTTCCATAAGATTCTCATCTTATTTGAGGGGGTGAGAAGCATATGGTTTCAAGTGATGGTTTTCAAAGATAAAATTCAGTGGATAGTTAATGCATATAAAAAGTTCTTCAAAAGCAATCTTTCTCAATATTCAAGGGATATACAGCCGTAACAGAAGTATGATACCAAAATATTTTACCTTTAAAATGTGTTTTCACAAAATTATTAAATTGCCACTAGCAAGTACCCCTTGGCTTCTCATCCCCTCAGTTAAAAGATCAGCGTGAGCTACTCCACTACGAATCATATTGGAATAGAAAAAAGATTTATATACTGTTGCCATAAACATAAAAAACCTCGAAAACTCGAGAAAATTAAAATTCTAAAATGGTGCCCAACAAATTGACAATGAATACTGAATGATTAATATTACTCATTTATCTTAACAAATACTTATAACTTCATTCCTTATCCCACTCCCTATGGGTTTAATCCTACGGTATTAATTCCAATGGCATTTCTACATGACATCATTATAAATGATAATACACAAAATATCAATATTTTATTTTCAGATGAGACACGCGTCTTGAACGAATTTCTCTATTATGTAACGACACTGGTATACTGCCTGTCTGGTTTTAACGGCCTTCGAAAATATATCATCGACTCTCGAACTGCAAACACTCACGGCTGTATGTTA
Source organism: Rhaphigaster nebulosa (assembly GCA_948150685.1). Taxonomy (NCBI): domain Eukaryota; kingdom Metazoa; phylum Arthropoda; class Insecta; order Hemiptera; family Pentatomidae; genus Rhaphigaster; species Rhaphigaster nebulosa. The sequence continues at coordinate 132,475,929 of OX411306.1, forward strand.
TATAACGAAGAGAGCTAGGCATCGGCTTAACTTTAATAAACTCAGCACGTCAGGTCTAGTTCACACTAGGCTGGTAATTTTACCATTTGGCTTGTAACTATAACCGTTCTCACTACGGTCGAGTATAGTACACAAGTGAGTGAAGTTTTGCAAGATAAACAATCTGCAACGTAAAGAAATGAATAAGCTAATAAACTTTATTCATAAATAAGGCGCCAGAATTTTAAGACTCCTTTATTTATTTTATTTAATACTGCGAGTAGGTTGATCTGAAAAGAAATTATTATTTTTTTATTTTACGTTAGTGCTTATTATAATAATTATAAAGTATAGATTGCATAGGTTTGTTGTAAAATACCTAACGAAACAACATGTGTATAACAATTTTAAATTTAATTTCTTTCTAAACTCCCTAAAGGCTCGATACCATTTTAATGTGAAACCAGTAAAGTTGGGTTTACAGTACGTAACAAAACATTTATTTATAACTAGTCTGTTGTATAACTTTGTTATAGAAAAGAACAAGAAAAATACAATTTTATAACAAAGTTACATCAGTAGTGTGATTTTAGCAAGTCTTCAACTAAACCAGCAAACTGTAAACGAACACACAGGGTGAGACTCATTTCTCGGCAATTGTACGTACAGTGGGACTTAACTTTTGAGGGATTTTGAGAGAGATGATTATGACTCATTAAATGGAAAAATGAGAACAGAGAGAACCTTCAAAAACTTCGCGAGAATAAAGAGCAATGACTTCGAATTTCTGTTACTAAACATCGGTAAATATAAACTGAAAAATGTATAAGGAACTGAACACTGGACAGACTTAGTAACGACTGCCGAGAGGGGTCTAGGAAAATGTTGTTTAACTTCCTTTGATCTTACCGATACGCGGGCTAGCATATTAAAAGTAATATAACCTAAAATAAATTATATAACCACATTTTATAACAATGTTGTACAACTTTTATAAAATCTGTTGCATAGCGGGGTTTGTAGAGTGAGTGGGCCCAGCTACCGGAGTGATTTGAATGGGTGCCCTCTCTCGGAAGGCTTCAAAAAGGAAGTGGAAATATCCAAGGGAATATTGAAAAATTCCGTATTTATCCAATTTAATGAAAGAAAATCTATAGTTTAATAAAAGATGAAAGATGAATGTAGCTCAAAAAAGCAATAAAAAAGGAATGCGGCGGAAAAAGGAATCATATTCCGTAATGTTTTTATCATACCGTGTTAGGTTCTTTTTTTGTTTTAAAACATTCCCAAACTATGCCATTGGCGCAGCACCATCGCTTCCCTATCACCATCACCACTACTTTCCCCCTTTCGCCCCTCCTCGAAAATTGCTGTTTCCAGACTACTTCACGAGAGTATTTGTTTTTAGTATCGCCTTGTTAAGGCGAATCCCAATGGAAACTATCAGCAAATTCACATACAAATTAAGGTTGGATTAAGAAAAATATAATCTGACTATTTTATTCGGAAATGAATCGGTTTGGTGAAAATTCGGGACGAAAGTGTTTGTTCTGGACACCGGGACACATAGCTAAAATTTGGAACTGACCCAGAAAATTCGGAACTTATGGTCACCGTGATTGAGCGGCAACTAATGAGCAGGACTAAAACGACAGCTTCATTCTTGTTTAATCAGTGGGCCACCGAGCCTTGACGGTATGGTGGGGGGCGCCTGGCAAAATAGAACCTGATTAAATGAATAGACTAAATCATTTACTAAACTACTTCCCTAAATTTTTGCTGTTCACACATGTTTGTCACTAAATTACTTGTCACTGGACTGAATTACTAGCCTCGTGTGAATTAGGCTTCAGAGTCCCCCATCATTAGCTTAAATATCAACAAAAAGTTTACCAATATTTTTTGCTACACTTTTGACTAATTATTGGGACGGATGATGAATAAACAACTCAACAAGGGTTACTTAAATGTCCAGCGTTAATCCATGGTTTAATTCACCTCATTTTAGAAGTTATTGGAATGGACTGGGTCTTACCACCAAAATTCATACCAGCGTCGCTACGCTAAGTCAGTACCTAAGAAAACAAATGAATAGATAATGAAGGAATCATAGAACCAGCCCAATTGTGAAAAGAAAACGATCTTCATTCAAGTAATTTACAGTAGAAAGAATTCTGAACCACATTTCATAAATTAACGAAAAATGTCTGATATGGACAACACATGACTTCCTTGTAAGCCTATTAAACTATAAATCGGTGGCTCTAAAAGTGATCCTGAATTTGGTTACTAGTTTCTGAAGATTGCAGTATCTCAAAAACGACACTCGGTGTCGCGACATCCATCTATTGACACACACACACACACACACGCACGCACGCACGCACGTATGCAAGCACGCATGCACGCACTCGCACACACACACACACAAACACACACACATACACATACATACACAGTTGTTTCTGAAGGTCTCATTCCATTATTACATGCCATCTTCTTCAGTAGGTAACTAGTTTTCAAGAGATTTCTTCTTATACGGTGATAACATTAGAACTGTCAATATCAATAGATAAAGCATTGGAAGTAAAAATGTACAAATTTTTAATTTATACAAGGAAGTAAAAATGAATAAATCGAACCTTTCTTCGACATGGCTATTTACAAGTGAATTACAAGCTATTTTAAAGTGATAACTGAACCAAGTCCAAAGTAATCTTCGAGCATTCACTGAATAAAATTTGTAATACAAGGGCGTCTGCTTACAAAAGAATGCCGCTTCCTTTGTCAGCGCTTGAAGGATGCTTGTCAGCATTTGTTTTTTTCTTGTTTTCCAAGATAGGCCTTGGTGAATGTCTGCGCAGGAAAATTATATCCTCGCAAATCATAAAATTACAAATGTTAATTATTTTTCATCAGCCATCTAATTTAGTAACCATCTAGTATTGTAATTAGATAAATGTAATATTTTATTTTCTATGCCATGTCTCCAATGAGAGAAGCTTAACAGAAACTTAACAATTCATATTTTCTTCCTCAACTAAGTTTGTGAAAAGTAAGAGTCTAGACCTAGAAGTGGATACAGGATTTTCTTCTGTGGATATACTTTAGATTGCAGATATTTTTTTTAAAATTTCCAGACTAACTGGAAATGGCAATTATATCATGGATTTTACAATTTTTTATAATTTTCTCGTAAACGACTCGTAAGGATTTAGATGAAACTTGCTTAATGTCTTCTCCTTAGAGCCCTTTAACTTTTCATATCTGTAGTATACAAACAAGAAAATACAGAGGAAAAAGTTATAGCGAAAAGAAATGTTTATTTGCGCATAATTCAAACATTAAGTTTTTTTACGGTAAATCATGCATGAAATCATATGAAAGGTGATTAAATTCTATAAAATACAAAAAAGGAATCATCGAAATCGGACCGGAATTAGCAAAAATACAGCGTATCTTATATGAGGAGTAAAATGCCTTAAATGGATAAACGAGCGCATCCGAAAGGAGACGGATGCGACCGAACTTCCTCCCACCAATCCGCCAATCTGTTGTCAACAATACGCTCTGTAATAATGTAATGTAAGAATACAAAAGTAGAAATTAACTTAATAATTTCTACTTCTATATTATTTAATGGAAACAAACTGTTTTCATAGAAACGGATACTTTTAAAATATATTTTCAACTTAATAAACTTAAAATATATAGGTAGTGTACAGAATTTTTGTACTATAATTGTTTAAAAAACTGTTTCATTGAGTGCATGTGGGAGAAGATGTGAAGAAGTGTCTGCTGCTGAATTTATTTCAAGTATGTGAACTCGTTAGAATAATGTTGAAGAGATAATTGTTATAGGACGGTAAGGGAAAGTTGTCTGGGAAACCAGATTTTTTTTTTTTGAATTTCGTCGCATTTTTCTATTTACATAATATCACATTATAGAAAATATTATATCATTATTCTTTTTATATAATATTTCATACTTTATTATTGTAGGCCTATATTATTAATATGGATGAAGTGTGCTGGAGAATATCAGAACCGTGGAACGGATTTGACGAACATTAGTGGAGATGATAGAGAGAGCGACTAAATCTTAGACTGTAAATCTTTGCTAATCTATTTTTAAATCAGTTTTCATAATGGTATGTATTTCTAACAATGCAAAGTTTTTTTTTAAATTCCTATCTAAAGAATGAAAATTAGTGTAAATCCTCAAGTCAATTTTGTTATAGAACAATAACTCGTAAATGCAAAAGAAATGAATAAACGAAAAGTGATAACCTAATTTTCTTTGCTATATTTCCTGTTCTTCACTGAATAGATGATCTAGAATTCCATAGAAATGCTGACTGCATTAAGAGCATCTACATCCTTTCTCTCTATTATCAATGTGATGACTCAAGAAATAACCTTAGTCACTAAATACGAAATAAATAAGGCAGTGGTTCTCAAAGTTTTTTGTCAGGCGGCACACTGAAATTATAAAACTAAATTCACGGCACCCTTATCATTATTGTTATTTTCTTTCTTACAGTTGGCAAAGATATGAAGAACAAAAATTATTAGAACAAACTCAAATTTTTTAAAATAAAGTAAGCTTATTTCCAAACAACTCAAAACAAAAGTTATTATAATGCAAATGTATATATATATATATATATATATATATATATATATATATATATATATATATATATATATATATATATATATATATATATATATATATATATATATATATATCGTCGGTTTGGTGGTAAAAGTGATCCACTGCATTTTTATGAAAATAAAAGTTTCTTCCTACTTAACTAGGCCTGAAACAAATTTACGCTTCATTATTGACAAAATTGTGAATTTACCAATAATTATAATTATTTATAAATTCACAATTTTGTCAATAATCAGAGGGAATCGAGGGAATATACTCTCTTCTTCCCGAAATTTTTGAAAAAAATTAATTTTCATATCCTCCCTCCAATATAAGTTTGTATTATTAATAATAATTTTTGATCTAATGCTCATTATCATCCTTAAAACTTACGCCCAATTTGGCGATTATAGACACTTAAATGGTTATTTGTTTACTTCTCATTAAATCCCTCCCGAAAAAAAAAATCTGCGTTCGCGCCTGTATCTTAGAATATTAGGTCGTGTTTTTTAAAGACATACACTCATCTCATTTTCAAGGGTCTTTTTATCTCTTCTTTGTTTAAACATTTACGAGTGAGGAGATAATTCAATCCCAATAGATACCATACAGGCATCATATGGAAAACTGCAAAAAAATATTAAGTGCTTTGAAATCTATTTTTTGATATACCTTCATAGTTGTAATAGAAAAAAAATCATACTTATTACTGAATGCTTCAATCTTAACGTACAACTGTTACTTTTATCAATTAATAATTCTTCGGGTCCTGCTTGATGTCATAAAAGCCAAATATTTAGTATTTATAATAGTTTTAATTTAATTTGATGCTTTATTTTTTAATTTAATTATTTAAATATTTCGCTGCACCTCTGTGGCGTATTTACGTCATCCACTTTGAGAACCACTCAAATAAGAAATAAGCTACTTGGAAGTAAGCTTATTTCAATCATCCATTAGAAAACAATTATGACATATAATACAAGGGGAAAACAATGTCGATTTAAAAAAAAAGTATAATAAGAAGTTTTATTTATAATTACTTTTAACTTTTATTGAACTTTTATTTATTTATTCATGTATTTATTAGTACAGACAATGTAAAGTAAATGTGATGTTAAGAACCACTTTAAGATTTTTAGTTTAAAATATTTTTATTTTAAAACATACAATACTGCCCAATGGGCATCAGTAAAAATAATTAAAAAGTAGCACCTGGATATTGCACCGAAAGTCCAGTATTTTGCTAAAATATTGAAACTTTAATTTCATAGAGCATTGTTTAATTACATAAGTTTCCTGTTGTTTAACATTTAACTGCAAAAATGAATAAGCGTTGTATCAACTGGTTTGATATTATTGGTCCTGAATAATAAAGATTCGAATTGATCCATGTGATAGATACTTCCGCCCTAAACTGATGAGCATATATAAGAGATAACAACCAAGTCGGACCGAGGAAAACTATCTAAAAAGAGTGTGGAAAGGGATGAGAGAGTAAAACAAAAATATTTAAAATCTATCTATGCTGTTGATAGTGTATTCAAATAAATTCATGGAATGTTTATGGGTCGGACAATTTGAATAAATCATTCATTTCAACATTATTTATTGGTAACATTAGTATTATTTTTCCCTCAACATATTACTTGGGATTTTTTTTTTCGAATAAAAGCTCTCCTTTCTTCTTCGTTGTTTTTTTTTAGCAACAATGATTTGAGGCATGAATAAAACCAATATGATTATTTTTTTTTCACCCTGCCAGTAAGTCGGTGAATGTTGTAAAATGTTTTCTTTTTTTCAAAGAAACCGCAAGACATTATGTCTCAGCGCACACCTAAGTGGACTCAGCTACTGATGTTACTTTGTCTTGTGTACTTTTAAATGGTATATCATTGTTTTTAATTAGCTGAAAAGTCACATCAGGTTTAGAATGTATCACGACCTATAAAAAATTTGCTTAAATAGTTACTGGATATTCTGTCATCAACACGATTGGCTATTGTTTCCGCTTTAGAGTACTTTAGGAAACGATTGTATTTACTATTGTCTAGTCTAATAGAAAAACTTTTCAAATGTATAAGGTATGGTTACTGTTAGTTAACAGAGAAGAACACAGCAGAAGTAAGTATTGCTTTACTGTAAACTGCTCAACAAGTACAGTCATCGAACTCTATCTCTCCTTTCACCCTGTATCATCTTAGTTGAAGAGCAATTGGTCCAAAGTATAAGCTTTCTTAAAGCGCCTGACGATATCATCTACTGTTATAGACAGAAGTACAGTCCTAAGCAATGATCATATAGCATCTCGAAATTCGATCGAAAACCTTTCATTAAGAATATGAAACTGAACAAGTTATATTGAGCATTAATTCACATTTATTACAACTGAAAATATGAGAAAAAAGATCAAGAGTGACCCTACTATAATGGATAACTAAATAATATTATATAATTTTGTAAATAAAGAAAAGAAGACACAAATATTAGATGGAGAAATAAAAAAGAAAAGAAAGCATAAAAGCTGAATAAAAAATACAATGAATTGGTACATACATAATAGAATACACATTTGATCACAATAATTATTTTATTGTTTTATACCGGATCGGTTTTCTTTATTCAAGATGAAAACTAATCTGTTTCATTATTTAGAAACTAAATAAGATTAAATTTAGACATTTTCAAATACAATTTAGTGGATCATACTTGGTTGATACTCAATACTCTATTTTATGAAAATTCAAAAAAATCGTGAGAGCTCGCAATATAAATTGTAAGGTCACTGTTATTTTGTTCTGATGTGATCTCTTGGCCACATCTGAAGCATGTGGGCGTAGGTCTACTTCCCGTGTTCGGTAACCAGACCATAAAGATTGAGGTTTAATAATAATTCAAGGAAAAGTTAGTTTACGCGAGTATTCTTGGCTTTCTCAAACTGTACTAAGTGCATGTCAGTCACTTTAAGTTTCAGTTTGGAACGTATTAAACTCAGGGAACAAGAGCCGAAGTAGTTGGTTTAAAACTAATTCGAGTCCATTTACAAAGCAGAACTAGACATCCTTTTACTCCCACTTCTCTAATTTAAGAGCTAAGTACATAATACACTGAGTTGGAATGCGGAATAGATTTTTATCCTGAATTATGGTAAAGAATTAGTGATTTTATATAATGTATTATACACATATATATATATATATATATATATATATATATATATATATATATATATATATATATATATACACACATATATAACAGTATAACAAGTGTCCTGTTTATTTTTTATATCGCAACACAGTTTATGGCTGAATTGAGGTCCACTCCCCAGACTACTTGCCTGTAATATCTTAGCTTTCCTGTTATTCCCATTATTTGGTGCAGATATATTAGATCAATAGAGTTAAGATAGGCCCTAAGTTAGTCGAGAGGCAGAAGCGAGTAGATGGTAAGAAGTAGCCTGATATTGCGATGTAACATTCATTGTAGTAATTCATTCTTAGCACATAACTATTGGCCGAATTCGTTGTTAATGTTCATGTAGAGTTCAACAAGTGGAATCCAAATTTAACTTCAGGTGATTGAGGAATAACTAAGACCTGTCTGTACACCGTCAATATTAACGGAACTACAAACAGTTGGCGAGAGAACTGTTTTATGATTTTTGAGAGTAAGTAAGTCATAGGATCATTTTTATTTTATTGTTGACGGACAGATTTCTTTCGGGAGCAATATGCTATAGACGAGATCACGTTATCATCACTGTTTATTTTAAGAATATGATTTTATCAATGGCTTATGCAAAAATATTTGATTTCTTAATTATTTTTTTTACATTATTTTACTATTACTGTAGTTTTTAAAGTGTTAAATCACTCAGTGCAATTTAAAATATTAATATCGTTTTCCAGTATTATGCTTTAGGAAAGGCTCAGAAATTTGGAATCTATTTCAAGTTGGTTTTACTATAGTGTGAAAATAGTCGCAGGTAGTGATGACATTTATGTGAGTTTAGTCGGCTTCCTACTGTGAGACGCCACAGGGACTAATAAATCTCCTTAATGGGACAGTCACTATCATGTCGAGTAAAAAAAAAATGTTCTTAGCCCTTGTTTAGCAGGATTTATTCTTTAACAGAAGGAAGAAAACAAAATCAAGAATCAAGCTAAAAAAAACCTATACATTCTTGCTCGATATAAGAAAGATGAAGCACTCATTTCCGTTGTTGAGCTGCTTGAATAAACAGTTCTTTAATGATCACAAGTTACCCAATAAGGAATCCCTTGTGGCTACAATCAATTATATCTATATGTCGGTTGCACAATAAACAATAAAAGGCAACACGGAACTGTCTTGCGTGGCCTTTTGGAATTAGTGCCCATAGCATTTATTTGAAATTAATTTATCCAGCTAAAAAAAAAAGTTCACTCAGAATATGATTAGTTTATGTATTAATATTAGCCGAGAAGTAGTTATGTAGATTGTAAATTGTGTGGTAGAGATAAAAAAATCAACTAAAATTAAAATTGATAAAAATATATAATAATCTACCTGGAAGGTATTATAGCATGATGCTAATTGATTTTAAAAAAATATATCTTCAATTTAAATTTATTAATTTAGGAAGAATTAGAATCTTTCTTAAAAGATAAGATTAGAGGAAAATGTGACAATGGAAAAATTATATGGCCCTCATCACAATTTAGGTTATTTAAAGAATGTTAAATGTGTTAATTTTAATCTACAAATGACATGTATTATAATGCAATAATAATGCAATATGATCAGAAGATGGGGGCATTTGTCTCGAAACGTAGTCAGTGCAAATTAACGATGTAAGATATATAAAATACATGGAAGATTCACTTCACAAATCTTATAAGAAAAGGTTAATTTATACAATTTATTTTCCCAAGAAAAGAAAAACACAAGGGGTAGTAAATTAATTTATATATTTCTTTATATCGAGAATATTTAATCTTTTATTATAAGAAGTACTATGTAGTAATGGACAAATGGCTTGATTAAGATGCTTTGAACATTGATTCTGTCCATTGCATTATCATTCCTAATCTCTTCTTGTCCCTCAGCATAGCTGAGGTAAGGAGGCAATAATGAGATGGCTGTGAATTTGAAGTCAACTCCTTCATGATTATCGAAGAAATTAATATGCTGAAAATTTTGATTTTTTTGTGTTTTTTATTAAAGTTGTTTCTTCTTTTCTTTTTACTTTCATTTACCTATATTTTAAGCGTCACATTAGAAATATTTTATTTTTCGATATTTTGTAAATCCTGTTCTATTTTACATTTGTTTAATTTTCTTTTATTCTTTCTTATTAATTTAACATTTATTTCATTGTCAATCGATGTGATTAACAATTAGTTAATATATATGTATTATATATATATATATATATATATATATATATATATATATATATATATATATATATATATATATATATATATATATATATATATATGTATTATGCTTAATGCATGAATCATGTACACATAAACACAGTAGCGGATTTACGCACGGGTAGACTAGGAACTTCGCCAGAAGTGGCAATTATTAAGAAGCGGCAAAATTTGAATGAATTAATATTTTTAGATTCAAACGAATTTGTGATGTAAAGCTTACTCAAGCACATATTGTTTTTGGAGAGGCTAGAGGGGACGGCATTATCTGTCATGCCTGGAGGCGGGAGTACAACAAATCTGCCCATGCATAAATTACTTATGAGGGAGAGAGAATATAAAATGATCTCTGAAAATATTAATTTTCTTAGATACTAACGCAAAAAAAAAAAAAACTTTCTATGTAGAAATAGTTACAATTTGTCATCTTTAAATTGAACAATGGTAACTATACTTTCGCCTTCCTTCCTGGCCGAAATGGAAAACTTCAGTGACGTAGAAAGCATTAGTCTCCGGATGGAGAAATTGTGATAGATGAACTTTAGATCTGATAATGTGACATATCCATTTCAGAAGGGAAGGATAAAATGAATTTGACTGTGTCAAATATTATTTATAATTTGAACACACTCAGTGGCGTCTTGTGAATAACATTCAACCTAATTGAGGATTTATATTCAGGTCCTGTTTTGCATATTTTTTTTTTCTGCTGTTGTATTTCTCGTTGGCTTATTCCTTTCTCGTTCTTACATATGGTGGGCTTCGCAGACTGATAATGCTTCTTGTGCAACTCGCTTTATTTATGAGACTGCAAATTGATTTTTTACCGAACAATGTTAGCATTTACACGAGCTGGCAATTGAGGCCTTGATCTGTACGACTAGCTGCGTCCGTGAAAGTAAGGGACCACTGAGGTAACATGATGAATGAAGGCTAATTTGTATCTAAACATATCCGCTGTTCTGTTAACGGAAAGTTGTTAGCGGTTCATTTGTACATTTGCTATTAACAGACTAGCCAACTACTGTAGACTTCGAGGTATTACGGGATTACTAGGTTTCAATGACTTTCTCTTTTTTCTATTGTTATCTTTAAGGATTATTTTGATTGGTCGGTCCTATTTGTTACTCATTAAAGAACACCGCAGTGAGATTTCATAATTTATGTACAGTAACCGGCGTAAAAGCTTAATAAGCGGCAATAGTATATGAATTATTTATGTACTACTTGTTGTAATTACATAAAGTGATCATGTTCTCAAAGATCGAATTACTCTTCTTGCCATACTCAGTTAGATCATATTGCATGAAATCCGCACTTACAGAGAAACTAGCAAAATAAAGATAAGATATGTTAATCACTCAGGGTTGCGAAAAAGACAAAAGTATATGAAAAATAAAGTACAAATGTAACTTTCTATTACAGAGCCATAGTGAGATGAACTATCTGTGTCTGATGAGCATTGAAAAGTGCTATCTTACTCATGGGAAAGGTATCTCAGGTCTTAAAGATAGAGTTTAGATTCCTTCTTTCTGACATCTAAGACGTGAGAGATTTCCAAATAAGGAACGTTTGCAAATGGGATAACTAGCCTGTTTGATGGTGATTCATTAAGATTCATGATATATAGTGGTTGCACGGAGGAGTTGGAAGAAAAGACTGACATCCCAGAAAGCTATCCCCTGCATCTTAATTAGCTCTTAGCGTCCTATCAAGAAGTAGAGTTTTCAAATCCTTTGATAATACTGCCTTATAATGAAATTTTCGGAATGGAATGTATTAGAAGACGGCAATTAAATTGATACAGTCATTAAAACATTTTTTCGGTCCTTTTTCTGTTTTTATAAAAAACAAAACAAAAAAACACTAATAATTTAATATATTTCATTATGCCAACTTTAGTTGATATCTGAATGATAATAATTACTCTTTTTTTTTAAGAAAATATCTTGGAAAATAAAAGTAAACGTCCTGAATACAACATGTTGCTACAAAATGGTCGATCTGACAAATTACAACTAAGAAAAAAATCAATTATTTGAATGTTTGGGAGCATGTGCTGTAGTCCCAATGAATATGTAGTCAAGACGAAAATTCCAGCTTTTCAAAATTTAGCCATTTTGGAACATGTAATTTCAAATTGTGATATCTCTCCAGCATTTAAGTTTGAAATTTACACATAATAAACACAACTTTTGGTGGAACTAACCCAATTTTGGTCATTTGTGTAGTTAATCGCTTAATCATAACTTCAAATATGTGTTCCCAACCAAATCAGCGATTGTTTTAAATATTTTTAATTCGGAATGTTAATTTTATTCAGGGCCGGATATAGGAGATGAGGCAAAGGAAGCACTGACCCCGGTAGGCAGAATTTAGAATGTAGAAATTTCGAAGCAAAAAATATTTATTCTGCTTCTTGATTGTTTTGACCTTAATTGAATAAAATGGCCTTAAGTCAATAAAATTAGTTAATGTTATGAGATGATGATATTTATTTAGAAATATATTACCTAAGATACTGTTATTGGCTTTCATTGAAGGGGGGAGGGGAGGAAAAAAATACTGAAATTAAAAAATATCGTTAAAATTTTAATATAACTAAAAAAAAAATTGTCTAAATGAATTGGAGGAAGATTATGAGATACCCTGTTTCTTGATATTTAAATCCTGCTGTAAATATTACCTAAGATACTGTTATTAGCTTTCATTGAGGGGGGAGAAGGGGAGGGAGGGAGGAGAGGAGGGAGAGAAGGAAGGTGGAAGAAAGGGCGACAAAATGATGTTTGCATCCTCTGGCAAAACTTCTAGTTCCAACCATGATTTTATTAATTGTTTTTCGCTGTGCGGCTTCTGTTCTGGAAAAGTGGACAGCTCTGCAATTGGCCTGTGCACGTATAAACGAATAGTTGAAACTAGAATGCAAATAAGCCTTTATAATTGAGTACATCTTTTGTTATTTATTGAGGATAATAATTTGGACAGAGAATATATTTTAATCAAAAGTAATAATCAAAAAGCAATAATTCAATTTGTTATAAAATGAATATTATTAATTGAAAATATGCAATATTATTGATGGTTCTTGCAAAAACAAAAATTGTAATTTCTATTGCAAAACAAAAAAAACTGTGATCGAGATATGAAGGAAATCTTAGAACCAATTCGTGTTTTAATCAGAAAAGACCATAAATATCCACTGGCTTTTACAAAAGTATGCCTATTTCTTAATATGGCTCAGGATGAAAAAAGCCCTAACATCATAAACCCTTTTTAAGCCATACAGTTTACCCGGAATACAACTGGACTGAAATCAATGCTGACCGACTGAGGCACAAGTTACCAAACCGAGGAAAAATTACAAAATAGTTGCGCAAAAGTGTTTCGAACCCAAGCACCGAATTATCATCCAACTCTGAAAAATCAGCACTTTCTGATGTTAATCTTCCAATCAAGAAATAGAAATTACACATCTCTCTGCAGGAGCCGAAAATCCAGCTGAAATGCAATGGAATCTTCCATCATTTAGAATGTTTCCAGAAATTGCGAGGACTGGAAGCACCAACATGCATCAACTATAGAACTGCCGGAACAGTGAAGTTTGTCCTAGAGATGCAGAAAAATACCGATATATTTTTTAAAAATATAACGATATTTTTACCGATATATTGTACCTACTATCGATATTAAAATTTGATTATCGAAGACCGATAATTTTTCAACAAAAAAAGGAGAAAAAAATATAAAATAAAAAAATTCTACTAGGACGGCGGGTATGACAAACAAAGAACCATAAAGATTTGTGGTGTAGCGGGTTCGTGAGACTATATATAGCAGCTGTGTTCTAGAGATGGAACGTCGAAAGCAAAATATCGATATTAATATTGATATCGATATCGGTTAACAATATCGATAATATTGGCATAAAAATACCGAAATTCAAAAATATAGTAAATATTTTAATAAAATTTTTAAAAAATGGCTAAACGAATTGGAGGAAGATTAGGAGATAACCCGTTTCTTGATCTTTAAATCTTGCTGGAAATAAACTTAATTTTATCGGCACTGAAATATTGATAGTTTAAAAAATATCTTAATTATGTTTGTACATAAACATCGATATTATACAAACAATATCTCAATTATATCATCCCAGAAATATCGAGATTATAAAAACAATATCTTATTTATATAGGCACAAAAATATATACGTAAAAAAAATGTTTTTTTTTCAGTATTATAATGATTTTACTTATATCTGTACAGGAATACCTTTAGTATAAAAACAATTTAATTTTATCGGCCCAGGAATATCAATATTTAAAAAAAAATCTTAATTATATTGGCATAAAAATATCGATATTTTGAAATATCTTTGTTTTTTTTTAAATTAACTTCTAAACGAATCAGAAGGAGATTAGGAAATAACCTGCTTCTTAATATTTAAATCCTGCAAAATAAAAACAAATTAATAGCGGTAACTACAAGAAGAAACCTCTCACTGGAGATATCTGAAGAAGGAGTAGATGACAGAGTGATGGATAAGACAGCAACGGATAGATAGAGCCTGAAGCAGAGCTCAAGGTAGGGATGTATCTAGAGAGAGATGGAAGACTACTGCTTTAGATTAGTTGAAATCCATAATATTCATATGTATACTTTCCATGCAATTCGTGTAAGCAACTACTGGCACTGGTACTGGTATCGGTGGAGAGAACTAGTCCGGCAAGTGGGCCTTGTGGTCCTTTTTTCCAACCCCTGACGGCTATCTTTACATCACAGCCACGTACTAACCAGAGTGGGAGTGTCATGATTCATTTCCTGGGATCGTCGCGAAATAAATATTAGCTAAACCAGGTGGGAATCGAACCCACAACGTTCCGAACCGGACACCCTGGGACCCTCGCCTCACGTCCTCTGTGTAAGCAACTAAGTAATATGTAAAAGTATTCCTAATGCCATATCAGTATTTTCCACTTAATATTCTCATTGGTACATGTAAGGCTTTTAAATAGAATAGATTCATCAATATACCACTCGAAGGACCTCTATCCTCGCCAAAACTAGTATTATTGAGTAGAGCGTTAATATATATATATATATATATATATATATATATATATATATACATTCAACCATCCTCC
This sequence comes from Rhaphigaster nebulosa, assembly GCA_948150685.1. NCBI lineage: Eukaryota > Metazoa > Arthropoda > Insecta > Hemiptera > Pentatomidae > Rhaphigaster > Rhaphigaster nebulosa. The sequence goes on from OX411306.1 coordinate 132,491,132, forward strand.
TCCCCCTTACGACATTCCTAATAGGCTTTCTGGGCCAATAGCTTCAACGGGTATGAACTCGGAGATTGTTAAAAACAGTGGCTTTTCGTAGCGTAGATACTATTATCTAGTAGGGTAATTGGTAAACATGACATCTTAGGAAAGATTATCCAATCCAGAGTCACAAGGTCTGTGGGTAAACAAGCCTATTAAAGTAAATATTAATACATTTCCATAATTCGGTTTTCATCTGGAATCAATGGATATATATAAAAAATAAAATATATATTGTAAGGATATAATTTAACAGATGCTGCATCTGAAACCTCTATCCGCATTAATAAACCTGACAACCAGAAGTTGTCAGTGCTTTATCTGTAATAAAAATAAAAATTACTAAGGTTAGAAATGCTATAAACCTTAACACTTCCTCTGTTAAAAATATTTTTATGCTCTATTTAAAAAAAAAAAGAAAATTTCTAAAAATGTTTCTTTTTTATTTGTCACCACTCCACAGTCTCGGAATGATTTACGAGAACTATCAAAACATGTTATTCCCAAAAGAAATCCACAAAGAAATAATTTATGGATTATAAACAGTTTTATATTTCCTCATGAAAATGTTTTCCAAAATATTCCTGTATTTTATAGCTGGACAAATATAAAAGAATACTCATAACGGTCAAGATAGCTGAGAATGGAAATAAAAGTAAGGAATCTGTATACTAATACATTGAGGAAATCCAGGCACTCGTAGGATAATGGGCATATAATTCGATAATGGGCTTTGGCTTTGAGACATCGTACGGCCTGATTTAAAAATTAAACAAATAAAAATTTGAATTATTTAAGCTCTTGAAAAATTCCCAAAACTAAATAAACTTGATATCATTCGAAATGGGGATAGTTGTAAAGGGTAAATAAAAAGGTAGATACGATAATACAAGTAGTTTAGTGCTTCTACAAGAAGAAACACAAAAAATGCGCGAAGTTTTTAAAAGTATAATGGACGTTATAATTGCAATATCAACATGTAATTTAGGCTTCAGAGGGCATCGCTCAGAAAACTTGAATATCAGTTCCATTAAAAGCTTTTCAGGCCACGCTTTAACTATAATTGAGCTGCTACCGGGGTATTATCCAATCCTTAGGACCCACCCTAAAAATAAACAAAGTAAAATAAAGTATCCTAGTTTAACACAAAATGAACTAATAAGCTTGGCTTCCGATGAAATGTCAAAAGACATATGGTCAAAGATTGAAAATTCCTCACTTTTTATACAGGATATTTCGAAAATCGACAATATTAATGCATGTGACAATGAAATTTCATAACCAGTATTACATACTAAGACCATTGTTAATTAATAACGTAACTGTGTGCTTGGTGAAACATTTTATTTACAAGCTACGATTAATTTATCAATGAATGTTTTTTTATACTTGAACTATCTAGGGCTGGAAAGACAGCAATAAATATTGTAAACCACAATTGGAATATTTTCTATTACCTACTTTACTGCCGTCATTAGCTGAAAGGCCATAACTCCAAATCATTCTTTAAATACATTTTTGTTTTGTACCCGATATGCTCTAAAAACTAGACCTTTTTATGACATTAGATAGTCCTAAAACCAATGATTAGGATCAAACCATTGTATTTAGGGTTTTCTAATCCCTAATCTGTAAGGTGTAGTTTTTATAGCAATTCGGGTACAATACAAAGATGTATTTAAAAAACTGGTTTAGAATTAGTGCCTTTTAGCTTATCGCGGCTGATTAGTTCATGAATGCAAAATGAGTAGAAAGAATATACTGAAGTAGTTTTAGAATCGCTCCATTTAACTCGATTAAGTAATAGAAATTGAAAAGGCGTTGTAAAGGTAGTTGATTTCTTTCGAATCTGACAAAATGGTTTCAGTCCATTTGAATATCAAATAAACAAAATAAATAAAATTTGTTTCGATATGAAAGGTATCCAAGCTAGAAGGTGAATGAATGGACACGCCGTTGTTGAGAATTATTTAACATTATTCACTGAGAATTATTTTTAATTTTCATTCTATAAACGTGTATATTATTTTATATCCTATAAATTATCTTGCCAACTCTCGGAATACTTCCTCCTAAGTAACTATTTAGGAAATAAAATAATAATAAACCGTAACATGAACATCGAAGTTATTACAATGCAAGTCCATAAAAACTCAATCGTCATTATCGTTTTCATAATTTGCACACTCAACTCCTTTTAGAAGGCGAAATATTTTAAAACAGTAATCGATAAAATTTTGATTTAGTTTTTTATTTACAACGTGAGTTTGCAATAATACAAACAAGCGGTGAATTAGCTTCGCTCTGCTTTCTAGTCACAGAAGGTAACCATTGAGCTATAAATCACTCGGAATGATTAATGGGCGCGTCATCAACCTGATTAGAGGAGAGTATAATTTTGAGCTAAAATATTTCTCTTTTTCTGCCATTAAGATATCTTCCAGAGAACTGAACTTGGGGGGACGGGCCATTTTTTTCTCCTAAAGGTGCTGCTATTCTACCGGTCTAACTATAACGCGCTCTTTGAGCGCAGGTTTCTTATAGAACGGTCACGCTGGGGTCGAAATTCTTGAAGCTAGAGGCTGTGGGTTATATGGTCGTAAAAAAGGAGTCGTTTATTCTCTTTTACAATAGCAACTATAAATTCACCGTGTTAACCCGCTTTGAATGGCGGGGCTGAAATGCACTAGAAAGTGATATTACAATGAAGAACACCTTTAGTTGTATATTTACGACCTTGTCGTAAAATATATTTCTGCAAGAGAATGTAAATATTATTGCCTATGCATGGATAGGGTCATGACATTTAAATACGTCTATGAAATTTCCAAGAAAGTGAGCAATAAAGATTTTTCCTGGTAATATTGCTAAGTATTAATCATTCGAGGGAAAGTAAATGTTATAACCAAATAGACATTAATGGCTAAAACGCATTCATAGGTAATTTGTCTGATTTTATTATTATTATCATTTTTCTGTTGCCTTGAACCCTAGTTCTGAATAATGCCGAAATTTACTTTAATTCGAATCATTGTTTGGATTCAAACAATAGGTTCATTTGCCATAGAATTTACAAGTGAAGAAAAGTTAAAACTTCTCCCACTCACTTTTCAATGAAATAAGACCGTAACTTTACTTAAAAAAACAACAACAAAAAATTTAATGTGCCTATGTATTTATGATAACAGTAATCTTTGAATACGTTTGTAGCAAACGTACAGTTTTTCAAATTAAAATTGATAAAGCCAAATATAAAAAGAATTCTCGAAACGCTGTAATTTATTTAGAATGTAAAAAAAAATCTCCAATAATAAGACATCAATTTATAAGATTGTGAAATCAAAATAATAAAAATGTATGGATAACTCGAACTATTTGCATGGCTCCTCCAGTATCGAGATTCTGCTGAAATGAATTGTTTTTATACAGTTATGTTGTAAGCGGAGAAGCACTCTACTATTGAGCGTAAAACAAACACCTAACCTAAGATTGCTTAAGGGCCAGATGCCTGTAAGAGGTCGGAATGACGGGTCCGAGCCAAGCACACATCTTCAAACACTTCACAGCAATACTCTCATATATTCAATAGGGTTTTGTTTAATGAGCTAAAGATTTCTTCGATAGTAAAATTTACTCCATGTACTACAGAAAAATCTCCGATATGAATTATTGGTTATAGGATCAATAATTTAACAAGAAAATAACGATGCTTAGCAAGTAAAGCTGTGGTTTTACTACCATGTATAATTATCTATTTTCCATTTAAGGTCATCTTGGCGTTACAATATATAACAGATCAGATTTTTTAAAATAAAACGTAAGTATTATTATGCTTAGTTTCATTACGGCATAATGTTTACAAATATACATATATATATATATATATATATATATATATATATATATTTACGTATATATATATATATATATATATACTTTTTTTTTCTGTTGGTACTATAGACCATGCATATGTAGTATAACCGCGCGATATGGTCTTCTTACAGACATTTTATCGCTTACAGGAGCACAGATAGACAGGAGAAGGTCATCCAGCCTTAGGTTGCTGCGAACCATGGTTCCACATAGCTCATTAACCGGTCCCTTTGGGGCGCATTCGGTAGTGTCCTTCCCACCGAATCACTCGGGTTCAAGAAGAGTGACAAATCGGTCTAGATCCACGGATTGTGGCTTAACATGGTCAGTAGGCGCACAAGGACCTATATTTCCTTCTCGGAAGCAGACTGTCCATACATCTAACCTCCAAGCGGCTATTTGACTCCCTGGAAAACTACAACACAATTCACAATTTAGGACAATGGGGTAGGGACATCACTCTTATGCCTGGTCTGTGTTAATCGCCTCCAGTAGCCTGTCGGGTCTCACATACCCGGAGGGGGAAGGATAATCGATAGCAGCTCTGTATATATATATATATATATATATATATATATATATATATATATAGAGAGAGAGAGAGAGAGAGAGAGAATTAAGAGCAATGACCAAATTCAGAACATCATAAAAAATGAACAGATAGTTAATATAAGTAGTAATTGACAATAAAAGAAGAGGGAGACCCCAAAGTTGTTGGGAAGGCGAGGTGAGAGCGGATGACAGACTTTTAGGAGTCAGAAACTGGAAAGAGGATGCCAAGGATTGAGGAAGATGTGCTAATCATATTATGCAGGCTAAGGGTCACTTCAACCTGTAGCGCCGTCGAGTAAGTTTGTATAGATACTATATATACGTATATTATTAATCAAGGTAACTTGAACACACAATAATCCAGAAAATATATTCAGGATTATTGTACTTGATATGAAGATATCTTAATTAATAAAAATGATATTTTTCTGTCTTTATAGGGCATTTCCAAGGATAGATTGGCTTATCATATTCTACATGTCAACATAGACATAAACTTTTATATACAAGAGGGATTTATTTTCACGATATGTCTGTCAACTGAAAAAACATATATGTTTTTTGAGGTGCTGATTACGAATCAAAACTTTGCTGCTTCAAGTTTCCCCGAAAATATTAAAAATAAATTGCAAAAACGCTCAAAAAATTTAATCTTTTTCGTTTTTTCTCCCATAATAGGAAAGTTATGTATTTTTAAACAACATCAGCTTATACTAAATTAAATAAGAGTAAATTCCTTACATGTTTGTACTATATGATTTTTTTAGTACGGGGCATCGTTTAGATGCATCCACTGTTAGTCTAATGATGTCTAGTCAAATTGGGACCAGCAAGGGATCTCAGTGAAAAGTTTTGGAGAAGTTCTGAAAATTTGTGTGTTTACATATTTTAGAGTGCTGATTACGAATTTCAACTTTGTTCCCTCGAATTTTTCCAGAAGTAATTCGAGATAATCTAAAAAAATTTTCATTGGATCATTAGAAAAAAACATATACTTGCAGTGTGAACTAATGATTTTTAATATAAACTTGGTTTATTGTAAATTGCATCATTAATGGGGTTTTGTGTATTAAAAACTGTTGGTTATTTATTGCGTTTTTAATGAACATTCCATAAACAATGTGCCATTTCTAAATAAATAATGATCCGGATCCTGGTTTTCAGAAATTAATCAGGAATTAAACAACACGCATTTTTTCCAATTTTAACAACATTTTAATATCTTTATCAATGGCTCTTTCCCACAAACCCCTCCATACATCATTTATAAAATAATCCGTTTATTACAAAATCAAAGAATGAATTTACAAATTTTATTTTACGAAATAATTTGTAAAAAATCGTCATTTTTTATATTTAATCTTAAAAATAACATACTTTATCGGAAAACATTCTATAATAAATATGTAAAGAATAATGGTAAGCTTAATAAATTGTTTGCAAAACTCTGTATCTTTCACTAGCTGGAAAAAAATATATACAGAAAAAGGAATGAGAATATTTCCCTAAAGAACCCATTTTTTAATCTTTTAGCTTTTACCAATCTAACAAATAATTTAAAAATTAAATAAGTAAACGTAGGTATTGAATCCCTTTACCGTTGTTCTATTCACCGGTTCTTGTCCCTTCAGGCTAGATGATAAATTAACGTCCTGTAATATTTGGATTTATATCCAAATGGAGTAATATCCTGTAATTAAATGGATCGTTAATAATAAAAAAATACTATGCTTCCAAATCAATGTAATAAGTTGGGATGCAAAAGATACCTATCTATTCAAGTTTTGTATGGCCATTTAAATAGCAGTTTAGCGAGTTGGCTGAGGATGCAGTGTCAAATGTTTATGCGATGAAGGTTCGTGACTGGAAGCTGGAGTCGGGCCAGGGCTATGGGGTCACACGTTCTACGAGAAGTTGCCAGTATTAGCTAGGAGGCGAATAAATCCCTCTCTGTCCCTTCTTTCGCTCAATATTTCTTTTTAATGTCCTCAGCTTGCTTGGACACAGGTCTGTTTTGACTGGTATGTTAAATAAGGCAATTGAATGTTAATTAATGTAAGGTCCTGCAGGGACATTTATATTTTTGGCGACATCCTCAGCTGTCTGAAATATTCTTCTTAAGCTTCACCTAAGCATAACGTTATCGAACTACCTATCAACCCTAAATTTGAAATTGACGGCTGGTATATACATATTTACATTTTAAGTATTTATAGTGCTCATTTACAGGCAGAAACTGCTTACGCCATCAAAAACTATCATTTTTTGTCTTTTAACTTTTAAGCAATGGGTATATGTCTACCATATATAATATAAATAATAATAATAATAATAATAATATATATATATATATATATATATATATATATATATATATATATATATATATATATATATATATATATACACACACACATTCATACACATTTATGAATAATAACGGTTATATTTATCTTATAAACCGGGCATATTATTATTGTATCAGCCGTAGATCGACTCTCGGCGCAAACCCAACTTGGGTAGGTACTTAGGCACTGCTCTTCAACAGAAAGGGGGACAACCTGACTGTTGTCAACACCAATTTCTTTTATAACTGTTGGTTTCGAAACAATGCATCCTAACCAACTAACCAAAGAAGAACCAAAGACAAGGCCCTTCATGGATTGCAGTGGTACTGGTTTATATTTGTTTTAGTCCATCAATCTATGGTAGATCGTATGCAGTCATACGTTAATCTACCGGAATACAAACCATGCATACAACGGTCAGAAAACGTTCAATTAGAAAGAATTCCTATCTCTTAAAATTCCTTAGGGAACCAATAACATAGATGGAATGACTTGGGAAATTCCTAAAATATCATAGTAATTACCCAGAATGAGAAGGTTGTTTGAAGATTTAGCCTTCAATTTTCTTGTATATTAAAATGGTGGGAAGTTTAAAACTATTAATAAGAAATTTTTAGTTTGATGAAACAAATCTTAGTATTTAACTTTCAATTACCTTGTCTGAGATAAATCTTATTTTTTTTTTTTTTTTTGACAGGATTCATATACAGATCGTGGTAGAATATTGTGATGTTATTAACAGAACTTCTTCACTGGATTGGACATCAAGATAAGACTTACGCCTTCATATGCTCGATGAATCTCATCCACCTCTATTTGCCACTTCATTACAGCCTGTCAATCTTCAGCTTGGAGGAGCGGTTGTTCTTGATCTGGTCTCTTGCTCAAACTCTCTTCTCCTTCCTCGAATGCTTATCACCTCTCATAGTTACTTCTTTATTTCCGATTATCTTTTTATTGAGCTCTGAAATTCTATAAAACTCAGTTAAAAGGGAGATTCCCAAAAAAATTACCCACGGAAACAAACTTTTAAAGGTAGTTAAGGAAAGACTATAGCCCAAACCACTTTCTACCAGATTTCGCCAAACAAACAACAAAATACAGCAAGTGATGTTATTAGATTTCATTAGATTTCTTTTTATTGTCATCGTATCACATCCTGTTTCGAAAGGAAGAATTATTGCTATGTTACCTTCGACAGCATATTAAATGCCTTGGCTCTTCTTGAGTGCTACCTATTATATTGATATCTACATAGTTGTATGCTATCTATAGTAGCTCCTAACGTTTAGACGACACTATTTCAAGACTTAAAAATGTATCAACGATTCCCGTTTAGATTCGGCATTCTTATTAAATCAGTATCATAATCTAATCTATTTGTTTAAAAAATCAGAGTATTTGACAGTCATCAAACATCTTGGATATTATGGAAATGAACTTCGAGGATTAGCAGCTAGAAGAAGATTCAGTGAATTCATTCTATGCATAAATCTGTACCAGTAACTCTCCATATTAACACTAGGTGCACAGAACATTTTACGAAAAAAATATAATTCAATATCAACTTATTTTCCAGTTTGATACTCACTATTTATGCATGCAAATCATTGTCTCGATATAAGTGAAATACCGAAAAAAGGTGCCTTTCCACTCCCCTCTTTTAGGGTTAGGAGTCAAATTTAAGTCAACCAATAAGTCAACAAACAAAGTCAAATGTTTCCTCCCTCTCCCCCTCCATGTTCTCTACACCTCTATTTTGGCATTCGTTGACTTGACTAACATTCAAGGCTACATTAACTTTAAACTCAGCAACCAGTCCATAGGATTGTGAAATTAGTTTTAACCTAACAATAACATTTTTTTTAATTTAAGAAACAGATTTTAAGAAACAGAATTAATTGACGAATGGTGAAAGAAGTATCGTTGCCTTGCAAAAGAATAGAACAGGATATTAATAGCTTCGCTGTTTCTAGTATATATCATGCTACGTAATCATGGAATAAATATACTTTGATACTTTCGATAATACTTCGATTCCAATCATTGTCTCAGGTGAGATGATAAACATCATACTGATTGTCAAACTCTGAATAGTTACGTTTCTTTGGAACATTTACTTTTCGGAGATATAGAACTAAGAATATTCGTATTAAACCAATCCTTTATTGTGCCCACCACCATTTTATTCCACCGATCCATCTCGAAAACTATCTTCTTTGGTTCTAAAACCGGGATCATGATGGCTGCTTAAATAACAATGCCAATCTGTCTTTTAGAGATCTCTATTATCTATAACTGCATTTCTACTCCACAATCTCTAAACTCGAAAGCACGAACTAAACCTGGTTCGGTAAGCCAACTTTCGGTTATAGAGAGCCACAGTGATATATTAAAGACCGCTACGCCTCGAATCGTGACCAAGAGGCTTTAAAATATTGGCTCCCTAACAGAAGTAGTACTGAAATATGATCATGGCTAGCCCTCCACAGAACCATTTCCTTCTAGCGAAAGTAAACACCGTTCTTCACAAATTTAAAGAGAAGGCTACGTAGGTTTGATATTGTTCTCCAGGGCTTACCCATTTCTAAAATTTCCAAGGTTGGATCCACTTGCCAGTGATTGATTCATAGTATTGAGAGGAAACCAAGAATCTGTTCCATGTTTACGTAGGATGATACCAGAAACGGCGAAGCTATTAATACCCTGATCTATTCTTTTGCAAGGCAACGATACTTCTTTCGCCATTCGTCAATTAATTCTGTAGGGTTAAACTAATTTCACAATCCCTATGGACTGGTTGCTGAGTTTTGAGTTAATATAGCCTTGGATTTTAGTCAAGTCAACGAATGACCAGAATAGAGGTGTAAAGAACATGGAGGGGAGGGGAGGGGAGAGCATTTGACTTTGGGAATTCGTTGGAAGTACTTAAGAAGTAAAAATGCTAAAATTCCCCACTTCAATGGATGGAGGAGGGTGGAAAGGCACCTTTTTTTTCGGTATTTCACTTATATCGAGACAATGATTGACATGCATATATAGTGAGTATCAAAGTGGAAAAGGAGTTGACATTGAATTTTATTTTTTCCGTAAGGTATACTTAGTGTTGTCAAACCAATACGGAATATTTTCGGTAATGATATTAATATGGAGAGTTGAATAATGAGGACTGCAATAACTAGTTAATTCTAAAACAACTATAATTAATTCGGTAAAATCTCTACTCTATTGTTAGAATGTATATTTTTTCATGAATTGTATAATATAATAATTTTAAATAAACGTATTACTTATTAATATTTATTAATGTAATATAATTTAAAGTTTTAGCATAATTTATTTATCTTACAAATGCAATTGATATCTGAAAATTGGGAACTTGATTATGAGCCAACTTTTGCTCGAAACGTTGGTAAAGATGAAAAAAAAAACATATTTGAGTACGCGTATATGAAGTTTATTACTTCCTTGAAAAATTAAGAAACAAATAAGTTGAAAGTCATTTGTATCTACTTTAAATTTATTTCATTTTTAAAGAATATATTCAAATTTTCAGAATATAAAATTCTGCTTTGGCATGACTATCAGTTTGATGTTTCAGGAAATGAATTAAAATTTCATATTTTAATATATTTTTTTTTAATTTTAAGGTTCTGTTATTCTGCTGTAACTGCTAAAAATAAATGAACGATTTCCACGAATTTAATCGAATTCAGTTCGATAATTAGGGTAACAAAAAAGACATTCCACATGTACTAACTGACTAGTAAATAATAAATATGAACCCAACGCTCTTTTTCATTCTTTTTTAGGACAGTCAGCAATATTCTAATTGTTTAGCATAACGAAATTCCTAAATTAATGGATATAAAAATAATTTACATTGCGATGTAATATTCTTTTCCAGTTTGCATATTTATCTTCATTCATCATTATTTATCCTTACTCAATTCAGTGTCGTAGCTAAGTCATCTGCCTACCGACGCGAACTTTAAGATTGCCGTCCCCCAAGAAAGGAACGAGGGGAGGCAAAAGGTGCACATGCCCAAAACGACAGAAACTAGAGAGCAGCAAATTTAGAGTGAATGTTTATTTTTAAGATAAGTAAAAATATTTTTTTCTTCTTTTTGATAGTTTTAACTTTAATTCAGTCAATAAAACGAGTCAATGTTAAGAGATGATGATATTTATTTCGAAATATATTACCTGAATTATAGTTATGAAACTGTTAACTTTTATTGGAAGAGGATAAAATAAGGGGAGGCAAAATTAAGCTTGCGATGCAAAATCATATTTTCGGTTCTGCCGCCCTCTGCCACAATTCTGCTTATGGGAAATATCTGCTTCTTGGAAACTACGATACGAACAAAGTATAGATACCGGCACTCATTCATGCACTTAAATCAAATATTCGATACCATTAAGATATCAAAAGGAATATTGGATCAATGGTATTGATTCCAAAGCTACTTGTTATTGAAAGGAAAGTTTATACTAAAGTTGATACTTAAATTGTATCGATAGGTACGATAAGTCCCCCTAACTGTTTATTGTACACAATATTTCATGATTACTAATTTAAACATTTATGTTCCACATAAATCCAATAATTCGGAGCCTAAAAAAGAAGGGAAAAAAATTATTTCTTGGCATTTTGGCTTCCCTTTTAGGAGGCGCCCGGGAGGGCCATCCCCTTCGCCCTACCCTAGCCACTGACTCAATTATATCTTTCCTCCAAAAGAAGACAATTTAGCTTCTGATAAATTTTAAAACTATATTTAAACTTATAACAATAAATTTACTCTTTAAAATAATGGATGGAAATTTTTATATAATGATGGAAATTTTTATATAAAGACAATGGAAGAGAAATAAAAAAGCTTAGAAAAATTGTTCTTAAGATTAGGAAATATTTCTCTGAAACGTAAACATATTTAAATAAAGGAGAAGAATGTATTGGAGGTTATATATTGGCCTTCATTTAATATATTCATAAGAACTTCAAAGAAAGAAGAAATATACTTACTACTATAACAAATTAAAATTAATGTATTAATAGTTCAGGGAGAAAAAAAAACAAAAAAAAAATGACTACTACTTTATTTATCTGGCCACAATGATATAACTACACAAATGATGTTATCGTTCTTGGAATGGATCTTTAATGACATATTTTTCAATTGACATATTTTAAAGCTATTTTTTGGAGTTAAAAAAAAATCTTCTTAATTCTAAACATCGCGTTGGTGGACAGTGATGTCGTGGAATGACAAAAATTCTTCCCAAGGATAAGAAATCTTATTTTCGTAAAAATATATATAGAAAGGATATATATAGATATATATAGAAAGGATGCACCATGCCGGAGATGAGAAGGCTTGCACAGGACTATATATATATATATATATATATAAATTAAATATATATTAAAATTATATATATTTTGAAAAATAAAAATGTGTTTTTCATGTTCTAATCTCAGTCAATTACAAATATTTTAAAACCGCATACCTTTTTATCTATCCCTCAAGAATCAGATAATTGTATGTACATGCCACCAACAAATTCCTTTCCCTGCACTGCAAGTTATCTATTTAAATTTTTCGGATTATGAATATTTCTCATATACTTGAAGCTTACACCACGGCGTTGTCTTCTTCTTCTCTTATCTCCTTAGTGCTGTTAAGCGTGGAGTAGCTGACTCTGACCATCTCGTCCAACGGTCCCAGTCCTGTGCAAGCCTTCTCATCTCCGGCATGGTGCATCCTTTCTTTGTGCCAATTCTCTCAATGAAGTCTGCATACATGAGCCTTGGCCTGCCTTGTGGTCGCCTTCCTCTCGGTCTTGCCTCTAGAAGCCACCTGGCCTTACGGTCATCTCCCATTCTGTTGACATGCCCGAACCACTTCAGCTGTCTTTCTTCAATCGTCTCTAGGACGGATCTAACTCTTAGTTCCTCTCGCACCCTCTCATTCCTTATGCGGTCTCGCCTGGTTTTTCCTAATATTTTCCGTAGGAATCTCATTTCCGCAGATACAACCCTGCTGGCATGACAGTCCAGGAGTGTCCAGCTTTCCGATCCGTATTGTAGCACTAGGAGAAAAATTGATTTGAATAGCAGAATCTTCGGCGTTGTCGTTTATCATTAAAGTTTCAATATATATATATATATATATATATATATATATATATATATATATATATATATATATATATATATATATTCTGCTATTCAAATCAATTTTTCTCCCAGTGCTACTATACGGATCGGAAAGCTGGAAACTCCTGGACCAGAGAAAAAAATAAAATATGGGAGATGAAAACCTGGAAAACGGATGAGAATAAATACATTTCAAAAAGTTTCCTCTTCATCATCCTCCTTTGTGCCTCTCAGCGTGGAAGTGCCCCAGTCCAAGTCAGCCAGGCATCACGATCCCGAGCCAGCGCTCTTATGGAGTTCAGACTCTTTTCCTTTTTCTGTCCTGTCCTGGAGATGTGATCGTACCATAACAGTCTGAGTCTTCATCGAGGGCGACGTCCATTGGGCCTGGTTTCAAAAAATTTCGTCGATCCCGTTCTTCGTTCATTCGGCATAAATGACCGAACCACTTTAGCTGCCTCTTTTCGACAGTGTCCCTCAATGCGGGTACTCCAAGGTCTCCACGTATCCGCTTATTTCTGGCCTCACTCTCCTTGTTCGGCCTGCCACTCTCCGGAGGTACTTCATTTCAGCGGCTGTAGCTCTACACCAGTGCCTGCCAGCGGGACCCAGCTTTCACTGCCATAAAGAAGGATAGGTAGGTATTAGTAGTAGGTTTAAAAGTTTTAATCAGATAATTAAATAATTTCGTTGATAAATGAAATGAAAAAATCAATTAGGTAAAAGTACATGCTAGTTTTTATTGGCATCTTGAATCGCTATCGCTCTAGATGGAAATCAATGGAGGAAGTTGATTGAGGCAACTAGCTTTAATCTACAGATTAGTATATTATAAATTTTATATATTATAATCAGGGCCGACGCATGGCGTGTAATGTCTTCATCTTCCGTAAATGGAAACTCTTGGGGTTTTGAATTTACGACAATTACGCACTTACTCCGAAAGTGGATTTGCCCCACATTACCTTACCTTTCACAAGCACACCACGCGCTGACCCTGATTATAATATATATGTTTCAACTTCTTCCACTGATACGATCCTAAGCTATCGCCACAGTTCTGAAGCTTCATCTATTACAGGACCGAATATTTCGCCTACTTTGTTTTTTATAAGTCGTAGGCAAAATTTTAAATATCTTGTACTGGTCCAGGTTTCTGTCTCGTAAAGAAGAGTTGGCCTTATTAAAACATCATATTTCCTCTTGACAGCATGGGGAGAGGTAAACGAAAATAGAAACCTTTATTAGCATTAACAAGAGATCTTTTAATATATATATATATATATATATATATATATATATATATATATATATATATATATATATATATACATTTTTTTTAAATCATTATTATCATACTATTATATAAACAGCTCATTTTTCGTTTGTAACCGATAACCACAAAAACTAAGGAACCAATCAACAAAATTTGAATTACACCATCTTCATGATCTTCGGAAGATTTAGAAATAATAAAATCTGCCAATTTTTCATTAAAATTATATCTAAAATGTGATTAATAAATTGCCAAGAGAAATAGTTTTAAACTAGTGTACATGTCGTCATACCTGAAGCAAGCTGACAACAAAAACCATTTAATAAGTTTGAATAGTTGGGTGAAAACATTGTTTTGTGAATAAAATCGGAGGGTAAGCGAAAAAAAATAGTGTGAAAACGTGAAACTTCATTGCCTTTTTTATAAAAATATAAAAATTTGTTGCAATAATTGCAAGACCAAATATAGGTTGGAGTCGATCTGGGCATGGAATGCTCCTCCCATGGCCAATTGTATGCAGGGTTTTCAAGAACTCAATATCCTGACAATCGAATCATTTTGATACCAACGGAAGACAAAACTCGAAATATAAATTATTCAGAAATCCTGTAAATTCATTTTTCTTTTGTAATGAACTAAAAATTCAATAAAGCAGTATTTACAATCTGTGTGATCTGAACAATAAAAATAATAATGTTTTTGTGGACATCTAATTTTAAATAAATTAAATAATTAATATCAAACTTCAAACGTGTTTATTTAATAGGTATTGATTAAATTATGATATATAAATATAGTACATACTCAAATCTAGCAATAGCGAAGCATTGCTGGGTCAGTAAGTGGTTTATATTTAAAGAGTAGCTACTGATTCCCTTTATTTATTGATACGAATGTATCTTATAATTACCTACTTAGTAAAAATTTATGAATACAAGCATGAAAAAAATAAATATGAAAACTCGCACAACGATTCTGTCCCACTAGACCCTTATTTTGTGATGAATAGATGTATCCACAATGGCCATAATATTCCATAAGTAAATGTTTTGGTAAAAAATCGATATCTATATAATAAACTGGTTTATCACTTAATCCGCTAACACTTAACCTCTACTCCGGATCCCGATAATCTTCCGGGGTGTCTGTAAATAAATTGGCCTCATGACCTACAAACATCGTAAATCTAACATTGGAGTACTATCTATGGTTGGCTTTTGCTCATGCCAACTCCGTGTAATATATTTTATATACCGCGTTTAATCGATGTATCTTCCGCCCAGTTGTATACTTCATAAATAAAAAGTTTAAAGTAACCTTTAGGTGAAATATAAGGAGTGGTGTTTGGTTAACTAATGAGTGATTACTCGGTCTTTACTAAAATCGTTTTATGATTCTTATTTTCCCCTTCAAAATCTTTCAAATGAATATCTAATAATTTTGATTCCATAACTGTAATAACTTCAAATCAACCTAAGCAATATGGTAGTAATATTGCACAACGAATTAAATGACCTCACTTTGTTCCCTGCATATATGTTCCTGTCCTTACACAATAGATCCCAATAGCGGGTAGCTTCTTTGGTATTTGCCGCTAAAAGGTTGTGATACTATGCCCTATCGGAACTGACCTATCATACAATATTCCTTGAGTTCCCAAGGTCAATTCAGTTATTCTTTATTAACAAATTTAAAACAGATTATATTGGCTGTGGAGCTTATTAAATTTAATATTTGAAAATTAAATTAAATCATTAATCAATTACCGAAATTTATTATTGTTGTTACTCAAAGTAATGGACACTATCATCATAGATTTTTCTTATGAAAGATCATTAATCATTTAGCTAGTTAATGCGATGGATAGTAAACAATTTTTATATTATAACTTTCTATCCACCAATGCAAATCTTATAAATTTATTTACTCACAGTTACGCAGTCTAGTTAATTGATGCAGTGGAAATCAAATGCTAATATTCCTTTCTCTGGGCGTTATCAGGTATCATCCGTTATATAAAATAACATATGAAGTATTAACTTACCTGAAACAAAAAATATATATATAGGTATACGAAGTAAACATTGAAACATATTAAACTAAGTAACATATTGAAACATTTTTATTTTTCGAGTTTATTTAATACAAATATACTTTTAAAATTAGAGGAAAGGAGAACAAATAGTAAGAAAATGATTTTTTTTTTTCCTGGAATCTTTTAGTGGCATAGTAAAGACAGTGAATAGGAAAAAACTCAAATGGGAGAATGAGTTGGATCTTGGTTAACTTCCTATGTTTGTGGAGAGCTGTGGAGGATTCTGAAGGCCAGAGGCGTGAGCCTCCCCTTTTTCCATAAGACGAAAGGAACATTAACTTTGAATGTGCAATACGAAACTGGATGTTTCTTTGCTTTGTATAGCTAATTTAATTAAATAATAAACTAATTTGCTAATTGTTGTTAGTAACAAGTATGAGAGTATGAGACCTATATTCTAACGTAAAGTTCCAGACCCCACTAAAAATAAAAGCCTGGATCCGTACCTGTTAGAAATATGGGATTGAATGATGAGGAGATATGTAGGTAGAAGGAATTTGCGGGGGTTGTACTTCAATCCCGAATACAAGAGTCGATAAAAATCTCTGGCAATGAACAGAAAAAAAGATCAAGATATATATGGCAATACAAAAAAATAAAAGTACCTCAATTTGTAATTAATCCTAAAAACGCCCAATTACAGCTAATATTCAGCTAGTAATTTTAGCATATATTTGGTTATATTCTTTCTGATGACATAATTTCTAATTTTAATTCCATGATTCCCACTAACATTAGCCGTAATCGAAATATCTATATCAAAATAAAAACAGTAAATAAGAATTATCACATTTGAATTGAATGAAGCACAGGGGGTTATGAGGTGGAATTCCATTCTCCCTCTTCGTCAAAACCTCTGCCATATATCTATATCTATATATATATATATATATATCATTGGTTTGCAATTGCTTATACTTTTCACTATCTTTTTTCAGATTAAACCTTTTTAGGGTTAACTAACTGAAAGAAACATGGGTTTAAACATTTCGTAATAAGAAACCCAACCATGAAGGAGACTTTCTTGTGAAGCGTTGCATAAGTTACTGCAGTCGGGACGTAAATTAATTTTAATCCCTGACAGTATATGGGGAAAGTTACTCGTAAAATGGGCCTGAATTATTCCATAAAGAGCAGGAACCAACTATAAGCTGTGAAAGGAGAGAAAGAAAACCGTCCAAGCCAATAAAGTAAAATATCCATCTGAATGCAATGCAATGATCAGACATTTCCGCTGATAAGAGTAAAAGGACAAACAGGATGGCGTCTCTTCTTAAAAGCAAGCACCATACAAAGAACTACTGCGAGGTGGAGAAATTCCAAGGGAATCTGATTAATACCGATGACGATATAGGATCGTCTTGATAAAAAAAATTTAAACAATCCTAGCACAAGCAACAGTAGATCTGCTTGCAAAGCGAAATGATGAAAGCACTGCAGTAGTTTATTTTTTAATGTCAGATTACTATGTGCGAATGGAACTTGCAGTTGTGCATTTTTTTTCTTGATTAGGAGTCCATAAGAAAAAGGTAAACTCTGATGTAATTTATTAGCTTATCACAATTTTCTTAAGCCAGGCGTTAAGACAAAAAAATTAACCAGATAATGAATGAATACATATTAAATATAATATTAAAAAAATATTAACTATTTAATCTATAATATGTTTAGAATAATCATGAGATTGATGCACCACAATTGAAGATATGAGTGGATGAAGGCGCTTTGTAAGAAATTTTCTGATATTAATTTATTTATTTTTTATGAATGAAGGTGTTATGTGCTTATCTTCGCCTTGTGACCTTAACAACCGAAGATTGTTGAACAATTGAAAGGTTTCTCAGTTGTGCCTTCAATTATTGGATAGATTACATCTCTAAAAAATTACAGAAAATAAAACGTTATTAGTCACTTTCTTAAAACTTTAAATTTATAACATAACACCTTTATTCACTCCATCTAATATAAGTAAACAGATGTGTTAAATCTGTGGCAAAGTGCTACAAGGACCGATGCCAACGTTTGAGAACTCGGATGATTTGGGGAATAGGGAGGTACTAAAATGAAAAGGGTTATCAAGTCACAGGTATCACAGTTACAGTAAATACGTAGGATACCTCAGAGAGAGACGAACTCAAGAATTTTCAATCATTAGGCCTAAACTATTGACATTGATCTATTAAATACCACATATGTTTATGCATCAGAAAGATAGATATATGTGTATATAATATATAGGGTCTTTTGTGGAAAAGACATGCCAGTGATTTAATAACAATATAGCTGCTACCTGAGGAGTTAAGGTTCATAAATTGATATATTCTAATGTTATCACATGTTGACTGAAATATTGCTTTATTTGCTACATTGAACCGGAGCATGATGAATATATTCCAGTTAAGTGAACATAAAAGAAATCATGATGCTGCTCTTAAGTTTCTACAAAGCCAAAATATCATTGTTAGTACAAAGGTATGAGCTAAAAACCCTTCAAGAGGTATTGCTACAAGAGGGAATGCAGAACAGAGGTGGGTCTGCTATACAGAGCATGGCTGGAAAACTGTCATCTGCCTTTTAAGAAAAGGAATTCTTTTGATATATTCTTGGGCAAACGAGTATACAACAGTAAAGTTCTACCGTAAGGAATGAGGCCTAGGTAGTCACGCAATAGTCGATTGGAAGAATAAACTACGAGAGATATGTGCAAGGCTTAATATCGAAAGCTACATAGCTTAGGTTGATTGGAGGAGAAGAATTGTGCGTTGAAATTGCGCTTCTCTAGGAAGAAATATAATGTGAACAGAACATACCCACGGTAGTGGGTATTCGGAGGGGTGTGCAGAGAGACAAGCAGAAACGTAGATATGTTGACTTCTTGTGTAAAAGTGGCAATCAGATCAGGGACGACGAAGTATTCAGATTGTTGGAAGGCTTACAAATGACTGAAGAACGACGAAGGTATGAAATATAAACAGTATGTTGTCAATCATTCAAAAAACTGTAGAAGTGCCAACGGTTCGAATCCCTATGGGCTTCAGTGAAATGACGCAACAAGAAAGAATGCGGGACTAGGAGGGACATGGTTAGAGTCCTCTTTGCGAATTCATATGTAGGAGGAGGTATGAGAAGTAGTGCTTGTTTCAAAAGATCTTGAAAAATATCGCTGAATTTTGTCTTTAGGTTTAAATTGATTTATTGTTTTTCTTTTATTGGTGAGTTTTTCTGTGAAAATACAAACGTTTTCTTATGAAGTAACATGTAATTTATTTAATATGATATCTGTTACTGTCATATCTTTTCGACAAAAGACCCAATATATATTTGATTTTTAACAGTTGACTTAATTTTCATTATATACTAAATTAAATCAAATTTACAAAAAAATATGCATGAATGTGATTTTTAAGATATTAAAGTGTAATTAGAGTTTCTATATAGTATGGAGACTATAATTACACCTGAATGATATCTTAAATATCACATTCATGCCTATTTTTTTTAATTGGATTTAATTTAGTATGTAATGAACATTAAGTCAACTGTTAAAAATCAAACTCAGAAATACCTCCTGATGAGTGTACGATACCCCTCCATTAGAAAATTACAAAAAGACTATGACTAATACAGAATATATAGCATATTCAGAAAAAGAGAAGGTTTGAAATTCCAAAGACTGGATTGTAACCCTATTTAAAGACCCTGAGGATCTGTGACGGTTTACCCCGTGACTGAGTGACCTCTGACTCATTGAGCAACTCGCCAGCTATCAGCCCTATTGTAGCCAATCAGCCAGCGTTTTAAATATTAATTAATTATTTTCTGACCTTCAATGACCCAAAAAATCAAAATTCCGATAAGATAACAATTGGCTATAACATTTGAAAAATGTTTTTCTTGTGTTAATATACATTTTTTTTTTCAAACACCGGATCTCAAACGTTGGAATTCATCACATTTAACAAAGTTCTTAATTAAAAATTTTGTTCAATTATATCGAAACTTGGTCAGTATGAGTAAAATATAATTATGCGATCTAAAAAAAAATTGACATTTAAACGAATCGTTTTCAGTTATAAAACTATAAACTTATTGCTGTTTTGTAGGATTTTTAAAAACATAAGCATTCCTCAGTAAGATCCAAAAGATAAAAAATTTAAAGTATCTTCAAACATGCCAGAGTTCCTCAATAGTTATGTTGAATAAAATAGCCAGAAAATCGAGCCATAATTAATGCATAGCTAGTAATAAAATACGTTTATCAGCTGTTAAAATTTAAAGAACCCTCATAAGAACGGCCTCAACAAATCTCTTATTGTTCTCTTTCTCCTGAAATAATTTATAAACTAGCCAGCGTTTTCATACGTAAAATATAACTATTTTCTAGGAAGGGAAAATCATTTCTGTAAGAATATAGCTGAAAAGCTGTAAAAAACGATATGAACAGTGCACAATATCAATATATGCCAGAAGTTTATTTCAACTCAAAGTTGTATTTTGTAAATCATTTTTTTTTAAATTGTAATTAATTTAAGTTTGACTTGGTATGATGTTGATAACAATTATACTGATTTTAAAAATGTTGTTTTCATTCAATCAGTTTAGCTCCTTATATATTCTAGAAAGTTTCGAAAGCTATAGATTTATTCCTTGGGTCCTCCTTAAAACAAACATCAACCATCACAAGCCGGAATCGAACTATGGTACTTAATTTTTATCAATATATAGTAACAATTTAATAAGCACAAAACGTTTAATCATATTTAATA
Organism: Rhaphigaster nebulosa; assembly: GCA_948150685.1. Classification (NCBI taxonomy): domain Eukaryota; kingdom Metazoa; phylum Arthropoda; class Insecta; order Hemiptera; family Pentatomidae; genus Rhaphigaster; species Rhaphigaster nebulosa. The sequence continues at coordinate 132,512,235 of OX411306.1, forward strand.
CGCTATGAGATTGATTGATATAAGTGATTAAACACTTATTTATTAAACGGGAGATATAATTTTTGTAAATCATTATTATCTATCGCAAAAATATTTTAGATATTTATTTTAAAGTCATTAACCTTCAGAGAAATGGCAATCCTGTCTTTATTCCGAGCCAAGTATTCACTTTCGAACGAGTGGGCGCTCTTCTCCTACACAGCTTTACCTTACCAAGTGAAACCCAATTTGTTTTTTGTTTTTGTCTTTTTAAGAATCATATTAATCTGTATTCTGAGAGAAAGTTATGCAAAAAAAAAAAAAAGAGTTTTCTCCTAAAAGTTTATGCTAATTAATTGCAAAATCTATTTTCTCTAGATAAAATGAGTGCAGACCACACATGTGTCAGCACAAATAAAACTAAAATTAGCTTCGTTAAAGACATGGAGGCGTGGGCAGGCTGCCGACCCTAGGCTTTCATATTTGACATTAATACAAATGTGAAGCTGCCTTCTCTTATTCTCCTTACGGTTACATCAGCTCGACCCTTCTGTATACGTTTAACGTTGATCTAGGGTGCCTTGAGGGACCAAGCCAATTGCAATTATTTTTGGTGTAATATTCAAATCAGTTCATTGCTTCGTTTGAAGCACTAAAAGTGAAAAACAGGAATTAAGCATTAATTAAGCTGACCATACATTAAGGAAGTTATTGTTGATCTCAATGAGTATGATTATAAAATACACATTTTTATACTTGTCTGCCTTCAAAAAAGCCTCTTCCTGATATGTGTAAATAAAATATCGTCGTTGTCACAAAAAACAGCATATATTCCATCAAATATCCTATGTGTTTTTTATATTTTTATAATTCAAATTAAATCATTCTATTATTATTAAAAAATGTTTCAGACTGTAAGAAGAAGGAAAAAGACATTTACTTCAGTCAAAGTCAGGGATTAACAAACCTGAAGGTTCTTATACCAATAAGATACCTCCTACAATTTTCACCTTTAGACCTAATGCAATCCTCCCATTTACGTCTCGGCAGTTATATTTACAGGCTGAATTTATTTGGATTTGATTTGAGTTTACTCTATTTTAATTTTGGTAATTGGAATTGGCAGTGCAAGACACAAAAGCTTATTAAGATAAAAACGAGATAGAACTATTGCCAGTTATTCGCACCCCATCTATGTAAAAAAGTCACGATGTAATTTTCTTAAATCAATATTCAAAGAGTATGCGATCATTTTATAAATTACAATTTATATTCTTTGAATGTAACATCAACATTGTTATATAATCAACTTAATCTATATGTCAAGCAACACCTATGGAGAATAAGTCAATTAGTGTGCGAGCGTGTTTTGTATCTGAAATTCCTTTTTGAATACTAAAGTGACTAGTGGAACCCTTAGCCACCTCAGATGTACCATGAGCAAGGATCACTGAATCAGCCAATGGTTAGCATTTCCTGTTGACCTTACGAACTAAACAAATATTTATAAATATTGTTACTTTAATGTACCAACCTACAACCTAGACACCAACAGTAATACTTAAAGGCCAATTTTACTTAAACTCAGGCACCATCCGATCACAAGCCGGGGACATCGCCAGTATGTGATTTGTCACCTCCGCTGGCTTGCTTTGCGATGAGTCTCTTTGGAGACTCATCGCAAAGCAAGCCAGCGGAGGTCAATAACCGAAGGGTATTATTGATCAATGTCTGATTTTTCATTTTGAAAAAAATTTTGATTGATCATTTAGAGTTAAAATTTTCGAGCTATTTAATATGAAATATAAAAAAAGTGTTAGAAAATATAATTTCACCGAAAAATTTATCAAACCTTTCTAGCCGTAGAATTTTAGAAAGGTTTTTAAAATAAGTCAGTCAAAAAGGTATTCCGATAACATTCGATGTAGTGAATTTATCTACTCTAGTTTTGCAGCTACAGCTTTATGAGATTCGGCTTTTTCGTTGTTATTCACAACGACGAGGTCTCACAGTTCACCAGTAGGTGATGTTCCTTCAGTAGAACATCATCATTATCTTTATCTTCATGCCCATCAAATTATGATCTCCTGGTTGAACACTTGCAGGCGAACACTTCATATGATTTATAAGATAATGTAATATTTATATTTTCAACTAAAACATATTAATAATAAAATATGATAGAGTGTATATGATAAGGTGTAGGTAAAATACAGTGTAAGCCTCCTGCATCATTGACACTTACTGTTACACCAAACATACCTTGTAGGGGATAAATATCAAGACTTTGCTTACTTAATATAGCCTATAAATTTTAACAGAGGTATGTCACGAGAAGAATATTGGCACTAATTCTTAAATGATTTTCTAAGATGTTATATGCGCAAAAGGTTTCATTCAAAATAGAGTCTGTTCCTTAAAAGTTCCTTAAGCCTGGTCATAAAAAATATCTATGTTTTCATATATATATTTCACGCTTGTATTCATTGTTTTTACAAGGCTTAAAAAACATTCTATTTTGAATAAAACCTTTTGTGAATAAGGCCATGGAAAATCTTTTAAGAATTAGAGCCGATATTCTTCTTGTGACATACCTATGTTGCAATTTACAAACAATATAAAATAAGAACAGGTGGTGTATTTTATAGTGTTTTACATTTTATCGAGCCATTTTTTGTCTTGTTTATTACTTCTGATAGATATTATTTTATTTATAATTAGATTTTTTTTTCTTTTTGTTAATATTCTTTCTATTTTTTTTCCAACTATGTGGCATCATAATAAATGATGTTTTGGTAAAATAATATATTTCGGATAGTATTTCAAGATCACCACCATGGCAAATATCTGGTGATTATTGCATTGGAGTAAACATCCGTCAAATCCCAAAAATGAAAAAAAAAGTGAGACGATAATTATATACAACGAATCAGTAACCGGTCACTCTATACAAATTTTTAAAGGTAAACAAAATTAATTTGATACGAAACTCCTTGACAAACTTAATAGCAATAATAAAGAATAATAATAATCTGCAATTTTTCCAAATTTATCAATTTATTAGTTTGAGCTTTAGTTGTGCATCACTTTGACGCCATTTAGTAGTTTCATCTAAAAGTTGTGCATTTATTTTCAAAAAATATTGCAAACGTATAATAATATTAATACTAATAATTAATAGAAATATTTATACAGGATCATTTGCTCATGACAAATGAATAATAAATTAGAAACAAAAAAAAAATCTCTAACTAGCTCACTTTCATGTAACATTGTGAATTGGAAATCAGTGGGTATTTATGCAAGGTTTTTCTTTCTTTTTTTTTTAATCCCGTAGAGAGAAAACGAAACTGATTTGAATTTTGGTTTCTCAGAGGTTGTTGGACGTGTCTTGAAACTGTAACTAACATGTGTCAACATTGAGATCTCCAAATGTTAATTTTTTTTCTGGAAAGACTTTTTTCAGGCGAACAGACGGACCTCCCGGTGAAAACCTGTCAGGAGGTTGTTTTGCCAAATTTTGTTTATTCATGAGCGTAACATGCTGCTCGTTGAGTGGACATCCTGTCCTTTGTCCTGAGAACAGGACGATAATTAAAAATAATAAAATAGAAAGCACGTTTTCAAACTGCGCTCTTCATTTTGAGAAACCAAACGAACATTCTGTGTAATTAATTCAGCAACTTGAACCTCCTTCAGAGGGCCTATAATGATTGGATCTCCCGTGCACCAAGACCTTTCCCTTTTTGTTAATTACATTTTGATGAAGTGCAGGCATTTAAGAGATACCACAGCAGTAACCCACAATTTTACTGTTTCGATGGATACCGGAAAGTAGGGGGCATGTATCTACAGTACCAGGAAATAATTATATCCCTCAACTATGATAAGTTGGTAGATTTTACTTTCATATCCATTAATATTTCAACTAAAGTGCGACTGTTTAAAATAAAATAACATAAAAACCAAAGACAAAATTTTCAGCTCAAAATAGCCAGTTATTGAAATAATCGGTTTTCGTTTTTACTTCCTTGTACGAAGTAAAATTTTGATCTGAATATTTTCGGTTTTCAGATTTTGACGGAAATATCCATTTTGACCATTCCTGAATCCATTTTAATTAGTTTCGTCGTGGCGTCTGTACGTACATACGTTCGTGCGTTCGTACGTACGTTCGTACGTTCATATCTCGCATAACTCAAAAACGGTTAGCTGTAGAAGGTTGTAATTTTGTATTTAGGATTGTTGTAAAATCTAGTTGTGAACCTCCCTTTTTGGTCACTGCTTGATAACCGGAAGTGGTACTTTACTTGAAGGTCATATTAGACTTTCATCAAAAATTATATTATAATATAATTTAAAACATCTCAAATTTGGTAAATAGGATTTTTATATCGATATGAATGTATTTACTAGATTTTTGTTAAAATTGATGAGCCGAAAATGGTACTTTACTTGAAGGTCATAAAAAAAACATAAAAAATGATATTAAAATTAAATACAGAAATCATGTGCTTCGGTAATAAAGGTCGCAAACGCAATTTGGTTTCCAATCCAATTAAACATTTTTATTACTTGTTTTAAGTGTTAAAATTGAGTGTAAAATACTGGTTTTCCTCCCCATTTGTGAGATCAACAAGTCTGCAGCATGAGAATAAGATATTTAGTTAAGTGGGTTTTTCCGCTTAAAATGTCGAAACTGTCCATTTCCAATGCTTTATCCAGTGATATTGACAGTTTTATTGTTGTCACGGAACATGGAGAAATATCTTGGAAACTAGTTACCTACTGAAGGAAAACGACATATAATAACGGAATGAGACTCCAGTAACAAGAGTGTGTGTTTGTGTGTGTCAATAGATTGATGTCGGGACGCCGAGTGTCAATCTTCGGAAACTAGTAACCAAATTCAGTATCACTTTTTGAGCCACGGACTTATAATTTAATAGGCGTACAAGGAAGTCATGTGTTGTCCACATCAGATATTTTTTAAAGGGACGATATTTTTTATATTTCGGAAAAAAAATTGGATTAATTAACTGAAATATGTTAACTCCATCAGTTTATTTCAAACCGGGATATTTTTACAACACAACATGGTTTTTGATATAAAAAAAAAAAATTAAAAACGAGTTATTTGTCCTGTTATTGAATTATTAAAAAATAACCGATTTTAAACGGGGAAAAACGATCGAAAAAACCAATTAAGTGAAGTAAAAAACTGTTAAACTCGGCAGTAATTCCCTCCATAGTGCTAATCATTCAGAACTTGTTACTATATATAAAGAAACACGACTGTGCAGTTCGGTAGCGCTTTAATAATTAGGTTAAATAATTCTTCGGTATGCTATGATAATTAAATAATAAATTAACGTTTCCAGAAAATAATAATAATTTTTTCAATTTCTTAAAATTAAATAGTAGTAAATTTCATAACAGTCATTAATTTTCAAGAAAAAATATACACTTTTTACTCCAGACTATCTTCTTACATTATTTGGTGGCGTTCCGAACGATTTTCAAGCGTCTTCATTCATATATTTATATATTATTCCTTTTTTAGCCAAATAAAAATATACTATTTGTGATTTTTTCTTTCATCATGTGTCATTATTTTAAAAAAATTATTTTCATCTACTTATCTTTAATATAGAGAGCCTGTTCTAAGTCTCGTATTCATAAGAAGACTTTTTGAAGAATTAATAGAAATTTGTTATTACATTTAACATGAACGGATACAAATGACCGACCGGAGCTGAATTTCAGAAAAAGACAAAGAAGAAAGAATGTTAAAACTACCAAAAATTGACACTTTTTGTAAAAATAAAATATTATTTTTTTTCCGGAGGTTCTGCGAGTCAGTGTGATGGTGTTAATGAGAGTGTGGATACGAGAAACAAAGTTACAAGAAAATTAAAACGAAAATGACTTCAATTTCCCGAGAGATATTTCAAAATCTCATTTTATTATATTCTAATAGTGTATACAAATATGTAAATCTTAGCTACGCCACTGATAAAATGACACCTATCTTGAATAAGATGGAAATTATAGTTATCTTGATAGTGCTGGTAAGTGAGGATACTTATATGGAAAGAGAAAATATTTTAATAAAAAGCTATTTAAAAAAATATATCCAACTTAAAAACTGGTTTCAAAAAACAAAATGGTATTCTGATGATGACTGAGATGATCTAAGCAAATAGGATACTAGCAAATGACTCGGAAATACGTAAAGAAAGCTCGGCAGCAGCTGTCTGGCGCGGTATGGGTTGAGCCGTAAGGAGACCCAGGTATATCCCTGGGAATTTCTTCCATAAAATCAGACTTCTGAACCTTAGAAGCCGCCATGGGAATTTTACGAAAAAAAAAGAGAAATATCTCCCCCAAAAAATAGTAAAGAAGGGAGTAAGGAGGAACCTAGAATCAGATCAGGGGAATCTGTGAAAAGACGGCTAGGGGGAAGATGGAAAAGAGAGTGAGACTAGGTAACATTTGGAAGTTTAAGACAGTCTATTATATGGTACTTGCACATTAGACCCCGGATGAGGACGATTCGGAAGAGGCAGTATAGGAAGATGGACATCTGGGAAGGCAGATCAAGACCTGTTGAGGCGTCCAGAGATGTTGACGGACAGATCAGATAAGTTCACTCCATGTTATTACTTTCCATGAAATTTTGTGTTGACAGACAACCCAGAAACAGATTGAAAAATTCCTAATGCCACGACAGTATTTTCCATTCAATATATTCAGTAATATTTAAAGTTTCTTAAATAACAAGAAAGCCGGACAGCCAGAAATGTTGCCACAGAAAGAAATCTAAATTCAACAGGCTGTTAGTTTTTTTGTTGTTTTTTTTAAGAATGAAGGCTGCCAAATTTTAATAATATCTACTTTAAATTTTAATTTTATCGACCTATAATATATATCCATAAAAATGCGCAAATGTTATAACAATACCCCGTGGTTACTGGTATCATTGTGTAATATAATATAAGAAAGAAAAATCAAAAGAATACCTTAAAAAAAATTAATGCCCAATACTCATTATAGGTGTTTACCGTATAAGAGAGTTTGCAATTGTCAGAAGTTTTCCTTCTGACAATTGCAAACTCACTTGATTCCAAAATCACTGTTTGAGATTCCTCATCCACTTTTTTTTTTTTTTTTTTTATTAAATCAGAAAATTTAATAGAAAAATATTTAAAAACTGTAGAGTAAAATTCTCGTGGCACTGTATCATCCCGGTACATCAGAAATGAGAATCTTCAACAAAATATTCGCATTCCGAGTCTCGACTCCAAGGGCACATTGATCGCTGAGGTTGCCTGTCTCCTCAACCTGAATACACTTGTCAGAAGACTGAAAGAACGAAAGTTACAGGAGCTTGTGAATGTGTAAAAGCTAAGCTCAGTAAAAATGTACTAATACTGTGAAATTTGAAACATTATTGTGTTTACATGTTTTATTTGAATTATTAAAAATTTTAGGAAGTTTCTTATAAGCTCATTCAAGCTAGATAGTAATTTTAAAAAACATTTTCTTATTCATAGTTAAAGCAATAGAATATATTATAAATCTAAGTACATTTGATAAATAGTAGGTACAGAATCGAACTCGTAACCAGTTTCAGAAATAGAAATACTAACTTTGACTGTGTAGAAATTCCATAAGTAAATTGATAAATTAAATATATATATATATATATATATATATATATATATATATATATATATATAGAGAGAGAGAGAGAGAGAGAGAGAGAGAGAGAGAGAGAGAGCATTCAGGGTTTTTGAAATAAATGTTTTTGACATTACAAGTAAAATTATCAGTTTCTGAACGTATTATTTAGACTATATAGGTAGCTATTATTAACAAAATTATTTATCATTTGGCTTGTAAAGTAAAAATAACTTCTTTAATAGAGAAGACACCTCAATATGAAAATTTTGAAACTGGTTTTATAATCACCTATATTAAATTCCGTTAGCAGCAGAACAGGTTGTGAGATAAAATATATTGTTAAATGGTTTGAAGCTAGATGTGAATTTTTTGTTTTTTTTTTTCAAAACATTATAAAAAGATACTGATAATTCCATCTAATTTACAACAAAATAAACACGTAGTGTATTATTATTTTAATTACTTAATGATGATTATTAATAAATCTTATCATATATTCCACAAGTTTCGATATGTAAGGTATTTACATAATTGAAACTTGGAAATAATCAACTAATTATAAATTATTTTAAACAATTAATGTTTTTATATTAAAAAAACAAACCTTTCTCACATTAGTCTACCACAATTAGTTATATTATTGTTTTATTATTTTATTCGAGGCCCTATTCATAATTTTCTTGTAATAACTCTTTTTAGAAACTATTACAAAACGATAGAAACTGTAAGAATTGATATTAATAATTTTATTTATAATTAAAAATATATAAAGAGTTTAGTTCTTAATACTAATCACAAAGCATTTCTGGCTTAATTAGTAAATGTAATTAAGAAACCTTAATTAAAGAATTTGAGGTAACGATAATACATTTATATGCCACATTGAATTTTGAAAAAATGTAATAAAAAACTTATACATGGATGCAAACATATAATTCAATGAAAGATGAAATGTTCCTTTTTATTTATCAAATGATTAATTACTGATATAACGCTTTAAAACTTTTTTTTGAATTATTGAACAATCGGCCAAAGTTGGGAAATAGGTAATAGTGATGATTGTTTCATTCATACAAAAAAAAGAAAATAAAATAGAGGAAACTAACAGTAGGTTGAAGTAAAATAGCAGAGCAGTAAGTCAATTTAGTAAGGATATAAGTAAAAGAGAAGGGGAGTTGTTATCAGAACCCGTATTACCGATAATGATTGATTTATTATATCCTCTTCCAATAAGTTATTATGGAGTAGAACTAATACATAAAAAAATGAAAAATAAAAATAAAAAATGTAAATTTCAAGGATTTAATTATTGATTCTTACTCATTATCTTTCAGTCTCATATTTTTTTTCTTTTTGTGCTATTAGCATTCATCTTTTCTCAGTTCCTCTCATTTTTATTTTTTTTCATTTTAAATAAATCTCTACTTTTTTTTGTAATAAAACATTTTATACTAAGAGCTCAAAAGTTTAGAAAATTATAACAAATATTTTAAATCAATGATGTAAAGATGGGAAGGACCAATAAATAAATAGGTAAAGACTCTAAAAATAAAGAATAAACGAATAGAAGATAAAGCATAATAATAAAATAAACGCTACAATAATTTTTTTGTATTTTGAGTTTTTTTAATTAATTCACGCTAACAAGAACAGAAATTTCAGGGAACAGGATGGCGTAAGATTGTTGCCAAATGCCACCACCTATGAGAAAAAAAAATGTTTTTATATTTTTTAATTAGACATGAATATCACAGATCTGGCTTTAATAAAGCGTTTTCTGGCATTGCAAATGTTACCACAAATCTGATCTGTCTTTTGTAGAGTTCTTACGTGCTGTTCTGTTTTCGGGATGCTCGAGTCTATTGGATTTAGTTAGTGTTTTGTGTTGGTGTTTGTTTGAATAAAATTTGCTACGCTCTTAAATTTGTATTATAAACTGAATTAATAAAATACACAAGGATTTTTTATTTATGTAATTTCCTATGAATTCATTTCATATTGATTTTGTTTACTACCTCTTAATCTCTTGTTATTTACTTTAATAAAGCCATATTTTCCCCAGTAAATTGGGTTGTATTATTAGAACTTTACTATTGTAAAGTTGGCTTGTTTTTATATTATTAAATGGACTAAAATTTCACAAGGGACTCATATCCACTTTACCTAACAACTTTAATTGAAAGTCACAACACCAAATTTAAAAGAAATAAATAAAACCAGCTTATAAAGGTCACATATTTTGTCTGAGCTGGAGGATTGAGATTATTTTTAAACTTTATTGAAAATATTATTCATTATCTAAATAATATAAGGAAATATAAAAATTAATCATTTTTAATTTGTATTCTGACATAAATTATTTACGCGTTTTTCTTCAGAAGGAATTCAATTATTTTTAATGGCTTTAAAGTCGAAAATTTAGTATTCGCATTTAATGGGCTACATATTTTGATAAGAAATTTCCTTCATTTACAAATTATGAGGACTTCAATTGTAATATGGATAAATAAAAAAATCTTATAGACAAATTTCATTATAAACCTATGGTAACATAATTAACCTATGGAACTTTGAGTCTGGCAATACAGTGGACACTGCCCCTTTTGAGGACAGTAAATACAAGAGAAAAAAATATTATTAAATAAATGATTTACAGCAAGGACAAATGCAAGTTTATTTTTCAAATGTTATGGTAATAACAGTTGGTCATTGAATGTTGAATATTTTCGCAAATGTTGAAATTGTAAATTTTTTAAAAATTAATTGTTGTTGTTATCTGAATTTGAAAACTTTTAATCAGTATTTTAATTCCAAGATATAGGTGGAAACTTTAAATGAATAAAATTCTACAGATGTTTATATTAAAACCTGTAAACAATTAGGCAACTATAAGACATTTTTTTATCTCCATCAGTTTAATTTTTTTTATGAATACCAATCTCAGGTAATTTATTGTGCCAATTTATGAAATTTATAATACAATATACAAATGATAGAATGATAACACAATTATTTATCGCTACATCAAGCTCCCTTGTGATATTTTCCAGTTATTAGAACCCGAAATGATACGATCACAGGCCCATTGGTCAACACAAGAGGCCGGTACTGTGGAGAGGACGGGCGGAGGCAGACGAATCCTGTAGTAAATGGTGCAGTAAATGCTGGGAACCATCTGCCGGCGGTTCTTCTGACCATATCTACTCGACAATCTACATCATCTGTCCACAGCAAGAAGCTGGTACTTACACCATCTCTTTGGCTATATTTCCAAAGGATATAGGGAAACGTACGTAAACAGTTGAATTTAAATTAAAATTGAATTTAAATAATAACAGTTGTTCGCAAACTAATTTAGGGATTTTTTTGCATCCATTTATTCCAATCACAACGCTAATCTACTGAATAAGAATATAACTAAACATAAACTTCTTTCGCCTCAGATCAAATTGTCTACTTATTATTATATTTAGACTACAGCAGTTATATAAATATTCTACCACAATTTCCCCAGTTTGAAGTAGGTTCTCAAATCTCAAATTTCCAAAATTTTTGAGGGGAGGAAGGGAAGTCATCTTCCTACCCCTCCGATTACGACGTTCCTGTTCGGCAAGTTCGTTAGCTACCATAAATCCTTCGATATGGATGTCGTTTATTAACTATGATGGTAAACAGAAAATAAGGAGAAAAAATAAAAAACAATTTTCCTTCGACATTTTTTTTTTTAATATGGAAAATCCATATTCAAACGAAAACATTTTGTTAGAAAACATTTTCAATTCCAAAATAGAGAAATAACAAGAAAGCAGAAGAAATAAAATATAGTAATTATAAACCTACAAATGGAATATTTTATAGTATTATTCCGCTGTAATCAACAACTTCGTTTATTTAATCTTCTATTTCATTCCAGATTGTATATACTTTTTTTTTTCTAAAGCTTAACTACTTATAAGCGTGTCAGTATAAAATGAACATTCAGAAAACTAGCTATTATTTAAACCTCTCCATTGCAATATTACTTCTAATCCGGCATTCCAGTGCAAACACTTTTAAAGTGTTTAAACGTAATCCGTGTGATTGAATACGTTAAATTAAAAACATTGAGCTGAAATTAGTTATTTCCTTCTATCCTTGAGTTTCTTCTTAGCAGTTATTGTAGAACTGCTTTCCTAACAGTCATTAGTTTAAGCATATTGAGTCTTATTTAGTCTCACAGTGTGTCATGTTTGTTAGTTCAATAATTAAATACGTTCATGTTGTCAGTTCATATGTACGGGTTTCAAGAAGTTGCTACTCTAATAACAGCCAATTTTTCAGTCCGTTTTTTTCTATAAGTAGACGCTGTGTGTTGGTTGTCACATGACCGCGCCACGCCCGAGCCGCCAAATGTTGGCCAGCACACGGTCGTTAATTACCCGATTAGTTTGCTTTACTTTTAGACGGTAACGGTGAAAAACTAGACGAGGAAGTTCGTAATTTTCCGTTCCTATACGACTAGACAAACGAAAAATACAGCAATGTTGACCATGAAGAACAAATTTGGAAGATTATATCCATAAATTTGAAAATCAAATTCAACATACAATTTCTCATCTAAAAGTTTTTACTATTTAGTAGGTACTACTTGAGAAGAGTTCTCAAAATTATTATACAAATTATAATGTATATGAATTAATTTTAAATGGTTGCTTTTTTTTTTTATTCACTGAAGTAGTGAATTTATATATGCTAAATTCCTATGATAATTAATTTTTCCCTCTTTTAATTTGAACTTTTCCAACAACAATTTCTTAAACAAGTTGTTTACATGTTTTCCTTTTGTCATGTTTTGTATTGCGGTTGGAATTATTACACGCAAAACTATAAAAATTACCCCTGCGGAAAACGTGGGGATCTATCGGTTTTCTTAAAAATGCATTGTTACAATGAATGTCGTTTCTTCCTTGAACCATTTAATTTTAACGAAATATCTTATTTTATTCCAACTAAGCATATTCCTGGAATTACTAATGGTAATTAAATAATGTTAAGTTAAATTTCTCAAAAAAAATAAGTAAGTGGTTAATACGAAAAAAGAACCTTGAAGGATAGTACTGACATTTTTCTTATTAAAAAATTATCTTTTTTTTTTTAAATATTAGGTAATACGTTGCTTTCTGGTCAGTTGAACACCGAATCTGAAGTCAGTTTTGTAATCGAATTTTTTTTCAAAACTACTAAACACGAAGGTAGGATGGACTTAAACTTTTAAAGGTAATATTTAGAAAGAAAAATTAATTAATTAGAGTTTAATTATTTTACAAATTAGATTTTTAAAGCTAAGGTTATGTTAGACCAACAAACGGACATGCTATGGCCGGTTTGCGGTCGGCACGGCGCGGTCTTGTGAGTCCCGCCCTTTTAGGGGTCTTGAAGCGTCAAGTTTGATTTTCACCTGGGTCAGTTAATATTTACTCCATGGTGGTCCTGCCAATTGAATGTTGACATTCCCTCCCTGATTAGGACTGGACGGTAACATATATTTAACCGTCAGAGATTATGGCAAAAGGGACCAATAGGCACACTAGTCGCACAAGTTTTGTCAACCAATAATAATAACAATACCCTGAAATATGTGCAGCTCTAATGCATTTTATGAGACCCATTCGAAAGGAAAAATATCACCATAAATATTCATGGCTAGGAAACAATATGAATAAAGCATAGAATCATGGTTCATAAATAAATGACACATCTAACGGAAGATGTTGAACCATCCATGAACAATTCCGTCTCATTTCTCTCAATAAAGCCCATCAATCTCAGTATAGAATTTATTTAATAAAATGTCTTATTAACGCCTGATGCCCCTACCCTCCGCCCCAGCATTCGAAACCCTGTTAGTGATTTAATTGTCAGTTGGAATTCTGAACCCACATGTCTGTTCATAATTCACCCTCTTACCAGGTCCGCCATCAGGGGAGAGCAAGGGGGTCAAAATCCTCTAGGTCCGAGCTTCCAGAGGATAGAGTTTAAAAGCCTGATAAGAGTTTACTAAAAAAATCGATACAAACAAAATGTTTGTTGAACAAATATATGCAAACAATAAATCATTTCAATCTATAATACGTAATATAACGCAATTTTATTATACTCTGACAGTGTAAAATAGATGGAGTGTGCTTTTAACTTTTGGAAGTATGTGGCGGCACGAATTGAATTCAGTTAGGGCCCTCCTACGCGTATTGACCAATGGGAGTTCTTAAAATATGAAATATGATGATTTTATTCAAATTGAAAGGTCTCAAAAAGTGTATTTAGTCAATTTGATAAACCATAACCTCTTCTACACTTTTTAATTTAATTCATAAATCAATATTTTAATATATTTATAGTTAAGTTGGGGGAACATACATTCCCCAGCCCGCTCGAGATACCCCGGCGCTAAACTGATGCAGTGTAGCCTAATTTATAAATATATATGTTGTTTATAGTTTGCAGAGAAAAAAAAGTGTTGTCTATTAAGTTTAGGTAGATTTAAATGTAGTTAGCAAGAGTATTCAATTTTGTCTGAATTATTCAAGCTTTCGCAGAGTATAATGCAAGCAGGGTGTGAATAATGGTTGTAATAGATTAAAAAAAGTTCAAGCTCGACTAGTTTTATGTATTATGAACACTTTATGTATGTATTTATTATTAAATTATACTCTCATTATAAAGTAATTGTGTAAAAGATAGCGTGTTATATTTTATGAACAAAAATAAACTCTTGTTATTATAATATAATAGTAAGTTTCGTTTTCATAATAGCTTAATCCATATGTAAGCATTGTTGACAAAAATAAAACATGAAATATTGAGTGGAAATGGGCCCGCTGTATCATTTTGTCAAGAGCCCGGACTCCGCTAACGGCGTCTTTGTCTCTTGCAGATTGGACATTTGTTGAGCAATCGCGAGGAAAGACAGGGTTAGTTTAGATACATTCAAATAAATCACAAAGTTTCCTTAGCATCGATATTTTGTATATACTAGGTTGTTACAAAAGTCCTTGTGCATTAGTATGGCTTTATTTTAGATTACATATTTTAAACATTGTTGAATACTTCTCTTCAAAGTGAAGTCCATTGTTTTCAACTACTCTCACCCACCTTTCTGCCAATAATTGAATTTGATGTCGGTACCATTCCTTTGGTTTTGAGGCAAAGAACGCTTCACATTCAATTTCCACGTTCTCGTAATTATCAAAGATCCAACCTTTTAAAAAATGAGCCATTGATCTAAACAAATCATAATTTGATGGAACAATATCTGGGCTATACGCAGGATGAGGCAAAACGTTAACTCCTTGCAGTTCCGATAATTTTTCCTTAGCCAAACGAGAACGATGTGCAAGGACGTTATCGTATTCCTGTTGACCAAAGCGGGGTACTTTGCACTCAAAACTGCATAAACTCTGTCTAGCTGTTCACAGTAAAGGTTTGAGTCATGAAACAAGAGACTCATTGATTCGTATTTTTTATTTTAGTTAAATTTTTCTTTGTTTGCGTTTTATTTTGGATTGATGACAGATAAATGATGAAAGTTGCCGAGCTTTTATATGCCAAGAAAAGTTCGCTGAGTCAAAAGGTTCTGACTATTTCGATTACGACCTTGTGACCAACAAAATTTAAGTATCGATGCCGTAATTGATGATCATAAATTGCAGAAAGAGACAGAAAAAGAAGAAAAGAAAGAGAATAACATGAAATCAGCATACACAACAGATGTTTTGAACGCGTTACAGACGATTCCTAGATTTTTTTTAGGTCTTCTGAAATGTAAGACGAAACTTTAGAATAAATAAATAATTTAGAAAATGCTATTTTTGAATAGTAAAAAAAATCTATAATTACTTTAAACCAGAGACATAAAAAATGTAGATTTAAATGTTGTTTTTTGTAGTTTAAATAAATTAAAAAACATTTTTTTCAGTTGTTTTTTATAATGTCCCGATTATAGCTCTCTTTTTCTCTGGACCCTAGGAGAATGTAATAATGAAGTTTTACTGTATTACATGTGACAGGAGGCACTTTTTTAAATATTGATTTTCAGCTAATGTTTTCAGTTTATTAAATAATTACAGATTATTTAAGCTAAAATAAAATATTCATCAATCGAATTTAATTTTAAGTAGATTTAAAAGTAAACATGGGCTGTTGTAAACATTTGTCAGCATCTCTAAAACCGAAGCCCTTAGCCCACAATATTCTGTATGCATTGTGAATTGTAAGGGCGATATATCAACTACGTCAACCTCTTAACAAGCGGGTATGAATACAGACAAGAGCAGCCCATGGAAGATAGTTCATTTGGGTGTCAGCCAACAGCCCTTTCCTATGCAAAACAACAATTTCCACTTTAATACTTGATAAATGTGGCTAAAACGAAGCAGGACAACCCGAACTATTAAATAAAATACATTGACCGAACTCCGAACTGGTTTTATCGGCTTCTTGATTCCACTAACAAAACCAGAATAGATGATAGAAAAACAGTGACCTCCAAAGTCACTCATGTATTTTAAGATTTTTATTGTCAATAACGAATCATTAGCGAATCTGATTGCTATACATGATGATAAGAATGACTCTAATGGATTTTCCTCAAAGGGAAAGGTAAGTAGCGATGTTCACTTAGTAAAAATAAATAAATAGCTGCTTGAATAAATAACTAGAAGACTTGTTTCCAAGACCAATTTTAAGCATTTCACAAATCACGAAGTCAGGGGAATAAATGAATGTCAGTATGTATTTATGGTTTTAAATATCATATTACTGTTTTTGTAACTAACATTTTCCTTATTTGCTTTCCCATGACTAGGTTTTTAATGCAACATAGTACCAAGGGTCCTAATTCACACTTCTTCAGCTCACACCCAGTGCCTTTAACAGGTTTACTGTTTATTTATTTACTGCTGTACAGTTAATGGGTGAAATGGTTAACAGTCCACTTCTTGTCTCTAATACCATTTCTTTCCCGCACTCTCCTGCTCTCCACAACAATCTGTATTGATTAAAAGGGCCTGTGACAGTAAATTTAACGTAGTTGATATGACAGTATGTTAGTTGTAAGTCAGAAGGCAGTAAGAAGCTTTAGACTTAGTCTGACGTAATTGCCTTGTAAAAATCACTATAATACGTTAAATTAAATACAAATCATTTCTAGCAATGCATTGTTGATCGGATTCGTTAACTGACGAATCACACTTGATATTGCAAATATTAACTCTGTGGTTAGATAAAGAAAAGCCTTCTTTTCCTGGCTAAGCATGAATAAAAAAAACGAAATATGTCATAATTGGATTTAGTTACATAAGTATTTATTTATTTGCAAACAGGACGATGTCACATACACAGGAGTGTATGTAAGTGGGAATTAGGGTTAGTTAAAAGTATTAGTGCCTTATCTCTAGTACATGGAGCACTTCGCATAGCAAAATACAGACCGTTTTAGGTACGTGCCTACTCAGCTAATTGTTAACTTTAGTGATTATTTATTTTAGCCTAATTTATTTTTACAAAATTCAGTTGAATTTCTTTAACGTCATGTTTCCAAACTAGTAGAGGTTATTTATAGACTCGCTAAAACGTAGCCTCAAAGGTGTACTACATAACGGAAATTTATTTGGCCCAATAGCCATTGCACATTCAGTTGATCTCAACAATACGTATGGAAATCTCAAAAATCTGCTGAAATAAGTGAACTATAAAAAATATTCTAAGTCAATTTTAGAATGTTACTTGGTCAGCAGTCCGGCTAAATAAAAATGCTGTTTCATTTGTGAATGAGACAGCCGAGCTAATGACAAACACTGGAAGTACCTTCCACCTTACTTACCTTACCTGTACCAAACTAGCTTAAAGAAAAACCTTCCAACCCATTTTACTAAACAAATAAATTTATAAATTGTTCAACGAACCAATACACTATTACCATCTCTGCACACCATGCTCGGATTATTGAAATAATTCGTTAAAACATTAAAAAAAAAAAAAGTGACAACGAAATTCTCGAAATTATCTTCTGAGAAACAAAAAAAGTACTGGGGTTTCGTTTAAAGGAGTTGTGTCCAAACTTTGTGCAACAAAAAACATCCAAAGCACAAAACGATGGTTGAAACAATGTTGCAGAGTTTCGTGAAATCAGAATGTAATAAGAATGTGAAGATCCATTTCCTACATTCACATATTGACTTTTTTCTCAGTGATGTCAGATAAGAACAAGGAGGTTCCCAGAAAGTGGCTAGCGAACAAGCAAACAAAAATCATGAATAAAATTAACCTTTTAAAATCGGGTAGTGGTATGCCGAGTTATCTGGAAAATTGAAATGGTACGCAGTGACATAAATTCTAGAAACATCAAGAACAAGGAAAAAAGAAACTAGGAGACATAGAATGCAAAAATAATGGCTGACTGTTTTAGGTAGACAGTCAAGGAAGAGAAGTTTCAACCGAAGTAAGAAAGGACTTGAAGCGATAAAATCAGTGAAGAAAAGGAATTAAATTGATATATTGGTATTTTTTAAATGAGTATGTATCATTGGTTACTCTAATTCAGTGCGTTGTGATTTTATGAAGAGTTACTAAAGATAAAATCTTTAAATGGAACTAAAATGATAATTTTCCCTGTTTAAAAAATGCGATTTTCGTTTAAAAACTTCGAAAGTGATTTGGATGAAAGCCTTACGAGATACTGAAAAACTAATGTCAGATTTGAAATCATCATGAAAAATGCTTTTAAGTCCACTTTCAAATTGTAAAATATAGTTCCAAAATATTGCATACTTTTTTTGTATTAACAGACATTTTGTAATTTAGATATTTCTGATCCATAAAACAGTTTTAGCACCAATTACCATGTTAATGTTTCTATTATCAAGAAACCTTATATTAATTCATTTTTACTGATAGACGCCTTTAAGTTAAACTAGACTGAAAAATAAATCATTGTTCTGGCAGTAGTTTTACATCGTAATCGAGCCGGTCGCTATCCCATACAGTTTTTTTAAACATCTACTCATAGATTTAGAGATCTCCAAATATTGAACCAAAAATATTTTAACAGTCTATTTCATCATCTGCATTGATTCCGGCATCGAACAAACGGTCACTTAGCTGAAGCCCGGAGATGGCAAGTCCGGTGAAAAATAATCCAACTACCAAAAGGAAATTCAATTAACAAGCTGCTTCCTCAATAGAGCAATGAATGATGAATAGCTATTTCGAACTCAATGGAAAATCATTCTCATTAGATAGTCTTTTGACACCACATCCTATCTGCTATCACTATGGCCATCAAAGGTGTGAATGGAATTTTTCGGATATTATTGGAATTTTTAGGGGTAATGTTATGCCAAGATTAGGAAAGAGAGTAATAAGTTTTTTTTTCAAATATAATAGAAGCTATCGTTCATCTATATATTAATAGGCAAGCATTTTTTTTGTCGTTCAGATTATTCCTCCGTCGGTATGCATAGTAGGGGAGAAATAGATATACCATTGGATAGGTTTTGTGTAGATGTGCAAAATATAAAAACTGTTCACAAATTTTTCCGTTAAGGCAGGTAAATCTCTGTTTTTTTGTTTCTGACTTTTCCACGATTATCTCTAGAACGAGAGGACCGATTTTGTTACTTTTCTTTTTGTTTTGTGTGGTTTAGACCCGTTGTGTATGTGTACCAAAACGAGCACACTCTGCGTTACAATGACTGCGCAATAACGAAAAACCATTTCTTCCATAGAGTGTAGTCCCAAAACGGCTCAAAAGATTTTGATGAAATTTGCATCAAGTCTTCACCTTCAAGCCCTTTAACTGTACACGTTCTACATCCTCGAGAAAAGGGAGAACAAAGGTTATGACGGAAAGAATATTTTATTTACGCATAACTCGAGATGGAAACATTTTTCACCTATTATGCAAATACTCCTTTGAAAAATAAACAAATTCCCAACAAAAAACAAAGAAAAAAAAAATCTAATGCAGGCCCAAGGAGTCGAGAAAAAATAATTTTATACCTTGAAACTGCTGGAGTTTGAAAAGTGATATCGACATGTTTTTTCCAGCATAACATTTGTTTTTCAAAGGATATTAAATGAAAGATATTAACATTAAAAAATAAATTATTTATGGTCATGTGAACTTAAAAAAATGTTAAAATTGTTAAATAAACCAGCCTTACAGATTTTTTCTTACAAAAAATGATGGCGAGAGTATAGTTGATCGTAGAAAGTATGAAGGAGAATCGTGGTTGGGGATACGGTCAAAAAATGAACACACAAATAAGAAAAACTTATTATAATGTGTGCCGACGTTTCGGCCTAAGTTTTTTAAGTCATCATCAGGGCTGAGTGGCGTATAGTAAGGCGCCAAAAAATGATAGTAGATTTTGATTCAGCACACCAGAAAAACCTTGTTTTTGAAAATACCATCGAAAATTAAAAAAGGAAAAATCCAGCGTCGAGAATACTCGAAATTTAGGAGCCACGAAAATTACATTTGTATTTGTAATTTTGTATTTCCTCTTCAGTGTCCCCGATATCGAAGTTCTTAGGCTCTTTTGAAAAAGCCTCCGAATTACAAAATGCTGTTACTTATTCTAATCTATAAACGAGAATTTTATAAACCTATTTTTTTTTTATTTATTAAAATTTACAACTGTATTACATAACACAACAAGTAAATGTGAATTTGAAGTACAAGACTTGAGAATTACTTGTGAAGGAACCACCCATTGGTAGCACTTCAATGTCTATATTAAGTTAGAAGGTCCCGTGGCCATCTTCTTTTCAGACGCCTCAGAGGATTATCAGGAATACATGGGGATGAAAGGCTACGAACAAGAGGGTTGGTATGGGCAAGGAGTTTAGAATTTAAGGAGGTATATCTATTTCGGGTTAAATCTGCAACAAATGGGATATTGAGATCTTTGTGGATAATTTTATTTGTGACAAAATAAGGAGCATTGAGGATTTTTCGAAGGATTTTGGATTGCAAGGATTGGATGCGGGAGGAATTTGATGGTTTAGTGGTACCCCAAAGCTCTATCCCGTATGTCCAAATAGGCCTGATAATGGTGATGTAAATGAGCTTTTTGTAGAAAATCGGTAATTTGGAGCGTTTGTCAAGTAAGTGTTGTAGTAATCGGAATCTTCGAGCAGTTTCTTGTCGTTTCAGTCTTGTGTGAGGGTATAAACCTATTTGAATTTTATTTTGCAAATCATATTGCTATATTACATAGAGAGAGGGCTGTGGTGGGTTTCTTCAAAGTAGATCTTTGGATGGATCCTTCCTTCTCCGAAACGAAATCCTGGCTACGCTACTAAATAAAACCCAAATTGAGATAAGGTTAGGATAAGACTCCTAGATTAAGGTTAAGAATCCTAAGTTACGAAAGTATTGTTAAACTTCGATTTCCTGTCACCGTCGAATTGACGGATCACAGTATAATAAATACTATGCACCTATAAAAAATATTTGTAAATTTGTGAATTAAGTGTAATATTTATAGAGTCAGAGGCTCCTTAAAATTTATAAGTTTATTTTTTTTCTCATTCTTGTTACTTCCATTCCAGTCGAACAGAATAATTCCGAGATTTTAAGCCTAAGAATGTATGTAAATAATTTATTTACGCATGCTTTTTTAAACTAATTTGACTTGGTCAAAATGTTTTTATCTAATGATATATGTAATGGTTTTATTGTTATTAAATTATTGTTATTATTACTATACGCTATGGGATCATAAAAAGTTAATGTTAATGTTAATATTTTCCTTTGAAATTCTCACATCATGAGTTAAAAACTCCTTCTTTTTTTGTTTTTTATAGTACTGACGGTTAACAGAAACTGACGTATAAACGAGTGACAGTTAATCTAAATTTGCCTATATTGTAATCAGTTCAAGTTTTCGACATGCAGTTTTCAATAGTTCTAGCCGTTTCAGTGTCCCCTGAGTCCAAAAATACGTATTATTGGCCATTGGTCTGTCTGTGTAGTTTTCTGTACCACGGTTATCTTTTAAACAGGTTGTCTGATTTTATTTCAATTCATTCGATTTTTTACGTATTCTTCTCATTTAAAATGTGCACATAAATCACAAAACTGATATAATATTGTAATTTTGGTCAAATTATTATTTCGCGTTTGAAATTTCTTATGTTTTTTTTTCTCATTCTCCAACGAGAAAAAGTTCACGAAAATATTTAAATATTTTGAGCACTGCATTGCAAAGGATAAAATAATAATTAAATTTATTTTGAACAAAATGAAACGGTGAAATAGCAATTAAAAATGTTTTAGTAGAGAATATAAGAGTAGGCATGATAGTAGAAGAACAGATTCGTGACTGGAATGATAAGTAAAAATATGCGAGTTTCTCCTTTAGGAGTGCGAACCGTTTATTTGACTTCGACTTATTTGAAAAAATTAAATAAATTATAGTTTAAAATGCTGTACGAACCATAAACATTTTCTGGATTCTTGAAATTCTTAAGTTTGAGGGACGGGAGAAGAATCAGATTAGTATAAAAATAACTACATAAATATACTTGATGCCTTGTCCCCGAGAAGTTTAGTCAATCCACACACACGGCTCATTGCTCATGCGTTTCCCGAGATCACAGAAACAACGGAGATCATGGGTTGACCCCTACTTGGAGAGGAATCGGCATCACAGCAGAGGAGTTGAGCACGACTGACCCCAAATTTTTGGCATTTTTTAGGATGACGAAATCGTCCTAAATTTTCATTTAGTAGAACTTCTGAAGCCTCCATCGAACTAGCAAAACGAGCAGTCGTTAATCTTGATGACTGCAATGCACAGCCCAACTCCTCTCAGAAGACAACGCTCTCACTCTTGACGATTGGTTTGACGCCCCGTTAGCGGTCCCCTATCATTTGTCTAGGATGAGACGAACAAGCGAACAAATATTGCATCCTTGGTAATTCTAGAACGATATGTGTGGGGAGTGCCTTACTGCTTGATGTCATGTCATTAACATAAAAGGTTAAAAACTTCGGGAACTGTCCTCAGATTTATAATATACCAATCAGATTAGAAAAAAATTTATCTGAAAATAAAGAACTAAAATTTGTATAGAAACTAAAATCAATGTGTCACGAAAGGCAATGCCTCAAGAAACATGGACGTAACCGATTTGATTTTTTAATTATTATTTGCAATAATTGAAGTAATAAATCATTCTAGAGCTGATAAAATGTTGTTAGGGTAATACGTAATATAAAAATTCTTAATCAGTTTGGTAAACCGGTCAGTTAAGACGGTAAAGTAGGTCAAATCTAACAATCCTCTAAACTGAGATCCACGCAATATAAATATTTGTCTCAGAATATGTAATATAAATTCCTAAAAAAAAATAATTTATTTACTTAGACACCGAAATTACGTCGTAGCTAGTCTGAAACTGCACAGATGTCCTAAAATATACATAATTAGTTTTTATTTGTTTATTTCTTTATCGTCTCTATCTCAGAGAGTCATTAGCGCTGTTCCATTGATCCCCTTTTTCATATCTCTTCATATAGATTAATCTTCATCTAGAAGTTCATAAGTTTCTCAATACTATTTTCACTATCTTGGAGCAGGTCTTTGAAATTTTGTAGCAAGTTAATATTAAACCGTATAATTTTGTATTTAATGCAATCTTTAACGTGTGTACAACTTGATCGTTGTACAAAGTATCAAAAGTGTGTATAGAACATGATCGTTGTACAACTTATCAAAAGTGTGTTACATGATCGTGTGAACAACATGATCGTTGTACAACATATCAAAAGTATGTGAACAACATGATCGTGTGTACGACATGATCGTGTGTACATCATGATCGTTGTACAACATATCAAAAGCCGTACAACATATCAATAGGTCATGTTCATCTAACAGTGTCTGAAAATGGTTGATAAGAGTGGATGTTCCTTAACGATAACCCGGACCAAAAAAAATATTTACTACAAAATGTAGGAAATTTCTTTACTTTAGTATTAGTTGATGTTGCTAAAATGATACATGGTTTCCATGCTATGTGAGAAAAAACGAAAACAGATTTATTTTTTAGTTATATGATTGAAAATATTTCCCGCAAAAATTTGAGTTAGCAAAGTTGAAATTCGTAATCAACACCCCAAAAACATAAATGAGTAAATTTACACCTCCAAAAACTTTTCACGTATAAATACTCTAAACCTGGACCAATAATGATTTGTAAAGTGGGAAAAAGAACAACACTACAGTGACTTACTATTCGATCAAAACCAACAAAGTAAAATTTTATTCATCTTATTAAACGCTACAAACTCCAAAAAGCCGTACCAATTAAAATTTGTAAAAAATTATTGTATATTATTTATTTTCGTTTTTAAATGTTTATTCCTCGCACCGACCGATAGATGTCGCCATCTGGTCGGACAGAATCGTTATGTCTTTTAAGTAACTCTATTATATTCTATACTAGATAAATGGCAAAGGGCAATAAACCGAGACTTGAAAGAATAAAAAATAAATAAGATTGCAGACACTCTAGCAAGGAAGAGCAGCTACTCGTTCCCAAACCATACTGCAATTATATATCTAATATATATGCAATCAGGAAAGATATTAAACCTGGAAACTGAAAAACGAAGTCTTGCTCGACCTTGAAACCTTTAATGAAGCGTTCTAAACCTTTCATTATATTCGGAAATATTTTTAGATAGTTGCAACCAGTAGGTAAATGGTCACCTCACTGGTCATTTCTCGTTGAAATATCTCAATAAGATAAAAATTGTAGTATGTGTTGAACATATTCTTTCTCAAAGTAAAGCTCTCGCAGTCTACCGACTCCAGCAAGTATGTCAGACTTAAACCTGAAGAAATCGCCGTGTTTGGTATTCTTCTTGTTTGTCCAAAGCCTTGAATGCATGATAGTGTCGATAACTATCCGGTATGTAATTCCGTTGAAAAAGAGAATACTATTCACTTTCTAGAGGCCTGCGATAAGTACAGTGAATCGAGAAAAAACATTTTGGACGACGGACCTGCAATCCAGAAGAATTATTTTGCTTATTAAGGGGTGCCAACTGGAAAACTCTAAGTAACTGGATACAACAAGCCACAGCTGAAAGAGCTCAAATAGTTTGTTCATGAAAGATTATATTACAGTTGGGAAATGTTTTTGTGCCATATTAATTGTTGTTTTTATGCAGTATATTGCTTGCAAAGCAAATAATATGGTTGATATATTTATAATTTATTTAATACAGAGCTCTGATTGTTGTATTTAAATTGTTTACTTGTTAGGTTTTATAGATTTTGAATGTATTTATTTTTATAGTTTTAACAAAAATATTAATTTATATCTATATATATATATATATATATATATATATATATATATATATATATATATATATGTATATATATATATATATATATATATATATATATATATATATATATATGTATATATATATGTATGTATGTATTAAAGAGACATGGCAGTTGAGTCTTTCATTCAGTGTCTCGCCTTCGACTCGATGAGCCCATGAGCGAGTCGTACCGTACATTGAATTCGGTCCTTGTAGTTTATGAGATTCATCAACTTTTACATTACCCCCAATCACTGCGATTTTTACAATTTCGCGTTAAAGAAATTTTCCTCCGATTGAAATCTTAATGCAGACTGTTAATAGACGACTTAACCACCAGACAGACACGATAATGACCACTTTCTGAAGACAGACAACATTGCCTGACATATTCCATTAGCAAAACAATTTACCATGTAATCATCACTGGTGTCAGTCAGATATTCTATTACAGCCATCATTAGAGAAACAAAAATAAAAATTAATATCCCATGCTCCAATTGAAAAATTCGTGATAATATGAAACAGCTCTTCTGGAAATAAGTTTTTTTTTTTTGTTTTATCGCGATTTTTTTTCGTTATTCCTGTTAAAATCTAAATATTAAATAATAAAAGTATCTTTGCTGTTTGAAATAAGGAGGTTAAATCGAAAACTTGGGAAATCATACGCATATCAATACCTTCTAATTCATATTTTAATATCTCATAATATGTATCTAATGTTATTATTTAAAAATCATACATACGTAAATGTTCTAGCTTCTGTCAGCAAACAAATATTTTTTTTTTGTTTCTCCCTATCCTTATACTGATCTTCTCTGCCTAAATAATTCATTAATAGTTAATCTAAATGTGAATTTCGGTAGAAAAATGGCTCCTTCGTCCTTTAAAAATTTAAGCCAACATAAAAGGTAATTTAACTTTTATTTTTAGTTGTTTCAACAAAGGAATTCTTATACTACTTCTCAAAATCACATAGGACTCGCTCGGGATGACATTGCTTTATCCTATAAGTTAAAAAAAAAAACGGCCCGTAGCCAATGAGAGACACCAAAGAACTTCCCATGGTTTTTCTTGTTTTAATTTCTTTAGGTTTTTATTTCAAATGTTAATTTTTTTTACAAATTATCTCGAAAAGAAAATATTTTAAATTAACCCCATTATATCATTACCACGAAACGAATATGAAACTAATACAACTAACGAAAGTGAAAATAGCTACTTTTCGATAGACCAAATTAAAGCTTTACGTATTTCTTTTATTTGTTTTTTTTGAGAGGCATAAAACCCTTAGCTCATCAACGACACACACATTTTACTTTTTGCTTCTCTATTGTGAATAATTATTATATCTGTTGGGGTTTTTACTTCTCTGAGCTCTTTATTTTTGTGTGTAAGATTTTATTTTGCAAATATGCTTCTGGTAAATTTTAAAAATGAATTTCACTTAAAATTTGACGACTCCTGTAAGATTCTTTTTTTGTGAAATACTGCATAGTAGGTTAAGGACAAGGGAGTAACTTAGCAAGTACGTTTAGGATTTCCATTATAAATACAAACAGATAATCATACAATTATATAAAAGGACAGCCCATTTTTATCTACACCATCCCCCCAGAAGGTTTAGCAACAATAAAATCTTATTAAAAAGTTATCAATAAATTGCTAAGAGAAAAAGGCCTGTTTCAGCCATGACAACTTCATATATTTATTGCTGTTATTATTAAAACAGTGTTTTACTCAATTCTTATTTCAATACATAATACTTTATAGTAGCGTTTCGGCCCTTTAAAAAAAAAAAAAGGTACCTAATTAAATATATTGGTGATGTTCAACTTTCTTTGATATTCTTCTTCTTTTTTTTTTAATTATTCTCGTCATGCTGGTGCCTTTGCATATCTTATTTTCAACAACCAAAAAAATATATTTAACACTATTTATTTCTGGACGAACATCACTAAGTATTTCACCAATATTGAATCATTTGGTAATCGACCGACTTCTACAGTACGCTATTTTTCAGCAGAAGCTATTATTCCCTACAGTATTTTCTGTAGTTATGAAGTAAAAGCACTGCGTCGATTAAAATGGTATTTCAAAGATCTTGAACTGAATAATGAATGAACAACTAAAAGATTAATTAGTGCTGAACATACGGTTATACGTTGGAGCGCAGAACGACATATAGATAGGATTATTACGTGAAGTCTGACCTTTAGGTTAAGACGTTGTTCAGTAGAGCTAACTAACCCTCTAGGCCAAGATCGACATCGAACTTCCGGGTTAACGAAATCTTGTTATTAATAATAAATAAAAAGTTTCAGACCCGCCATCAGATTCACAACTTTTTTATAAGAGATAATAAAGTAAGAATTCGTTTAGAATTAGAGAAAAAGAGGAAGGGGTGATTATAAGGGAATGCCAAATACGATGAAGAATTGGGGCTGAAATATTTACTCTTATTTTTTTCACTTATTAAAAGTCCATGGATTCTCGGTCTTTAAGATATTCTATGCTGTGAACTCAATAGTTTTTCCCTAACGAAAAATGAAGCCATCAAAGTCGATTATGATAAAAAAAATTGTTATATATAGATCGCCACTTTTCATTCTGTCACTAAGACCTTTCGATGATATTATATGCCCTTTTAAAGGATAGAGGGGGTATTTTTGCCCATTCAGGACTAAGGATCATGAATTAATTCCTAAAAGAAATACTACTTTTTTGGATGGTACTTCTCTAGTTGATAGTTTTAATATCTATCTGAACTACTTATTTGATATTTGCGTGTAACTAATGCAGTTAATGTTAATGTTAAATATTAACACAAAAAACATCTTTTTATTTACAACTTCAGAATTAGTAAAGTTGTTCTCAGCATTACAAATCAATAATAATAAAAAATATTTTACAACTGACTAATTAAAAACGAAAATATTTGTAATTGAAATATTACTATTAAAATATATATTTTTTTATCAATCTACTCGGGTGAAAAATAAGGCCCGGATCTTCGGCGAGAACGCACCTGGAGCAGTTGGATAAAAGCCCCGAGGAGTGATTTTATCATCTTGATCGTAAAGAATGATAAAGAAAAAATAACATCTGCATGGTAAAAGAAGTAACAACAGATACAAGTAGAGGGAAAATGGGGGAGCTGGAACACAAAACATTTCAGCCAATCAGAAGCCAGCATTTGGTCACGTGACCTATGGCGGGAAATTTGAATTTGAATTTTCAGCTTGACCTAACCTTAACTACCACGTGGTCTCACCTCGACCTAACCTTAACTATTAGGCCACGCCCCTTTTTAGTCATGTGACCGTTAGGCCCCGCCCCTTTTACCCTTATCGCTCTCCAACCAGCCAATCATATTGCTTCACCCTGATTACTCCCACCCTAAGCCGCCATTTTGTTTACAATGACGTGGTCAGCATTCACGCTTAACCACCAGGTTTATCCCCTCCACCAATTGAAGGGTCCGGTACCCACTTTATAGTCTGTAACCTCCTCTATGGTTATATAATCATAACCTATACGATGAAGGGTCCGGTGTCCCACTTTATAGTCTGTAACCTCCTCTATGGTTATATAATCATAACCTATACGACGAAGGGTCAGGCACCCTCTTTATACTCTGTAACCTTCTCAAAGGTTACATAACCTTTACATTGTTTTCGTGTTTGTGCAACCTTCTCAACGTTTACATAACCTTTACAATATTTAACTTTACCAACATGTAAACAGGTTGGATCATGTATAGGTGAAATACAAATATGGACTTTGAACTGTTTATCTCTAGCATATAAATAAATAGTAGAGTTCCTTATTCCTATAACAGCTTTTGGACTTTGAGCTCTTAATTCCTAAAATGTAAAGAATGATATAGGACTTGTTAATCCTTCTGTTAAACAGTAAACAAATTTAGCTTTCGCAATAATGCTGTATCTCTTAATCCTTCCTTTGAAAGCAAACAATGGACTTTGAACTCTCAATACTTCAATGATATCAGGATAGGTAATGATAATATTAATTCTAGCTTAAGTTTTGTACCTTTTTAGTTCGGCATTAAGCCTTAAGCCTCTTCACCACGTCAAGGTAAAGGTACAACGAAGAGGTTTTTTGTAATTTTTTTATTTATTTTTTTTTATATATATTTTTTTTTTTTAATTTATTTTTTTATTTACAATGTAACACTAATACAAAATAAAGTTATAATACAAACATAAAATTTGATCTTGTGAAATTTATACAAAACAAACATAAAATTTAATCTACAAACTAATACATGTATGAATTAAATAAAACTTAATTTTTAAAATAAAGAAATATATATATTTAAAGAGAACAAAATATAAGCCTTCTTTAATCTATGATATAATAAAACTAAACCCTCTAATTGTATTTAAATTTAATTTGGAAAAAAAAAATAATAATAATGATATCATCATGAAATGTATAATAAGCAGAACTTTTTGCTAAATGGCAGGCTGGTCGGCATAGCAAATATTAATATCATAGCCCTGAGCAATAATAATTATGAGCCTGATAAGAAAAAATTTATTTTCGATACGGATCAAGATAAGAAAATATTTAATAAAAATTTAGATTTTTTTATGTTGTTGTTGTATTTTCGTGCAATTAAAAGAGAAACAAAAGCATTGGAACAATTCTGTTGAACTAATTGGAGATCTATTCACCTCTCATTCACTCACACAATCAAGTTTGCGGGTTTTTAGACCTCGCCAGTGACTTACATTAAGGGTTTACAGGTGTTTAAACCTTGCCAGTGACCCATTCCATTTAGGGTTTACGGGTGTTTAAACCACGCCAGTGACCCATTCCATTCAAGGTGAATAGAATTTAAACCAATTATTTTTTATCCATGCTTCTAAAGCCTTTGTCCGATACTGCGTGCATTTCTCTTGAGAAAAATTATGCATGATGCAATGGTTGCCTTGCTCATCTAAGATGAGTAAATCAATTTTCGGACAACCAAAATCTTCCAAGTTGACTATAGAGCAATTGCTCAAATTTTGTGATAGAAATAGTTTCTTATCTCGACCCTTAACAAAAACAAATTTATAATTACAATCAATAAAGTTGAAAATTTCTTCAATAATTTCATATTCAACTTCCCCATATTCCCATTTAATTTTATGATAATAATTTTCTAGCCAATAGTTTGTTCTTCTACTTTTATCAGTTTGTGTATATTGCTTCGGTGGTTTAAAAATCCAATGTCTTGACGACTTGAAAACTTGATCAAAAAGAGACAACTCTTTAATAATATAACCTCCCAGGCTATCGACAAAGCACTGGAAGTCTGCAATCACTACACTAGCCGAAACCATACTGAACACTGAGCAAAGGATTCACCTCATTTTATACCATTCGCCGAACCGTACCAATTAGAGGATTATATTCTACGAGTCTATCATGTATAATTAAACAATATGCTGTAGTATTCGACGGAAATATATTTTTTGATTCGAATTCTAATCTTACATCTACTGGTCCACTTTTTATAGATTCAGATTGTTTCGAACAATCTATTACGATTAAAGGTGCTTTTTCTTTAAAGTTATGTAAAGAAGACAGAGGTTGCATTTGTGCGCCATAATAGGAATTTTGAAATGATGCGTACATATGGTAGAGCAGGGCGAACCGATTGGATGAAATATCTATATTCAAATCATCATATGGATAAGCTTTACAATTTAAATACAATTTGACGTTGGAAATATTACAATGATCAAAGTTGCTTGCATCTTTTACATGATTATTCAATCTTTCAGTTTGAAAAGTTAATATGATATAACGTGGTTTTTCCAGCTGACTTGAAGTTTTAACGGGCCAGATTTGTCTCTGACTCGCTGGTAGTAAAGGATAATCATAAAGTTCCCAGGTTCTAAAACCTAGTGAAAATATCTTTTCTGATTTGAGATGACGCATCAAAGCCAGTCTCTGATGTTCATTTACTGTGACATAGGGCAGCTTCCAGCATAGCCTCTCCAATTCTATTTTACACTTTTCAGCCGCCTCAATTCCGCTTCCTGGTCGCTTCGTTATATAGCAGTTTTCATCATGTCTACTTCTAACAAATATCAGTTCTTGCTTCACGTTCATTACAATCTTCTGATAATCTTCACAGAACCCAAGAAGAGATGATAAAGGAACGCATAAGTTAAAGCACCCCTCTGCTGATGTAATGTTTAGTGTATCATTTTTTGGATAGCACCATCCCCAGTTATCTAAAAACTGGGAACCTCCCTTGAGCGAAACCAAATTTTTCAAGGTCGAAGTAATTCCCGGATTTTTCACGCGATCTATTTCCACTCCGCTCAGTTCATATCTTATTTCATCAAATAAAAATGCAAACATGTTGTTAGTTAATTTTGATGCACTGGGAACTGCTGAACCATCCTCCTTGAGAAATTTTCCTTCGACGTAAAGCAGACTTTGACTAGGAAGAGTATATAAATCTTGATGTTGCAGACTGATACGTATTTCATCCCCTGGCTGAAGATTTGTAGATGAATAAGGATGATGAGAATGAAATTCAATCCCTTCAACTGAATTGTCAAAAGTAGCAGTTTCTTCCAAATTTAATATTTCCATGTTGATGATAAGATGTAATATCCAGCAGTTTGAAGAAATCTAATATTACTCGCCGTCAACGATCTGCACTCTTCAACAGTCTTCACCGGAATGATGCTTCTGTTCGTGGCTGCGCTTTTATATACCTTTCTGAAGTCCAAACCCATGGTTGCTCCTGATTGGGAACTGTCTATATGAGATCCAATAAATACAGGAGGCACAGCAGACCAATTAGTTCACGATTATTGATATTGTTTATCGTTTTAAGAGATTCGATTTGTAACTTCGCAATCAATGATGTTCTTCTACACAGTCTTCAGCGGAATGATGATTCTTTAAGTGGATACTCCTTTATATACCTTTCTGAAGTCCAAACCCTTGGCTGCCCCTGATTATATGAGATCCAGTAAATAGAGGAGACATAACTGGCCGCAATTATTAGTTCCTGTCTTTTGATATTGCTTATCATTTTTAGAGATTCTATATTTTTTCATATAGTGAACGAACTCAGGTGGAGGTTCAGCCCCACTACTGTCAAAGAAGTAAACCAATTGTCCAACTTTCTTATAGCATACCCAATGAGTACCTTTTCCGTAGCTCTTGTCCAAATTGAAAACTGCACATTCGTTATTCCACGGTTTACTGGGAAATTCGTCTTTCATAAACACTCCTCGGAACGCTCGTATTTTATGCACTTTCGCCAACAGAAGTATATCGAAATTGCTCAATTTTGTTCTAGGTATAATTCGTTGAAATTGTTTAGCTTCATCGCTCAGTTTAATCGCACTGCCTCCAATCCGTTTTGGCGTTATGATAACTCGTAGCTTCTTTTTCTTCTTGTTGTTGTCAGCGCAGCGTTTCATGACTGAATGATAATTATAGCCATGATCGAGTCTCATATATTGATGTTGTCAGCTGTCTCCCAACTGTTATGTGAACTGTCGAAACCGAGCCATTTAACCAAAACTTGATTGCCTTTCCTTTTAATCAACTTCTCGACAAGGTAGCAGTCAGGATGTTTGACCAATTGCAGCTCTTCTTGATAGAATCCTCCTGCAATATTTTCGCCTCTGTCATCCTTCAAGTGATATGTTACGGGCACAGTGTTTTTAACCCGAGCGATCGTAAAAATTTCCGAGGTCCAAGACGGTTGATAGCCCTTAGCGAACTGAGCCTTGTATTTTGAGATTCTCACTCGATCTCCGACTCTATATCTGACGATCTTCAGGGCGAGTTCCTTTTTACCGTACACTTCGAGCAAAAGCCGTTGTTCGATTTCCCTCCCTCGCACATCTATCGGCTTCATCTTTATCGTACTATGATTTCTATTGTTATATTCGCTGAGAAGTGAGCTCAAAATGGGGAGCCACTTGTAGTTCCCTTGTAAACTGAACTTTTTCCACATCATAGACTTTAATGTTCGATTGAATCTTTCCACTATCGAAGCCTTGAGGTTGCTGTATGTAGAGTAATGGTTGATCTCACCACTGCTTTTCAACAGCATTTTAAATTCCTTATTGTAGAACTCCTTGCCGTTGTCTGTATGAAGATTACGAGGTTTTCTCTCAGTCAATATCTTTTCGAATGCTCGTCTTACTTCGACCGCTGTCTTATTCTTGACCGGGACAGCCCAAGCATATTTCGAGAAGCAATCAATCACTGTGAGTAGGTATTTGTAGCCATTATTTATTCGTGAGTACGGAATCAACTCCACCAAGTCAGCCTGCCATAAATCATCGATACCTTTTAGTAGGACATTTCTTCGCTGAAATGTTCTTCTTGCCGGTTTGTGCAGCTCGCGTACGATCTGTTCTTTGACAGTCGTCATATTGAACTGAGGCCATTCACATTTTTCACTAAGCTATTATACCTCCTACTCGGAGTTGCGTTTCTATACGACGAATCTCCATCCGTTTCTTGGCGCTATCAGAAGATTCCATCAACTCTCTCAATCTATTAACTAAAATGTTGGGGTCTTCATTTCCACTTCCTTTTTTCGGCGGAAATAGTTTTGATATCACCTTTTTATATTTTAGATTGTGCTTAAGTTGTCGTATCGGTCCAGTGGGACTGTATTCCTTCTTGTGAACGTTTGTCTGATTCAATATTTTCTTGTACTTGTCGTAGTCATCCTTTGTCGCTAGATCGAGTTTTGGATTTGCCATAAACAAGAGCTCAAAAAGACCTGATGTGCCACAGTAATCAACGTCCCCCACGGAAATAATATCTTTGCTAATTGAAACAACTGCATCTCCAACGGTGAACCTATTGCCATCGTAGACTATACCATAAATCGTGTCGAGATCTTTTATGTCATTGTTGACTAGTTTTTTAATATACTTCGATGCTACCTCGCCAACCTCTTGCAAGCAGTGCTCAACTAGTTCTTTGCCTTCAGGAGCTTGTGCTTCTTCTCTCACCATTTGCAAAGAGGATCTCGATTCCTTGGTTGTTACAACCGGGCTAGCATCTTGGGGACTATTTTCGAACACTTCCTCTTTCAAAGGACCACCTATTGCTCCATCGCCCTCTGGAGAGTCTGTATATAACCATCTAGGTCGCAATGTTTGTAATGAACTAACCATTGGTGTTTCCTCAATTCTCTGCCTCTTTATTCCCTCAATCAGTGATTGTGATGTCATATCAGATAATTTTTCCTCCTTCTTTATACTCGGAGAGTAAAAATGTGTCTGATTCTCGATTAATGGTGTTTTGATAACGTGTAATCTGTTCATCGAGTCGATGACAGGTTTATATTTTTCCTTCAAATACTCATCAATTTCCTCTCTACTTCTCTTCAACAAGTTGCATTTTTGTTGAATCGCTCTTCTCATTTCAATAATTTGGCGAGTGACCGTTTCAGTAGATGTTGACGCTTCCATGTCTACTCACAGACTGACCTTAAGGTGAACATTCAAGGTATTACATAGGTATCGAAACCTTTTCGATATCGTCCATCTGAAATCTCTCTGTCCTTATCTAAAACGATAAAGGCATATTTATCATCTTTCCAACACCAATGACATATTTTTTTGAAAGATTTCAAATCCATATCAGAGTTGACATGATCATCGTAGATCCTTCTCAAATTAAGTTCGTCTTGTCGGAAAAGAATTAGAAGATTTGCATTTTCTCTAATTAAATGTTTTGGAATTCTGGTATAACTCTGACTCAAGTAGAAAATGTCGATACCATTATGCCGGCCCATGCAAAAGTACGCTCGAACGTTATCTTGTTTATCGCAGGCGATGTCATCGAAAATAAATATAGAATTGGCACGTGCTTCCTTCGGTGGTGGTACATTTGAATTGTCTTCGTATTGAAAAAAACCGATATCCTCTAAAGGTTCTAGTACTCGCGCTAGTTGCCTATATTTTGGCTGATGTAAAGATTTTGCGAATAAGTAAATATTCTCATACCTCAAACCTTTAGGATCATAGATCAAACTCAACATGAGATTTGTTTTCCCGCAATTTGATGGTCCACATACTAGACATCTGATAGAGTCGGGCAATAGAGGACCGTGTCTCGATATTTTTATATCGGAACAGTCCCGATCTTCTATATTGGAAATATGCAAAGTATGGTGTTGCTTTACCAAACGCATGTTGAAGACTGATAAGAATGGCAGCACTTCTCCCCCTTATATACTTATCGCGCCGACTGGGACCTAGCGAATATTTTAGGCTATGATAAATAAAAACTAAAACTAAATAAATGAGGATTAAATGTTTCATCAAATTCATATTTTCGTTTGCACTCATCTTAGTTTTCTAAATATAATTTAGAAGTAAGCCTCTCCACCTCGTCAAGGTATGAGAGCATCGGGGAGGTTTATTGATATAATATTGCTGTTAATATTTTGTAACGTACATTCTTTATTGGTCTTTAGTGGTCCTGTCCTGGCGCCTAACCAGAGTGGGAGTGTCAAGATTTATTTCTCGGGGCCGCCGAAAAATAAATATTAACTGCCCCAGTGGGAATCGAACCCACACCGTTCCGAACCGGGCACCCTGGAACCTTCGTCCCAACTTGCCCGGCCATCACGGCCTCACCATCTAGCTCATACCGTTCTAAACCGGGCACCCTGGAATCTTCGTTCCAACTTGCCCGGCCATCACGGCCACGCCAGAAACCATAACACACATTCCATAGCACTCATTCTTTGGTTTACAAATAAAAACACCAATAATATATCAACAACAAAAAAAAATAAAAAAATTAACTTTACAAAATTAAATATTTAATAGCATCTGGAAACGATAAATAATTGAAAATTTCCTTTAAACCTTTCATTCATTTGGTCATTTTTACAGTGTATTTAAAAAAAACAGCTAAAACATCTTATTTAAAAAAAACAAACAACTAAAAACATCTTCTTATTTAAAAAACAAAACAAAAAAAACAGCTAAAACATCTTATTTAAAAAAACAACTAAAAACATCTTCTGATTAAAAAAATGGATTATAATATATTATGACGCGTATTTATTATTATAGAGGTCTAAATCGATTGACTTTCAAAAGAAGACCGTCAAGACATTTAAGGAACCATCCGCTCCCCTTCATCGTCATCTCTTCCATCTCGGTAGCAATTTTCGAGTAGCTTGCGCTGAGGCTATTCAAGATTGTAGAGATGTCGTAGATCGTTATATTTTTGGTTTTAAAAGCACGATCGCACGTCTCTCCTCTGACGTTTTCATACGTAGCCTCCAAAACCAAATTAAACTTTAGGGGAGCGTCTGATTCCGCCAAATATTCTGAAATCAGCCGATGTAGGGTATCTGTCTGATTGCAGAGAAATTCCACTGCATCGATTGGTTCAGAACATGGGAGGAAAAATGTCTTGAGGTCTCCCCCGAATGCTGTCTCGATCTCATATAAAGATCCTATAGCCACCTCCAACCGCCTTCGCTTCGTCATGACGAGCCGTGTTTCTGGTTGACAGCGACGTATATGCTTTCTGCACTGCGTTACAGAATTAAAAATCTTACCGCAGGTAACACAAGTACGTCGAGGGAGCGTGGTCTGGCATGACTTTTCATGATAAACTTTGTTAAACTGATTGCTAAAATCTCTGTCGCAATATTGACACTTATTTAGTAGCGACATGGTAAAAAATAAAAAGTTAATTTAAAATGAAAAGCAAAAACACTAACTATAAAATAAGGAAAAAAAAACAAAACAAAATTAATTGAAAACAAAAGAATTAATCTTAATTTTTTTAAATTATTAAACAATTAAAAACGAATTGAAAAACTAATATAATAGAAAAAAATTAAACAATGAGAAAATTAATCGATGAGAAAATTAAAAATGAATTTAAAAACTGATATGAGACAATAAAATAAAACTACACTCCAACCAAAATGAATTAAAGGTTTAAAAAAAAAAATCAACTCACACGTTTCCAGATATGTTGTAACTAGCACGATGAGATAATGAGGAAGAGCTCCACAAAACGGCCCTATTTATAGAACGAGAATACTCGAATCTGATTGGCTGTCAGATTCTCCCACCACCGATCATTGTACCCCCACCACCCGCTATGAAACGGAGCATGAGTCGACCTGCTCTGACCCAAGTCAGGCGATACTCAGGCAAGTCGAACAGAGTACCTGTAGTATTAGTACTAATTATGAATTAGTGTTGATTAAGTATTAATTAATATTCATTAATAAAAATTTATTTCGAAGTTATTAATACCGACTCGTGTACTTTGAAAATATTTCAAAGCTGTGAAAAGGTATAACCTCTTTGGCTAGCGTGATACCGTCGTCTTGAATTATCGATATATTTGTAAATTTGTAAGTCCATTGATTATACAATCAGAGATTGAAAATACATAGAAGATTAAAAAGTTGTTTTGTGTACCTGTAAAAGTTGAACATGAATTAATGATTAATTAATATTCATGAATTAAAATTTACTTCATCGTGTTCGTAGTTATTAGTGCCGACTCGTGTACTCGCGGACGAGTGAGTATCAGCCAGTACTTCGATGAGAACGAACAGTCTCGTACGGCTCCGAGGACATCCGAGAGTAGCCGAAAAGACTCGAAAACATCGCGAGGACTGATTCGAGTGCAACTACGAGCCAGATTTGTTGATTATAATTAAATCAAGCTCAGAAAAGGGAGAAATAATCTAGAAATGGTTAAAAATCAGTTGAGAAGACAGTAATTGCATAACATTTAAATATTGAGAAGGTTGCATAAATCGTAGACATTGAAAAGATTATTTAAACAAGCTAGATGAATCTCCAAGTGGAGTAGGTGCTACGCCCTAACGGACAGAAAATGTATATAAACATTGAGAAGATTATAGAAAATTTAAAAAAAAAAAAAAGATATATAGGTAGGTATATGTAAAAATTGGGAAGATTGCATTAAATGTAAAAATTAAGAACTGAAAAAAGATAAAAAAACCTTTGGCTAATAATAAGTACGTCACCTATCCAGTTATTATGAAATGATTAAAAGACTGTATATCGTTATTCGTTAATGTTTTACGTGGTTTTAATAGTTTATACTATGAGAGATTAAAATATATATAAAGATTAAAAATACATATAAAGATAAAAATACATATAAAGATTAAAAAAGCTGTTTTGTTTATGTTTCAGCGAGATGAGTAAAGATAGAAGATTAATAGTAAGAAGTCCTACATATTTGCATATGTTTTAGAATCACTGTATATTTATGTTCTACAGATTAACAGTTCAAAGTTTATTGTTTACTTTCAAAGGAAGGATTAAGAGATACAGCATTATTGCGAAATCTATATTTGTTTACTTTTTAGCGGAAGGATCAACAAGTCCTGTATCGTTCTTTAAGTCTTGGTATTAACAGCCCAATGTACAAAAGCTGTTATAGGATTAAGGAGCCCTGTAATTTATTTATGTTAAAGGGATTAGCAGTTCAAAGTCCAAAAGCTATTTAAATATTAGAAAGCCCTACCATTTATTTATGTTTTAGAGATAAACAGTTCAAAGTCCATATTTGTACTTCACCTAGACATCATCCAACTTGTCTATACATGATCCAACCTGTTTACATGTTGGTAAAGTTAAATATTGTAAAGGTTATGTAAACGTTGAGAAGGTTGCACAAACACGAAAACAATGTAAAGGTTATGTAACCTTTGAGAAGGTTACAGAGTATAAAGAGGGTGCCTGACCCTTCGTCGTATAGGTTATGATTATATAACCATAGAGGAGGTTACAGACTATAAAGTGGGCACCGGACCCTTCATCGTATAGGTTATGATTATATAACCATAGAGGAGGTTACAGACTATAAAGTGGGTACCGGACCCTTCAATTGGTGGAGGGGATAAACCTGGTGGTTAAGCGTGAATGCTGACCACGTCATTGTAAACAAAATGGCGGCTTAGGGGGGGAGTAATCAGGGTGAAGCAATATGATTGGCTGGTTGGAGAGCGATAAGGGTAAAAGGGGCGGGGCCTAACGGTCACATGACTAAAAAGGGGCGTGGCCTAATAGTTAAGGTAGGGTCGAGACAAGACCACGTGGCAGTTAAGGTTAGGTCGAGGCAAAAATTCAAATTCAAATTTCCCGCCATATGTCACGTGACCAAATGCTGGCTTCTGATTGGCTGAAATGTTTTGTGTTCCAGCTCCCCCATTTTCCCTCTACTGATACAGTCGTATTAAAACTATGTTCTATTGATTAAGCAGATAGTTGAAGGGTTGTTTTTACCAAGCATACATTCTGGTTCCAACCTTTACATCAGATATTTTGTTATTTTCATAATTATACCCTGGGGTAGTTTTTGCTATAAGATATATTTTTGCTAATAAGATATATTTTTGAATTCTTATTTTGGGTGTATTGCCTAGTTTCCTTTAAGTATTTCACGTAAATACGTCTGTGAATAATTATAATAACCTATTCCTCAGTTATTGATAGGCGATCTACACTCATGATGCGGGTTGGTATTGATTTTGTTGGATAGTCAGTTTACCTCAGGTTTCTAAGGCATGCAAGTTTCCAAAGCTTTAAATCGTAGCAGAATTGAAGTTCTTGATGCTGCCTATGTTAATCAAGTCAGATACCATAATTGTTTGTATGAGAGTCTTTGTTTGTTTTATTATATATATATTTGGTTTATCTTACATCGAATATGTTATATTTGTTCTAAATTACCACTAAAAAGGATATTCATAATATATTTACTGATCAACTTGTGTTACTGTGGTCGGGTCCTACACGGACAGAGTACACCGTTTCATTTTCTTTATTCGGTCAAAAACATTATAGTATAGAAGATTAAGGAATTAAATCAGTCCAATTTCATCAAATGTGTTGGGTACAAAAAATCTGATTATAATGTTACGAGGAGATCAGGGTTAGAACATGGTTTTCAAAAATAACTTTATTATTATTATCAGCGCGGCGCTCGCGGTGTCGAATCTTGGCCTCCACCAGCAACTTCCGCCGACTGTTTTGGTATCTTGCAGTCACCATCCAGTTTCGAAGGTTCAGAATGTTCCTCGCATCAGCAACAATACCATCGGCCCATCGTAGCTTAGGTCGTCTTCTTCTCCTAATACCATAGAGTCACTACATCAGTAGCTACCTTGCTGGATCCTCGTTGCCCTTCCTGACGACGCACAGCGGGGTATTGGACACGAAAAGCCGGCCAAAACTATTTATCGTCCCTTATGTGTCTCACATTAATGATAATGGTATTGATGATAAATATGATGTTATTTGACGTAGTTTTAAGAACCTAAATGCTTATAGTAATAGAAGGCAGAATGGAAACATATAGCCTACAAGGTATATTATGTCCTCACCACATGTGTATATTATGTCAAGGACTAAATATGTTATTTGCATGTTTGGAAATATTTATTTTTATGTCATAAATATTTGATATATATATAATATTGATATATATATGTATATATATATATATATATATATATATATATATATATATATATACATATATATATCAATATTATATATATATCAAATATTTATGACATAAAAATAAATATTTCTTTATATTTCTTTATAAAAATATAAATATAAATATTTATAAATATTATAAATATTATATATATATATATATAATGATATATATATATATATATATATATATATATATATATATATATATATATATGTATAAAATATATATTTGATATAAATATAATAAGAATTAATTCAAAATGATCAAAATAAGATGTTATAAAAAAAATTAATTTAATAAAAAATAAAAACCTCGAATACGGACATAAATTTTATATCTTACAATCCTATTCGTCCTAAGAGATGGAATGTAATTGCATATCTATTTGAGCGCATTTGGTGGGTTGTTAGTCAAGTTGAGGACCATGAATGTTGAAACCTCGTGTCGTAGTCGAGTGTCTTCCTCACCCAAATGAAATTATGAATCTTCTTAAATCAATACATTACTTTACTTTCTTTATGTTTAAACCATGCACAGATGCAAGAAGCTTTTTATATTAAAAATATTAAAATATTTTCTAGAAAATTTAAAATAATAACTGATTTTTATTATTTGCTAATAATTTTTAATAAACTATCAGAAAAAAATTATAGGCAGTTTCGGCGGCTACTTAATTAATTAATTTCTCTTTCATGTCAAATAGAAATGAGCACAGAGAAACGCTTGGAAGAATAACAAAAAGATCTTTGTTTTTAGAAGAATAAAAAAAAAATGTCTTTTTATATAGTGATATTAAAAATAGCTTACGCACCATTGTGATAAGCCGATATTTTTAAAATTCGTCATAAATTGTAGTACTTACTTTGATGAGGATCAGCCATGATAGAAGGAGCGAGCGGTGACTTCTAGTAACTTCAACAGACTTGCTCGGCGCTGTTAACGTTTCCTTCAAAATATGATTTGCTTGTTCTATCCTATCCGTCCGGCGAGTCTGATTCCATTAAATACTCCAAAGATCTCTCTACTCAAATGCAACACCATATAAGAGTAAAAGTAAAAAAAAAAAAAAAATCGACTTTTAGCCAACTATTCAGGTCAAATACCCCACTGTGCGACGTGTCCTTCCCACCTCGATCTTGCGATCCTCATCACTAGGACTATATCGGGCTCCTCAAACATTCTGCTCTGACCACAACTCCACATACGTGTGAGGATTCTTTTTTCAAAGACTAGGAGTTCCTGCCAGAGCCGGATCTACGATTTTTTTTTCAGGGAGTGCAAGCGTAATTTTACCGCCCCTACTTTTGTACTGCCTCCGCAATAAAACAAAATCAAATGTTTTATAATATTATTTTAGGTAGGAAATAAATTACATATCGTAACATATAACACATTTTATTGACTAAAGTAAGGTATAAACAAACAAAAAACCAATCAAACAAATAGAGGATACAATTGGAAGGTGCCAAACAGCAAGCCATAAATTTGAGATTTGTTATTTTATATTAGTTTAAATTGTGCATAAACAAATATAAAAGATGATTTAAAAATAAATAAATACAATTTCGCTCGAAATGCCACCCCCTAAAATCTGCGCCCGGGGCAAGTACCCCCTTTGCTCTCCCCTAGGTCCGGCTCTGGTTCCTGCTCACAAGCTCGGGATGTGGTCGAGGTCTCACAGCCATCAGCAAGACTGGACGCACTATCGTGTTATAGAGAAACAGCTTCGATCATCTGAAGAGAGCTCCACTCCGGAACAGCCTTGCCCTAGAGAAATATCTTCGATTTCCTACTACAATCCTACGCCGAACTTCTTGTCTATTGGCATTGTCTTGAGTCACCAACATGCCATAATCTCGAATTGGCACTCTTCACGCCTAAGCACCTCTCCTGTAACCAAATATTTGGTTTTGGCAGTGTTGACTTCCAAGACAATTCTTCTCGCAGGCCCCACTAGGGCAATGCTGCATCCGATGTAGCTTGGAAATAGCGTCCCACGATATCTGTATCATTCACGTACGCGAGGAGCTGTACAGATCTATTGAAGATGTCGCTAGTCTGTAGACCAGTATCTCTCACTGGCTTCTCAAGCGCAGGATCAAACAGAAGGCAGGACAATGCGTCTCCCTAACGAAGTCCTTTTTCTGAGGGAAATTCTTCCGGCCGTTCTCCACTGATTTCGACCAAGAAGCTAACGTTGTTTATCGTTAGCCTCATGAGGCCTCTGAGATTCCCACGGATCTTAAAATTCTTAAGAGCCACTTGCAATTTTTTTCTTTTCACACTATCGTAAGCTGCCTTAAAATCGACAAAGAAGCAATGAGTTTGGCTGGATCCGCCGGCCGAGTAACATCGTCTCCGTGCTGACTATAAAGATTTTTTGTCTTGAGCGCCTTATCGCCGTGAAAATTCACTAGGGCGGTATGTTGTAATAGAGCGCGCATAAAAAAATTGAGTTAGATCCGACCGCGAACACGGTCATACGGACAGCGGCAAGCCTCATTTCCCAGAGCCTACGCTGTTATCAAAGAAGAAGTTCGGACAGGTAGTCTCCCACCATGGAGCTCTAGCCTGCAGGCTGCTGTAATGAGCTAAGCTTTTGTTCTTTCTATACTCTTTGTTTTCATGAATAAAGATAAACGGGCAATGGCCCGAGTACTATATTTATTTAATAAGTTGGCATTAATTTAATATTTTAATTGACAATTTTTAATCAAAATATGCAGTTCTTAATATAATTTTTTCCTCTTAATTTTATATGTGAATGTAGCTTTTAATCTATTTACGGTTGTACATTTTTAATCTATTTACAATCTAATTCATAATCTATGTATATATTCTATTTTATCTATATCTATATAATTTTATCTATATTTTAAAATAATACCTAATTTTAATCTTATGTTATCCTTTTAATTATTTAATCATTTAGCCTATTTATATAATTGTAATCTATGCATTTATTTTTTAAATATATTTTTGATAATTTCGGCAATAACTGAGATTAATAAACCGGGCAGAGATTAATAATTTACAAACGTTTCTTTATGAAATCGCAAAAATTTCTATTATAGTTTTTTTTTGTTAATATGTGAATTAAACTGGGAATTGAGGGCTTTAAAAACTATTTCAAGGGGTAAATAGGAACAAAATTAACGTTTCAGCAATCCTCATTGCTGTGAATAAATTAAAGAAAAATAGCGAGTTAGCGGATTTATCCGGGCATGGAAAAAATCTTAAGGTTGGTCAACAAGTAAGGATTCGAAGAACATGCGGTACTTATCAAGATTCGGTCATCACCTCTATAGAGAGGAGCCGGAGAAATATCACTCAACGTGTGTCATTAGAATGGGAGGAAAATAAAGAAATTGTTTTCCTAAGAGAGGCAAATAAAATCCTTTCGGGCGCCCAAAACATCCAGCAGTTCGCTTTTACCAGATGCGTAGAAAGAAAAACCTTGAAATGAAGAGCAAGAGGGAAAGGGAGGTTAGCAATCCCAGAGATCTGACAAGGCTGCCAGAGAAAGGAGGCGCGAACAATATGTATACTATTTGGCTAAGTACAAGTACTATAATTGCAGAAAGAAAGTGGTCCAAAGGATTATGAACGAGAATAGCCTAAATCAAGGCCCTCTCAAAATTGAGAAGGTTGAGCTTATTTCAGATCCCTTTTTGAGGACAAAAATAATAATGTAAGAGAAAGATATGCATCTTCTTTCAATATTCCTAATTTAGTGACAATAGATTTAGAAGTGGTACGCAAGATCATAAAAAAATATCTTTGGACACATCTTCAGATACTGATGGGGTTCTTATAAGAACGATAAAGAAACTAGGAATTGCGCATATCATCAAAATAATAATAGACATAATCCTGAAATTC
This sequence comes from Rhaphigaster nebulosa, assembly GCA_948150685.1. Lineage (NCBI taxonomy): Eukaryota > Metazoa > Arthropoda > Insecta > Hemiptera > Pentatomidae > Rhaphigaster > Rhaphigaster nebulosa. The sequence continues at coordinate 132,556,708 of OX411306.1, forward strand.
GGCCCTATCCCAGAGATTCTCCTTTGTGGGCGGACCGTTCTAATTTATCAAGGTAAGGGTCCCAAAGACGATATGTCTTCCTGGAGACCCATAACAATTTATCTCATCTTAAGGCGTATCATGGAAAAGGTTCGCACAAGAATATGGCTACAAACTATCACATAATCACGATCGCGGATGAACTAGCGGCGACAGCTCAAAGTGTTGAAGCGGGTGAGAGAGCAATTAAATGTGCTCGAAAAATACTTGGTAAGTTGGGATTATCTATGAACTCCAAAAAAAAATCTTGGATCATATTGAAAAGAGGAAGGTTCGTAATGTCAATATTTTGCTTTTATATAGGGGAGGAAATTCAAACTATTGGCGAAGGTGACACTAACAAATACCTACGGTTTCGTTTTTCGGATGAATTGGAATTTGATGATGATTCGGTTACTAAGGTAAATCGCGATATAGAAAAACTTGTTAGTTCGAGTATCCTCAAGCCAGACCAGAAGATCTTCATAGTTAATAGGTATGTTTTGTTATCCCTAATATATCCATTACATACAGCGTCATTGACAAAATTGCGCCCATCTATATTGGAAGCTATCGATGCCATGCTTCGCAGGCGTGTAAAGGAGATGATAGGGTTACCAGCCAACTCTTGCTCGGCTATGATGTATGCGCCGCGACGATACAGAGGTCTGGGTCTTTTACGATGTCAATGGGAAGCACTTCGAAAACGAATCCAAGTTCTAACAGATTCATATACGACCCGAAGACTCTTACAGGGTCAGAATGGACAAACACACTAAAAGTGTTTCGGGAACCGGAGGCCAGGCAAATGGAGCAGTTGTACCCCTCTGCCGTAAATGTGGTCGAGAGTCAGGAACTCTAGATCATGTAATGGATAAATGTCCAAACAACATGCTCCTTGTCACCGGCACAATAACATTAAAAAACAAATAGCCGAACTGTTTGAAAAGAAAAATTATATATGTTTTCTGGAAGTGTTTTGCCTAGATACCGAAGATTTGTTGATATTCTGACGTTTAGTGCGAAAGATAAAAAAGCACTATTAGTAGATCCCACAATAAGGATCGAAATGAACGAACTGGCCCAAGACATTAAAATACAAGCAGAAAAAGAGAAAATTTATACTAAGTGTATTCTCTATCTACAAGAGAAGTACAGAGAGGAATTAAACGAAAGACAATTTTCAGTGGAAAGGCATTTGGTTCGAAAGTAAGGGTACTATCCCGCTTGCAATAGGAGTTTTTTTGGAGAAGGCTTGTAGTATTGAAAAGAATCAGTTCCAGACAATGACAGAAACCATTATCCTGGACTCACTAGGAATCATATGGTACACCACCATTTGCATTGGGCCTAGACTTTGTTTTGCCAGGTTTTGGCCCTTTTCTTTTCTGTCTATATCATCTATACTGTGTTTTTTTCTCATTGATCGGTCTCCCTTTTCTTCGTTTATAATGGTGTATACATGATTGATCCGGTATGGTGTTTGGTTTGACAACTCAACACAATTGAGCAGCAACTCGAAATTTTTCGTGATTTTTCTTGTTTTCTATGCATTGTATTTTCGTGTATTCAAAAATAACCATACAATTCATTAAAATTATAAAGAAGAAACATAAGAAATTGATTCATTTAAATTTTTTTTTACCGTTGCGAATTTATCAATAAAAGAGCAAAAAAAATCTTGCTTTTTAAATATCTGCTGCATGCTTTCTTAACCAGAGATAGATATAAGCACAATGAATGGTTATTATTACGATTATAATAAAAAAAAGGAACTTGATTACTTGATTACACGATTGTAATCGCAATTACGGCCATGATCATGATTGTAATCGCGTAATAGTGTAATCATAATCACCGTAATCACAATCACGGTAATCATAATTACATTATGACTATATAGTATAAAGCCTACGATTTTATTTTATTTTAAATTGATTTATCTTTTACATAAATAAATTTACTTTTTTTTAACATACAGCCAAAGTTTTTTTACCATTTTTGAAAATTGGCATTTTCATCGAAATTTCCTCCCAAAAAAAAAAAAAATATCTATCCAAATGAATATCATTCTAGTTGTTTGTATAAAATACCGGCGGTAATTGCTTAGATGTTCAAGTCCTAAGAGTTTTTTAATCATTGATTAGAATTAGCGTTTGCTTTACACAACTATGAACTAAGAAATACCCAAAAATAAGAACTTTTTATTATTCGAATAACTTCTGATATTCATTTTATATTAAATTGAACAAGAGTAAATAATCTACACTTTTGATTTTTTCGTTTAGCCGCTCCGCTTTGGAGCGAGGGCGGGTTGAAATTTATTTATTGACGGAATGTAAAATTTCTTTTTTAGATTTTTCTTAATTTCCGGGAAAGATGGAAAAGTTGAAATTCAAAATCAGCACCCCAAAAACTGGTAAATTTTCAGGACTTCAGACAAAATCTGTAGTTTTCGGGCTGTGTAATCACATGTATATGATTACATTTATTGTGATAATTTGATTATGATTACAGGGATTACATGATTATAATCGTAATTATGGTTTCCGATTACGAATATAATCACGTAACCATGTCTCATTTTAGATAGATTCACGGTGCGATAGTATCAAGTATAAAACAGCCATGATAATTAAGTTTTATTTTCTGTAATAATCATCTAATCATTGATACGATTATGCCCATCTCTGTCCTGAGCCACGTTATTAATCAATACGAATTTCTTAATCAACCATAGCAATTATTCCAACCTACTTTGTAAAGACGTCTTATTCAGTTTACTTCACCAATTTATTTATTGGTTGATCATATTAAGATTTTTTTTTCACTTCATAACCTTTCAAAATTCATAACTGTGCCAGTAATAAAGCACATGTAGGTGAACCATTGATGTAGGAGGTAGTCAAATGCAACCGATTCTTTGAATATTTTCATGATAAATAATAATATGAAAGCGTATATTCAAAATAATGCCTACTGCTGACGAATAGTTCACTGTAGAAGTCTGTCGGTTGCCAAATCCTTATTCTTGTTGCCGAAAACCTCAAAGGCATCCCAACACCATGTCCTTTCCCTTACAATGCGATGATTAAGTCATTTGTCTCTGATAATGGTGCCAAATACCTGAAGCTGAACAATACTCGAAAAAAAAAGGAAAGATGGGCCGAAACGACTTTGTCGGCTTTTGGAGGCATAATGATATTCATGCAATTACATGAATTCCAAGGGTCCTTAATGTATAAAAGAAACAGTTGAAGGAGAAACCAGCTTCACTTTCAACCTGTCGAGATACCCCAGCTCAGTCGTAGATACTCAAACTTTGTATGTCTTCAAGTTTTCAATAAACTAACCAATCATTATTAAAATAAATTCAACTATAGGTACATACTTTAATAATGGTAGCGAAAAATGCTTACGAAACGTATTAGATAAGATTCTCAATTTAAAAGATATTGAATTACGACAGATAAATTTTAAATGCGTTTTAACACCTTCTGAAACTAGCTGGAATGCCACCACGCAGCTTAATTTCGGAAAGTGGATCATCGATAATGCTGTTACGTATTCCTGATCCAGCTAAGTTTGGCAATGCCGAACAGTGAAGAAATTCAGACCGATGATATAGCTCACAGAGATAAAAAAATCGAAGTGATTTCAAGCAAGAATTTGTGTTGAGGTGTCTGAGGGTTTAATGAAAAATAAAGGTTGCAGCGCCGGTTTATAGGCAGTGACTCATAAGAGGAAAGGATTTTATAATAATCCGTGCCGGCATAATAGGAAATAGATATTCATCATTGGGAAAGTAATTAAAATATGCTTATAAAAAAAAACCGAAATAAATTGCTCGCATATTTCACAATTATTACTTTTTTACATAATTATGAAGAATTATATCCTTCATAATTATGAAGGATTTAATAATTAGGTATATTAAGTATTTTTGTAAAATAAAAAGTATTAGAAACAATATTAAAATATATTTTCAAGAAATATTCCGCCATAGGAGGAGGCTACAAAGATATGTAATCTGGTCTAATTTTCGGTATACTATACTATATTCGGTATACTATATACTATATTACACTATATTTTCGGTAGTTGTTTTTTTTATTTTTAAATATTAAATAAGACATTATTTAATACATAAAAATTAAAAAAAAATAACTCGTGAACGTATGGACTGATTCCGCTGTTTAAATAACTTTAAAATTTCATTATAAAATTAAAAGTTTGATTAAAAATGAAACTCCTAATATTAGAAAGATAGAAATTGACACAATTTAACAAATTATTCAAATATATCATATATTCAAATAAAAGTTTATAGAATCAGTTACACAGAAGTTTAATTATTGAGAATTAAATAAATATCAACCCAACCGAAATAAAGATTGCCCCAGTCAATTAAGGTCGATACGCTACCCAAATAAAACGAACGCCACTGCATATTTGTTGAAAATCGAAATAATATAATGTAAAAACTTCATTGCTAAAATAGTTATTGGGAAATCATTTCAAAAATATCTGATGTGGACACCCATGACTTCCTGTGGTTAAATAGTGTCCATCAATCTATTGGCACACAGACACATAAATACATAAGCTCTTGTTTGTGGAGGTCTCATTCCGTTACTATATGTCGTTTTCTTTCAGTTGGTAACAAATTTCCAAGAGATTTCTTAGTAAATTAGAACAAAAACAATAGAACAACATTAGAACTGTCTATGCCACTAGATAAAGCATTGGAAATCGACGGTTTCGACATTTTGACGAAGAACTCGCATAACTTATATCTTATTCTTCTGCAGACTTGTTCAGCTCACAAATGGGCGGAAAGAAAAGTATTTTACACTCAATTTAACACTTAAAACAAGTAATAAAATTGTTTAATTAGAGTGAAAAAAAATCGATTTCCTTTATCACCGAACCATATGATCTCTGAATTAAATGAAAATATACTTTTTGATGTAAGTTTATTACGACCATTAATTAAGTACCCCTTTCGGCTCTTCAATTTCAACCAAAATCTGTTATTATATTATTTATATTGATATAAAAGTCTAATTTAACAAATTTGAGATGTATAAACGTATATTTTAATATAATTTTTGATGAAAGTTAAATATGGCCTTCAAGTAAAGTACCACTTCCGATTTGCCAATTTTAACCTAAATTTATTATATTATTTATATTAATATGAAAGTCTTATAAAGCAAATTTGAGAAGTTTTGCATTATATTTGATGAAAATCAATAATGACCCTCAAGTAAAGTATCACTTCCGGTAATCATGCAGTGATAAAAAAGGGAGGTTTACAACTTGGTTTTTACAATAATCCTAAATATAAAATTTGATTTTTCTAAGGCTAACCGTTTTTGAGTTATGCGAGATACGTAAGAACGGACGTACACACTTAACGACGAAACTTGTCAAATTGGATATTTCCGTTGAAATCTGAAAACGCAAAATTTTTGCGATTACAATACTTCCCTTACTGCGAACAAGGAAGTCAAAATAATACTCGTAGGAAATTTATTAAATCAGTTCATACTTTTTCCAATCCGTCGGCTGGAGAGGCCCGTGCGAATATTTATCATTGTTGAAGGACATGAAGGATTGGTCCAAGGGTTTCCTGACCAACTTTATTTATAGGTCGGCACTGCAATATAAATATTTGCTTTATTTGCGATTCCTTATGCAGTTTAGTCTATTTATAACGTAAGGAATGACATGTCGCCATGTTTGTTCAACTGGCCCTCAGGGGATTGTTTCTTGCTGCATTCAGTCTAAACAACCTTTCTAGGCAAACGATATTTTCAGCTGTAAACTGACTCTTTCAAAAATTCAGTTGATAACTAAAGCTGATATCCTGAACAGAACTAGTATAATTAGGTACAAGAATAAAATAATTGTAAGCAAAACAATATCAACATGTTGGTTATTGAAAATTAGCAAATCATTTCTAAACAGTTAAAAAAAATGCTCTAAATATGTTCAATATTTATAAAATGTTTTCTATTCCAGAGTAATAAACGACCTAATTTCATGTCTAAAATGTCTCATTTCTAGATCAGTGTAAGCAATAATCAATCCACTGTCTGGCTATTGGTCCGAAGTAGGGTCTGTAAGAAAAATTCATCAATCTAAACATATTTAAACATTATACAAATAGCAGGAACAGATATGATGTAATTGACAGGCAGTCATTCTTCATAAGACTCATTAAACATCTCTAGTTGTTTCCCACGATCCTAAAGCTCCTTCATAACGCACTTTCTGTCAGGATGGGTGTGGCTACCTAAAGCCCATCCGTAATCAACCAGGTTACATTACGAAATATCTTTACTACAAAAGTAAATATATTTCACTAAAGAACTACCACAGCAAGCAACTAAATTAAGATTTAAGAATAAAGGTCAACTACAAATCCTCTTGACGTAGGTAATAAAAGAGTAACGAAAATAGTTAATACGTACCAATAAGTTGAAAAGTAAATTTGGTTTAAATAAAAGTGGTAAAATATCCATTTGGAAATATCAGAACGAAGCTGACTAAGAAAAATTAAATTATACGAACCTAAGTTGAGTTTACAAATAGTTCCTCATTTATAATAAACCTATAATACTGGTAAAAAAAAAAAGTGTGCATATAAGGTAACGTATTTCAAATTTAAAGCAAAAATATTTCTGCTTCAGTTCTTTTGTACTTTCTTCAAAATCTCGTTTCGATGTAGAAATTGACACAATTTAACAAATGTATTATATATTCAAATAAATTATACAATGTCGTAAATCGTAAATATATTATTAATCCTTGAATACTAACGAGTTAGTCTTCGTTTCTTCTAATCCCTGTTCAACATTCAAAGTGGAAAGATTCTTTGATGTACTCGTAGGCTACGTTTGCGTGCCATATATAATTTATCACAATAGCTATAACATTATGTTTATAATGCATAATGTTTTTAAAAAAAAACACTCTTCCTCACTTTCGGAGACCATCTCGACATACCCACTCTGGCTAGAATAGGTTGGTATCCTTTAGAATAAACCGCCCTTTCTGTGCTAGTTGGATTAAAAACCATAATGGCATAAAAACCAACAAACAAACAATACTGAGTGCATTATTTTTCCCTAAGTGACCGTTTTCAGGTCACCCTAAGATGATCACTAGAACTCGACCATTTTCGTCGGAACTCGACAATTCGAAATCGAGGCCGATTAAAAGTTTTATACGACCATGTTTCGGTCATTCATGAAAGTAGAAGAAACAATTTGTTTTGGAATCATTATAACAAAGCTTTTAAAGTTTTAAACTGCATACATCCAAATAAATTTTGTATTGTATTTTTTTTCTCTAGATATAGAACTATTATTTTCCTAATTATTTTCACAAATTTTCCTTAAAGTCAATTAAAAAGCAAATTTGTGAAGAAAACCGTATACTATGGAAGGTCAAATATTGAAAATACTACTGCCGATGTCAAGACGATAGGAATGGAATGTCAACCTAAAAAAGGATATAGCATCTTCTTATCACCAAAATGTAGGCCAAAAATAAAACATAAAAGTTCATAATGCCTAGCAAGTAAGTGTGGCTGGTTTTAACAGAAGTATAAAAGAATCACAGAGCTTGGACAGCCCATTCCAAAGTATCTAATAACTTAACACCAACAAATTTTTACAACTGTACAATTTTTACAATTACAATTTTTGTAACTGTTCCGGTAAAGGTTTTTGTTGGTAAATTATTTATTCTATATCGTAACAAAACCACCTAGTTTTGAACTCTATCAAGTGAATGGTGAGTTATAAATTCATATGTTATAACCAAGCAGGGTTTCCAGCGGTATAACATTTCAAGGCTGTGAACTGTAAAATTTTTGGCGCTTTTCGACAATTTATTGGATTAAATTTAAAACAAAATTGGTAGCATAATATGTTGCATTTGGTCGGCTTATGATAAAATGTACAATTCGGACTTGGGAATGAATTTGAATAATTATAAAGATTTTATTTCTGTTTGAAAATGAAATAATTTATTACACAGAGGGGTCAGCGCAACAAACTAAAACAAAAAAACAACTAGAAAACACAGTATAAAAACAATTTCAAGTGTAAACAAATCAAACTCACTTATTGGAATAAATTTCACAATAATTTTATTCATAAACTTATTTTACACAACAAAATAAAATAATATGAATAGGTATAAAAAAAAAAAAAAATCATAATTATAGGAATAAAATTAATCCTGGCAACCCTTTATCCTTATCTTGATAAGGGCGAGTGGCGAATTGGCGAATGTATAAAGAATAAGCGTGTAATTCGGAAATTGAAATTCGGAGCTGCTTGGAGCTAGTACATTACTTTACCCTTCACATAGCAGCCTGGTAAGATGAAAAAGGACATATAAGAGAAGCACTGATGGACAAAGTTAATGGAAAGGGACTTTTTCTACCTTTCATGGAAGCTACTGGAACACTTCCGGTGGTGATGAAAATGAAATTTCATTTTTATCACCACTTTCGCTAGAATGTGGTGAGATTTAAGTCATAAATCTCCAGACTCTCAAAACAGAATCAAAACGTGTTATATATACACATATAGTCCTCTCGTGCGTGTTAGGAAAAATTCAATAGATATTTTTCATAAAAATGTGTTGCTTCTTCTTAGATATGTACCTAACTTATATTTTAGCGTGTGAAACAGATTTTGCTACGATATATTCTTATTAAAAACACATTTTGATTCTGTTTTGACATTTTGATATATATATATATATATATATATTGTTTTGCTTTTTGTCTTCTTAGTAATATATAATTCCATTTATAATGCAATAAGTAACCAGTTATGATATGAAAAAAAAAAATATAAAATCATTTAAATAATCCATCAAGAATAAATTTGTTGGCATCGCACGTTAAAAACAGTCTCTAGTGTGCCCCACGAAGAACTATGTAGACACAAGAAACTGAAAAAAAAAAAAATCAAAGAGGTCTTAGAAACACCTGAGGCGCTAACAGCCCGAGCTTATCCGAGAATATCCAAAACTAATAACTGCCTGCCACCCAGGTAGATGGGCTATTAGTTCGGGGCCTGCCCGGAGATTATATATAATTCTTCTTCTGTGTATATAGTCCACCTATTAACTGATCCCAGGATGTGGGGAACGGATCAGACGTGAAGACGCAGGAAGTGTTGCTTAGATGAATGGTCCACGCTTAATTAAGCTTTCTATCAAAACGCGCAGAAAAAAAAAATGCCAGATGTGAAAAAAAAATCTATATATAATCCAAATTTTCCACTATCGATATGTTAAAACAATTCATAAGGCCTCCAAGAAATGGTTGACTCTGAACAAATTGATAAATTAAACACTATGAGATAAAAATGTTGACTGCTGCGTACAAATCCGCAAGGAGGCGCGGAAATATTTCCAATTGACGGACCCAATAGGAAAATTAAAAGAAGAAAAGAAGTTATGAAGGAAGATTTTTAGCAAACTTAAGTTGACAGGAAAATCTCCTTGAGTTTGCTGAAAATAGTAATCGCTGAAATCAGATAATCGCCACAAAAAAAAAAAAAATCCGTGAGCAGTAGAACTCGGTCACTAAAGTCGTATTTTCACGTTAAAAAATTGTAAAAACGGGGGAGTAAGAAAAATATTGAGATCCACAAAACACAGTTCCTTAACATATCGAAATTTACACGTACTTTTATTATATGGTTCTGCCTCTCCGCTGACCTTCGATACATTAAACCCAAAGGGAGCCGCTGGAGGTTCTCAAATATAGCGAGGAAAAAAAATACATATATATGCATATAGACATCTCCAAATCTTCCATAATCTCTAGGGGTTATGAAACGGATAGAAAACCCGGTCCCGCCGCTTACCGCCGACCTTCGACCCACTGCAATAGTCTATTTCAGGGAAAATACGACTAAAAAGAAAGAATTGGCAGTTCTACTTAGAGAATGGGAAGTAGTAGAATTTATCGACTATTTCTTCAAAACGACATACCATATCATCTGGCAGACGGTGCAATCTGAGGCCTGGATCTAAAAATGGGTAATTGCGGCCCTTAAATAGAAAAATCCATTTTCAAAGATATATTATAAACTTAATTAAATAATAAGGCACCAATCCGCTGCACGTTCCACACTATTTCAGCCTATACCTAAATTTTCTTTAAGATAGATCAATGCTAATCGTAATGGTAGGGTGAAATAGCTATTATCAATGTAATATAAATTTATATTTGTAGCATATGTCTGAATTTTTAAACTAATAGATATTTACAGTAGAAGTATTTATTAGCATCACTAAATAAAAAAAAATCACAATGCCAAGAAGATGGATTTGCATTCATCTAAAAATTCAAAAATATTGGAACCGTGAAAGAAAACAGAATGACTGGCAAATGTATTAGCGAAGGCAAAGAATGTAGAAAGATTTCTGTTGCTTCTAGGGTTCTATTAAAAGAAGAGAAGTAACACAAGAATCTGATCGTACCTGTATTGGCCTGTCTAAATCTTCAGAGAATTAGACAAAAGAAAAAAGGTTTAGATGTAGAGTATTGAATTAAATACAAAAGAAAAGAGGAAGTAAGAACATAAAAAATTCTGCCAGAAGCAATCTTCGAGCTATTCTGAAAATATAAAGGATAGGTTTACTGAGGACCGATAGCCGCAGCAGTTAAGTTGGAAGATATTTTACTGAAGTTAGGGACTTTTTAAAAATGAGGAATATCTATAAAATTATTGTGACTAAACAACTAGCATTCACACATTCTGACGTGATACGAATATTGTCAGATATTGCGAATTCTTTAAAGTTTAATGCTCATAATGAAAAAGAGTGGAAATAAAGCATAAAGTAAAACATATTCAGACTTCCAAAAACTACCGGATTTTGTGTGAAGAAATGATAAAACAAAATTATTCGATAGAAGATAGGTTTATAAATTTCTCAGGACTGGTAATAACATATTATGCCTCCCAGATAAATCAATAAAAAAGCAATCTTGAAAGTTTCGTTTTTAATTAATTGTTACTTTCATCTGCCCAATTTGTAATCTATAGGAACCTGTAGGTGTCTACGTGACTATAGAAGAATCAGTTACATCACTAGGTCAAGAACTGTTCATATGGATACTTACACTGCAAAACTGTAGCATATTAAAAGAAAATATTTGATCAGAAGGATATTTGAAATTTTTCGATAAGGACTCTAACGCAAACAAGATAAGGTTTAGGCAATAAAGCTAGTCTATTTACATTATTTCGATACCCAAAGCCAATAATATCGACCGATATGAAATTAAGCATTTCATCAAATAACTATTTCCTAACTATTTCTCTTTATTTCTCAATCACCATTTCCATATAGTAAGCATATAAAGCAATAAGTGAAGATGAACCAGAATAAAATATAAATAAAACAACGATAAGACGATGAACTTGGATTCCCCTGATTTCACGTTCTCATTTAAAGAATGAATACAGAATGCATATATTGATTTTATTGGAGTATAATTTTATGCATTTTTCAGACGGGCTGTCTTGTTAAAAAATGTGATAAGCATCATTAAAAAAATAAATAAATAAAATAAGATTCCACAGTAAAGAGAAAGGTTCGATGGCAGGTACATTTATTTAATAATTAACAATTGAAAAATATATTGTCTTCAAAAATTATATTTCTAACAAGAGAATCCCTTTGACTGGCATGCATGACTGGGTTGAAATATTTTTTATTAGTATTTCATTTTAAACTGTTTTATTAGTCCAATATAATTTTATTTTATTGACAACATATTTATAGTTTTAGTGATAACATATATTTATTTCTGCAGGATGATTTTGAAGATTTCTGTAGTGAAGTTACACTAAGTACATACAATAACTCTCTATTTACAGACTATGCTGGTAGTTATTACCGCTGAAGCAGGAACTGCAAACCCGCGATACATTTCAGTCGTTCACCGACCTCAGCTTCTAAGGCCTCATACGCGCTTGGAACGGAACTGCCGTTCCGTTCCTCCGAACCGAACAAATCTAGGATCGGGGCGGCAAAACTGCAAATAAATAATGTTCGGAAGAACGGATCGGGGCCGATCGCTCCGCTGTCGGTTTTTCACCGTCGCATCAAAGAAATGCTCGAAACGGGGTGAGCTAGTGTGGACGGAATCGAAGTAGTACCGTTCCGTTCCTCCGTTCTTCGAATTCCTTAAATAGCAAAAAAATTAATAACATTTATTGGAAACTCAAAAATAATAATAACATACGATCAATGAATAATAATATGAAAAATATTAAGCTCATCAATGAATAAAAAAACTTAGGTTTCCCAAAGACTTGTTGAGTAACTTCTGTAATAATTCATTTTAATAAGATTTATTTTTATCTATTTTTTTATTTGAATAAAAATATTAAAGTTTTCAATATATCCATACAATCTAAAAATGTACAATGATCATCATTCCAGTCTTTAGTAAAAATTTTAAAACAACTAATAATATTTTTATGTTACGAATAATTTTTACAACAAACTTTATATGATTTTGATATTCCTCTGTCATTAAAATGGCCCAACAATTAACTTGGGTTTCAGAGCAGTAGGCTTAAGAAAACAAAATAAAACTTGAATGCTAAATTTAAAGATTTAATGTTAGAATGCTAATAAAAATATACTTACCGGCATGTAGTCTTCAATTAACTCTTCCAGTATCACTTGACATACTTCCGGGACGATTTCACTGATTGCCTGTTTTGACATCCTGAACAGGTATTGTAAGCTTGTAAGGGAGTCACCCGTGGCCAAAAAGCGTAGGCTCACCGCGAGCCTTTTCTGCACGGAAATTGCTCTACGAAAGGTCGTGCCCTTACGCGATTTTCGGACTTACTTTCTGTCGCAAGAATTCAAAATCCGTCGGATGCATTCGGGTAAAATTTTTGTACAAGCCGCTGACCTCCTGGAACTTCAACTTAGCCAACTGGCTGCTCCCACCAAATTGTTCCCGGTTGGAATATAAGTTCGTTGTCCACCAACTTCAATTGAATTAGTATCAAATACGGTTTTTACTGCAGTATTAACCACGTTTCCTACCGCTACTTGGTAAGGAGAATATTGCAGTTCTGTCAAATTTTCGATGCGCACCTTTCAGAGCCACCTGAATCCAAATGAATGAGTAGACCAATAATTTTCCTTTCTTTTTTTGTAGGGTTTTGGCCCTCCTCCCCCCCGATGCTTGAGAACCAAATCGAGCACCATGTGCGCAATAATGCAATAGCAGAAAAATGTGTATTTCTATAGACTGTAGCGCCATAAAGGCTCTGACGATAAGTAGTAACGGCAACACCGTATATATATATATATATATATATATATATATATATATATATATATATATATATATATATATATATATATATATATATATATATATCGTTCACTTAGAAGAAGAGTGCCAAAATACGAAAAAGCGGAATTTTACCAGAGATGCGTTTGAAGTTTGCATTTTTAGGTTAATCGTTGTCCCTACCTCACTTTAAAACAACAAGTCGGACATTTTCTCAGCCAATACTATTTAGGTTTTTTGTTTTAAAAAAATGTTAATCTTCATTTTTTGATCATTTAAACATGAATTGAGCATTAAATTGTTATTTCTATAAATTATTAAACTTTTTCTCAATGAAATATATATAAATCCATTGTGAACATTTATTATTTTAACATTAGGACATCCTTCAAGACGGAGACATCAAACCTATAACGATACCATATAAACATATCTACACAGACTACTCCGATGTTCAATAGTGATGAAGACTCGGAAGTATACGAAGCCAGCTTTGGCAGTTGCTGCCTGCCCGCGGCGGCTGTGGAGAGCACAGGTCGTGCACTATTATTCCTCCGGGCACGTCTTGATCCTATCTTTCAACGGCAACAGTGGGGTACTTCCCCCCTCTTTCGGCTTACATTTAATTTCCACATTTTAAAGACGACGTTCTTGTACTATTGCAAAACTTCAAACTGATAGCATAAAAAAAACGGATTATTTCAATTTTTCTCGGCGGAATTAATTATCAACTAAAGCACAGCTGGTCGAGTATAAATCGATCAAATAAGTAATTGAGTACAATGAAAAATCGTTTGTTCCTTTGCAAAAGAGTACAACTTTATTTTTGACTTCTAACTAAACGTTTGTAGTCAACGTTGGAGGTATTCCTACTGCATTCGAAAAAAGCACAAAAAACCATTGATATGATTTACGAATGAACTTTATTCTGTCTTTTTTTTTTCTTTTTTTTTTTTACTGTTTACTAAGTGTTCTTCAAAATAACTTTGCAAGACTTTAAAAAAAATTATGCACAATTTTTTCAGATTCTTTTTATATACTTGAATTATTATATATGAAAAGCTTGATCAAAACCAGTACGGTAGTTTTGAAGATAAATCCTAAGTTTTGAGATGATTTTTGCAATCGTAAAAAAACCTAATAAATCAATTAATAGGTTTTTTTCTCAATTGAAGCTGACAGTGAGAGATGACTTCAACTGAAACTTGCGTGAAAGAAGTTATGATAAGACTAGAAAAAATTGTATGTTCGATCTAGAGCTGCCACTGGCAACCATACTATAAGCATTAGTACTTCTTGTGGTTGATCACTTTTTATTATTTTATTTTTTTTATCAATTAGTATATTTGCACCAGCTACTGGCTTGAGTACTGAAAGTGACCAGCAATTAGCATGTGAATAGGACTAATTTCTTAATTTGCATTTCTGGTCTCTACTTAGAGACAATTAAGTTCATAAATCAATTTTCGCTCCTTGCGTTATTGAAGTTGACGATTAAATTCCATCACGGAATCTGAACGCCTCACTAATAACTTCAATTTGGAAACCCCTCCCAATGTTACCACTGATCTAATTTAATTTAACAATTAAGAAACAAATTAACTTTTAAATTTCTATCAGAATTCATGGTCTTGGAATATTATAATATGTTATAAACTTAATCCTTTTTGAAAGCAAACAACATAAAATGAACATCTTTCATCTACCTCCTTAAAACCAGACCGTCGTTAAACATGAAAACATGCATTTTGAAATTATATAAGATACAATTACCTAATTGTGATTAATTAAAAACTATACTTTCAGTGGTTAAATTTGTTTTCGAAATATAGACAAACGAACTTTTCATGTCACAACAACCCTTATGATATCCATAATTCCTTCCAACATCGAGAACAATTTATATTCTTTACCATCTCTGGCCTTACATGCTTACTTCTTTTGACGTTGAAAGTATGCTCACCAACATTCCTATCGATAAAGCCCTCCTTACAGTAGAAGATAACTGGCCATCCACTGAATCTCATACCTCCCTTAACCTTTCCTCATATCTTGAATCCTAACAGCTTTGTTGCAAATCCTGTTACTTTACCTTCCATGGACAGTTCTTTAAACAAATTTCAGGACTTGCCATGGGAAATCCCTTTGCTCCCGACATTGCCAACATTGTCCTCAACGATCTACTCAGCTCCATAACCCACTCAAAAACAGTGCCTTTATAAAAAAATATGTAT
Organism: Rhaphigaster nebulosa; assembly: GCA_948150685.1. Lineage (NCBI taxonomy): Eukaryota > Metazoa > Arthropoda > Insecta > Hemiptera > Pentatomidae > Rhaphigaster > Rhaphigaster nebulosa. The sequence continues at coordinate 132,572,329 of OX411306.1, forward strand.
ATGATCTTCTCCTTATCCTTAATCCTGACAAAATTCATGATATCCTATCAGCCTTCAACTCATACCATCCCCGCCTTCACATTACCGTTGAACGAGAAATACATAATTCCCTTGTTTTTCTTGACCTCCTCATCATAAGAAACCCAAATAACACTAAATACACAGACTGGTACACCAAACCGACTTACACTGGCAGACTTTTAAATTACTATTCCCAACACCCTTACCACCAAAAAATTAACGTTGCCACAAACCTTATAAACCGATGCTTTCCCTATCTAATTCCCATCTTCATGAAACTAACATTAACCGTATCAAGCAAATTCTCTTAGCCAATAACTTCCCTCCTACGGCCATTAACAAACTTATCAATGACTACACAAATCGCCTCCCCCCTCTATTTCCTCCTCCCATACTCATTCGCAACCCATTTCCATCCCCCTATATAGATCCCCTACCTTATATCCTCTCAAAAGTCCTTAAGTTTTTTTGACCCCAACCTGCAACTTGTTTTCAAATCTCAGAACAAACTCTCTAACCTCTACACCCGTCTAAATGATCCTATTCCAATCAAACACCGCTTGCATGTCGTATACCGAATCCCTCGCTCCACTACACTAATAAGTGCAACTCCTCTTATATAGACAAAAAAAAATCTCCTCAAGATAGCATCAGCCAACATAAATATTCCATTTCCTCACGTAACTACACTGCCTCTAAACTCTCCGAGCATTCCTTATCGTTAAACTTCTGCTCCTTCATCTCACTCCTTTGTGCCTCTCAGCTTGGAGGTGCCTCAGTCCAAGTCAGCCAGGCATCACGATCCCGAGCCAGCGCTCTTATGGAGTTCAGACTCTTCCCCTTTTTCTGTCCTATCCTGGAGATGTGATCGGTCCATAACAGTCCGGGTCTTCCTAGAGGGCGACGTCGAGTGGGCCTGGCTTCAAAAAACTTTCGTGGATCTCGGTCTTCAATCATTCGGCATAGATGACCGAACCACTTTAGTTGCCTCTTTTCGACAGTATCCCTCAAGACGGGTACTCCAAGGTCTCCACGTATCCGCTCATTTCTGATTTCTCTTTGTTCGGCCTGCCACTCTCCGGAGGTACTTCATTTCAGCGGCTGTAGCTCTACTCCAGTGCCTGGTTCAGCGGGACCCAGCTTTCACTGCCATAAAGAAGGGTAAGTAAGTAGATAGCTTTGAATATGTGTAGTTTTACACTATTTTCTATCTCCCTTTTTCCCACCACTGAGCTGCAAAGCTGATAATATATATTATTTGCTTTTTTGATCCTGTTGGAAAGCTCTTGGTCAATTTTTCCATTTCTGCTAAGCACAATGCCAAGATAAGTGTAGTCTTCCGCTGTTTCCAATACCTTGCAGCGAACTATCACTTCTTCTTCCTCACGACCAATGCGCATCACCTTATCGTTAAACCACATATTTGATTTTGGTCAAAACTTCTACCCTTGCCACTGTATCCAATCACGACAAACGACTCATCACAGAATCTATTTATATCAAACTAGAATCCCTTCTCGTAAACCAAAAGACTGACAAACAAAACTTATCCTTAGCCTATTCCCAAATATTCCATTTATTTAAGAAATCCTAATTTCTTATTATATATAGTTTCCATTATTTTATTTAGATGTTTTTTTATAATAAAAAAATTATATTTTTATTTATTCCTTCTTTTTTTGAGCCACGCCCATTCTTTTTTTTATTTTTTTTTTTGTGACAATTACTTACTTATACTTAAATAATTTCTTTATCAAATTTAATTACTATATATATTCCCCGCCAATTTTCATTTTGCCACTATGCTACGATTTTTAATCCGTCAACTTCGGTTTATTCTAATTATATTATTATTCAATTACATTATCGTCTTTAATCTTTAACCATTACGTTTACCAGTAAGTTTAGCTTGTCTTTTAAATCAATTATAGCTTAGTATCGTCAAACCAATATAGTGGCAGCATTGTTTTGTTCTTAACAGTAAAATTCTCACGTATTCAGTTGGCGGTTATTCTACGCGCCACTCAGGTATGCTCTTCCTTGTTATTTACTATTTTTCTCTTTCCTCCCCATCTAGTTAATTTTGTCCATTCTTTTAACTGTTTGCCCATCCTTATTATTTTATTTTTCTTCCCCACACATGATTATTACTTATGATTAATTTACTCTATCTGTAAGTTTGCATAACTTTTATCTTGCTTTTTTACTTTGTAATTTTTTACATGCATTTTGTCCATGTATATAATGATTAACATATTTTTCTTTATACTTTATACTTTTTCATCTTACTATTTGTTATCTTCCTTATTACTACTAGTAATGCCACTGTTGTTATATGTATTGTTATCTCGTTTTTTTCTTAGCTCTGATGATAGCCATCAGATAGCCTAAAACTTAGGCCGAAACGTCGGCACACATTATATAAGTTTTTTTCTTATTGTATGTTCATTTATTGACCGCACCCCCAACCAAGATTCTCCTTTATACTTTTCCACGGTCAACTATATTCTCACCAAACGACTTTTTAATTTGAATGTCAGATCATTAGCCTATCGCGCTCTAAAAATATAAAGCTATAATTGAAGTACACAGAAAATTATGTCCCGGTGTACCTGACATATTTTATTATATGAAATTGTTTCCCTTTCTTCCCTTTTTGTGATTTATCTCTGATGCACACATATTAATAGAGGTCCCGGAATAGATTTATAAACCAGCGGCGAGTACTCTATTTTAGTCTTAATTTCCTGTTAGCTGACAGAATCACTGAACTTATTTTATTTTTATTTTTTCTCGATATCTTACTTAATTACATGTTTTTGGAGTCCAAGTTTTTGTTCTTGTAGTTCACTAAAGGCCCCTCGTTCTCCGAAATCGCCGAACCATTTTCAATATGAAAAATTAATATGAAATAACCCGAAATATGACCAGATGACTTTTATCGCTCGGAGCCAAGAATTAAATAAATAATAAAATAGACATTATATTTCAAAATTAATTAATAGAGCATTGTGGAGGTTACACTTGGTTAATAAAGAATATACAAATTAAAATTTGCCATCAAAATATTAGGTATATAACGAGCCATTGGGAAAATTATATATGGATTAGAAAAAAATAATAATAATAATCTGTCAAATGTGCTGTCAAGTACATTTAGTATATCAAGTATTATACGATTATACGATACGATTTATAATGAAAAAACTCTTAAATAAAATACCCCGCTAATTGACAAGGAATTCTGTTCGTTTCTCTTAGAAAATTTAATGAAATAATAAATAAAACTAAATAACTAAATAACTTTGGGAGTGAAGTATACTCGTCCAAGTCGTGCCCCTGGACGGCCTCATTGCACTATACTGCTGATTAGACACAGTGTAACCAAAGTAAAGAGGATATTGAACGTATACAGTCGCCGTACGGCAGCCCGTGGCGTACGCAGAGAGCGGGATAGGAGAAATACTCGAAATATTCCCTCCCCCGAAATGTACGAAAAAATATAATTTTCACACCCACCAATATAAGATTTGTATTTTGAGTAATATTTTTGTCAATTTTCGAGCTTATTCTTAAAACTTAAGCCAAATTTGGCGATTATAGACATTTAGGTGATTATTTGCCTTCTTCTCCTTTCCGAAAAAAAATTCTGCGTACACCCCTGAACGCAGCCTACCGTTATAACGACACCATGAGCTGCAATCGCTGGTCTTCGAATGGCATTCGCCAACGCAATCCAATTAATCATTTCAAAGATCTTTATGAGAGCCAACCAAGATCTACATTCAACCGTATACCATCAAATACCACTTTGAAGGTTCTTTTCTGGAACGCTGGAGGTCTTACTGATGCAAAATTTAGCGAGCTTCAGCAGCATATCAATAAGAACGATAGTGACATTTTCACAATCTTAGAGGCAGAGACTGACAATATTACACAATGGTAGCCGACATGATGGCTACCAGTACATCCTTCGCAGAAGTCGTCAATGCTCATCTGGAATTTTGGTAGTTGCGAAGTCATGCCTGACTGTTCTCAATAAAACAGAGATGTGTGACATTGACAAGCTCGATGCAGTTGAGCTAAAAGTATAAAAAGAGAGAACACATCGGCGTCTCTTCTTTGTAAATAACCTACCTCGATACAACCCTTCCCTCACCTAACTCAAAGATTCTGGTGTGGTGATCAAAACGCTCCGTCTACCAGATGGGATTATAACCACACAGAACCAATGGGAACAACTTGGGAGGACTTCATCGACGAGAATCAGGTAGAATACATGCCTACTCCAAACGGAAAGCCCATCTTCCTTGAATCTACGGAGGCAACATCCAAGCCAGACGCATTCTTAGCTCACTCCTCAATTGCCTCAAATGTAGTCACATTTGAGAGTCCTCTTCCTTAGGCTGACTGGACAAAGTTTGTGATTGCATCTGACCAACCCGTAACAACTCATCTGGTGACAAATGAACTAGAGGAATCCCTGAAGAAAACAACGAAAGCCATAATAAAATCTGTGCATTAGAATGTTCCCCGAGGGTAGATAAAAAATTACTAACCTTTTTGTAATGAGGACCTAGAAGCTATAAAGATCGATCGAGAAAGGGCAGCCGTAACGTACCGTGCATCTCGAAATCCTGCCGACCATTCACTCTAAAGGAGAAAATAGCTCACCTCCTCGAAAAAAATCAATCAAGAAGAGTTGAGTAAGTCTAACTTCTGACCGAGATATTTTGCGTTTTCTCTGTAAGCACTATACATCTGTGAGCAACTTTCATCCGAAGACAAAAACTAAAGACCCAAAAACGACCGAGATCCCAACATGTGTAAAGTGGCTTAGTGGCGAATTTTCTCTGAGTGATTTAGACAAGACACACCAATGTACAAATAAGAGAAAAACCGTTGATCCAGATGAGCCTCAACCAGAATTTCTAATCAACACGCACTCATAGGTGTATGAAGGGCTTGTGCTTGCACGCCGTATTTGGACCGTTATCATCTTTTGTCCTCCGAACAGCTGGAGATTATAAAAAAGCACCTCAGAAAAAATTTCGCCGTTAACCTAAGGAATTAAAGATAATTTTCATCATTACCTAAGGATTAACTTCCTAAGGATTTCTGGATTCATGCCCAGCTAGGTTACAATTGAAATGGGAAAAGTTACAACTGAATTGTAAAAGGTTAAAATTGGATTTTAAATTGTAAAAGGTGACAACTGATTTTGAAATGGAAAAGGTTACAATTGAAATAGAAAAGGTAACAATCGATTCGGAAAAGATTACTATTGACGTGGAAATGCAATATTAGTTTTCAAAATTCTTCGGTATAGGTATCCTACTAGATTTTCAAGGGAGCTATTTCCGAATTTACTTTCGGATTTTCGGTTACGCATGCGCATTTCAATTTTCACTTGCTGTTCAAGTTTTCTATGAAAAAGGGATCGTTTGTTGCGTATTCGAGGGTTCTAACTCTTCTCTTCTTCTTTATCTTCCTCCTTTAGTGCCTTTCAGCGTGGAGGTGCCCCGATCCAAGACTGCCAAACTTCTCGATCTCCAGCCAGCGCTTTCATTACATTTATTGACCTTCCCTTCCTTTCACCAATCCCTGAGATATGGTCTATCCATTGCAATCTTGGTCTTCCTCGAGGGCGGCGTCCGGTAGGCCTGGCTTCAAAGAATTTCTTTGGGTCCCGGTCCTTATCCATTCTGCACAGATGACCAAACCATCCCAGGTGTCGTCTCTCCACTGTTTCCTTCAGTGCAGTCACTCCCAGGTCTCCCCTTATTCTCTCATTCCTAACTCTGTCCCTCCTTGTTTTGCCTGCCATTTTCCGGAGGTATTTCATCTCTGCCGCAGTAGCCCTACTCCAGTGCTTGTCCAACGGGACCCAGCTCTCATTTCCATAGATGAGGGTAGGTAGGTATATGGACTTGAAGATATGTAATTTTACATTATTTTCCAATTCCCTTTTCCCCACCACTGTGTTGCATATGCTAGTATATGCTATTTGCTTTTTTAATCCTGTTTGAGAACTCTTGGTCCATTTTCCCATTTCTGTTGAGCACTACTCCTAAATAAGTATACTCCTGCGCTGTCTCCAAGGTTTCTCCCCTGCAGTGAACCAAAACCTCCTCTTCTTCACGTCCGATATGCATCACCTTGCTTTTTCCAACATTCAATATCATACCCTTCCTTTCTAGCTCAGCCTCCCACTCCGTAACAGCCTGCTGTAGATTTTCCTTGGAATCGGCTATGAGGACAATATCATCTGCAAAAACCATTACTTGCGCTAGGATTGTCCTCATGTTCCACTTTCCAACGACCATCCGTGTTGTCCTCCGCTTGCAGATTTTCAATATCTCGTCCATAAAAGTGATGAAAAGAAGAGGACTAAGACTGTCCCCCTGTCTAACACCCCTTCTCATGGCGAAAGCCTCTGACATTCTTCCATTAATTCTAACCATGCCTTTGGAGTCATGATAAGTGCTTTTTATGGCATTTATTAATGCTGCGGGCACATTTTTAGCGGCTAGAGCTGTCCAAATTTCTTCTCTAGGGACTGAATCGAATGCTGCTTTTATGTCCAGGAACGCTAAGTACAAGTTCTTTACTCTATCCCATGCCTTCTCAATAATCGTCTTCAGCGAGAAGATGTGATCCTGCGTTTGTCGGTGTGGTCTAAAAGCTGCTTGTTCCTCTTCCAATTTGTCTTCAACGATTGATCGGAGTTTTCTTTCCAGTATAGAGGAGTAAAGTTTATAGACTACAGGGGAGAGACATATAGGTCTATAGTTTTGGCATTCACTAGAGCTACCCTTCTTGTGGATCGGCATGATGATATTGCATCCCCATTCCTCAGGCATGGATTTGGAAGAGAAAATATTTTGAAACAGGTCCTGCAAAGCTTTATGTAATTGTAGACCTCCAAATTTTATAAGTTCTGGAGCAATACGAAACTACATCTTCAAATTGAAAAAGTTACATTTGAAATGGAAAACGTGACAATTGATTTGGAAAAGGTGACAGTTGGTTTGGAAAGGGTTACAATTGAAATGGAAAAGGTTGCAATTGGAATGGAAAAAGTTACAACAAAAATGGAAAAGGTCACAATTGAATTAGAAAAAGGTTACAATTGATTTAGAAAAGGTTACAATTGAAATGGAAAAGGTTACAATTGATTTGGAATGATATACAAATAAGTGCTGTCTCACACGCGCAGTATAATATAATACAACCTTAATACTGTGTGGTACTTTTATTTTTTCAACGGTATAGCTAAGCAACAACTATATCTTATGGCCATAAACAAAACTCGGGTTATTATTTTGTCGGTAAACTTATTATTCATTTTACCTTTTACTGATAATCAATCCAGTTATTCATCAGGGAGTCTCAGCCCCACATTCCACGGGGCTTTGAAATAAAAAATAAAAATAGCAATAATTCAAAAATAAGGTTTTGAGCGAGATATAACTATACCAGGTGCCACCGCGCATCGTATCTTCTGGCATCCTCCCTCTTCCAAGTTATCCAATCCCGCCGTCCATCATACATCTCTGACGTTAAATTTAAATCCTCTATCCATTCTCTCAATATCCGTTATCGTCCCTCAGATTTATTATATACAATGGTCTACATTGTCACAGCATTCCGTATCTAATGCTCATCCCTTAGGAATTCTATTCCTTTTTTCATATTTTGCCCTAATAACCTTTCCACTTTCAAATTCCGTCTTTTCAACTGTTTCCTATCCTTTGGGTTCTCCAGGAATTGTAAACAGATAATTCGTATCTTTAGTTATAATATAGAAATATGTATACATACTTTATTAGTACATTTTTATTTTATTATTATTATTATTTTTTCTTTCTTTTTTAACAATTTAACATTAGAAATTACTTGAATATTATGTATTATAATTTATTTTCTTTTTTAATTGTTAATTGTTTTTCTTTTTATTTATTTGAATCTAAGGCTCCAAATCTAGCTTTTACTGAAGTATGGCCAAGATTAGTATCACGGTTCCAACAATACCTATCACAAAGCAAGTACCGATAGGATGTTAGTTTCTGTCAAGAAACTCTAATGTAAAAGGCCAAAGTGGAAAGCGGCCAATTTAGATTTCATTCTCGATTGAACGTTAATAATAAAATGGAATAAAAAATTCCCTAGCGGAGATGGTGTTCCCTGATGAAGGAAGAAGCTTAAGTTAATTACTAGGTCCAAGGTAACAGATGGTTCCACACTGCGCGGTGATAGGGCTCTATCCTCGCGCCTCATATCCCTGTCATCCTGGAGAAATTCAAAAACTAAATTCCGTAATTTGTATTAAATGGAGGCTTAATTCAATTCATAAATCAATTAAAAAATAACTATTTTTAACAGCTCATCGATGGAAGACAATGGAATTTAATACGTTGTACACTCGAGAAGGCATACAGTGAGGATATATAGTGATGACCCTATGCAGAAGATAGCCAATCTATGTCGGTAGACAGGGACGTAGGCAGAATTTTTTCGGGGGGATTCAATTATTTTCTGTTTATAATTATAATTGCTTATAATCAAATATAATCGCCAAGTAGGACGTAAGTTTTAAGGATAACATGTCGGGAGGAGGGGGATATATCACCCTGATCCTCTCACTTCGTACGCCACTGTTACGTGTTTAATAGATGAAAGTGTGTGTGATAGATAGAATATACCATCTTAATGGTATATTTTATCTATCCCAATTAGTGATAAAAAAAAAAATAATAATAAAAACATCGGTGGTTTTAATTAAAAGCAGTCTGTTTGCAATTCCTACTCATGTCTCACGTATTACTATTTTATACATCTTATCATGCCGTGTAATTCACTATAATAATGTTTTTTTTTATTTTTCTTTCTTATGAGAACACATAAAGTTAATACAGGCATACATAAGGGTATGGAATGTTTAAATAAATTCTCCTTCAGTATTGGTATGTTCGGATAAGAAGAACAATTATCATTTTTTTTTTTTCAGATTTCTTTATTTTCTTATTCTCTCAAGTAACTCGCTACAAGACAAATATAAATTTATTTTATTATATCTCAAAATATTGCTATTTCAAATCTCGGTCTCTAGAACCTAAAAATGCATCATGTTCAAAATCATGGAAAGTCGAACGTCGGTGTTATCGAAACATCGATCTATAAATGATAAACATAAATGATTTTAATGATTTGTCTAACATCATTAGTATAAATACATTCTAAGAAACTATACTTGTTTTGGATTTCCTGCTGATTTTGATACGAGTCGAAACAATACTTTTTATGTCCGAACATATACGAAAAGAATCAAAAGTCGATTCTTTTTAATCTAAATAACTTAACTCTCCTCAAATGACAAGCCCTCCAAAAAAATAAAAACCAATTGACAAATGGAAGTTAAACAAGAAAGTGGCTGAGTCTGAAATTGGAAATTGCCTGAGGCCGTCTAAAATTAGCTACTGCTTAGCTCCAGAGACGTAGACAAAAGGTGTCTGATAAAAATCTCTGTAGCTCTCCTCTTGCTAGCTCCTCCCTAACAATTAGACCTACTTCTAGCCTCTGTAGCAAGTTCAATGTTTTTTTTGTTTTTTTAGCTCATTGATCATAATTATAAATTATAATCTCATCGATAGTGATCAATTTAACTGTATTTGCATACATATCAATGAAGAATATTATGGACCCTTTTAGAAATTTATGACACAGTATAAGTGTTTTTTTTTCATAATGCATTAATCTATCCCCATCTGTAGGTAAATTAATCGTCCGCAGCGGTAGTACCCTGCCAGTTTTACATTCGATGTTAAATTTTAATATCCATTGGACAGATAGAGATGTGTAGGGAACCTTCAGGGCAACTCACAACTGTTCCTAATGAAATAGGATTTTTATGAACTTGACGAGAACCCTCCTCCATATGTTTTACAGTTTTTTACAGAACAAAAACATAAAAGTTAAATAATTTACGCGCATCGGCGTATCAGTTGTAATTAACCTGTGGGCATGGATTTTCTAGTGCTTAGAATTTATAATACAATACACTAAGGCATTGGCGTCAAGGCACACCAGGGTCTCGAATAGCAGGTTGGGACATATTACCTTGAGCAAGTCCCCCTTGTAAAAATAAGATGGACGCTCATCCACTTGACGTCCTGCACAGGTTTTTTTTTTCAATTCATATTGTTGCTTTACTATGTGCACAGATAGAAATATATTACATATTAAGTATTATAATACCTAATTCAAAAATAAAGAAAATATTTAAATAATAATAAATTTAACTATGGTTCTCAGAGTAGAGGGACTCACAACCTTTAATGTTTGAGTATTTCGCTGTACTACTCAGTTCCTTTCCGTAGGTCAAGATATCTTTAAGGACAGTCTTGTTCTCAATCGAAAGATGAAAGACTCCGCTCAGTTGACGGTATATTGAGCTGAACCTTCGATCGACTTCTTGTCTTTTAAGTCGCGTGTGAGGATTTCCATGTGAATCTTTTGTCTAGGATGAAACCAAGAAATTGAACTATGACAGGTCCAGGTAAATTAATGTTAACAATTAAGACTCATGGGCAGGAAATGCGACAAAAGGTAAAAGTGACATGCGTGCATTTCGACTCATTAGCCTTTATCCACCATTGGTAACAATATGATACGTTCTGGGAGAGGTGTCTTTGGAGACTGGAGGAGGCTGTTGTAGGAGCGATGACGGAGCGTCGGTGTCATCGGTAATTAAACTAAAGCAACCCGTAATTAAATTACTAACTCATCAAAAAACGAATTTTGTCAATTTAACAAAATACATTTAGCATGCACTAATTCAGTTGTTTGAACCATAAAGCCTTTATGTGGTTGGTATAAAGGAAAATAAATTGATTAGAATCGTATTTGTTTTTATACAATAAGGGATTATCAAATTAAGAATATTGTCAATAATTTTTGTTGTTAATTATTAAAAGCGTACATCAAGTGAGCAGCATTATTTTTTTTCTCTGTAGCCCAACTCCATCTGAACAATGGATATTTACTTATCTGGCCAGTTGAACTTATTTTGCATCTTTTGTAGTTCAGAATAGTACCTAAACACTTCCGTCCATTTACTGATGAATGTATTGGCATTTTAATTCAACGAACTATCAACTATTCTTCATTGAATAATCATCAATCAACTGTTGAACCTGACCATGTCCAACGAGACCTCGTTCAAAGTTCGTTAATTTAGTCGTGAACCATCATGATCTCATGTCCTACATATGTGGATATATAATAATAATAATGTTATAGTCTTATAATATCCTATTTATTTCTGGTTTTGAGCAATCTAAATTAATAAAGGCTTTTTTAATTTCCAATTTTTAATTTATCAAGTATTGAAGTATTTCGCTTTTCATTCCTGGAGTAAAGAAAGTAAGACTTTTTATTTAAATCGAAATTTCATGCAATTTAAGTATTCCAAGGTCCTTTTAGTCCCAAAAAGTGATCTATGTGCTAAGTCGTGTTCGTCGTCACCTATTTCTAAGAAATCCAGATTTTCGAAACATTTTGGATGAAATTTTTAAATAACTGATGGAATTTTTTGTGAATTAAAATAAAATTAGTATAGGCAAGATATGACCAATATGATTAAAAAATATTACGATTAAAACAAAGTTCCACAAGATTGATAATTCAAGAAAATTTCATTTTGATGACTTGAGCTTAGGTCTACGTTCAATATCATCTGTTGGAAAAAAAAAAGAATTATATGCTACCCATTGAGATTTATGTTTATTTCGAAAACTCGTAAAGATCTGGCTCACAATTATCAGGTCTGCTCATTACTGTTAGTTCATGATCCATGATGATGTTAATAAATAAAAGCTCGAACTCAGAGTGGGTTCGATTTATATTTTCAAACCAGAAGTAAAAATGCGACGAATTATTACAATATGGTTTATTATTTCCAAATAATTATACATCCAAAAAAAAAAAAATTGAATATATATTTTTTATTTTATTATTCTCCATTATTTTTTTTAGTTTTTGTTATAAAGTTCTAAAAATCTGTATATTTCTTCTCTATTTTCATAGATGTCTGAGCTAAGAGCATAAGAAACCTTTGATCTGTTGCCATTTCGGGAAAAAATGGCTGATGGTAATGCCGAATTTCGAGGATTTCCCTGAAGTAACTATTTAAAAAATAATGACTTAGGTGCCAAATTTATAAAAAAAAAAAAGTTGTCTCGGAGGAAACTTGCGAATGGCGGACGGATTTGAAATTTACCTCGAATTTGGAAGAGGAAGGGTTAATTTTTTTTTTCTTGGGTGATTACATAGGTTCACTTTTTAAAATAATAAATCAAAATAGCGAGTGATCCAACAATCTTTTGTGGGAACACAAATCTTCCCTTAAAAATTAACGAACACCTGTATAAACGGTTGTCAGTAATTCTTTTCGTCAAATCAATATAACTTTTTTGTAATCGTTTATATCTTGTATACCCTGATTTTATTTGTATACACTCCTGGATAAGGTCATGGAATCCATCACGACATTGCTGTAACTTGTCGGTTTTAAATATCTTAACTTATTTCATAGTAATATAAGTTATTTGTAATGAGTATGGAATTAATGAAGATCAGAGTCTAGAACGGTGTTTCCCAAACTTTTGGCATTTGTGTATCCCTTCTATAATTTTCCTAACGCTGACTGAGTACCCCTTATTAAAAAAAAAAAAAATGTTAATACTTTAACAACAATCAAATAAATCAAAATATATTAATATTTCAAAATTCACATCAAAATATATTAATGTTTTTCTTTTTTAGTACATAAAAAAATAAATGATCCATAGAATTATATTATATATAAAATTTATTTAGATCAATGAGAAGGATGATTTTTTTTATGTCGAGACGACAGATCATAATTTGGTTCCCAGGTTGTTAATTTTAATTTGGGATGAGGTTCCACGTCCAAAAGGCTGTTCCTATGTTTCGACTTAATATCTACAAATGCTACAAAAGCAACTTCACATAGATATGAATACCACAAATATACAATATTAAAAAGTGACGAAGTTTTTTATTATTTTCTACGTTCAAAGCTAGTGCAGCGCGTACCCCCACCAAACCCTTCCCCGTATCTCTGGGGGTATGCGTACCACATTTTGGGAACACTGGTTTAGAGGATCAAATGTTCGAAATTTATTCTCTAGTTCATATTCAGGACATTATATTGATTATATAATTTATTTTTCATAAGCCTCTGTTTAACCTCGCGTAAGTCAGGTAGAGAAAGACAGACTAACAAAGTCCACAGAAGTAAATATTTACTATAATTACTTCAAAGAAAATATTTCTTTTAGCATCTATTATTATGATTCTAAACTAAAACAATATTTCTAAAAATAATATTAACCTAGATATGAAACAAAAAATAAATTCCCTAAATATTGATTGTTTTATGAAAATTGACCTTAATCGTTTAATAACTATTAAAAAAAATTATTTTTTTTCATCACTATAACGGATATCCTTGAACTTTTAACAAGCTAATGTATTTGGGCAGCCTTGCTTGTAAGCAAAGCGTTTCCCTCTTCCAAAGTTTCATAATGAATTGTTATAGGAAGGAGGATTGAATAACTAATTTTAATCAGTTGACATCAATCCCTAACTAATTTTAATACACACTATATATACATTTTTTTTTCTCCACTTCCAGATAAACTCAATATTAAATAAAATAATAAATCTTGAATGGTAAATTTTTAATTACGATATTAGTTCAGACTTGCTGATATTTTAATGGTCCAATACTCACAGCACAGTTGTATTAGGAGGAGCCCTGGGGACGTGGGTGAGGCGGAGATACATGCAGCGGACGATGGTCTTGTAGCAAAGACATCGCGAAGGACAGGCTCGCGCTCCGGCGACAAAGAAGCCGATGAGGAGAACGAGCACCCCGGACGGCAGCATCGCAGCGACTGGTCGGTTCCTCAGCCCAGAGGTGGTGGGGGCTCTTCTTGTATTTATATCTCCCCGTTCCTGTATCCTCAGCCTTCAGTCTTTATCCGTCTAGAGCATGTTCCAAAAGCTTCCTTCGTTACGAGATGATCTTTTGCAATGGTACCCCAGAAAATCAATTTTTATGAGGTTGTGTTCATTCCCGAACTGGAAAACCATAAATCGTGTTGGAGAATTAGACCGCACTTACACTTCAAAATTAAACTAATTAATAAATTACTATGGTATGCACTCATATTTTCTTAGTGTTAACTCCATCACTGATTTTAAATGTGATATATGGTTTTATTTTATTTATTTCCTATTTTTCGGAGTTTATAGCACGATTGCCTATTCCTGGGCCGACTTCATACAAATCTTTGTTAACCATTCAAATTATGTGGTAATATATCATCGTTGTCATAAGAAAATATCCTATGCGCCTTAATATATCTTATGTAATTTTTGCAGTTTGGTTTTTATATTTTTTTTAGTTATATTGAATAATTATGTAAATTTTTTTTTTTTTCATTTTCTGAGTATTAAGTTTGGTTTGATTCATTCTTCAGTCTTATTTCATATTAATTAAGACACTACAACACATATATTGTAAAACCCAAAATATGAAATCACAATGGATATTTGATGGCACATAAGATATTTTCTCGTATTCGAACGATATTCAAAATTTCCCATCAATATTTCCCACTTACCAAATGATTTATATTTTAATCGTCATGTTATTCGATATAGTTATTAGGCTTATTGATTTGGGCTTAACGCCCCTATGTGCACTAACCAAAGCAAGAGGGACTGGTGGATAACATTTTTAAAGTTAAAATTTCAACATTCACGGCATTTTTTTATACATTAGTAACTGCATATTTACTTAACAACCTTTTTGCTAAGCTTATCACTATGTAGTCACCAGCTATTTATGCATACTTTTGGATTAATATTAACGTTTATTCATTTGAAGAAAATCGATAAGAATGCTATCGAAATTTGATTACGAAATATTTGTGTGTAACGGTTTAATTTACATTCGAAGACAAATCTGGTATCAGATGAAAATTGCCATAATCAATCAACTCTATCCAATTTACTTTCGATGTAAACCAGCCCCAAAATTACTTTCTGAGGTGTTCATAGCACTTAAGAAAGACGACCGATTATGATCAAACTTGAGGAACATATTTGAGGAGTTTTCTATCGCAAGTTAATTTATCTGCATTACGATAATTTTCAGGAAATAAAAAAATCGTATAGTAAGAACTGCATTCATTTTTTTCGAAACGGTGGTTGTTCTGTATTGTTAGTATGAAAATTGAAATTTTCATAATTGTATTTTTAGTTCACTTTCAGTAATTTAGGTAACTTTTGATTAAAAAAATGGATATGTTGAGTTATGAAAGAACAATAAAAACTTAAACACCCAAACATTTTCTGTTGACTTATTTTTATTTCCATATTAAAATCAGTCGAGCTTAAATAAAGAACGGTATGAAGATTCATTGGCAATAATCAATTTGTAGCGCTTTAGAAACATCCTCTACTTTTTTGTAATTTTTGAATCAATCATCGAGACCAGATTGTTATGTATTGAGGATACTGGGATTGAAGGATATAATTAATATTCATAATATTATTATATTTTATTTTATTATATATATATATATATATATATATATATATATATATATATATTTTATATATATTTTATTATATATTATATTATTAATAGTAATTAAATAAGGAATAAATTAAAGAGATGCCAGCCGGTTCAATAATATCAACATTAACCAGTTTCTTTTTCGGACAAAGGAATCTGTACAAGGTCGGAAGTTGTACCTGAGAGGTGCAGTTCAAGACCGCCAATAGACCGCTTAAGATAAGCGAAAGTAAGAGCACCATAAACCTAGAGATAGGCCAGGTCGACATGGTGTAATAAAATCTGCCGCCCAAGTTTACAAGTCCTTTGAAAATATTCTTAGAGCGTCAGGCAATAGGATGTCCCAAAAGAAGAGTGGGGAACAAAATTCATCTGTTCAAGAAGAAGTAGGGGAAACGGTATAAGAGACCGAGAGAAAGATAGTTCTGGAGAGTTCTGGTAAAAAGGTTGAAGTGGAGAGTTCGGGTCAGAAGTTTGAAGTGGAGAGTTCTTGAAAGAAGCCAGAAGACAGAGGTTCGCTGAAGGAAGAGTGGAGCAGTCCATTGAGAGACGAAGTTCGAGCCAGAAAGAGAATCCTACACCATCGAACACCGAAGTTAGAAGGCAACAATAAGATAAGTGCTTGTAATTTGATTCATTGTGTACATCAATGTATAATATTATGTGGCATACGGAAGATATTTTAAATAAGCAAGAGTTCTCCCAGTATTCTCAAATACATTCGTAGATTTTTACAATGAGAGTAATTTAGATTACAAATTAATAAGCCAATAGTGTAATTAATAACGTAACGTAAATAAAGTAAGATCTGTAACAAAATCTAACATTATATTTACCCTGCATGCCATCATCTAGTTAATTAAGTGAAATGGTGAACACGACACCCTTGGAAAGGTTATCCAATGGTATTTATAATATCCCTAGGTAATTGACCATAGCAGGGGGGTCTACGGTCTCTAGCCTTTTATGTTAAAATATAGTTTGATTGATCGGCTCCCTTCTGGAACCGATGCAAATAGAGATTAAATTAGATCATTAAATTGAGTAAATGTGGTTTCTGGAACCCCCACCTGTCTTAGAAAAGCAGTTTGCCAGAAACATAGCAAGATATAGTGATCACGCACCCTAACATCTCTGGCAAAACATAAGTCAAGCTTCTGGGTGACGCCGGCAGATGCGTTCATAGAGCCGTGCTCATCATACCACTTAAAGAAAAGACGCCTAACAATAACTTCCCGGCTCCGTGTTGGAATTTCAAGAAGGCTGATTGAGAAATGTTCCTTATATGCACCGATACCGGGCTCTCTGAGGCACTAATATCAGAATCTCCTGAAAAACTATCGACGCAATTAATGCATACAGTGCATGCCGCAGCAGCCTAACTGAAAAGGATTGCTTCTCCTTCAAAAGCAGTGTGTTAGGCTGACTCGCAATCCACCATGCAAAACCTGTCGCACAACACCCAAAGAGACTGCCAGCGGACGGTTGAGTGCAAAAGAATATTGAAAAACCTGGAAAATCGTGGATGGACACTGTTCCAATGGATACCTAGCCATGTCAATATACGTGGAGATGAGGAAGCCGATAAACTAGCCAAGTTAGGAACTACTCCACCTCAACCTAGTTGCCCCACGTCTCTGCAATCATCCAAGTTTAGATCAGAAATCTGCAGATGGAACGAACAGAGACTCTTCGAATCGGCTGCTGGTTAAAATTTTGGCCACTGAAGGTCCCATAAATACCAGCTTCTCGCGTGCAGTCAGTGTAGCCGCATTCCGATTAAAAACTGGGCCTGATTATCTCGCTAGCAACGTCCACATCCTTGTTCTGTCATTTCCCGAGTGTCCGCTGTGTGGTTGCGGTAGAAGGGATGCTGAACATATGAAGGATTACCCAGCCCTAGACCACGGAATGAGAGCCCGAAGTTTAGAGAAGCACATCTTTATTGGTCAGCGCGTCATCAAATGGCATAACAGCCAAGGGCAGGCGTTGACTAGCAGTAACACTTTCATAAACATTGTAGTAAAAAAAATATATTTCCATCCTATAATAATAATGTTTTAATTTCATATAATTCAATAGAATCGGAACATTCCATAATTTAATTATTACATCCGAGCTACAGAAATATTAAATTTTAGAGTGATTAATTTTTTAAATGAAATTAATGAATTTTTGGATGATCTGAAGGGTCTATTGAATGAAAACAGCATTCTCTTACGGAATAAAGAATTTTTTTAATTTTTGAAGGATATCAATAGAATATTTTTATTCAAAACTGGCGCCATATTTGGTTTTAGTAATGGAGGGAGTTATTGTTGACCGTATATTTATATTTAAAGGGAGAAGTTGATCGGGGGTGCGGTCAAAGAAATAGACTTAATAAGTGTGGTCTTATATAATTGTGCCTACGTTTCGGCCTAAGTTTTAGGCCATCTTCAGGGCTAAAATGAAAACAAAATAACAACAATGAAAAAAGAAAAAAGAGGCAGTACCAGTAACAGTAAAAATGATAAATGATAAAAAAACAGAAAATCCAAGTAAGATAAAAAAGTATAAAGAATAAAAAGAAAAGGATAACAAAGTCTTTTGTATTATGTAATTTAGTGTTATCCTTTTCTTTTTATTCTTTATACTTTTTTATCTTACTTGGATTTTCTGTTTTTTATCATTTATCATTTTTACTGTTACTGGTACTGCCTCTTTTCTCTTTTTTCATTGTTGTTATTTTGTTTTCATTTTAGCCCTGAAGATGGCCTAAAACTTAGGCCGAAACGTAGGCACAATTATATAAGACCACACTTATTGGTTTTAGTAGTTTGAAAACTCCCAATTTTCAGGCGAATCTAAAAATAAAAAGTTTTTGTCTTAAAATTTTGCCAAGAGTCTGTCTAACCTTCAAATTTTTTTTAATGATTCATCATAAAATCGCCCGTAAATCACGAACGATTCGAACCAAATTTGGGTTTGAAACTATGCGATATGCTTTAACCGTATTCTTTGTATCTATACATTCTGGAACCAATGTTTTCCGCAAAAAAAAAAAAACTATTTTTTAATAGTTTAATAACTACCGCCAAAAAAATTTTTAATTTAGTAATCACATTTTTTTAAACAGACTTTCTAAGATAATGTAATGTTGTTTATATGAATGGAAAGGGAAAAAAACCGTCTTTCTAACGAGTCTAAGAATGTCAATGTGGGATTGATTGAAGACAAAATACAGAGCCTCAAATCGGAAATGTAAAAAAATCTGTAAGGCTAGTTTACTTAATAATTGAAACACTTTTTTAAATTTATTTGACCAAAAATCAATCATTTTTTAATGTTAATATTTTTCCTTTAATAAACTTTGAAAAACAACTATTTTGCCGGAAAACCATGTCAATATCATTTTTCAAAATAGAGATATAAAATAAAGCAGTTTTATTATATTTTTTTCTCGAACCCCCATTGGATGAAACGGTTGGACATGTTTCGATTTTTTTTCAATATTAAATCACCCGAAAAATGTTGATCAGCGACGGGCACATCGTGCACTCCCCATGTTGGTCTACCTTACATCTTTTGCAGACTGAATGTTATAGCAGCGCTTCTCATATACTTTCAGCTAAATGTAAAATTAAATTATAGATATTTAATAAGTCTTTCTATTTATGTTTTTCCAGTTTGTATCTTGCATCTCTTTCTTGATTAAATTTCCTTTTTTTCTATATTGCTTTGGCTTGTTTAATGGATTTAAAATCTGAGATGGGCTTAAATAATATAAAATTACAAGAGTATTTGAACACTCTCACGAATGTTACAAATATCTCACGAACTTTACCAGACCTTAGGTAATATTCATAAGATTTTGGAGTATTTTTATAATAGCTGTGAACTACTACTAAAACAAAGTATATTTCTAAAAAGTGAAGTTTACCCTCAAATTTGTCTAGCACTTAAATCTGAATTACTTATTTTTAAAGTAAATGAAAAATATAACATTCATGAAGCGAATAAAAATGCTTACCATGATTTTAGGATCAGCAACCTTCCATCCCAATGTATCATGCCATACTGGATAAAAGAGATAAGGTAAAAGTAAGACACATTTGATTTGTGTCAGTCCACCCATTCTCTCACATTCAGTGTGTCCCTAAACCGGTGGTAACATTCATGAGTTATTAATCCTGAGGATTATGGGAGACTTCACTTTAAATTGTGTACACTTTTTTTAACGTGTATTTAAGTCTAAATTGCCGTTTTCAATGATCTAGTGAGTTTTTCGAACAAGTTACATCAATTTTCAAAGTCAATAATTTTTTTTTCCTTTGTTCAAAATGGCTGAAAGTTTGCAAATGCCTGGTGGCAGTAACATTCGTGAGTATTCATTTTTTAAATATTTTTTGTTGATGTTAAAAAAGATTCCAATTCGCTTTTGGTAACTCTAAAAACATTAAATTTTCACAAATTAACATCAAAATTGATCTGTCCAACTAGCTTAATACCAAAAATTTATTGAAACTCAGAAATTTACATAATATTAAACCCTCTGTTATCAAATTAATATTAAGTTAGGGACTAAGGTTTTCTAGTTTTGACTAAGAATCCTCTTGATTAGGTTCTTTACCAAGTATTACATAATCTTGCTTATTTTTAGCATTATTTAATTATACTTTTCCAGATTTGTAACTGAATAGTTAATATATTTTAAAAATTAATCTTGGAATGTCATTTTATAATCTTAGATGTTAAATTATTGTGTAAAATGATGATATCACAGAAATGTAAAACTCAGATGGTGTAGTTATATTAATATATACATACATAAAATGTATTGTTCATATAAAACTAAATTTTTACAAACTTTAAATTTTACATAAGAATTGAAAATATAAAACTCCATGTATTAAGTATAAACTTCTACAAAGTAACATAAATTTCTAAATTCTTACCCTATATAATACATTTTGTACATAAAAACAAAAAATTACCAGTTTGATTAATACTTAATCAGGTAACAAAAAAAAATGTGGCAAAAATTTTTTTTTTACAAACAATGAAATATTTATATATATACACATACAAGTATAAAATAGAATTTTGAAAACAAATTCATTTAGTAGTTAACTATCCACAATTAATTAATTCACTGATCTCACTGGCTGTTGAGGTGACCAAATAAAGTTTTTACAGGACATTGACTTGTAACTAAAACTAATAACAAAAAGCACACTAGAGATATAATTTATAGGCACTCGTAATTTAAAAAAAAAAAATACACTAATATTGACACATATTGTCAAGAAAATATTTAAAATAAAACTAGATTCTTTTGGTGAGTATTAACTACTAAAAAATTATAACGTAAACTTCATCAATATTCACTGTAACAATGACACTTTAACAGTTCTTCCCCGAAGCATTTTAAAATTAAGTATTCTCACAGCCCTCATAGCTTCAGCAGGTGAATTTAAAGCTACTCTAGCATCACCAGTCGGTCTACCATTGTCATCGAACCTTCTGATAACATTTTCATGTTCAACATTAAATCCATCAAAGAAATCAATAATTTCATCTATGTCTGCTCTGAAATGAAGATTTTCTAATGATACCACGCATCCTGGTCTACCAAAATTTTCTAATGTAGTATCATCTATGTACGGAGAACGTTCTCGATGACCACCCCTCCTAGAAGGCCCACCACGGTGTTGCATCGAAGGATAATGTTCATTATTATTCCCACCACCTCCTCTTGGTCCACTCCCACCACCTCCCCTTGGTCCACGCCCACCTCTCATAGGACCTCTTTCTCTGTTTAGAGGTGGTATTCCTCCATTTTCTCCACCCCTATATCTAGAATTTCTCTCTTCCATACCTGAGTTAGATCTATCATGAGGATATCTTTCTCTTTCTTCAAACCGGAATCGTTCAGGTTCTGATGTCCTTTCACCATAACCTTGTGAAACAGATCCAGAACCTCTCATTGGTACAGGAGGCCGTTGGGGCACAGGCCACATAGGACCACCCTGTTGCATCTGCCTTGCACGTTCCATTTCATCTCTTCGTGCCCTCTTAATGTTAACCATTTGCCTACCTAATGGAGCATTATTTTTGGATAAAGCCTTTTCTGCTTCTTCAAAGTTTTTAAACTGACAGAACGCACTACCAACAGGATGTCCCATGTTATCATAAACAATATGCGTATGAATTGGAATAATGCCTAGTTCATCAAAAAAGTCAGATATATCATTGTCATTTGAATTAGTTGGAATACCTTGTAATAAAACACAATCTGTTCTTTTCTCATCAGGGTCGATATTACTTTTATTTATTCTAGGGTCATGATGTTTATTGCGACCTCTACTTTTATGCTCTCTCGGCCACATGTCTTCTGCATTATCTCCACTATCAATTTCCATGTCAACAGTGTTTAAGGAAACATCTTTGTCAGGTTTAAAATTATCTATTGCAGTTTTATAAATAGAATCACGTAGATGAATAACTTCTACAATATTGCTTCTGACTTTTTTACCATTTTGGTTCAAGGCAGCTTTCTTATGATTTGGAACACTAAATCTAACATAAGCAATACCTGTCCGATTACCTTGATTATCATTTATCATTTTTATGCCATCAGGTGGAATAGACAATCCATCAAATAGTTTTTTCACATCAATATATGAAGCATTTAAAGGAAGTCCTCTTATTTCTACACATAAATCACTTTCTGGATCATTTTTCACATCATCAGGGCCTTTCATCCCCATCAAAGGTGGCCTCCACATACCATTAGGATCTGCAGGGTTTGGGTTTGGAAACATTGGAGGATTCATACCAAATGTTGGAGGGAAACCACCCATTCCCATATCGACATTATTCATCATAGGTCTGGGCATACCCATTTGTAAAGGATCCATAACACCAACCATCTGAGAAGGATTCCACCCTTCCCTTCCCCTCATTGGCATGTATGCTTGAGGTGGAATAGGTCCCATTTGTGGACTGTATGCAAATGGTGGCCTTCTCTCAGAATCGTGAGGAAAATTTAATACTGGTGCAGGTGGTGGAACTATTTCTTTCCCATTTGAATGCATTTGCATTTGCATGAGCATAGGAGGTAAAGCTGGAGGATCTGGTAATAAAGGTACTTTTTGTTGATGAGATCCATCCCATGAAGACTCATCATGTGAAATAGGACCGTTTTTATCATCCTCACCATCTTTAGATATTCTCTGTTTATTTCTAGGGAAATCTTTAGCGTCTTTTTCTTTTTCTCTAGAAGTTCTTCTCCTTTCTCTTGATCGGCTTCTTCTTGATCTATGGCGATCTCTACTTCTCGATCTGTCACGCCTTCTTCTGCTATCTCTTCCATCTCTATGCCTGCCTCTGGACCGGTCTCTGGAATCTTTAGATCTATCTTTGGAGTCCTTAGTTCTTGACCTACCTCTTTCTCTACTAGGAGATCTATAACGATCTTTCTTGTCACGAGAAGTATCTTCATCTTTAGGTTTATACTCCTCTTCTTCTTTCTGATCTTCTACTTTAGACTGCGAAGATGAGGAAGCAACAGATGTAGAAGTAGAAGTGGTTGATTGTGAGGGAGGAGCTGTGGTGCCATGGATGATATTCTGAACAGTTAAGGTTTGTTGTCTTGCTTGTTCGATAACTCTCAACATTTCTGCACGAGAGCTCAAGAAAAGTTTTATCTTGACTTCCTTAAGTTTCCCTCCATCCAACAACATTGCTTGACGAGCATCTTCATCAGTACTAAAAAAAAAAAAGATTAATATATTATAATAATATTTTAAATTACAAAATAAATATAATGAATTTTTGAGTAATAATAATGTTATTAATAATTTAATAACATTTAGATGGATACATTGAATAAACATTATAGGTCAATGTTTATTATGTTGATTTTCAATTATTTCATAAAGACTTTGATAGTATGTATTAAACAAGGTATATTTTTATTTATTTAGTGTTTATGATTAATGTAGTAACTTTCTGTTATTTATAAAGCTATTAAATAGTATTTGTGGGGTCACGATAGGGCAGAAACTCAGCATTCTAAAGACAGAAATGGAGCTTGTTTAATTCCGGCCAGAGAAGGTTGACTTCCATATCATCACGGACTCGCAGAATAAACATCTCCCTTCCTATTCTGGTAACCTGTAGTATAACTCTTTTGTTTTAATTGAAGTACTTAAGGGCATAAGACCCAATAAACAACAATAACAATAATATGCGAAGTAATTATTGGTTGAATCTCACTTATAAATTGTTTTAAAACATTTTAAGAATATTTTATAGCAAGTTAGTACATTTAATAATGTAGCAATTACAAAAATTGTGTAAGGAATCTAGAGAACCTTCTGGGTCAACCAGAAAGTCATTAAAGCTAACAATAAAAATGATGAAAATATAAAATGACTATATTAAAGTATTAATAATATCGATAATAAACTTGTTGAGAAATTACAATTTTTAATAAAGTTAAGGACGGTATTTTGATAATGAGTTTGTTATGAAATTCACAATAATATTACGATAAATGTCCAAATCTAACAATTTTAATGATAAGCCCAATGAGAATTTTTTTTCTTTTTTAACAGTTAAGCCTATTCAAAATTTTAAACTAATTATCTTTAAACTAACAGCACAAAAGCCATAAATTCATATAAATCCTCATTTAATAATTTTTAAAAGTTCATTACTAAAAATGTTTTCCTTTTAATTCTGAAAATTATTTTGTAAAAAAATCAATTATATTTATTAGATCATTCTCAGATCATGGTGATTCCTCAACTTAAAAACCAACCACTGATTATGTGGCTCAAAAAATATAAAGCAGACTACTTCAAAACTTTTAACATACTCCTGTATTAGTGAGTAATCCACAACAGTGAAGGCAACCACCTGCTTCTCATGGATTATTCTATCATTGGTTACAAGAGACCTGTAATGATAATGGTATCAAAGCTTAGAAACTTAGCCTAATCCATTGTTTTACCCTGTTGTCAATTAATGTTTTAACAATCAATTGAACCTTTTATTTTAAAAAGGTAACAAGTCCATAATTAATGTTGGGCTTGTGGCCTTTCTAAAATAAACGATTCAATTGAATAAATTAAAAATGTTTTTGTTTCCAATAAACCTCTTAAGCAAATTATTGTTACTCAAGTGTACTCTGAGGTAGATCGAATTTTAAAACAATTAATGTCCAAATGCTTACTACAACAAAATTGTTTAAATCACTAAACATTCGATTTTTTAAAATTTAAATATACAGTAGGACCATGATAATGATAATGACGAATTATTGACAGAAGGGTCAGCCTGAAATCCGAATCTTTCAGATTGCAAAGTGCAGGGTGGTAATAGGGATTTTCAAATGCACTTACAACTACATATTTATATTTAAAACTTTAACAACATACATAATTACATAAGAACATATTTATATTACCAATTTTTTTTTTTAACTTTTATTTTAAACATTCCATTATTTATTTTACTTTTCTGGAAAATATTAGCCAAGTAAGATTCAAAGGTCCTTACACTAATGAGGAAAAAGAGTTAGAAGAGTGAGACCCTTCATGACCCACTCTGAGCCCATCAGAACTACTTCACTGTCAGGATGATCAAGTAACCAGATTAATGAGGTTCTATGTAGCATTATTCCCGATAAAATAACTATAAATTAAAAGTAATTTTAATATAAAACTAATTGTGATATAAAACGTATAAAATAGACGTTAACTATCAGAAAATAGCGATTCTTTGTTTAACAGTTAATAAAAATTAGTAAGACTATCTAGCGTCATCAGAGGGAAACTTCCCACAAAGGAAATCAGTAACTGCTTTTCATACTTTTTGGAGCAACCTAGGTATACAGGTTTATTGCAATGTACACCCATGGCTTTGTTTTTTTTTTTCTATAAAAATTGATACCAACGCTGTTTCTTTTTAATTTTCTTTTTAAGGTGTCAGTGGCGGATGGATCAGTTTTAATTCTTTACTAATTTCAATCGTTTATTCGCAACATCTGGTTAATTTGCGTGCCATTGTGACATCTAGAACCAAATTGAATAATTTTCAAAAATATTAATTAGTTGAAATAAAGAAATGGTAAGTAAAATAAATTTATTGTATACAATGAACCTAGAAATAATCTAGGCACACAGTTACCCGAAGAATACGTGGCTATCAACGGAGGTTAATCAGAGCAAAACACCCCGCCGTGGCACTTGGGTCCCAGTAAGTTCCCAAAAGCGCCGTACTAACCATTGAAAAAATAGGTTAGCGTTTTATCTCTTCTTAAAATAATCAAGCAACAACAAACAAGAATTTACAAAACCAGCGTTGGAATCTTACAGTTCTGCCGATATAAGAAATATACCTACCGGTCCCTCAAACACACTTGTCACGTTATGGATTTAACAGCCTATGAATACAACGCTCGGAGTATCCTGTTCTCTAAAAATATACAGTAAACTACAATTTTCAGACGCGATCAGGTATACTAATGAATCACATAATATACTGGCAATATTCATCTATTTTATTTCTATACAGTCATATCTTTGCATAACATGCAGTCATAGATTTCAATCAACACAGCTATCGCTTTCTGATGGCGCACACTCGCGCAAAAGAATAGCTAAAACCCTTAACCATCATGGGGGCCAAATCCTCTCGCATTAAACATCCTATTACACATTTAAAATACAAATTGTATGCTCAACTTCTAAGCCCGATCCATGCGAAGGCGACACAAAAACACTCTCGGAAGCAGCTGTGTTAGAGTAGGGACAAACGATTAAAGTAGTAGTGTTGGTGAGAGGGAAGCGACAATGCTGTCCCAGTGACGTGGTTTCTTCACTTTACACGGTTTTAGGATGTCCTGAAACAAAGGAGCTAACACGTTGCGATAAAAAACATTAGGTCATGAGATTCCCTTTACCGCCGCATTCCTTTTTTGAATAACATTCATATTTCATCCTTCATTAAATTATTGAGTTTCCTTCAGTAAAATTGATAAAAACGGAATTTTTTAAAATTCTTCGTTTTTCTTGTTTTTTTGGCACCCTGCGCCACTGCGTCTATTCAAGTTACGGCAGTGTGTTCAATAATAAGGCTGGAGAATTTCTGCATAAAATTTTAACCATTGATTTGCAAAGTAATAATTTTGGTACAATTTTACAATAGAACCGCCTTGTAAGAAGCGGTCGCCCCGTTTTAGAGCTATTTCTGCTAACTATGTTTTCTATTCAATTGTAAAATTCGTATTCATTCCAATCATTAAAATTATTATTCCTTTAATTAGGTATTACATAAGATTATAAGTGAAGTCGACTTCCGGTGATCTGGGGAAATTGCACTTGATGTAGTAATAATTTAAATTGCGGTAAGGTTTCGACCTCAAGTGGAAAGGGTCCGTTGAGGGTTTGTATATTTCTTGAGCGAGCGTAGCGAATGGAAGTCGATAGCTGTGATCTAATTAAAGCAGTAATAATTCAAATTACAGTAAGGCTCCGACCTCAACTGAAAAGGATCCGTTGGAGTTTTGTTTATCTCTCGAGCAAGCAGAAGTCAACAGCACTAATAATTTTATATAATATCTAATCAAAGGAGTAATAATTCCAATGAATAAGAATTTCAAAATTGAATAGAAAGCAGTGAGTTAACAGATATGGCGACAGAGAGCGATAGTGCGGCTGCATTGCAAATTTGTTACATAATTTTTTATAAGGCTTGAAGGTGTATCAGTGATTTTTTGAATTTATCACTATGGACAATAATGGTTGTTATGTATGACCATTTCAGTAATAAATATCATATATTTGTAATGAAATCAAAACAAATAATATTTTATCATTATGTGATAAGTTAATCATTGATTTAAAAAAAAATTTTGATTTGTTAATGTTTGAATTGGAGTATTTATTTAAGATGAAAGTTTCTATCATTATTTAAATTATTTGATGTAAGTAGATTTATATTTCAACCCATAGATGTATTTTTAATTAGTAGGTATAAGATCTAAAATATAATTAATACTGTTGTTATTTTTATCCTATAAAATTGATCGGCCATAGATTTGTTTTAATTTTTAACAATTTTTTCATTTAATTTTAGTGATTCTCAAACTCCACCAGACGCTCATCGTCTCATTATCGTCAAAACCTTTTTTCGAGATGACGAAAAAAAAAACGGAAACCGACCATATCAGAATGTCAGACAGTAAGGCAGTCAGACTGTTTCTGGTAAGGTTGCCAATATCTTTTCATGAAAATGACCACTCTTCGATCCGAAATTACCCTATTTCATTATAAGACTTGTATTCATTACCAAGACTTATAAAATTTATATGTTAACTGCGGTTGAAATCACGAGCGTCACATCGATAAAAAAAACACACACATTAAGTAAAAAAGTAAACAAAAATTAGAAATAAATATTAGCTGATAACTAACAAAATGAAACCTGAAAACCATAGGCGTAGCATCAGGAGGGAGGAGGGGGGAAGAGGAGAGTGCAAGTACCCCACTCCCAAATTTAAATTGAAATAAATTAAAAAGTGAATTCATAAATTTAATTCAAACATGCATAAGAGATTTTGGATCCTCAGATAGCTTAAAAACAGGACTAAAGGGCCTCCAGGCAGTCAATGCGCGGAGGAGCGTCCCAATTTAATTCAATTCGTGGCTTTCCCCAAAAGTTAGAAGTACGCTAGCTGCACCTATGCTAATGACCTAACATTTTCAAATAAAGGCGTCTAGTATACGTCAGCAGCTCTAGTAGTTTCAACTCAGCACAATCGTTTCAAGTCATTTAAAGATTTTGCACTTTTTGTTTGTTTGTCAACTTGGCTGTTCTAAGCTAACAAAGAATCGATATAGATTTATTAATTTATCTAAAACTACTCATTCTAATATTAATTTTAAAAAAATAAATTGTGCTTTCTTTGAAATACCTCAAATTTACTCTCCGAGTTCCAAATTACGTTCTTTTCGGGTAATTACCCGGAAAAACAGCAGCCTTGGTTTCTGGAGCGGCTGATACGCAGCAGTAGAGAGAGGATGTCACAACGTTGACTGTATAGTAGTTCCAACGAAATATGGCCTGCAAATTTCCCACAAAACAGTAGTCAACTGTCATTGTGACAGCAGTCACTTCCAGCTGTTATGGAGATCAATTCTAGCGAAAAGGAAAGCGGCCTTCAACCCATGTTAGACAATAAGGTTATCAGACAAACGAAAAGTAACTTCAGAACTAGCAGCAGCGCTACCTAATGATAAAATATCTAAACAAGATTAATCTTCACAATGGTGACTTAATAAAACAGTACCGAAAGGTTTTTGCTAAATATCAACTTATTTATACAGATATTGATTAATTAGGACTAAATGAAACCAATACCAATCGGTATTCATGATGTACATCATGAAAATGTTTCATCGGAAAAAAATGAGGCATCAATGAACCCATTAACTTAATTCGTAAGTAATTCAGAACTATTCCGATAAGTAAGAACCAAAAACTAACTGAAACCATATATTAAACCAGCAAGGGCAATGGCAATAGTGATCAACGAGTTCATTCACACCATAATGAATGGTAAGTAAACGCTGAATATAATTAAGTAATTCAAACTTACTCAAATAAACCTTCACCAAATAATGTCGATTGCATTATGTGAGAACCAACCTGAACTACAGGTTGATTGAATAATAAGTTCCTGATTTTTCAGTGGACATGGAAGTAAATATGCATCGACGCCATTTATACTTTACTAAAGGAAAGCGAAAAGCGGAAGCCTACAAAAAAGGTATTCAGAGAGAAAGATTACCAAAAGGGATTGTCAAACTTGTCAGAATCGGTTTGCCAAATTAAGAACAGGGAATTT
Source organism: Rhaphigaster nebulosa (assembly GCA_948150685.1). Lineage (NCBI taxonomy): Eukaryota > Metazoa > Arthropoda > Insecta > Hemiptera > Pentatomidae > Rhaphigaster > Rhaphigaster nebulosa. The sequence continues at coordinate 132,601,923 of OX411306.1, forward strand.
AAACATAAATGATACTCCTCGGTGCAAGCTGCAGAGCAAAGATTAATTCGAATCAAGGCCATCGTCGATGGAAATCCGTAACCTATAATGAGGGGAAGATATGTAAAGCCAAAAAAATTATTAGGATACATTTTTATAATTGGCACTTGGGCTACCAACAGAACCTCGTTAGCAATCCACAAAAACTTTATAACTAGGGTGGTGTGGGGTAAATGCCTAATTTTCTCGTTAAATCCAAGCCTTCTACTGGTAAGAGGTGCCATTTACGGGAGCATGAAACCCAAACACTGATGTACCAGAAATCAGCCAAGAAAGTTCGCTAAGATGAAGTATAACGAGTAATAAAACATTGGTTCCAACCTGTTGATAAAGTTGTCTCTATCAACTTGAGCGGTATAGCTGTATGTTTTTCTATCAATAGACCTTTTCTTACTTCCTTGTCCATAATATAGGAAATATACTAATAGCGAAAATTTTCGGTTTTGAAATTTCAACGGAAATATTCATTTTGACCATCCCTGAATCCATTATTACTAGTTTCGTCGTGAAGTCTGTACGTAGGTTTCTCATAACTTAAAAACGGTTATTCATAGAGTTAAAATTTTGTATTTGGGATTGCTGCAACATCCAGTTGTGAACCTCCCTTTTTAGTCACTACATAATCACCGGAGGGCTATTATTCCATTATATGGTGGCACTATGGCATTATACACTTTACTTGAAGGTCATAACAGATTTTTATCGAAAATTATATTAAAATATATAGAAAAACTTCTCAAATTTGGTATATAAAACTTATATATTAATTTAAATAACATAATACATTTTGGTAGAAATTGGCTAGCCGGAAGTGATACTTTATTTCAAGGTCATAATAGATTTTCTTTAAAAATTATATTAAAATATAATGTAAAAAAATCTCAAATTTGGTAAATAAGACTTTTATATCAATAAAAATAATATACTAGATTTTGGTTAAAAGTGGCAAACCGGAAGTAGTACTTTACTTAATGGTCATAATAGGTGTTCATCAAAAATTATATTAAAAAATAATGCAAAACATCTGAAATTTAATATATATGACTTATGCATCAATATAGATAATATACTGGATTTCGGTTAAAATTTACAAACCGGAAGTGGGACTTAACCAAAAGATCATTATAGACTTTCATCAAAAATTATATTAAAATATAATGCACATCTGAAATATGGAATATCAGACTTTTATATCAATATCAATAATATACTAGACTTTGATTAAATTAGCTAGCCGAAAGTGGTACTTTAATTAAGTCATAATAAACTTTATCAAAAATTAATTTTAAATATAATGCTCTCTCAATTTTGGCACATAAGGCTTTTGTACCAATATGGATAATATACTTACTAGCTTTTGGTTAAAGCTTACAAACCGAAAGTGGTACTAACTGAAACTGTTTTGTTTTTTTACCTCCCGCCTTCTAATAATAGAATCGTGCTAAAATTCACAAATCGAGATTTTCATGAATAAACACGTTTCAAGGTCCGTAATAACCTTTTTTATGAACCACCGATTTATATTTAAATAGGTGTTAAAGGAAGTCATGCGGTGTCCACAGATTTTTTTGTCTTGAGCAGAACACAGAGATTATTCTTCAAAAAACTGTGATTTAAATTTCTCCTCGACAGTTTTCTATTTTTTTAATCGCTTGTCAGCAGTCGCCTAGCAAAACATCGTAGTAGGGACAAGTAAAAATCTCTGGTGTGTGACAAGTATGCTGGGTGCACACTTACCCTTACATCATGTTTTATTGAGCGCATTAAAACAAAAAAATATTTTTTTAATTATACTCCATATCCCACTTTCATAGCCCAATGAAGATTGTAAAATGTGAATCTCAGACAAGGTTTAACTTTTTTCGATGATTATACCACAACAATAATCCTTCGGAAACCGAACTATTTTACACATGCCCCAAAACCGCTCTTGCATGAATAATGATTCTTCCAGATACCCTATACGCACTTATCCCTTAAGGCAGGGGCAAGTGCCTACTAAGTACTATTCAATTAAATTGTCAATCTCATCAAAATTGCCGTGGTTGAAACTTAGATTTGAATGTAATATTTAAACTTAATCGTTTAAGGAGCATTTAAAAAAAAAACAGGAAAATATAGCTTCAAAAATAAATTTTTATAGACCTGTAAAGTTGAACTTCATAAAATTTAGTGCGCATTTGCCCCATATCACCCAACTTGAAGCGAAAATAAGTAGAAAAAAAAACCCACTAATTTAGTTGCACCACAAAACTCCATTTATAGTAAAACGTTTCATGAAGACCGGGCTATTAAACATTACTTGAATGAACATTCCACCAGTGAGCTACAGAAATTCTAGAATAAAAGACATGCTTCAAAAAGAGAAAAAAATATAATACAGTAAATTTAGCAAAAAAAACGACTGAAACTGATCATAAATTGTTCATTAACCTTTCCGTAATTGGTAAAGTCTCAATTTCTCGCGTTTTTTCCATTTTTTGTTTTTAATATTTCAAAAACTATCATGTATATTGCAAACCTTATAAAAAATAAAAGTAATTTGAATAGTCAATAAAAATGATTCTATTCACTTATTTGCTAAAATCAATGGTTACCGAAATATTAAGGGATCAAAATTATCGAATTTCCAATTTCAGTAAACATTGCTTCAATTACCATTAGTACCGGAAAAATAAGCCCGAATCGGCCAAATAAACAACGGAATTTGCACATTTATGAAACTTTGGTCTTGATAGTAAGAATCGAGATCAGAGTCCGTCCAAATTTTAAGCCCCTCTGAAAAGGTTAAAATGGCGGTAGTAATCACTCTAAAACTAGTCAAGGTAATTAAGTTCCTTTTACAACATCGTAAAGAAGACAAAATTCTTTTCAAGAAATGTAATCCGACTTAACTAAGTTGGGCTTACATTTCATTATCACACTTCTTTGTCGGGGAAGCTCAATTTCACACCACAGTTTTTGCCAAATCAGGAGCTAATTCGAGATCAGTCCCAAAAGAACTGTACTGATATGATATTGAGGAAAAGCTAGGAAAACGAACATACTAAACTACGGGTCAGGACCAGAAAAGGGGACACTTTTGCTCCGTGTGACAAATTTCTAGCGAAATTTTGTTTTCAGGTTAATTAAAAAATATTAGTTCAGGTTTTTTTTTTTTTTTATTGTTTTGATCTCAATTCTGTCAATAAAATGAGTTAATGATTTTTGTACTAAATTAAAGAAGAGGGCATGACCTACAATCTTGATTGCGATTGTTTTGTTCGGCCGTTCCGAGTGTTAAACAAAATTAATTTTTTACTTTAATTCCGAGAAAAATTAGAGGTGATAAAGTCGAAATTCGTAATCAGCACCCCGTTAAGCATTAAGGAGCAAATTTTTCAAAACTTTCCCCCGAAATCTCTTTCCGGTCGCCATTACACTAAAAGCGGATGCTCTTAGATTCCCTGGACGAAAAAACTAAAGTGTACAACAATGTAAGGAATACACTCTTGTTTAATTTAGTATAGGTTGTTGTTGCTAACAAAAAATTAAATCTTCATGCCATGTGAGAAAAACTGAAAAAAGATTAATTTTATTTACATATTGAACACAGACTCCTGTGTCCAACAGATAAAAGTTGAATTACAATCTCAATAAAAACAGGAAAGTAGTGTTTTTCCCCTCAAAAATTCTATTCATTACCATATTAATATAATTTGTGTCTTGTTCCAGTTGACCCCAAGAGATAAATTAAAAATGATTTATTTTATTATTATCAGCCTATGTTCTTAGCATCTTAGATTTTTGTCTATGTCAAAAAAAGCAGTTGTAAATAATCCCAACATAATTCTCCACGTCATATTTTTTTTCCACTATAGCAAGGAATTTTTCATAGCAACCAGTAGAAACTAAAACCTTGTTTAGTGTTTTAAGTTGAAATCCTGCTTCTGAATCAATTCTCCTACAGAGACCTCCCATCCCTTCTCCACCCACAGAAATCTCATTTGTCAAGCAATCTGTTCAGGGCTCTTTATTATAAAAAAAGAAGCGATTATGTGCTATTCAGTTCATTAATGAATAGTGTAAAACTGATTTGAAAGTGACACACAAGACTTAAACTTAACTACTTCAAAATATCAAAAATTGTCTATATAAGCCTTTTAATTATTTAAAAAAAATGTAAAGAAATTATATTACACTAAAATATTTTTATAACTAAAACATAATAATTTATATGATTATACAAGAGGGATATTTATATCGAGACAGTCAATGTGCATCAGCTTCATATGAATTTTATATGCATTTATCTCACCTGCATCCCAAATCCATTTTGTGTTGTCAAAAAAAAAAAGAAAAAGATAACTGGTTCCATATTATGTGAAGAACCAACTGCCAATATTTTTTGTATAACCATATCTTAGGTACAGAATTAACACAATCATAATTAAAGAATCAGATCAGATAAATTAAATTGTATTATACTTTATTATACATCCACGACAAACTATATAGAGCAGTCGAGACATATGGCCACAAGATATTCTGAAAACTATCCTCTTACCTTCAACAAATCTTTATAAATTATATATTATTTCAATACACTTATTACAATAAACAATATTTACTTGTTTTAAAAACTTATGCATAGCAACATTAATATAAGACTTTTAACGCATAATGTAGCGCTCAGATGTCCAGTAAACGTCGTTATATATATATATATATATATATATATATTTTTTTTTTTAAATTGTCACATTTTAATAGTAGTTTCTAAAGTCTGCTGGTCAAATGGGCATGCTTAAGTCATAGAAACCTGATAAACGCCTACCAATTAAGGAACATAATACAAATGTTTCCAGATGAATGCTTCTGTATATCTCCCACAGATCGGAATTTTTGCTTGAATGTCTCCAAATTAATGCTTCTGTGCATACATACATGAGCACACAAATCTTTCAGTTTCAATATCAAGCGAATTTTATTTGGTCAAAGTAATGTATTCATGTAGATTATTTTATGTTTAGAGGCGTTTTAAATAGAATATGTTAATGATTTGACAATGTAAAATTGTGATGTATCTCAGAAAAAAATATAAAAGCCAGGCTGATTGAGGTATAGAAAAGTGATATGAGGTTTCAAAGGTTATTAATTAATAACCTTCATTTATTAATATTCATTAAAAATAACTGATAAATTAGTTCACTATTGCTACAGAATGTCAGTATTCACCATTATGTTTTATTTTTTCTGCTGACATGATATAATTAAGTTAGAATAAATAATTTTTCTGAACCGAATAAAAAAAAACATGTATTGGATTAATAACTAATTAAGTTCAATTGTATTAGCATTAAAATAAACAAACTTCTTAAATATGAAAAAAAAAATTAACAGCTTTTATTTTTAAAATTGAACACATATTCGGATACTTATAACCTCTAAAATACTACCTACTAATAAAAAAAATTATAGTAATGAGCAACTGTTATAATAACAACTATAATAAAATAAAGCAACATCTTCAAAAGACTGGAAATAAACAGACTAATAATGTGAGCCATCTGAAGAAAAATTGATGCATATTTGTCATGCATCCCATGTCACTCAGTAGGCTCCCATAATTTTTATCTTAATTGTACACTAAACCAAAACCTTCTGTATATTAAAAAATCATTCTTCACAAACATAGTGCCTCTTCAATCACCTCTTAAACTTGTGATACCTAAGAATCATATTAATATAATTTCATCCTAATTGCTATGTGTATTCAACCTAGGTGTTTTCAAACATAAGATTACAGTAAATTTTATTCAAACTTATGAGATGTTGATCCCTATACCTTCCTTAGTTCTTAGAAATAATTCCATTGCTTAAACAATAAATGCTGACATAATAACATTTTAAAACAGGCATTTAAGTCCTTAAGCACTGATGACTGAAGAACTTTAGTTATAGTTTTAGTTATGTGAAATATATTTAGTTATTGTGCTATTCATATGAATAGTAAAATTGTTTCTGAGTAATGAAAACTGGAACTATAAAAGTTGATCTGGGCTGAACGATGCAACTCCATCTCATGGCCAGGTAGAGTATTTTCAGGTGAAAACAAGCAATTAGATGCAGTAATCTTGATTTTAGAATAGTTAGATAACTTCACACACCTTTCTAATGTATTGAAAACAAAAACATATTTTATATAAACCAATAAACTGAACTTAAAATAAATGCCATGCATTCCCCCAACAAATACAATTTGTTTAAAATATAAATTGTCATAATGTTTTGAATTTATCAACTAACTGTTAGAAAATAAGAATATTGTATTAAATGGTAAAGTGGTAGACTTAAGTACTTCATGTCATCTCTCAACTAAAAGGTTTAATTATATACCTACCCATTGGAGGTCTTATATAATTAATTATTATCGAATTTGCTGACTTTTTCATATTTACATTTTGCTTTAAATCAATGATTAAATTTAATATTATCACATAGTATTGAAGACAATCAATTAATCATATTTAGATTTAAACACAGCATTAATTCACTAGGATAAGATTGAGCCGTTGTTGTCAGATACCCCAACAATGCTATAAAAAATATCAATTATCCACACAAACAGAGACAAAAAATAATTTAAGAGCAGATATTTGTTATAGAACATTAATCATGATAGTCTGGATCAGGTTTCTGAGTTTAGAACGATTAATGATACGGTTTCTAGTTGACCAAAAATCTAAAACGCTTACCTGAAAAGACAATATTTCTTTTAAGTTCCATACTTGGCCCCATACACATTATTTGAAGATTAAAAATAACTGATTTTTTTTTAAAATCCAATTAAAGATCAGTTATTTAGATTTTATTTAGTGACTATATATTATTTTAAGTATATATATTGAATAAAATATTAAAATTTTATTTTTACCAAAATATTATATTTATATTAATGTAGGTGTAAGGATGTGGGATTTCTGTAGTACCTGAAGGCAATAAATGCATCTCCTTGTTCTCCTCCAACTATGTGAACACCACCTTCCGGGATAGACAAGCCACTGAAGTATGCTCTTATATCAGCAGCATTAGCAGCCCATGGAAGATTTTGCAGACGTATTATCACACTCATCATGTTGTTGCCACTTCAACTCCTATTAGGATATATGAACCAACATGTCATAAAGAATTTTTAATTATTATTAGTGAATGATTTTATATTTAGTTTTCTTTTCATAGAAAATAATCAGGAAAGATTTAAATGTAAGCTTCAACAGAATCTCCAACAATAAGAAAAATATAAATACCTTAATAATTTATTAATATTACCACACTGATAAATAGATTAAGATGCATTATAAATCTGATATGCACAGATTAATGTTGTATATGAACAATCAATAACTAAAGAACTTTCTACACAAATACTAATATTTTAAAATTTAAATTTCCAAGAAATATTTTTTGGTGGCAGAAAACAAGATTAATTCCATTAAATTAACAATTTTAAATACCACTATTCTATTAAGTCAGAATATTTTTTTATTAGATTCCATGGTTTCTTGTTCCATCAAGTCATCAAAAGGAAAGAAAGACATATCTTTGATCTAGAATTCATTTTGTGTATTTCATGTGTTGTTATTTAATTTTCTAACGATTTTTAAACAAAATTTTGACTTATAGAAATGGAAAAATATTAACTATATTCCTAAAATTAAACTTTTTTGATTAATTGTGGAAAAACATAGAATTCAAATTTCCTTGGCATTCTTTGCATATTACAAAAACAACTGGTTAAGTCAATAAAATAATGTGTAAAGTAAAGTGATCCGACAAAAATACTGCAAAAACTGAATACAATATAATTTGAAAAACAACAAAAAGAAATAGAGATACATTATCGAAACAACTAAAGATAGAAAAGACAATGTTAAATCCCAAAAACCATAAAACTGAAAGAGCAACAGTTATAAATAGTATTTAACATAATAAAAAATGTGTTTTAGCCAAATTATATTATGCTTGTTACAAAGAATTCCAATTCCAGGTTAATAACTAAGTGGTATGGCAATGGCAAATCAACCTACATATCATAAATTTCCACAAATAATGTTATTTTAACATCTTTCACCGATTCAACAAAATGGTTTTCAGTCAGTAAATATATATATATATATATATATATATATATATATATATATATATATATATATATATATATATATATATATATATATATATATATATATATATATATATATATATTTAAAATCCACAATTCACCATCATTGAAAGCAAAAAAGGAATCTGTATTAACAAACATATTGAATTAATAATCTCATGGAATTGTACTGTTGTTGAAGGGCAATAAGATCAATTAAAATTTAATTCAAGATGCATTAAGGAGCTGTGATTAATTCTACCCTCTTAAGCCTAAAAGGCATATCTCAAAAGCCTCTTTTAAGACTTTACGACATTACTAATTTTCCCTAAAGATTTTAACAGTTTTTCAAGATGTCTTTAGTGATTCTCAATTATTTGTAAATAAGACAAACTAAAGGAATTAAGTCAGGTAGCTGACAAACATCAGCAAGCATAAAAAATACAAAAATTAAAAAAAAAAAAAAAATGGGATACCTCTTCGAGACTTAAGAGGGCAGAACACTTCATAGGTTTTTTCTTTTTGTATCCGTGAAAATATTTTATTCAGTTAGCACATTATAATTATATATTTTTTTCATCTTAACATTTAATAAGTCATAATCAGTTCCCTTTTCAATCAAATTATCAATTTTTGAGCATTACAATACCCAGAAAAAAATAATTATATGAAGATCCAGAAGCAAATCCTGCTAATGGAATTTTATCACATTACATTTCAACTGAATAGTACATTTCATTTGTTTTTTCAGTCCTTACTGTACTACTACCTTGTGTAGTAGGTTTTCTACTTTTATTTTTAGCGTTTTCTATTTCTTTTTTTATTATTATTATTATGTTATTATAAATCGAAAACATCAGTTCCCCACCCAGCAGAGGTGGGGAGGGGGTTCCTAAAATTTAATTTTTTTTTTTTTTTTTAAGAAAAAGCAGTATTTTTTGAAGTTTTCTAGACTAATTTTTGTGGTGCATCTAAGTGACATACAATACTGATTGTATTAAATGAAACGTTAATTTCCTGGAAGAGCATTACAAAAATACATGAATGATTATAATCTTATTTTGTTAATTGATATACCCTTTGGTTTCCCATATTTTTCATATGAACACAAAGTTTGTAATTCACTTTTCAGGAAAGCATGGAGCCTGAAAGGAATTAGTTTTCATAAGTTACTTACAGTGCATCTTCATTTGTAAAACTTTAGCTTTTCAGAAAATAGCCTTAAGGTCTAAAATGAAGTGATCTACCATTCATTTGTCTGGCAGAAACTGAAGCAGATCATTTTTGTCATGGAGGATTTGCATAGTCAATCTAAATATTGATAATCATCGTTGGAGAATCGGCCATATTTATGCTTCCTAATTAAAGTTCTGTTCTAATTATTAACTCCACAAATCTACTATTTAAGTTATTATATCCACTCATATTTTACTTGCCACCTTAATACTGAGTTTGTGATATACAACTGAATGAATCAAATTTTTCCAGGAAGATAATCATAGGGATCCAAGAAAGATCAGGAAAAATTTATTTAATGTTTCTTTCCACTGAGTCATCGATATAAATAGTTCTTTTTCAAAAGCTAAACCCCTAACTTGGATGATAGCAAATATTTAGTTCCATATTTTAGGTAAGATAATAAAACATAAACGCCAGTAAACTTCACTTCACGAGTTGTTCCTAAAACTGTTTGCATCAGCAGTAAAATTATCATCATTGTTTTGAAAGTGATTTTTTAAACACTTTCTTAATATGAAATAAAAAAAAAAAAAATTGCTAATTCTGCTGCTTCCAAGATGATAAATTATCAGTAGACTTGAAGACCATTCAAATAGTTCCATAACTATTTTCTCTTCTTTAATCAAAGAATCTAGAAGTCAATGGTCAAGTATTGATAAAAAAAAAAATTAAAATAGCTCATCTCATTTTGATAATTGAGCAAGTAAAATTTTTGGGTTCTGAAAGTGTTGTGTTCATGTGTTTCTTATAAAATCCCAATCAATAAAATGATTATCATTTGATAAAATTAAGCTGTTTATGTACTTAATACATACCAAATACTTTTTCATATTTTTAGTAGTTTTTCCAGCAAATTTTTACATATAATTTTCAATCCCAAGCATGATTAAGTATAATATTCATACTACACTGGAAAAAAATTTGCTATTTCATTAATTTTGGCATGTTCACTAATATTAGTATAGAAGACTGATGCTTTCCACCACTATATCAAGAAACAAAAATAATTTTATCAATAGCACAGTCTATCATAATGAGTCTTCAAATTAATGTAGTTTGTGTAAACAAGGCAAATCCTGGATTGAATATCTCATGATAGATATTATTTAAGTTGTAAAAGAATCTGAATTCAGAAAACCAGTCAATACTTCAATAACAAAAAAGCTAGATCCATCATTCAACTAGATTTAAGTTGTTTTTAATGAAGTAACAGGAAAGGTAGCCATTTATTAGTGAACACTTATTAAACAGTTTTTTAAATTTATTTTTTTAAAGGAACAATTATTTTAATTTATAACAGTTCCATTGTGCCAAGAGAAGATAGTTGAGTCACAACTAAGATTTAAAAGCTTGGCCATATTATTGGTTGATAAATATAAATCAGGTTTTAAACTTATTTTACAATTGAGCATGATCTATACTAGTCAAAATTATCTGTTTGATGATAAATAAATGTATCAATGTTTTAAAATCAGTTTTAGTATTCAATATGCTTGCTGTGTTTTAATTAATCCCCAGTGGTAGGCATTATAAAGTGTACTCTGTGTAATTTTTATTTTAGTTATTTAATCAGATCTTCATACTTTCATCTTTTAATTTTTCAAAATTCTATTTCTGAAATGGTTTAATTTATTATACATATCATGTGTTAAATCTGATTATTTTTTTTATTTTTTTACACTTACAAAGAATGTGACCTCACCTAGTGGGAAGGCCTGGACACTAATCTGTTTTGATCACAGCACTAAAACAAATATGCAGGCTAAAGTTTTTTTTTTTTTTTTTTTTTTTTTAAAGACTTAAGCTATTTTAAGAAATTAGATATTATTATCAGAACCTTGATAGTTTCGATATTTTAATGATGTATTAACTTATTGCTATTTTTTTTTAAAATCTTTGTATATTTTAAAAGGTTAATCATTGTTATAGATATTGTCTCAAATATTATGGGGTTACCAACATTCATAATTAGTTTAAAACAAATGTTTTGTATTTAATACCTGATAGTATATAAAAAATATTCATCTGAAACAACACAAGCCCAAATTATTATAAAAGCAATAGGGTAGAAGAACCAAATAATTCAAAAGCTGAGAAAATAGTACCTTGAACTCTTAACTTAAAAAGATAATAATGGTTAACAGAACATGTTAATGCTAGAAAAAATACTTCTATGAGGAAAATAACAAATCTAAACAACCACCAGCATGGAAAATGCTTCACTCACCTCAATGCTCCCAAAAAAATCATACATATGTCACATCAAGTTAAAAACTATGTTACTAAGCCCCAAAAGAAGATAATCATGAAAATTCAAAAACAACTGATATTTAAATAATAAGCAAATATATAAGAATAGACTACTGGTCCATTAGCCAAGTGTTCATACTCAATACACTCACCCTACCAAATTTTCATATTATTTAAAAGTTATAAATGATCAAAGTAGGCTATGAATGGAAAATAATAAGCATTTCATGTCCTGTGAACATGCATTTATATTTTAACCTTCCAATTATTAAAAATAAAAATATCTAATGATTATCCAAAAACTAATATATATGAAACTTGAAATAAAATGGATAAAAGACTAAATATAGTATCTATTGTCATGGAGTGATTAACTGGACAAGTAATAACAATATTTAATACATACAGTAGTAAAGAATTGGGGTTACATTGGACGTGAGATTTGGGTTAATTTGGACAGAACTATGAATTGAGAAACAACATGAATAATACCAATTATTTATTAGAATTTGAAAAAGTAAAGTAAAATAAAAGTAAATAAAAATTAAGATGGAAAAAAAATATTAAAAGAACGAATAAAAGCAAAAAAGTAAATAAAGAAGATTTAGCATAAAATGAACATGAATATATTAAAGAAAATAAAGAACAAATACTAAAACATAGAAGTTTCATACATTGGGTACTTTACCAAATAACCCCACCCATCTTTTCAACCAAATCATAACACAGTGTCTTCAGGCAAAAGCCAAATAAAAGCATTAATTAGTCAAATTACTGTAATTACTTGTAACATTAGTGCGTAATATTGTATAACATGCTACAAAAATATAAAGCTCTACTTGCCTTTTCAGTTTAAAGCAGAGATTGGCATATAATGAGACATCGGGTCCACTTTGATTTGGCAAACACAGTTGGGAAAGTTCTTACAGGCAATAATGCGGGAAATACAAGTGTCCAATGTATCCCCATATCCTTCCCCTAAATCTTCGACCACTCCAAAATATTTGCTTTTAAATGAAGTACAGTTACTAAGATAAATCTAATCAAATTTTCAACTCCTTTTTCATAAAACTCATAGATGACCTAAAGATATTGTTGTTTTTATATTGTTCTGGCTGTTATATCTAAGATTTGTTATTTTGTTTTCTAAGATGAAGATGAATGCATAATTATAAGAATATTAATAATATACAGCTATTAAATCAACTATATGTATATTAAATTTTCACACATTCTTCTTCCGGTGTGAATCAATCAAGTTAATATATATTAGATTAACTTTTATATTAATTAAGTATTTGAACTAATTCATTTTTCCAGTTCTTATTCCATTGAATTCTTGTGTATATCTTGACTTAGAAGTATGTATAAAGGTGATGGGTATGCTTCCTTGCGGAAACAGTATGCTCGTTCCAGATATCGATAACTGGGAAATGAACGTATTAAAAGGCTGGGCAAATATATGTTTCATAAATTATATTATATTGTCCATACATAGTAGGTACATCAGAGCTATTTCTCATGAAATAAAATTTTGTTAAAAGAAAATCAGATAGAAATAATGACACTTAAAAGCTGTATTCAGCAATGCTTGAATTAACCAATATGGTAAGCATAAAAATATTTTGCAAAGAAGTAAGGAAAATAGAAGAAAACAAGTAATTGTCGGCTGACATCAAATAGGAATCATACAGGTTTGTAGCTAAGTGGTTTCTGAATATTAGTTATTATCTAGTAATATCAGTCTTACTAAAAATTTCTTTTCAAAACAACTATTTTTGTTATCAATGTGATCTATGATCACTTAATTTAAACATATTTTATAAAGTTCCTATAATTTTTAACTGTCCAGTTATTAAGGAACTGAATGTCACTTTTCAATGAAATTTAGTTTTGTTTATAAGTAATGATTAGTCAGATTTTTTAATTTGTTTTCACAAAAGCCTATTGCCAACCAAATAAAAGTATATTTCTTAGATTATTGTACCTATAACTAACTAATCAATGAAAATTAAATATGGTTATAATTCAAATTTGAAGTCATTATTAATGATTTAGTTGTTCAACATTTTCAATTTTATGATATATATTAAATATATTGTATGTATGATATATTAAATAACGAAATTTAAAAAAAATAAAATTTTGGGAATGAATTACTTTTATCATTCAGAAATAAGAAATTAATGCAATAAAATATTATAGGTATTTTGGTTTCAAAAAATAAATTATAAATCGATGTATAGATCTATAACTTACTATTAATAATTTATTTACAAATAATGAATAAACTCGATATTGGTTATTGGAACCCTAGTTTCAATTTTGATTCCCCTTTTTTATAAAGCAACATCCTGTCCTACAATATAGTTCAATAATATTTCACTTATACTGTAGAACAGACTTATAACCTAGAATAAGCAACTAATGTAAAATCCTCGACTAAGACTGAAACAGTTAATTGATTTATACTGCTACTAAACGACGTTCTATATTTGCACTGCAATTTATACCAAAAATTTGAGCTACATGGACCGAAATCAGATCTGTCTGAACACAGACCTCCCTCATTGAGCTTCGAAATGACATACAATCCTTTAATCCTCCTAAATTCAATCCAAAAATCACAAATTCCTATATAAAATCCTCAGTGAAGATGCATGGCTTAAAACCGCATCTAGGGTAGAGCAACTTTCTAAGATCTAGGCAGATTCTCCACAAGCTGGCATTTTTATCTTACTAAGCATATTTAATGTTATAGTAGATAGATAACATTATACATATATGAATGAATCTGAATTTACATGTGTGTATATATGTATGTATGTGTATATATATATATATATATATATATATATATATATATATATATATATATATATATATATATATATATAAAAATAACAAAAATTGACTTCCAAATTCGTATCTAACATATATAAACAAATATTGTAATTTGGAGATTCTGAATAATAGATATATATTGAAATGTCTCAATATTTACAACATTGAAACAATAATTAAAGAGAGGGTCTCAACAGGCCAATCACAAATGCAATACTTTTATAACAGGTACATTCAATAAAGGACTTTTTTGATAGGAAAGTATTTAAGGTGAACTGAAAAATTGAATTTAAAAATCTTGAAGGATAATAATTGAATGTGTCCATTACAATTTGGATTTATAAGACAATGATCTTGTATGATTAACACCATACTGCTTGGTTTTTAACAAAAATGCCATAACTATAATGGTTGTAGAGTCCTTGGTGAAGACACTGAAAATCAAATTATATTCTACTTTAAAATTATCTCCATTTTCAAAATTTAAAAACTGGCTGTTTTATTTGTACTCTCGTCCACTGGACAGATGAACAGTCTCTAAAACAATGAACAACCCAAACACATATTCAAGGCTACAACCAGAAGAGAAAGTAATCTAGAAGTTTCCTTAATATTTTCTGGTTATCAATATTTCCATTTCATTATCTCAAGATCTAAAATTTGTAAATTTGTTGTAATTCAAATGTCAGGATTAACAATTCTTCCATTTTCACTGAAATCATTAGTGTTGTAGACTCGTACTCCTATAAACTGGTCTTCTGTTTTTGTCCATTGCAAAAAAAAAGTTCTCCACCGCTCTGAAGACTAATTTATTCAACAATCTATTTTATTATGTTTTAACAAATCTAATCGTTTGTACATTTAAGAAGTAAACAAAAAAAGAAATTAAAGGAAGATGTAAGTCCTTTTAATTTCTTTTCTTTAAACTTTATTTTATTTTTTATTTACATCTTGCTTTTAATTGTTTTATTTTTATCTTTCTTTTATTTTTTTGTTTATATCTTTATTTTAATTTTTTATTTAAGTTTCTTTTATTTTTTTTATTTATACCTTACTTTTATTTTTTTATTTATATCTTTATTTTAATTTTTCATTTATATCTCTTAATTTTTCATTTATATCTTTTTCTTTTAATTTTTTATTTATATCTTTATTATATTTTTTTTTTTACAGTATAATTTCCATTTTTAATTATGACAATTTTATCAATGATAAAATTTGTCATTATGGAAGTTATGATTTATTTATCTATTAGTTGAAAAATGTTATATACCATTTAACAGAATCATTAACAGCTCATCATCTTTCTCTATTACCAATACAATCTATGCCTCCATTATTCAATAGGAAGTCTATATCACTATTTTGTATAAAATCTTCAATGGATAGGAAAATCAGGGAATCTTGATAAGATATTACTCCAAGTGATATTAACTCATATTTTCTAGTGTCCTCAAAAAAAAAACTACAAGAGAAAATAAATTGATTTGATGAATTCCAATCAGTAATATAAATGTCAGGTAAACTCTTCCTTGTTATGATATGAATTGTTGCTAGAGATGTTTAGGAATGGTTTTAACACAGTTACGGCCACTGTTGCGTATATGCAACATTAATTTAACTTTTTTTTTCTTAAATAAATTTAAATATTTTTTCTTTTTCGTTACATCAGCTGTTAATATAAGGCTTGTAATTAACCCTCCTAATATCATGTGAAAAAAATTACACTTAATACCAGGTGGGGTCCGCTCGGAAGCCATCGGAATTTTCTGAATTTAGGCAAATATAAATGCATTTAGCCATTAGGTTAATAGTAAAGGGTTACACAATACGCTACTATCTGAACTATTTTGAGTAGAGGGCTATTAAAAAAAAGTACTAGCTTAAAATAAACAAAACCAACACTTCTCAGAAAAAAACATTCAGCTTACTTCCTAACTCCAGAATAAAAGGTATACACTGAATACCAATCACATTTACTCCGAAATTTTTAATGCTAAAGACTATGTATGGGTATATAATTTTTTTTCTCCCTGATTCATTGATTTTAAAGGCTTGTCCCGTAAATGTCTAGAAATTTCAAGGCAATAAACCCCTTTATAACAATATTTATTCAATTAGTATTATAGAACATAAATTATAAATATGTTTTATATTACTAATTTATATTACATTTAATTTAATATGTATAATATGCCAAGCTGTATTTTGAATTGCTTATTTTTTTCATTTTTGTGTTTTTACAACTGAAGATGAATTCGAAACTAGTTTTCAATAAAAACAAAATTATAGAAGTGGCAAATAGTTTATCAATCCCTAATTAGATTGATCCTTCTACACCATCATCAACCAAACTATTTATAGGTGTGAACAGAGGAGGATCCAAGGAAGGAGGGGCGAAGGGAGCGACCGCCCAGAACCCCATGTCCGTGGAGGCTCTGCGCCATATAAAAATTAAATAAATAGCTTATACATTATGGACAAATTTATAGTTTTGGTATCTTCCTCTTGGAGGATATTCCATACCTACTAATCAAGGGGGACCTCGCTTAGATCCACTACTGGATGTGAACGATATAATGCTAAATTACACCCCGATTGGTTTGAAACATTTCATAAATAAAGAGCTAACATTTTGTTTACAATTTTTTTTTTCATGAAACAGTATTACTTCATGTCATGTATAAATATATAAACCTACCTATATTTGAAAAAAAAAAAATATATATATATTCATGAAACAGTATTACTTCATGTCATGTATAAATATATAAACCTACCTATATTTGAAAAAAAAAATATATATATATATATATTCATGAAACAGTATTACTTCATGTCATGTATAAATAGATAAACCTACCTATATTTGAAAAAAAAAATATATATATATATATACATATATATAAAAAAAAATTTATATATATATATATATATATATATATATATATATATATATATATAAATTTTTTTTGCCAATACTATCAGTTCATCCCATAAGTAATGTCGGTTTTTAAAAATCTATCTGTTTATGTTGGTATTACTAATCTCTCCTTTAAAATAGAACTGTGTTTACATATTTTGTTTATTACAGCATTACGTACTCTTCTATTTATCATGTGTTTGTTGAAGAAAAGTTAGCTAGTCTATGCTGGAATTTCAATAGTTGAGCATCACTAATTTGCAACAACGGGTGAACACTTGATTTTTCTCTCTAACGTTTAGATCAAGAATCTTATCTAAACAGGATAGTAACTGCAGATGAAAAGTGGGTTTTCTATCGCAATGTTAGGTGGTCGCTACAGTGGTTAAGTCCAGGGGAAACACGGAGAGCAGAAGCAAGAGAAGGACTTTATCCAAAAAAAAGTAATGATGTCTGTTTAGTGGGATATGGAAGGAATCCTTCATCATGAATTCCTTGCTTAGCCAAACTATCACAAAAGATCTCTACTGTGATCAGCTGGATCGATTCTATGCAGCATTTAAGGAAAAACGTCCTTTACTTATCAATAGAAGAGTCGTTTTATTCCACCATGACAATACGAGGCCCCATGTTGCAAAACTAACAATGCAAAAATTGAAGGACTTTGGATGGGAAATTATTCCTCGCCCACCATATACTCCTGACTTCGGATTATCAACTTTTTAGCAGTCTCAAAAACTCACTTAGTGGCAGGAACATGAATTCAGTCAATGATGAGAAAAACGAGGTGTTGGCTTTCTTTATTCAAATCAAAGGATTTTCTCAGAAAAGGTTTACAACATTTGGTTTTAGATTTAGCGTGTTTTATTGATTTTTTCCTATCCCTTATATTACGCAATTAAATACTGACAGTACTTATGAGTTGACCTGATACTTACCTTATTTGTTAAAAAAAAAGGTAATCTTCAGTTTTTAATCATTTAAACATGAATTAAATTATTGCAGTATTTCAAAAATTAACATTTTCGTATAGTGGCACTCTTCTTCCAAGCCAACAACATATTACACCTTACAGGCCAACGTTGCGTGAGTGCAACATTTTGTACCGCCATTGTGGTTGAACAAAACATTTTTTTTTGTTTAATATTTTTAATTAGGTTACTCTAAAAACATTTCTTTGAAAAAAAATCAAAACTTTCAACTAATTTTAGTCCTGGCAGTAAATGGGTTAATTAAAAATTTAATGGAATAGGAAAACAATCCCCACAAGGAATGATGGAATAAAACTGAATGAGATTCCAAGGAGCATGGGCCACACCTGAGACTCTTCCGCACCGAATGTGTTAAATTTAACAGTGATTCAAAATCACAATGTAAACAAAAAAAGGTATTAGAATCTTTTTAGTGGTATTTACTCTTAAAAAAATAAGACTTTAGCAATGTACCAAAATTCATCGGAGAGGTTGGGGGTACAGTATAAATCCATTTCATAATCCCTATAACATTTTAGGGATGTTTCCCCGCTACAATAGGGCACTTCCAACGGCCACCTTTGGGTCAAATGAGCTCTAATTCAGTAAGTATGGTTGTTCTCCTGGCAGAGCAATACCATAGAAGAGGGGATAAATATAAGTCAACATTTAACGGCGACTATCAAGATATTACTGGTTCTTTGCAGGTTTTAAGGTTTTGCGCACCTACACAGCCCCTCCGAACTGAGTTTGTGTCAGAGAAGTGCCTTTTTTCTCCCACTCTTGCTATTTTGATATTTTTAATACTATATTTTAGTGAAAATACAAGCTTCGAGATGGAGTTCTGCTACACACACTTTTCCATTTCTTTAAACCTTTCTATAGTGATTCTTTGGAGTTATGCATTCATAAATTAAACCAATTCCATGCTGCAAATAAGCATTTTTCTTATTTAATACTTTAGACTTTCATATGAATATTAATTAACGAAAAAAATATAAAAGAAAATAAACGTAAATAAAATACAAAAGAAGAATATGAGAAAAATAAAAAGAAATAGCATTAAAGAAACATCAAATTTATATATTTATAAAACTATGCAATTTATAAATTGCATCTCAATTTATCTGTACCATACAGATTTCCTTCTGCTGAGCTAGTTTAAGTTTTGGCATCCCTTAAAAAGATTGCTGGTGTAATGTGGATTCCTTCATTAGTGTTAGGGCAAATAACACTAACATTAATTCAATGTTTATGAAAAATCCCAAGCAACAAGTGATAACATAGCAAAGAAAGGTTACATTAGTGCGTGAGGGCTATCAAAGCTGTAATAGCAAGGAGGAAACCATACCAATTACTCGATACAGTTTCTATTGTATTGTGAGTCAAAATTAGGTACTCTAAACAATTATTATAATCATTTGATAGCAATTCTCAAATTTTATTAATCCTCCGGTCATGAAAAAACCAATCAACACATACAAAAAAAAATTGATATTTTAGTAGAGTACATTGGTATTGCCAGATAAAAACACACCATGAATATTGTTGTCTACTAAATTAAACTCTCATCAGGTTAAATCTTTTAATTTTATATTTTAATCCTAATTATGAATCTTAATAAGAATTAAAATGTCTAATTACTATTAAAAATAAAAATAGCTTAAAAAACTTATCCCTTTACATACTAATATTATTTATAAATGCATTAGTAAATGATAAGTTTCACTTGATTAACCCGTTTCTGCACAAAGTTGCGGTAACGCAACATTAACTTCAACATTTTTTCTTAAACACAAACAAAATTATATTTAGTTTGGAAATATTTTTTGGCCTGAGTGTTATGATTTTTGGGTATTCTGCAATTTTTAGAAATGTTCATTTTACAGTTAGTTTATATAAAATTTTTATTCGTGATGAATGAAATGATGTTAACTGTTTGAATATCTCCATAAATCATTATTAGAGAGTTATATTCACTTGTCCATAACAATATATGCAATAATTATTTATTTCATATGCAAATATGAGCCAATAAAAATAATATTGCATTATTGCGTACGATAACAATAGTACTTTATATGCAGAAAGATAGCACCTAGTAACTGTTTTGATGAATTGAAAAATTGTTTCATGCAATTAGGAGTTTTTACCAATGACTAATGGCAGGTTTAAGTATAGGCAGACTAGGCACTTGCCTGGAATGACAATTTTTGGGGAGTGGCAAACTTTGAGTGAAATTTTATTTTTAAGATTCAAACAAATTTTCCAGTATAAAAAATAGCTCAATTAAACACACCTAAATATAGTCAAACCTCTGTTTATCGAACTTCCATATATCGAACTTTTTTTAGGGATCTTGAATTTTTATTAGAAAAAGTATTCTGTATATCGAATACAATTTCTATCTATCGAACAAAAAACTCCAATTTAAAAAAATTTAAATGAGTTTATGTACATAAGAATGGGTAAAAATTAAATAAGAAAAAAAAATGTTCCACTGGTCTGCAAAGCAATGGAAATTCAGGGAAGATCTTGTTTCAGAAGAAGCACTGAAGTACCTAAATCTCTTTCAAAACATTGAGTGAAATTTTCATTTTAAATTCAGTTTAACTTTGTCTTTCTTGTTATGAACATTACTTGTATAGATGTGATCTGTACAATTTTTCAAACAAGTGCTAATGATCGTTGTTTTTTTTTTTTAAACCCTAAAAGTTATCTTTGTTGCATCATTAACCTCCAAAAATTGCCTTTGATACTTCTTTAATCCTAGGAGTAGCTATAATTGTTTTTAGCCTGAAAAAAAGGTGAAAAATTTCAATCTTTCTATTTATTGAAATTTCCATATATCAAATTTTTTTCAGAGAACCTTCATATTTGATAGGTAGAGTTCCGACTGTATTATAAAAATTATTTTCACTGAACAGTTAACTATTTATATAAAAGATAGATGAGGCTGGAATCATTTGTCATGCCTGGCAAGCTGATGGTTCTTGATTTCAGAGCCCAAACCTTAAACTGGAGTGGAAGAAAACTACTATGCCATACCAAATTAATAGGTCTTGGAGAAAAAGTTTTTCTCGATGTACTGTCTGTTGTTGATTCACATAAGCAACATTAATTATTTTTTTGTCAACCTCTTCACAGGGCATCACTTTTAATGTGTTTTGGGTGAAAGGTGCATTTTCTTGACTTGCAAAGTCTGTGAAAATAGGATTTCTTAACATCCAATATTGGATTCAAAACAATATGAAGAATGAAAAGAAGATCTTATATTTTTACTGTTTAGAGGTAGGTAATAAAATATTTGTTGTAAGTTGGCATGACAATGCTGTGCTGACTGTGGCTACAAATGTTGGCTTGCTGAAAGTACTTACAAAAGTAACACGGTGGAATAGGACAGTAAACGAACAGAGGAACAGAGAGTAATGCAATGCTATCACTTCTACTGACTGAATAAAACATTAATATTGAAAATCTTGATATGGAGAATGAAAACCAGGTGCCATTAAAACAAAAAAATTTATAGAACTTAAGATCTTGATGATAAAAAAAAAAAAAAAAAAAAAACCTTACTTAAACCACACCCACAAAGGAAAAGAAGCGGTGGTGTATATTTTGTCAATTGTCCCAAATGTGTGCAAGTATAAGGTTCATTTACATACATCTTCTTTTAAAAATTACATTTACAATATAATAAATGTTTTTGTATAATTTTTGTAATACAGTTCAACATACACCATATACTAGGTTGTTACAAAAGTCTTGATACCTACACATTAAAATTATTCTTCAAAATATAGGCCATCATTGCCAATTACTTAAACTCATCTTTCTACCACAAGTTGAATTTGGCTGTTTTCAAGACAAAAAACTCCTCACATCCTGATTTGACATTCCTGTTTGAAGTGCCAGCCTTTCAAAAAATGTGCCAATGAACGTAAAACACCATAGCCAAACAGTGCAATGCTAGGGCTGTAAGGGTGGGGTAAGATAACACCTCCATTTCTGAAAATCCTTCTTTGATTAAGAGTGAATGATGAGCAGCATAGATAGTCTTGCTGAAACATCACTTTAATATGATTGACCAAAGCAGGGACTCCTTTTTTAAAACTCTATATGCTCTTTCAAGTTGTTCACTCGCATTTTAATTAATGCACAAAGACTTTTGAAAAAACCTAGTTAATACAGAGTATTTTTTTGTAAATAGAAATACAGAATATTTTTTAAAAATAATTATACTGAATATTTTTTTTGTTCATGTAAGCTCTTCTACCAAATGTTCTGAAAATATAACATTTTTTTCAAGGCAACTGGAGCTTATATAAAATATTTAATTTTTTCATTTCTTGAACAGAAATTACAATATACTCACGCATTAATATCACCATTGTATGCAAGACAGTTCATAACATTATAAGTAGTGCATGAGTAGTTTAACATAATAAAAGGTCCAATATGAAAATAAAAAACAAAAGAATCCCCCATGTCCAACATATAACAATATTCAGAGATATAATGGAGCACTAGACTAAATTAAAAACATATTAGGATTTTTTAAACTAAAGAACCTTGGAAGCATAGATAGTTGAATAATTCATCTTATTCATCAGTATTATTTACATTTTTTTAATATAGACGTAATTAAAAGATTTCTTTTATTGTAACTGATTGTTAAGTGTAATCTGTGTATCGATAATGTTAATAGAACACTTAAAATTTATTATTGATAATTATGTTTCATTGCATTAAAATACTAAAATATTGCTTTAAATATAAACATATACACTTTGCTTTCTTCATTCTTGATTTTTCAAATAAAGGTTTCGTATTTTGTTTAGTATACTGTAAAATATATAATAAACACTAGACGAAGTTACATTTAAAGCTTATATAATGCTGTTTTGATTAATGGAGATAGAATACTCAACCTTCTCCTTATTAGACTTATGATTACATGAAGAGGATTGAGACAATATAATTATTTATAAACAGCAACTTTCTAATTTTATTCATAGAACCAACAATTATAACCTGAGAACTTTAAAAAATAGTTTCCTAAGCATCATTGCAGTGTGTGCTAGTATAAGAAGTATGCACACACTTAATTAGATTTTGATACAATCTATTTAAATAAAACTTGACACATCAAACTTTATCAGTTGGTTATTTCAAAGTATTATCTGTGATTTTGTAATCACAATGAGTTAAAGCAATTTTTTAAAACAAGATAAACAAGGTTAGTAAAAATAAAATAAAATTGTCATAAATATTATTAAAATATCAGCAAAACTATACATAAAATTACTCAAGTTAAGAGTAAATTTGATCTCTGCAAGTGCTTATTTCATGGGCTAAAAAAAAGGTGTTAAAAGAAACATGAACTTAAAATTGACAATCCTAAAAACATCAACCACCATTCTCTACTCAATGTCCATTCTTGGCATCAAAAATTATTTGGGGAAGATATCAGTAATACAGAAAAAACATTACTAGTTAATAATATGATAAGAATAAACTTCCATTACGTAAAAAAAAAATTACATGTTTATCTCAACTTGGATTAAATCTCTGATTTATTAATATAAAATATAACTCTGTCACTACTAATATAATGCCATTAAGAAACATTTTCCACACCTTTTGTCAGTGAATACTGCAGTACATTAATAATGATTAACAACAGACAACTGAGCAATAAGAAATAGAGACCCAAATAATAAAATGAACTTTTAAAAATAAAATATACTGACATAAGGAAGTTACTAATAAAATATATATAATACGATATATATAAATATATATATATATATATATGTGTGTGTGTATATCCTCTATACACAGAAATGAAACAGAGAGACCAACACAATAGCTTATAAGGGCATAATAAAATTGATATTCCTTAACAACAGATAAAATATATGTAGGATATAATGAGATCCACAGTAATCAAACAGCATATATATATATATATATATATATATATATATATATATATATATATATACACAACATTTGAGAAGATTAAGAATTACAGATTTAAGAATCAATCATGGCAGAATTTTTAATAAGAAACAGAAGAGAAATTGATAATATATTTTCGTAATTGTTTGAGGATAATGCAATAAAAAAAATACTAAATAGAAGATTAAAAATCCCACAATTTGCACATGTCCATGTAATGTAATGAGTATAAAATATTTGGTCTTGAAGCATTTTGTCCTTTCACACTGCCAGAAACTTATAATAGCAGCAGAATCAATACACATAGTTGAAAATTGTTAGTCACTAAGGCAGTAAGGAGTAACCCTAAAACTGATTCCATTTAGTAGCTAAGAAAATGAAATGCACAGCAGATTAATGTATTAAAAAAAAATGCAATGTAAAAATAAAACAAAACAGTTGCCATAAGGAAATTGAAGCCATAAATGATGCAGAATAAAACACAAACATTAACAACTCAGATAAGTTTTATGTTGTTTATTTTTAAATATAAACATAGAGAACAGTATCAATTCAATCTATATAACTTTCAATAAAAATGAAATAAAGAAACCAAGAAATAAATATCAAAGTTTAAACATCGTACCGACTTGTTTAAAAGTTAAACAATTAGTCGTTACTAAAACGAACTACAAATCTGGACAGAAAAAAACAAATCTAAAATTTACGAAATAATATTAAGTAAATACATTTTCACTTACAAACGGCACTCACTATATGTAACTTGTTTTCAGCCCAGTATACAGTTGAAGTTTTAATCGTATTTAGTACCAAATGCTTACCTAAAGTGGAAAAAAAAGAAACTGACAGAATTCAATTGAGGCTTATAAAACAGGGGATTTCGGTGTCAAGTTTATATCACACTTCAAAACTGACGCTTTTCCGAGGAACACCATCCAAAATGGCTTCCACGTTGAAAATTGCCAGTAGGATGCTATTTTCAATGCCTTTAGAATTAAAGCACTTTAATCGATAGTAGTAATGTCAGATGTTTAGCACATACAAACAGTCATATTTATATATAAAACGAAGCTTACTTACAATAGGGCACATATTTATAAAATAAATTGTTTTTTTTTTTCATTTCATGAAGATGAACTGAATGGAACCTTCCTATCATTTTCTAGCAAAACTGAACAAACAAATCCCTTTATCTTGCAAAGAATTCAAAATTGGATATATCCCCTTTTGAAAGTGAGCTTCTCACATACAGAAGGTTCTCATGTACAGTACGTGTCGTTACAATTAAACCTCATACAGTATAAAGTGCCACCCTTCGTCACGGACCAGCCATTCAACACGTATCAAAGTGAATTGGCCCCTAAAAGGTAGACTTTCGCTGGTACTGCCTACGGTTGCGGCAGGCAAAATTAGCAGGCAGTTTACTACTACTTTGACTGAATAAGAAGGGACATATTTCGCTGGCACTGCCTTGCAGTCTAGGCATGACGTCATATCTATACTGCTGCGTATTTGACCGTTCCAGAAGGAGCCATACTGCCTCAGACGCGACGGTTCTCGCTTGTCATTTGAAACAATGCTATTTAACAGAAATGGATTAAGTTATTATGATGACGAAAGTCAAGTAGTTTATAAATCAGTTTCAGGTTCTTTATGACCACAAAAATAAGGACTACAGAAATGTAATAGTAAAAAATAATGTGTGGAAAAACATATTATGTTATTTATATATTCACACATCATCATTATATGTGAAGGGCTGAAGTTGATCGCCTGCTCGTGGTGCCCCCTGCGTAATCTAAACGATCGACATAAAATATAAAACATAAAATAATATGTTTTTCCACACATTATTTTTTACTATTACATTTCTGTAGTCCTTATGTTTGTAGTCATAAAGAACCTGAAACTGATTTATAAACTACTTGACGTTCGTCATCATCATCGTTAAATAACTTTTGTTTTGCCAGAGATATTAGGGTGGATGATAACCAGATCTGGCCTCGATGATTGACCCGAAAATGATAAAAACGTAGGGGTGTATCTAAAACTACTAATTGATTGTTGTCAACCATTTCTTCTAATGTTTTTCCCGGTTCGGTAATTCTTGGATAGCCCCATCTTGGTAAAGGACTGTTGAAATCTCCAACGAGAATGCTATTAGCGTGGATTGATGTTTCAACTGCTTCATAAGAAGGAACGTTACCTGGGGGATTGTAAAGGCCAATTATACTGAAATGTTTTCTATTTTTCCAGACTTCGACCCTAATAGCTACAAGCTTGTCATTTTCTTCCATTTCATGTCTAACTTGAAGCTTCGTCGTTACATTTTTCTTAACTTCAATGAACATACCTTAAGCGATCTGTCGGGATCTTTTCATAGTTGTGATGGCGTAATCGTTTGTCTGATAAAATTCATCAGTTTCTGTTGCAGCCCCTGCTTCGATAATAAAAAATAAATCTCCGTCCAGATGGTAGGCGTTTCGTTTGAATTCTAAAAATTTAGTGTTGTTAAGGCCTCCTGCAATCCAATAATGCATACTGTAATGTTCTTTAATATACTTTATTTAACATCACTTAAACACATTAATACAATACATACATAATACAATACATCAGTACACACAGCATAACAATACTTAATGTAACCTACTCCTTTAAAATATGTTATTGTCCCAACCCTCTACCAAAGAGGTTAGCTCTTCCCATGACATCTTCCCTTTTCTGTTATAGCAGGATCTTCTAATCGCAACAGTGACGGTTCGGCCTTCTGACAAGTCGTCCACTGCGAGTTCGATGCTCTTGTGGCACCTGCGGCGTTACCGGTGCTTCGGCGGGAGTTGTATTTCGTAGGTCAGTTCTATTTTCTGTTTGGTCAATTGGTGGGGGATGGTTCATGTTGATCTTCGTCGGCCTATCTTCCTCAAACTCCATCATGGGTGCAGGAACAAGAAAGACCCTGTTCCGGCGATACTTTTTACCATGGACTTCAACCAGATAATCTCTGTTCGTCACACCAAATGAAATTACCACCCCGCATTTTTTTATGTCCTTCACATATACCCACTCACCCACACTTAAGTGGCGTAGCGGACGGGCTCTATGATGCTTATCGAAGTACGCCTTCTGCCTCTCTTTCGCTTCTTTAAGAAATTTCTTATGCTTGCTCAATCCCTCCCATGATGGTTTAAGAAGTCTCGGTTCAACAGGTAATGTTGTCCTACTTTTTCTTCCGAACATAAGTTCTGCCGGGGAGTATCCGCCCTCCAATGGAGTCGATCGATGCGCCAATAGACCCACAAAAGGGTTCTCATTCCTCTTTAAGCAGCGCTTAGCAATTTTTACGGCTGACTCTGCTTGACCATTAGACTGAGAAAATCTCGGACTCGACGTCACACATCTGAAGTTCCAAGAGTCAGCAAATTCACGGAACTCTGCTGAAGCAAACTGCGTTCCATTATCCGACCGAAGAACAAACGGGATTCCATATCGAGCAAAAATTTCTTTCATTGCTAGGATAATCGTAGAGCATCGAATATTAAGTAGTAATAGTTTGATTTAAACTCTAAAATGTCAGCACCCACCACCTGCCAGGGACCGTAATAGGAGCCAGAATAGGTGTGAAGAAACGATGTTACTTTGCCTTTCAGTATGTAATGAAGTTCCGAGGGCTTTCAAGAAAAGAAGGAGAGATTGATCAGGAAGCATTAACACTGACCGCAACCGAAGTTACCCGAAGGTCGCCGCACTAGCAATCTCTAGCTAGATTTGTGATTACTAACTGTTTTCTATTCAATTATAAAATTCTTATTCATTGGCATTATTAAGATTATTATTGCTTTAACAGGGTATTATTTAAAATCATTAGTGATGTCGACTTCCGGTGGCTTGTGAAGTTGTAATTGAAGCAGTAATAATTTAAATTACGGTAATGGCTTAATCTCAACTGAAAAGGATCTTTAGGAGATCTAAATATCTCAGGAATGAACGTAGCGAACGGAAGTCCATAGCACTAATAATATTAAATAATGTCTAGTTAAATCAGTAATAATTCCAATGAATACGAATATTACAACTGATTAATAAGCAGTTAGTTATCACCAGAGCCCGGATTTTTATGCAGTTAAAATCCGCGGAATATGCAATGAAAATCCGTAAAATACGCAGTAAAAATGCATAAAATATGCAGTGAAAAATTTCCAACGTCTATAAATTGACTATAGGACAACTAAAATATTTATACATACCTAGATACTAATGTGCCCTCAAAAAGTTTCGAACTATGAAAGAAATTGGAAAAGTGATTAAAAATTAAACGAAATATATTTATGATTTTGTTCTATTTTTTTTTTCATAAATCAACATATAAAATAATTCAGAAATAAGATGACAAACAAGAAAGGACGAATAAACTTGTCATCATATATTAATGGTTAAAAACATATCTTAAAACTTGCAATTAGTTACAAAAGAAAAACAGCAATAATTGTGTTTAAAAAGGATAACTGATTGACAATATTAAAAAAAAAAAAATGGGTATATTTAAAACACATAAAAACTAATAAGAAACAGTAACTACATAGTTCTAATTATTTGTTGTCTTTGTTTTTACAAAATGTGCAATATATATGGGGTCGGGGTGGCCGAACGGGTTAGCGCACTTGCAAAAGTGCACCTACTCACAAACCCAAAGGTTGTGAGTTCGAATCCCGGCACCGGCACTACTTTAATTTAATTAAAGTAATAATTCAAGAAATCTATCACCCCTCTCCCCCCGGGTATTTGAGACCCGTCAGACTACTGGAGGCTACTCACACAGACCGGGCGTAGGAGTGATGACCCTACCCCATGTACCTTAATTGTGAATCGCGTTGTGGTTTTCCAGGGCATAAAATAGCCACCCGGAGGTTTGGTCCATGGACGGTCTGTCTCGGGGAAAGAAATATAGGTCCTCGTGCGCCTGCTGACTCCGAACAGCCATAATCCGTGGATCTAGACCGATTTGTCACTGTCCTTGAACCCGAGTGAGTCGGTGGGAAGGACACTGCCGAATTAGCCCCAAAGGGACCGGTTATGGAGCAATGGGCAGCCTGCCGCTGCACCATGGAAACCATGGTTCGCAGCAACGTGAGGTTGGGTGACCCCCTCCAGGCTGTCTGTGCTCCCGCAAGCAATAAACGTCTGTAAGAACACCATATCGCGCGGCGAAAGATCTACAAGGTCTATAGAGCGAACCGAAAAAAAAAAAATATATATATTCTGTTTTGTTGCATATCCAAATACATCAATGTAATGCCCTGCAAACACTAAACATTCGCGAATGATTTATTTATTACATAATTTACTCTGGTAATTTTAGATCTGAACATAAAAAAATATACGAGTTCTCGATTTTGAAAAGTTGTCTTCACAACATTTAATTGTCTTCAGTTAAGAAAGAGACACACGTCTGAAATTATCAAAATATGCAGTTATATACATTTATCATCAAATATGCAAAATGAAATTTGGCTAATGGCATCAGAGTACACAGATTGGTAAAGATATTTGATCGACTGTTAAAAATAATTATGCAAACAAAATATACCTAGCAAAATATAGCAAACAAAATCCGGGCTCTGGTTATCACAATCCCCGTAGGTCGCCGACGCGACCACAATCCATTGCGGCGGCGACCTACGGGGGTGATCTACGGCGACATCGGCAGATGTCAGTGATAAAGTGTTCCGATTGTAAAGTTTTACTGTACTTTAAGAAATATTTAAATAACAATTTTCCTTTCTCTAAAATTGTTATTTCAATATCATTTTGGATGTGAGTGACTTGGGCTGTTCTTCATTTAGATGGCCCTTTCTTAATTGATAAGGAGACTTCGGTTTTTCTCCGCTGATGAGTTTTTATATTTTAAGATACCTATGTAGAAACCAAATATGGAATAAAAAAAAAAAAAGATGTAGCAATTTTGAGTTATCAAATAAGTAACCAAAGATGAACCGGTTAAAATGGAATTATGTGCAGAATACTTTATAAAACATATCTTCCAAGTTCAGCAAAAAATAACAGCAGAATAATGGCGGGTAACAGAGCCTACCTACTACGCAAAACTGAAACTTCTCAAGTCTCAAGTTTTGTCTAAAGCAACGAAATTAAAATTATGGGCCTATGGAGCGGAAACTTAGAGTCTGTCCCAAGATGATTGCCGTAAACTGGGAGTGTTCGAAACTAACTGTATCAAACCAAGTAGACCAGACGGGCAGGACATATATCAGAATGGAGGGTGAAATGGAACAAAGAAAAATGTTGTAGGCGAACATCAATGGAAAAAGAAGAAGGGGAAGACCAAGAAGCTGGTGGAAGTGGAGGATGGATCAAAGGAAAAATGAAGTGGAGAGAAATGCCTAGGAAGCTGTAAGTCTGCAATTGAAAACTGAGAAGGCCAAGATTTATGCTGACCTATAGAATCGGGCAGTTGTCTACGCTATATCTCAGCTAATTCTTGTCCGATTTCGATGATTTTTTTTCTTTTGTAGAGAACTCTGTCAGTGTAGCCAGATTGGTGTTTTTTTCTCTAGATTTAGAGTTTTTTCACCCTCTAGTTTTTTATTAGGGTTAGAAAATTTCTAGAGGTTTTTTAGGGTTTTTGGGGGTCTTTTATTTTCAATCATCTGTTAAATGTCCACAGAAACTATAAATTAGAATGATTAGAAACGATTGGTTTGAATGTTAGGATTTTAGTAATAATTATTATAAGAAGTTAAACACGTTTGTTAACTTCTCTATTTCGCAAAAGTTAATAAAAATACATTGAATTTACGGATTTTGTAAATTATTTTTCTTTTATTTTGATAACTTTATTTTTTAATTATTTATTGCATTATTAACTTTGTATTTACTGCTTTAACTTTTTCTCAATTTAATTATTATTAAATTGAATTCCTAGCTCAAACATCAATACTTCCTAATATCAAAAATATTTTTATTAGCATAATGGTAAACCTGTAACGGGATAAATTTAACCAAAACCTTTGGCTTCTGTTTTGTAGATTATATTAAATTTTAGTTTTGTATTTAGTTTATTCGTAATTACTACTTTGACTTATTCTTTAAACTAGTTTATTATAAAACTACTTCATATTAGATATATGCTAAATATTCTGATATTACAATATTCCATAAATAATATGATGAAACCTTAATGGCTACAATTTAGAACTAATAATTTTGGATCCTTTTTTTTTTATATATTACTGTTGTATCTTGTTTTTCAAGTTTGCTTGTAATCAGTAATTTGACCTATTAAAAAAATAAAATAAACCTTAAATACTTTTTAATTATTTATTCTTATCTTATACTAGGGGATAATTTTTGTTACACTAATAGAAAAATATGAAGGAATGAGATGGTCCGAGAGGCGGTAAAAAAAACGGATCACAAATAGTAAAAACTATTTATTTGAAATCGACGTTTCGACCCACTTTGTAGGTCTTCATCAGAGCTAATAAAAAATAAAAATAAAACAATGATATTTACAGTGAATGATATTAAAATTTACAAAGTAAATATTTGTGCAATATATGAAATATTGACAAAGTATTTACTTTGTCAGTTTTAATGTCATACACTGAATATATCATTGTTTTATTTTTCTATCTTGTTTATTTAGCCCTGATGAAAACCTGCAAAGTGGATCAAAACGTCGGTTTCAAATAAATAGTTTTTACTATTTGTGATCCATTCTTTTTGACTGCCTCCCGGGCCATCTCATTCCTTTCATATATCCTTGTCCTCATTCGTATAATTTTTATGGTCAACTATTAATTATTCAATAATAGAAATATAAGAATTAAACATTTAGGGTTTGCTGGTGGATTTAGAGGAAATTTAGATAAGTTTAGGGCTAAAGTTAGTGGATTTAAGGGAAAATTTTGATAAGTTTAGGGTTAAAGTTGGAGGATTTAGAGGAAAATTTAGATAGTTTAAGGGGGAAAATACAGAAATGATCTGGCAACACTGCCCGCAGATCTCAATAGAGTAGCATTGCTGAGGATGTAGATCAGGTAGGTGGTTTTTTTGGAATTTTCAATTTTTTACAGGCAAGGTCTGATGGACTTGCAGACCAAATTGACTGGCCACGTTGGCATGTTTGGAGGGTGTAACATAGGTTTTATTGTCATACTCACATATTATTAATTCAAAATATACTACAAAAAATCATGGATCATTCTGAAGTAAAACATTCATCGCCCAAAGGCAAAGTAGTGCCCGATTTGGCTCTTAGGGTTGGGACTGCTTCAAGGGATTTATGGCACAAGAAAAATATTATTATAGACTTGAAATTGACAAATATATTACCTATTTATTTGAAATAACAATAAAAACATAATGCAACAAATTTCATAACCAAGACTAAATCACTATAGTAAGTACTATAAAGGTATTTAAAATACATTTTTATTTAACAAACAAAATATATTACACTATTTCTTAGTAACAAACACACTAAAAAACATATTTTGAAAATAGATTTGTTTAATTTATAGATGATATTTGTTTTGTTTTTTAAATTTCATATCACAGACAAAACCCATACATAGTATGAGACTAGACAATAAAAAAATAAATAAATAAAACAGTAACTGAGTTTGAAGTTCATAAAATCTTATAATGATGATGTTTTCATAATGGTTGTCAATGACTGTCCTGACTGAAGAGGATCGGATGGTGTAATATCTCTGTTAACTACTGATCCCGAATTACCCTGCCTTTCATGATATTCCTAGAAAAAAAAAAGCAAGTATATATACAAATATTAGTTTGTTTTTCAAAGTTTCAATTATATAAATAAAGACTGTTAAAAAATACCAAAGAAAAAATAATAAAATGAAGAACATACATTTTTCTTCGCTGATATAGATTTCCAAACATAATTCATTAAAGTAATATTAAAAATAACAGGGTCTCATTTGTTTAATGACAACATAAGTCTAATCTATTCTAATTAATAGCCACTTTTTCCAGAAAAGTGCCCACTAAGCTATGGCTTAACTATCCACACTGGTCGATTTTCCATGTGTCGTTTTCGATATCACTCATACCTTGACAAATTATTTCTTTATTATCACTGCTTATTTCATTTGTCACTTTTTTTTTAACAAATAATTCATTTGTATTCTGAAACTATCCCAAAATGAGATATTTCAGTTGTATATAGGTAATTTTAAAGTATAAAAATAAAAGTTTGCTTATAATGTTATTTTCATTGGAGAATTAATCAATTTAGCATTACTTTCTAATTTTAATTAATCAAATTTGTGAATTAATGTGATTCAAAAAACAAACAGACAAAACCTATAATTTATACATTATTGAAAAAAAAAAAAACTTTTCTATTCTACAAGTCAGAATGCACCCGTCTTGTGAAGAAATTTTATAAATTACAAACGGGTATTGGTCCTAACCAGTGTTGGGCAAAATTTATTCAGAAAAAAGAAATAAATAATGGATGAAACTTATATTTTAGTCATGAATAATGAATAACCCATTTATTCATCATTATATTATTCAGTGAATAAATTAATTCATAATTTTTCAAACAGTAATCAAATATAAATAATTATTCGAATGAAAAAATTTATTTGAATAAAAAAAATGTATTTAATAAGAAAAAAATATTCTAATAGGAAATAATAATTTAAATATTAAAAAACAAAAGCATGCAATGTTTTTCCTTTGTGAAAATTCCGGAATTCAAATCGCATGCCTTAACGCCAGCGTATCCAGCACCCTTAAATTTCCATTCGACATTCTTTGCTACTTCTTTATTCTACAATTCATAATGCACTCCTCTTATGAAGAAATTTAAAATTTTATGAATTACAGAAATTTGGTAGCGCTCAACAGTTAGAAGGTGGAAAAAACCTATTTTTTTAAAGATATTGGAAAAATCATTATGTTTTTACTATTGATAAACATTTTAGTTTCCTAAAATATTTTACCAATTTAATCGGAAATATTTGAATATCTTGTTTTTTCTTAGCACTGATGATGGCCTAAAACTTAGTCCGAAACGTCGGCAAACATTATAATAAGTTTTCTTAGAACCTCATACATAATTTTTTTAGGAAGAGAATTAGAAAATATTATATTATATTTAATTAAATGAAAAATCATGTTTATTTTTCCAAACAAACCAAATATTTATTTATCCTCAAAAATCGCAAAATATTTTATTTAAATAAAAATCTGGGCCCTATTGATTATGAAGAAAAATTGCATCAAGAAAAATATCTGATGCGGTGCGTGAATCACATAACTTTCCCTTACCGTCCTATAATCATTATCTTTTTAATATAATTTTAAAGAGTTCACATAAACAATAATTTAAATAAACTCAGCAGCATTCACTTCTTCTTCCACTTAAGTACAACAAAACAGTTTTTTAAATCATTTTAAGTTTGTCTAGTTGAAAATATATTTTAAAAGTTTCGGTTTAGTTTCCATGGAAACATTTTGTAAACTAGAAATTATTAAGTTAGTTTCTGCTTTTGTACTCTTAAATTACATTATTACTGAGCGTAATGTT
This sequence comes from Rhaphigaster nebulosa, assembly GCA_948150685.1. Taxonomy (NCBI): domain Eukaryota; kingdom Metazoa; phylum Arthropoda; class Insecta; order Hemiptera; family Pentatomidae; genus Rhaphigaster; species Rhaphigaster nebulosa. The sequence continues at coordinate 132,636,878 of OX411306.1, forward strand.
GACAACAGATTGGCGGATTGGTGAGAGAAGATACTGTCAGATCCGTCTCCTTTCAGATGCACTCGGTTATCCATCTAGCGTCTTGTACTCCTCATAAGAAATGCTGTATCTTTGCTAATACTGGTCCGGTTTTGATGATCCTTTTTTGTTTTTTAGACAATTTAATAATCTTTCATACAATCCCATACAGAATTTACTACTAATTGCATGCTTTTTAAGTTAAGCGCAAATAAAATATTCTTTCCATCATAACTTTTTTTTCCTGCATTTTTTCGTTCATATACTACATACATGAAAAATTAAAGGCCTATAAGAAGAAGACATTAGGCAAGTTTCATCAAAATCGTTAGAGCCGTTTTCAAGAAATTTGTAAAATCCAGGATATAATAGCTACTTCCGAATAGTCCGATGTGTAGTATCTTTGCTAATACTGGTCCGATTTTGATGATTCTTTTATTGTTTTTTAGATAATTTAATTGCCTTTAATACATTGCAGTATGTAATTTACCATAAAATGTGTAAATAAAATATTCTTTTCATCATAACTTTTTTCCCTGCATTTCCTCGGTGATGTATTACATAAATGAAAAGTTAAAAACCTTTATGAAGAATAATTTAGGCAAGTTTCATCAAAATCGTTAGAGCCGTTTTTGAGAAAATTGTTAAAAAGTGTAAAATCGATTATATAAAGTGGCACTTCCGGTTAGTCGACTTTGACGAAAAAGTTGCTGTAACATCACATGCATGTAGCTACCATAAATACGTAATTTCAGTATCGTACTATTTTTCGTTTTTGAGCTAGGCTGTTCACATACACACAGACACACAGAATCAAAGACCATTTTGCGGGACTTGGTTATTTGGACTCACGGGACCTTAAAACGTGTATTTCCGTTGAAAACTGGAATTCGAAAATTTGAATACTTCCCCTTACTATATACTTTTAGTACCGTATACTACTATATACTTTTACTATAACCTTCTAACCGTTGAGCGCTGCCAAATTTCTGTAATTCATAAAATTTTAAATTTCTTCATAAGAGGAGTACATTATGAATTGTAGAATAAAGAAGTAGCACAGAATGTCGAATGGAAATTCAAGGGTGCTGGATACGCTGGCGTTAAGGCATGCGATTTGAATTCCGGAATTTTCACAAAGGAAAAATTGCATGCTTTTGTTTTTTAATATTTAAATTATTATTTCCTATTCGAATATTTTTTTCTTATTAAATACATTTTTTTTATTCAAATAAATTTTTTAATTCGAATAATTATTTATATTTGATTACTGTTTGAAAAATTATGAATTAATTTATTCACTGAATAATATAATGATGAATAAATGGGTTATTCATTATTCATGACTAAAATATAAGTTTCATCCATTATTTATTTCTTTTTTCTGAATAAATTTTGCCCAACACTGGTTAGGACCAATACCCGTTTGTAATTTATAAAATTTCTTCACAAGACGGGTACATTCTGACTTGTAGAATAGAAAAGTTTTTTTTTTCAATAATATATAAATTATAGGTTTTGACTGTTTGTTTTTTGAATCACATTAATTTACAAATTTGATTAATTAAAATTAGAAAGTAATGCTAAATTGATTAATTTAGTCATGAAAATAACACTATAAGCAAACTTTTATTTTGCCTTTTATTATTTGCCTTAAAAATGGCCTATTATATGGCTGAAATGTCATTTCAAGTAAAAAAACAAACAATATGAGATATGAGATAGATTCAGATACAAATAAATTATTTGTTTAAAAAAAAAAGTGACAAATGAAATAGGCAGTGATAATCATGAAATAAAGAAATAATTTATACAAGGAACTCAAACTGTCAAGGTATGTGAAGATTGGGTAGTGATGTTGAAAACGAAAGCACATGGAAAATCGACCATTGTGAACATAGCTAGGTAAGTACAACAAACAACATTTCATAAATAACAAGCAACCTGAAAACAAGGGACAATGCACAAATTCGTTTGGCATTCTGGGCAATGATATTTTGTTTTCCTTCTCAATATTCTGCCATGCTTATCGATGGTATTCCAGCAAAAGTTGCATCCCAAAGCTGGGCCAGGCCTGAGAACTGGACAATGGCAGGCTCTAGCTGCTTCACATGGTTCATTTGAGCACTGAAAATAGGAAAATTGGCATGAAAATTATATTATAGTATATGCAGCAGTATATTTATGTATATATCTTGAACGGCTCTTATTTTAATAAAATAATTACTTTCATGGCTTCTTAAAGTAATAGTTTGAGTAAAAACAGATGTCGATTTTTATACTCTGTGTTGTTTATCGGCCTCTAGCTAGTCTTTCTTCCTTTACATAAAAAAATATGAATATTAAAACATAACTCTTCTGAAATCTTTGAGGCATCTGCTATCATGATCACTATCATCAGAGCTATTATAAATGAAACTTCAAGTGCTAGTAGAGATGGTAGTACTGATTCATTATTCTATCCACTCCTGAACTGACCCAAAGAGTTAGCACTTTTTACTGAGCGAGTAATCAGTGATTTGGCAGGGATGAGAGGAGAGAGGGAAAGACCAGCACTTCTTTTATTCTGAATCAGATAGCTCTTTTCAGCTGAACTCTTTCTACTCATGTTTACTAAGTCATGAGTCATGAGATCTACCCTCATCTACAGTCACAGAGCTTTCATCAGCGAATCATAAAACTATTTAATAATGATGGATAACAAAAAAATTATCATTTGTGAAAATCTTTGTAATCAGTGAATCATTTAAATCTGATTCCTGAAGAGTTTTTTGCCTATCTGTAATAACCAATTGCAAAGCTGCGGCCAAATTCCTTAGTTCCTTAGAACTAATTTTGAAAATAAAGTTGTTGTTTTTTTTTTATCAATGAGAACTGTATTCACTCAGAATTTATTCCAAATGCATAGCCCATCAATAACTATCTCATTTGTGAAAAGGCCGAACCAGTTTAGGCTCAGTTAAATCTCAGTGATACCAAGCACTAGTGAACTAGAAGTGATTGTTATTTCAACAAGAAAATGCACAACCCCATACATCAAATATAACCAATCCAATCATAAAATGCAAAAACTTGATGGAATTGAGAAGTGGCATGATCCTCCATACTGCCCCTCAAATTATCATTAATTCTAAATCATTAACAGATTATTTGACTAACACCGGACAATTTGTTAGAAACCATGACAATTATTTGAAACAATCAACAGTTAAGCACCTATCACATCTAATTTACCATTAATTCTGATAAAAGGGCTCGTGTTTTTTTTTCGGATTGAGCGATACATCAGTTTAAAGCCACCACAAATGATGTTTACAAATTCTCAACTTCAAACCCAAGGAGTAATATCACCAGGGAATGTAACAGTATGCCACCTCAATTAGCATAAAGAATAATGGATATAAATATTCTGATTATATTCCAGGCATTAGTAGTCGAACACTTCTGCTCAATTTTCCCCACCTTTTCTCTTTGATGGCATCTCGTAAGCGGTGTAGTAGGGCTGCATAATACTCGGCATTCACTGTGGCTTTCCTTTCCTTAAAATCAATCAGCAGTATTCCTCTACAATCCCAAAAAATGGCGCCCATTACGATTTTTGTCGACTGCGTGACTTTTTCCTTTAGTGGAGGTGCTTCTCCTGGCCTTTTCCATTCCATGGATTTCCTTTTGCAGAGTGGTCATAGTATAGAACCATTATCTCATCCCCAGTTACAATTGAGTCCATGAAATGTTTTGGGTCAACATTATACCCACGTAAACATTCATTGCAGCAGCAAAGACGTTCCTCTTTTTGAGCAACCGAAATTTCTGGAACCTATCTTGCACTCACCTTGCTCATAAGCAAATGTTCTTTAATGATCCTAAGAACACTTGTTTTTGAAAGCCCCAACCGATCAGACCACAATTCAGCTTACACAAGTTGGATTGTTTCAGAAGTTTCCAATGGGCGACCAGGATGCGGGTCATCATCCAGACTTTCTCTGCCTAACTTAAATAATTTTGCCCATTATTTTACAGTGGAATACGAGGGGAAGGACTCACCATACACGCCATCCAAGAGCTCTTTCTACACAAGAATTTAATAACAGTATAATATTCGATCTTGAACATTCTTAAAACGCACAGATTCCTTCAAGGTTAAATACTGATTGACAGGACTGAGGAAGTGAGGGTGATGAGCATGGATAGTGCAGGCATAGACATGCAAGACGGACGTCTCAGCCTGCTTGAAGTTAAGGAAAAAGGGCAGGCTGGAAATTTATGGACCTTACTACGTAATACAATAAATAATTATCTGCAATAGTCGGACTTGAACCCAGCCCAGGAGATAGTAGCACAGTGCCTTACTCACTGAGCTATCCCACCTCCAAAAGATAAACATTAAGCAAATAATAATAATTATATCAAAATATTAAAAAAGTACTTTCAAAATAAATCAATGTATTAATTTTATGAAATATAAATTAGAATAATTCTCACGGAACAGGCCAATCAATGTCCAATGGTGATTGTCACTTCCCATCGATGTATTCAGAGTTTAAAAAAAATTACAATAAGCTAACAAGCGTGATTTATCTATTTTCATTAAATTATAGAAAAAAAATTAATTGTATTGAAATAAAAAAAAACTTTTGATAGTAAATTCACCATGTCTAAACTCGAACTTCCCAACTTTGACTCAGAATGGGCAATTTATAATATGATTAAAACTATGGAACTTCAGTATCTTTGAAAGATAAGCTTCTAAATATCTGAAACGAGATCACATATAATTTTAGCATCAATAATATTTAAAGCAAGAGCCAAAAAAGGTGTGTCCAAGCATTTCTCATCATTCCCCCATCTTGTTGGTTTTCCGTATTTTTGACGGTATAATCTGATTTGGACGAGAACCTTTCTTGTATTGAAGGGGGAAAATTAAGAAGCCACTGAGGGTTTTCAGTTACCTGTTTGTTCCTTAAGAAGAGAAAAGTCTGGCATAATCCACATGTTTTTATTGAACGTCATTCCCTCACCATCAATATAAAGGTAAGAAGTAAAACTAAAATTTTTAAACCAATTCTTGATGTGAAACACTCGTTGCTCTTTTATTAAATATGTCATTCTATGAAGAATATATTGAAAATAACAGAGAACAATTTAGAAAACCTTGCTTCAGTCATTCCCTCACCAACATAATGCTGTTTTGTTTTTGTTTGTTTTTTTAATACCAAATTTTCTATTAACCTATATTAATGTCGATACTAATATATTATACTACCCTTTTATGATCCTAATTTTCCTCAAATTTTTAAATTATTTGCATTTAATAATGCACTCTAAAGCACACAAAAATAGTGCCTATGGGGCTGTTGCATTAATAATTTAAATGAAGCTTTAAGTTTTGCTGATCATTAATCAGTCATAAAACTGGTAAACTTCTTCATTTTTTTTTTATTTAACATTACTAGAACTTTTTTCTAATTGTTTTCAAAAAACAAGTTTATGTGAAACAGGAACTGACCCAGTAACTGTAATGAAAGTTGCCTTTCTAAAATTATTGTGGAAAGACTGCTTTTTGATGTTGTGACTTTATTGAAGGAAGATGCGAAACCAGAAGTTCCCCCAGGAAAGAAAGACTGCTTCGTAAACACAAGCTGCAAGAGATATTCCTAGAATTAAAAAGAGTGATATAGAATTACCACAAGGCTGGCCATGGCAAAGGTGCCCCAGATGGGATTGGTACTACTGTGAAATATACTGCTGATGGGAATGCTAGCATGTTGCCCTAGCATGTGATGCAGACGTTGAAAATTTGTAAGGACCCATAACAACAGAATCAAGTATGCTGAAATTCGAGTAATTTCAAGTTCAGTAATCACACTTTAAGATATGTCTGCCCTTCATATTAATCAATTTATTTTTTGAACAGCAAACAGAAATAAACAATATACTAGTTAAAGTCATTATTTCAGTCAGTATTTGAAAAGTAACAAAAAAAAAAATTTACAAGAGGTAGGATGGATCGGGACTCTGGGCCGAAGGTTCAATAAGACCATGTGGTAAAGATGGAACTGTCAGCAATATCTGGTATCATTTCTTCAGTTCGCTCTAATTTAAGATTCACCCTCCGTCTTCTCCAAGCTAAACCATCCTTTACTGGCCCGTAGATGCGTCTAAGTATCTTTCTCTCAAATGTTTGGAAATCCCTTTCATCAGACTTTGTAAGTGCCCAAGTTTCTGAGGCGTATGTTAGCACTGGTCGAATTAGCATCTTATATAATCTTGTTTTTGTAGATCTTGATAACGAGCTACTTCCTAAGTGTCGACGCCGTCCAAAATAACACCTATTGGGCGATGCTATTCGCCTCATTATTTCTGCCGAGACGTCATTGATGGAATTGACCTGAATTCCTGGGATCCGAACCTCGGAACCTGAGATCCGAGGTATACAAACTCATCAACTTGTTCGAAATAGTAATTGCCAATTTGGACAAAACTTTCATTAATACCTCTTTGTTTACCAGCAGTCATATATCTGGTTTTGTTAGTATTAACAACAAGTCCTAGCTTCCTGGCAGCATCATCAAGGGCAAGAAAGGCTTCTTCCACAACAGCTTTTGATCTCCCAATAATGTCGATATCGTCAGCATATCCCAGGATTTGTACCATATGGTTAAAGATGGTTCTAGTGGTCTGAACCTTTGATTCTCTGATAGCTTTTTCCAGACCAATATTGAAGAGCAGACAAGCCAGGGAATCTCCCTGTCGAACGCCATTATGAGAGGTGAGTCCCTCAGACAGATCTTCCTGAATCTGCACCATACATTCGGTATTGCTCATTGTAAGTTTTACAAGACGGATGAGCTTAACAGGCACATTGAGGTCTTTCATTGCCTGATATAGGGCCTCACGTTGAATGCTGTCATAAGCAGATCTAAAGTCAACGAATAGATGGTGCCTCTGTAACTGGTATTCTCTTCCCTCTAATTAGCATTATCCAATCACTTTTGCCTTTCAATTTTTTTTTTTTATCAAGTAAAAAAAGCATGGTGGTGTATTACATGTGATTAAACTTCAGGGTAGTTAGAGGATCATTCCTATTTTTTTCAGAATTTTATTGACACTTTTAATTTACAAGGAATTCGATCTAGAAAGTGACCAGTTCTGTGAGAATGGCCCATACATAACCCTATAAAAATCAATTTAACAAAGTAATACTATGATTCCAATCTTAAAAAAATTACCTACTTCAAGTGGAATGGTGCAAGTTTTTATTTTAAACATAAAATTCTAAAAAAAATTATAAACAGTAAAACAAAGGTTTAAATAGATATGAATCATTCTTCAAAAATAGGAAAACCACAGTCCCTTTTTTGATACATCTGACAGAAATTTTTTCAATGATTTTGATAAAGCATGGTCTTAGATTTAGCTTTCATGTAAATAATAATTCAACAAATGCAAACATTACAATCCTCACTCCATCACATGTCCCATTGCTCGAATTTTGTAAATTGAATTTGTTTAGTATTCAGAAAATCTAACCTACCGCTATCAAAATAAACTATGGGTGCAAACAAGTTCAGTATTTTCAGAAAAAAAAATTGCTTGTCCCTTGGCCATGCACCTCACTCCCTAACTTTTTCCTAAAATGAGCGCAAAGTAAACTCATAGTCTTCTATAGCTGAGGAAAACAGTTGGCAAACCTTACCAAATTCCTCCAAACTGAATTGTAACCAATGTGGAGAGAAACCTCAATTAGCATGCTGTGATTGTGAAAAGTTAAGTTAAAAACTGGGTTTGTGTTTGGTGATCCTCACTCCAACACCTGCTCATTGAATAGAGAAAATAAGTTAAATATATGATAAATTTCACAAAGTTCTTCAAGTTTTATGGGATTTGGAGAGGTATGAATATGGAGGCTCTAAAGTAAAGGCTTGATCAGTAAACAATGAACAAGCACAAAAACCTCACACCTCACATATTATTTATTGTAAAATTGTATTTAATTCAATATGTCTCTAAGTCAGTTGATTTATTAATATGCTAAAATTAATATATCTCATATGCTATGTATTAATTTAATAATAATAAAAATGATAATGTACTTTTTGAAAATTGGAATATTTTGATCTACCTTCTGTTCTAGAAACAATTATAATGGAATATTTTGACAACAGTATCTGAGATGCAATTAAAATCAATAAAAAAAAATTACTATGCCATCTGAAGAAACAAGAAAATTATTAAAAATCTAAATAATGACACAGATCTCATAATTTATATGCTTATAATTGATCTTACATTGAGAATAGTAAAAATAAGTTACCAGACATAGACAATGAGAAGTTCAAACTGATTAATACCTGAGGAGTGGAAATGGTGCGCCTGAATTCTTCTACTTTCAATCTTAGCTGTGGAGGATTTTCAGCTGTAGTAGGGCAAGTAGTTACTGTTGTTAAATGAGGGCTCGAATTCTGCTTAGTAAGGTAACTTTGCTGAGGAACTGTCAAAAGATTAGGAGTAGGTTCAGAGCATTGTCGCTCGATTCTTGGAGAGTCGCTCTCCCCTTCACAATGTAATACTTCACTTTCTTTTTTAATCCTATGCTGCCTCATTAATAATCGTCCTCTTTTTGAACCCATTGATGGAGTGGATGTAGGTTCAACAACTGCAAAATGTTCACTTATCTATTATTTCAATAACTTTAGCTATTTACCAAGAGAACAATTCCATTATAAAATATTAAAATATGATTGTTACAATTCAAGGTTAGAATACTTTTTAATAAGTTTAATGCATAGGCATTATAACAAACAAAATTAATATTTTGAAATGATGACGATAAAGTGAATAAAATAAAATGTTAATCTGGATTCTTCTGAATTAATTCATTTTCCTTAATGTAATAAAATTATTTTGGGTATGGACAACTAATTTTTTATCGCCACAAACAGTGAATAAATTTATCATGAAATATAATTTGTTATGTTAAACAACAAGGAGAGCAAGCAGTAGCTCCTCTTGAGATGAAATTATTTTTTTTTTTATTCAAATATTAAAAATTAAAATAATTTAACCAAATAAGAATCAAGCTTCTTTCCTGTCATCTGGAAATATTTTCAACATCTGTGCAGTGGCCATGCTCCAAATATAAATTTATTGCGTCCAGTAAGTTAGATACAGAATTGTCTATATCTAGACTATACGTGCTCATAAACAGTGGTTGCATGCAAGTCTATGAATACTGTATGATTTGAGAGGTATCTTGACAATGTTTGTTTCTCATTGCCAGTATTTTTGATTGATAATTTTTGAAAGTGTATCTTTTTGGTAATGATCTTTATTAGTGAGGCATAGAACATTAATTATAATGTACTGATATTTTAATTAATGTTCTATGTCTCACTAATAAAGAGCACTATCAAAAAGATACACATCCAAAATTTATAAAAATAGGCATTAAGTCAATTGTGGTTAGTCTGAAGTCTAAATATTCAAAATAGGAAACAGCACCATATGTAAAAGTGGTAGGGGAAAACAAACGACTGAGTATGTCCTTCAGAGTTTTACCCTTCTTGAAGAAGTTAGTTAGGAGGCATATTTGACCCAAATTCAATGGAACACTGGAGGATCTCAGGAGACCATATAATTTGGGAAGAATGTAGAAGCCAATAATTTTTAAAAGTATTTTATCTACGAGGTGATGGTAGGGGGTGCAGGGAAAAAATAAAACAAACAGTAGAATATGTTAACTGTTTAATGTGGCTCGACATTTCAGCATATGTTATAGTAAACCATCAACTACCAAAGGGAATATAATCATGATATCGTTATAAAATAGATCAAAATGCCGGCACACATTTAGCAGCGAATCTTTACTACTATTTATTTTTTGATCTCACCTCCATAATTAAAAAATATATTGTAAAATAATAGTGGATGCATTGATTTAAATAAAATAAATATATTATTTTATAACTGTTATTTACCTTTATAAATTAAATAATTAACATCAATAAATTTAAAGATACTGGAAAATGCTACTAAAAAACATACCATTTATTGTTAGTTCACTTAGCTTAGGTTAAATTCCCAGAAAACTAAGGAACTTTCATGGGAAAGCACTTAACTTCAAAAATCAATATCTCTGAAAATATTACTTAAATCACTTTTCCTTATTTATAGAGTTATTAAACTTTACCTTGTTTTTGTCAAAATCTAAATTATACAGCTTTTCCTATAGAACTGCTTTGACTTATACTCTTTTCCAACGGGATTTTTTAATTGTCAAACTTTTCATCTATTCATTTACAAAAAATCATGATCCACATCTTTTAAAACAGACAAGAATGAACGAATCTGCTTCCTCACAATAATAGGTATAATGAGGTGTTTAGTGGCCAATCAGATGTAATTTACCACAACCATAATTTCAAAATTAATCCTCACAAACCTAATTTCCTTTTTCCAGACTGTATCACTACTTTTATTTTCAAATATCTGATCAGTTATTTTATTCAGACTTTCTAGATCTTTCCTATTCTCAAAAAAACCCTAAGGGGAGATCTCAAACATTGAATCTTTGTTTGGAAGGTCCACAGTCTTCAACCATAACTGCTATACTATATACATATGTTTTATATATATTTGCTTCTACATTGATAAACATTAGGCAGAAATTATCTTAAATTAAATATCAATTACAAAATTTTAAATAAAATAAACAGATACAAATTATAAAAACTAGCTATAAATATTTTATTTATCAATTTCACCAATTTAATATGAACAATGAATTCATTAAAACCTAGAATTAGTTGACATCCGCATGATGGTATAGAAGGATCAATCTAATTAGGGATTGATAAATTAGAAATGGCAAATAATTTATCAATCCCTAAACCTAGAATTGTTTGTTTACTGATTAGTTTAATCAGTTAAAAATAAATAAATTGCAATTTAAACTAAATTTAATAATGACTAGGAATTTTAGTTATCATTGCCTCAACCTAATTACTTGTACATTTTATTTTTTGTTAAGTAATTCAGTATAAAGAAAAAGTATTCTAAACTGCTTCACAAAAAAGTGGTACTCTTAGAGAAATTCATATTTTTAATATTTATAAAATATTAATATTAACTATATTTCTGTAGTTTTTTTAATTGATGTATGATAGCTTTCAGAAAATTTTATTTCGAATAACGAATCAATTATGTTTAATATTAAAGAATATAATATATGACCTTCCATAGGTTTTCTTCACTGTTTTGACTCAAAATCACAATTAACACTCAATAGCTTTAATTTATATATTTTGAGGATGCTTTGTCCCCTCCTTCAGTATCTTATATCTCAGTAATATTCAATGACATTCTCAACCTCAGTAACATTCCATATACATAAATTTTAATAACTAAGCTAACTATCTCCGTGGTGCTACAGACCTATGTGGTCCTTTTCCTCCTCAATAAGCCTTCACCAGATAACTCTATCTTGATTGGGCAGTCGGTAGTTCCGAATGTTCAGCATCCTCCCATCTAAGCCATGGCCTGGCTCTTCCTCTTGCTCAGTAGATCCTTCTATCTTGGATATTATTCTGTTCTTCCGGTATTCTGGCAATCTCTCCAGCCCAACAGTCTTCTAATCTTGATATGCCTCATCACATCAATATTCCTATTCAGATCATAGATAATACGAATGGACTCGTTACTACCGGTTCCCGAACTGCTATCCTGCAGGTCCTGCACGCATATAACTGGTTTTCTCTTGGTTGACACTCATTCCCATAGCTTACACTGTTTCTATCAACGTTAAAAATGCATTTTAAAGGACTTGAACAATCGGGTAACTAGGTCAAAGTCATTTGTACCAGCTTGTTAAAAATAGAGTCATTAACCTGGATTCCCGAATCACTTATCAACTTTTCAGCAAGCATGTAAGCCAGGCTTAGCATCCTGCCTACCTCCTCTTTTGTGAAAACCAAAGACTGGGGACAAGCCTGATTGTACTCGAACTCTGCACCTAGTGTCATCCATGATCATCTTAATCAGGGACCTAGAGCTGCTATCTGAGTACACAAATGGTTAAGGTCTATTAAAGCTGATGTCAGTACTCCGAAAGTTAATAAACAGGTGATGGGTCATCATCCTGTACCCTTAGGATTTCTCCAGTATCATCTAGAGGATGAACATCTGTCCGACTGTGGACGTCTCTCCTCTTAAATGCCACAAGGCATTTACTAATATATCTCTCAGCAATCGGGAGGAACTTTCTATAAATAATATTTGAAACTAACTTTATAGACACACTGAAGAAGTGAGATTCCATAGTAATTAGAGCAGGCAAGAAACCAGATGGATGTTTCTCTTCTTGTGCAGTGGATAGGTGGTGCCTTTCTTCCACTTATCAAGCATCCTCTGGTCATACCAGATGGTGAGGATGACATCGTAGAGAGCTCTCCACAATTCAGCCGGAATCCCGTCTTCCACTGTAGCTTTCGGCGTTCAGACTGTTAATGGTCTCAAGATATCTTCATGTCGGTGGGTCAAAATCATGTTCAGCACTTGAGATTACTCCTTAGTACACGTACAGACTCCATGGCTACTTGTTAGTTAGACGTACTGTGCAGTCGCCACAGACATAAAAAATGAGGACTTTTTTTAATAAATATATATTAAAAATGATATAAGATATAAACTGCTTCACAAAAAAAATTGTTTTGAAAAATTTACATCTAGTAAACATGTTTTTATTGATATAGGGATCAGAACAAGATAAATACCTCAGATTTTTTAAAAAAACAAAATAAAAAACTGCAAACAGCATATATTACCTCTCTGCTATAATAATTGCCTGATTAGACTAACTTCTAATAATGGTTATAAAAAGATCTTGCACAATTTTCTTTCACGTTTCCATCAAACCTGTTAAGCTTATTTAAATTACCATGAGGGTTTATCATTCTCCTCACATGCCTGTCAAGTTTATCCAAGAGATGTTCTATGGCATTTAATTCAGTACTAAGAGGCCATATTTTTGTGATTTCGAATTGTGCATGTGCAGTCGCGTATTATCATACATATAAATAATAAAAATAAAATAAACAGTTGACGTATGCACGATGGTATCGAAGGATCATTCTAATTAGGGATTGATAAATGATTTGCCACTGCCAGTTTCAAATGTTATACATTCATCTTCAGTTCTAAAAACACGCAGACATTCAAAAATCAGCAATTCCATATACAGTTTGGAATTATAAACATATTAAATTATATGTCGTCAAAATACATATATATACTTATACATATTAAATTAAATATAATATAAATTAGTTTTATAAAACATTTATGAATTTTGAATTTAATTAAGACAACAGATCATGTTGGTACTCACCAAGGTTTAAGTAGATTATATCACACCAAACAGGTTACACTGGTTTGTACTTGCACTAAATAGGATATGACTGTTTACCTAGTCCTGTCATAAATTTTGTTACAAGGAAATATATACAGATTTAACAGAAAAACTAATTTTTTCAAAAACTTTATTAACAAATAAAATGTACATCTATAGAGAGTAAAACAAAAAATAAATTACTCAAAATGTCCTCCTTGACACAGGCATTTAATCCCAAGCGCTCAACTGCTCAGACCAGAGATTGTTTGAGGCTTTCTTTCCAAGTTAGGGTGTGCTCTGGGGCAAGCCACACTCTCCAGTTGCAGCCACTGCTGAGATGACCTGGCCTTTTGAGCTGGAGCGGAATCCTGCTGGAAAACCCAATGACTTCCAGCAAACACAGTATCATTTAGAGGCTTGATAACAGGTTCCAAAATATCGTCCTGATAGTTTTTAGCAGCTGTTTAACTCCTTTTTCACAAAAATGGAGCTTTGTGGTGCCATCAAAGCAAACTCCCCACCAAACCATTACTGAGAAAGGGTGGATGACCTCTTTCCACTCTTCCAATGACTTCCTGGACTTCTATAGAGCTTTGTGCGCACACACGATCATTTTGGCGATTAAATTTTTCTTCAATTGTAAAAATTTTCTTATCGCTAAACAAAATCTTTCGATGAAGACCACTGGTGTAACGGCCAAGGAGCACTTTGCATCTATCCACTCTAGTTTTTTTAGGGAAGTGATTAGCCTTTGTCCTGTCATTCTTCAAAATGCACCCGGTCACTTTTTATAATGCGAGACATTGATCTGACAGAGATTCCCATTTCCTGAGACATGATTTGTTGTTTTCGAATGGGATTTCTTCTGATTCGAGCAGCCACTGCTCTCACTGCATTTGCCGTATTCACAGTGCGGGGACAGCCTGGTCGAGGTCTGTCACATACAGATAGGGTCTCATTATATCTATTTATAGTGCGGTACACGGACACACGGCTGATACCCAAAGGTTTCAAAGTGTTGAAAATCTCTGGCCTACATTTTCCAACTTTGTGTAAGGTGATCATAGCTATTCGGTTTTCTTTATTACCCCACTCCAAGTTAACTAAACGAAAGAATAATACAAACTAATTGTGATTATTATTCTGACATGTAAAGAAATAACCTGAATATACCCAAGGATGTAAACAAAGTTCAACTTTTGTAACAGTATTTATGGCAGAACTAGGTATAATTTAATATTTATAATTATTCCAAACTGTATTTTGAATTGCTGATTTTTGAATGTTTGTGTGTTTTTAGAACTGAAGATGAATGTATAACATTTGAAACTAGTTTTAAATAAAAACAAATTTATAGAAGTGGCAAATCATTTATCAATCCCTGAATAAAATAAACATTCTATAATAAATGGTTTAAGTGGAATAAAGGGTTGCTGAAGGCTTTCTTTTTTGGATAAAACTGCATAGAGTGACGGTGTATGGAAAATACATAGCCTGTCTTCATTCCTAGAGATATTCCTCACAACACCATCACTGAACCACTCCCATCCTAATTCACCCTTTCAGTAATGTTACAGTCAGTGCAACATTCACCTGGCTTTCTGTAAACCGCTGCATGTCTATCTGAAATATACAAGATATAACATAATAAATCTTGAAAGAGTACACTTCTCTATTTATTTTCATTCCACAGTGTGTAATCTTGAGCATAGTGAGTGTTGATTATGTAGCTGCTGGTCTGGGTTGTAAGGTTTTTTTAATTTAATTCTTATGACTTTTTTACTAATTACAATGCCAATCTTTTGTATAGTCTCAGAAGCAATGGAAAAGTGATTACAAAGATTGTTTGGATTAAAATAAACCAAACGCCTTGTGGGTCAGTCACTCATAGCTGACTTGAGAATAGAATAAAGAGTCACAGTAACATTAAAGAACCCTGAGCATATGGTTCCAGTGAATCTTAGTTATGTATACAAGCAACATACTTCAATGATTATCTTCCTCAATGAACTAAAGCAATAAATAGTAAAACTTAATACAAAAATGCCTTAAAAAAATCTTGAATCTCTGTCATCCAAAGGAGGTAATATATGAAATTGAATCGTTTATTTTAGAACGGTCACAAATCCGTAATTATAATTATGGACTTGTGACTTGTCTAAAATAAACTATTCAATTAAAAGTTAACTTTCATTTAAAAATCAGAGTACAATTTATTTTTTATAATTGTATTTTTTTTTTTCATAAAATGCTTTTGAAACATAAAACAATATCAGAAAAAGTATGAATGAATTTTTCAAAGATAGTCACTTTACTTTGAATTACTTTACAGCAATTAATAATACTTTTTCCTAAAACAAAATAAAATGTACAAGCAAATTGGTGGAGCTAATCATGACTGATACAGAAAACCCTCCCAAATCTTCAATAATTATTTAAATTTATTAATATTTTAAATATTAAAAAAATAAGTTATTTAAATATTTTAAAATGTTATATATTTCCACATAATTTGATGAAACAATATTTATAAACTCCAATAATAAATTGTAAATGTTAAATTAATGATATCAATTAATACAATCTGTACACCTAGTTACTACAATATACACATATGCATACTCACTGTGCTAATTTCACTCACGACTAAAAATTTATAAGTCAAAGGAATATACAAACCTAATTACCTTTTATTTGATCTGAACATTTTTTTTTTTTTAATATATTTTATGGAACACAATTTTAAAATGATGAAACATAGTTATAAATAAATCAAAGAACACTACTGCAATTGTATAAACCTTCAATTCCATCTTTTGAAATCAAATGTTTATGGCCTACAATATTATATAATTAGGGATTGATAAATTATTTGCCACTATTATAATTTTGTTTTTATTGAAAACTAGTTTCGAGTTTAGTTATACCTGTATACATCTATCAATGTATAACATTGGAAACTAGTTTTCAATAAAAATAAAATTATAGAAGTGGCAAATAATTTATCAATCTCTAATTAGATTAATCCTTCTATCATATCATGTGGATGTCAACTGAATATTATATAAGTGAATCAGTTAAGATCTGTTTTAATACTGAGTTGAATTTTTGGTCTTCTATGAGGTTTCTGTAATAGAATCAGATAAACTGATATGAACAGTCTGGCAATAATCACACACCCAGAATGAAAATCACAATTGAAAAAGTTAGTAAGAACTAATGCAAGAAACACAATAAGATCTACATTACTTGGAAGCCTTACAGGGTTTTTCCAATTTTACAAGTTGCAGCTAGATTACATAATTTACCCATTGTCTTAGCCTCATTTTTAGGGTTGCTCAAAGGGATGGCTGGGATGAGACTAAAACAACTCCTGGCAAAAACAATGCCAAGTTTTGACCCTTCATTCTGAACGTGCGAAATGTCAGTCAGTCAATGTTCTGTATTGAACTGAGCAAATTCTACAATGAACTGCAATATTTGAACATGAATAAAACTCGGTGCAGATAGTCAACATTTATAAACTGTTTTTAAAAATAGCACCTACTAATTATAATAATAAAATTCTGATCATTACCTAAAAAAACTTTAAATGAAATATTAAAATGGATGATACAAATGAAGTATCAAATGGTCAACCAAAATCATAATGTAAAATAGCAGCTCTAAGCGTATAGAATCGTTCTAGCAGGTGTCCTGGAACACTTGGAGATTTTTAATTATATTCATCGGGTAGTTGAACTTTCACTTTCATCCCTGCTCATTAATCGTTTATCAACATCTTCTACGGGTTTTCGAGTAATTGTACAGGGTTTCTTCACTTTGTTTATGTGTTGAGTTTTTTTTTATCACTTCAAGATGATATTATTTCTACTATATTTATTATTTGAAGAAACAAGACAAATCTAAGAAGATTATTTTTTATTTTAGTTTGTAGAAATGTTTTAATCTTTTGAGATTGAACGTTCAACTGATATAATTTTTTTCCACACTAAATTTTGAATTTTATCTAAGTATAGCTTGTTTATGAAATATTCATGTTTTGTATTATTTTGGTGTAACATAGGGATTTTTCAAATTTACGAAATGGTATGTTCAAATAATATCATGCCTATCATTTGTTCCTTTTATAGAAAATTTTCATTCAAACCTGATGTACAGTTCTTGATCACTCAAATAACCGCAGTCTAATTATTTAGTAGGAACTAGATCATAATATTAAGTAAGATATGGTATATATTGATTTTGTTTCAGCCTATTAATTTTTTTTAATTATATCATTTTCATTTTCCTACCTCTCATAACTAATTAATAAGGTCATTTTGTTTTACATAAAGAAAATGAGAGAAAGGGTACAGTCAATGGGTAACCGATTTCAACCAAATTTTTTGTGGTGATTCTACATCCAAAAATATTGTGCACGTGTGTTGGTATTCGTTCCAATTGGCCCCAGGAGCTGAGAAAAAAATAAAAATGCTGAAACTACTTTATTTTTGGTTTATTATTTTCAATAATAGACCTTCGGAATCGACCAAAGAAAATTTTTTTGTAACCCCCCCTCAAAATTTGAGGTTTTACGTTTCAAGATACGTAGAATCCAAATATCGAATAAAAAAAAATCCGTCCGCAAAAATTTTGTATTGTATAATAAAAATTGTATTTAAATGAAAGCTAACAAAAATCCCTACAATACGAACTAGAAATCACCTAAATCGGACCATTATTAGCTGAGATATAGCTTAATGAACTTTGTTTTTATTTTTTCCTAGTGAAGTGCACATCAAATATTTTCTCTGTATCATTTTACATCACAGCCTACTTGCATTGATGCAGTTTTTTTAATTAACACAGTTCGGCACTCTCACGGCGAACATCTTGTGACAAGGTTCAAATTTCTTTTCCTTTGGTACCTACTGCTTCATATTTTTTACTTTGACAGAATAGATATTTTTGTGGAATAATAAACAAGTGGAAACAATAAATCATTGTGTAATAATTTTCAGCGTTTTTAACTCTAGTTTGAAAAATGATATCAACCTGGTTTTTCCACCAAAACATTTGTTTTTCTAAGTATTAAAGGAAAAATACAAACTTAAAAAAATGATTGTGCTTTGGTCAAATAAAATGAAAAAAATGTTGAATTATTGGGTAAACTAGACTTATAGATTTTGTTATACCAAAAATTGTGACAGATTTTGATTCAGGACACTGAAAAACCTTTATGTTGAAAATATCATCGAAAACAAAAAAAATTTTTTTTTCAGTTTCGTGTGGGTTCAAAATTTGTAAGCTACGAAATTACATTTCGCTTTGAAGCTCTGTATCCCATTTTCAGTTTATCCGATTTCGATTTTTTGGACTCATTGGAAAGAGGGTTTCTTCTTCCAATTAATTTAAACATTGCATTATCTATAAGGTCTGTGTAAAAAAATGAGATTACAAAATAAAAACAAAATTGAGATTTCTGCTAATACGTTTTGAAACAGATAGGAAGAACTCAGTTAAAGCAAGATTAAAAACTTTTACAGACATCCCAAATTTGGTTTTAATCATTCAAAGAGTTGCTGATTTATGGACATTTTTTTAAATCTTTAAAAACACCCTAAAGTCGGTCAAAAAAATTTTATTTTTAGATTTACCCAAAAATTTGAATATAGGGGTTTTTCAGAATGCTAAAACCAGATCTGATGTCAGTTTTGATTAAAAAAATTCTTTTAATATACTTCCTTAACTCCGTAGAGGAATAGTGTTGGTGTTTTCATTACATATATTCTAATAGAACCTTGAAATCGCTATAAAACTTAATTACTACATTTGAAAAATGAGATAACTCTAAAATTTATTATTTTTGGATCACAAATAATGTTTTTGTAAAAAACCTTATAAAGAAAATAAACCTTGACATAAGATTCTATAATGTACTTCAAAATTTTTCAGGCGATCAGTAGAATGGCAGAAGGGATATTTGATGAGATAGGATTTTTAATGGTAATACAAGATCAGGTCACACAAGAAGGCATATCATGAAATATTGAAAAATGTTACTTATGATTAAAATTTAATGAATTTACTCAATATATCAATCATTATATATCATGACTAATCAATAAGGCTCTGCCAGAAAAGATAACTGCCAATTCCTAATAATGTCACAAAAATCTATCACTGACAAATAAGCAATAGGGATACATTATTACCATTACTGTCACAAATAATTATTGAAAACAAATTTCAAAGCATTTTGGCAGGAGCAGATTATTGCAGATTACTAAATAATGTACAATCAACTAGATATCCCAGTTATTATCTGCTGATTTGATATCTATTCAACAACCGAAGACAGGTCCATCCCGAATAATTATGTCTTGATTCTATATTATGGCCCTATATCCGCCAAAGTCGGAAATGAATTGAAAAACTAGGATTAAACCCTGAATTTAAAATAGAAAAAACCCTATCCTCATATTTCCCTTCTAAAGACAAAATAGACCCTTTCCAAAAAAGCAGAGTTTACGAACTTAATTATAATGATTGTGCAGCAAAATACACGGGAAAAACTGGCAGATCACTAAATCAGAGATTAAACTTTTCTGTTTGATATATGGTAATCTATTTAAACCTTGGTGAGAATCAAAATGTATTTGATTTCTTGTCTTAATTAAATTTATATCACATTTAATTTAATATGCATAATAATACCAAACTGTATTTTGAAATGATTATTTTAGAATTTTTGTGTTTTAAGAACTGAAGATGAATATATAACATTCGAAACTAGTTTTCAGTAAAAACAAAATTAGAGAAGTGACAAAGAATTGATCAATCCCTAATTAGATTGATCCTTCTATACCATCATGCGGATGTCAACTGGTTGACATTATGACTAAAAAGACAATAAGAAAAGAGAAAATGATTCTATATGAAGACAAAATGATGCATTTACCAACCCAAAAAAAGTATTATAATGATAAGGCCCTAGACTAATTTTGTCATTCCTGTATTGAATTAACACAACAAATAATAAAACATTTAACTGCATTGGAACAAATTCAGGTCCATCTGTAGTCTGTCATATCTGAATGTACATTGCTAGATAGGCCAAGAAAAAAATATTATTGATGGTGATCCCTGAACTATATATAAAGACAAATTATATTTAAATTGTTTAAGAAATTAATGTGATAGTCTGTTTCCTAAGAGAATGTGAACGAAACATCTCCAATTATTAATCTAACTTGGTCCCATTGTCGTTTAACAAATAAAATAAAATAATATTAAATTAACAATTAGATATTCTCATTTAAAATTTGTGTACAATTTGTCTTGTTTATTCGTGTGCACAGCACGTCCAAGAATGCCATTGAGCATAGGCAAACCTTACACTCAACATTCTTTCGGCAAACGGACTATATACATAATCAATTAAAATTGGTAGGTTACAAAATGAAAGCGAGCAGAAAAGTTATTTCTAAATGTTTATAGACTTATATACTGATTAGTTTTATTTGGTAACTACTTTATTGTTGATTTTCTCATAACGATTATTTTATATTTATAAATATATTTCAATTCAACTTAAGAATTGAGTAATTTAATATACTCTTAATTTTTAATAGAAATTCACTGCCTTTTATATTTGTAGTTATTAATTATAATTTAGTCTTTGTAAATCATAAAAACTTCATATTCTATGATTTAAACTTGGTTTATCAGAGAATATCCTTTCCAAATAATGTTTGGTAAAAACTAAAATAAAACTATTTTATATGAAGTAAATATAATGCTGATAAAAAAAATATCCAAGTGATGAATGATTATGCCGAATACGATAGCTTAAACTAACAACTAATGGGCATATTTTTGCATATAATTAGGAAGCTGATTTGCAAGATATTGAAAAATTAATATCAAGCTAAAACTTCTGCTTTTAAATCCTACAAAAATAAACTACAGCTGAAATATTTACCCTAGTATTTGGCAATCACATGGTGATGCCACCAAAAATGATCTTCAGACAGCCATTCTGCCTATTTTTTGGACAAACGGTTTACCTTAGAAGAGCTTAAATTTCCTTTGAGAATTAAGGCCACAGTCAGTATAAAAATTATACTAGGTTCTTACAAACGTCCTTGTGCATTAACATAGCTTTATTTCAGATTACATAATTTAAATATTATTGAATACTACTCTTCAAAGCAAAGTCCATTGTTTTCAACTACTTTCACCCATCTTTCTGCCAGTACCACTCCTTTGGTTTTGAGGCAAAGAACTCAATAACTCAGTTGTGCAGCTTCACCTAGCCGAACCCACTGTTTATCCTTGCAAGAGATTGTTTTTAAAATATCCAATTTTCGTCACTTGTGATAATTTTTTTTCTGTCATCTTTCGGATTTTTAAGCAAAATTTTGCACATATCAACTCACTGCTGGGCTTGGGCCTCTGTACAGTCGGGTGGGTCAGACTTTGGTCTTAAGGTTTTTAAGATGATGAGTCATTATGGCATTAGGAGTCCCTACTATGGCCGATAAATCATGAGTAGTTGCATGTGGGTCCTGGTTCACATATTCAAGAAGATCTGGGTTCATCTGCAAGGCTCATATTTCCATTGTTGAATCACCTGAACCAAAGTGCGGCAGTATTTTGATGGATAATTGACTCTCCTTCTATGACACAAATTTCTTCGGTAGCTGCATTTGCGCTTAAATCTTTTTTCCAGTAATGCCTCAAAAGATGGTGAATCACTATTTTTTCTTCTGACATTGCACATGTATTTTAAAAATGAAAATGACCTGATAAAACCAATTCAAGTCACAAGGAATTAAAGGATTAGTCAAAGTAAACTTTGACATAAATAGTAGGTACAAAAACATTCTTATAGGATTAATGATAAAAGTTGGAATTAAGGGTTGTGTTCATGCACAAGGACTTTTGTAACAACATAGTAAATGCAAAGAGCAATTTAATCTGACAGAAGTATTTTCATTGAATGATTTAACATGACAATTACAACATGATTAATTATTTTAAACGTATTTACAAAAAAAAATGTTGATATTAAGTAATTTGTTCTTTTTTGCTTAATTACATAAAACTACTTTGGTCATCAACACCATATGTTTATTTTATTTTATTAATTGGTAACTTTATATGTGGGTCAATCCATACCAACAACTGGTACAAAATAAATTAATTTGGTTCCTTCACCATTTATAATTTTTTTTTTTTTATAGTTTATATGTTGATTGCAGCCATTTTTCTTCAGGTCTACCTACCAATTTCAGTAAATGCAGTCATTTGCGGTTTCATCGATAGTTCAAAACCTATATGATTTAGAAAGATCAAACAAACATCATTTTAAAATTTATGCTTTAAGCTAATAAACTTGTTATTAGTAAATTTAATGTGGTCCTATTCGTAATATGATAAAAATAGACCTGAAGTTTAATGCTCAAAATAAAAAAAAAAATGAGAAAGAGTGCTGTAACAATTTACATATTAGTGTAGTAGGTAGGTCCCTGGTCCCTAGTAGTAGGTCAACCAGAATAAATATAAATCTTACAAAATGTATCCTTGGTTTTTTATAATTTTTCAAAATATGAGATTTAATATCTCCGATGGAACTGGAGTTAAAAATCTGAACCGTTACCGTTACTTAACCGTTACTTATTTAAAGCTTGGCGTCTGTTAAAAATTTTGGTTTTATCGATAGTTCAAGAACTATACGACTTATAAAGATCAAATAGACCGCATTTTAAAGGCAATGTTATAAGCTAAATAAAAAGTATATTCTTAATACTTTTGATTTATTCCTACTCCTATTATGATAAAAATTGACTTGAAGGTTAATGCTCAAATTTAAAAATGTCCATTTTCAAACCATTTTTTCTATGAGGAGTGCTATAAATAAGTTACCTCTTTGTGTGGTGGGTAGGGTCCTTAATAGTAGGTCAACCTGAATAGATACCAACCCTACTAAATGGTTTTTTTTTGTTTTTTTTTTAATGATTTTTTTCAATTTGAGTATTGAGAGACCATCTTCAGCATCACACCACAACTATTCATATCTTTCAGAAAAACACTTTAAAATTCATTAAAGAAACACAGTCGAAGGTAATTTATTTTACTGATGGTTCCTAAACCTAGTATAAAAAAAAAAAAACCGCCAATGTCTGTAGTCATAAAACTGACTTTCAGTCAGACACAGAGTGGAATTTCTTTGCCTCAGCACATGGAAAAATGTGACAGCATTGGAGGAACAAAAATAGATAAGTTACTAAAGCAAGTTGGCAAGGATATAATGGAGATAACATACCAACAATAGACGATGTGTATAAATTTTGCATTGAATACTTAATATCTATTAAATTAACATTAGTCAGGAAAGAAGTTTTCAGAATTTATGATATACTTTAAACCCGTTTTGATTCCTGTCAGCGAATTATTGGAAGAAGTTTTCAGAGGTTTGTTCCAATTTCAGAAGGTATTATTAGATCTTATATGGTGTCAAACTCTAACACATTTAAAGACCACTCAATATACAAATTGTCACCAATAATCCTTTAGGCCAAAGATCTGATTACATGTGATCTGATCGAATGGTGAAGCATGGCAATGACCTAATGGCTGTCCAGGAACCCTGGTGCCACAAGAATCCGGTGGCTGGATTTGGTTTAGTGTTGAGGGTGGTGGCCTTGGGGAGTGGAGAGAGGAGGCCTAGGACAGCCAAAGTCATCATCAATCCTTAAGTCGATACAATGGAGCTGAAACAGCAAACAACCGCGGACATTTCCTTTACCCTAGTCTTATCCTGCATGCTGTCTCAAAAAAATATCAGCGATAGCATCACCACGATGGAGCGAGGCAAAGATATCAGGAATGCAGAGAAGAGGAAACGAAGGCTGTAGTCTGAGAAGAAAGTAGGCATCTCGGAACAGGTTGCGACACCAGAAGTAAAAGACATGGGACGAGTTTGCAGTGGAGGAACCAACGAATAATCCCTGGGGGATACCGTACAGAGTGGCACTGGACAAACTTTTCAACCAATGCTTGGACAGGGGACAGTTCCTGAGACAATAGAAGATCGCTGACCTGCGACTTATATACAAAGGGAGAGGTTAGGATAAGGAAGAGCCTAAGGCATACCGATCCATATGCCTCCTCCCTGTTATCAGTAAGGTCCTGGAATACCTACTCATCACAAGCTTATGGCCAGTCCTCCAAGCGCTGAGCCACCCACGACAATTTGGATCGACAAGAGGAAAGGGGACAGCTGATGCGCTGATACGAGTGCGGAGAAAACCCTATTCAATATTCTTAACTGGAGAAAAGCTGTGCAGGATAGATCCAGCTGGTGAAAACTATTGGAACTGGCCCAGACTCGGTGACGAGTTGTTGCACCAGATAATGTATAGTAGAGTGCTAACAGCTGGACCTGAAGTTTATTAGCATAGTTTATAACGGCGAGAGCCAGTAATAGTCAAAGAATCACATTTGGGAAATGAGGAGGATTCATAAGAATCCAAAGCATTAAACTTGAAGAAAATTATCCTTTTTTTTTTTTATTTTCATCTACAACAGACTTGAAGCATAGTGACATAGTGTACAAGCAAAAGTGAACATAATTGGGCAATGATACACTGTGGATTACAGGAGTTGATGAAGGGGATTTTGTGGCTTTCCTCTTGTTAGATATTTCTTTAAAATATTTTTCTGAAAATCAATAAAAAGAGAAACGGACTACCAAAATAGTAATTAATACCATGTTGATAGGTGTATGCAAGGTGTTGGCAGGTCAGCCATTTTTTGTAATCTTAATTTCATTTTCCAAGAAAGAGCCCAGATCTTTCTTATGCAATGTAAGCAGCTTCTAAGTTGTGCTCACTAGGCAAAGCGAACTCTATTCCAAATCTTGATCTTGCAGGAAAAAATCCTGAGTTCCAAGAAGTAGCACCCATACTCCATGATGGTCACCCTTATCATTTACATTATAGAGAGGTTTACATTGCCCCACTTAGGTTTTTCTGTTTTTGTTATTACATGAAAGGAATAATATACTCAATTAAATTCAACAATCCTCTAAAGGAATACATAAGCGCTTGTTAGACTAAGTTAGATGAGCTGTGATGATTTATGAGAACACATCTCTCCATTTTTCCTCTTTCTTCATAAGTTTTTGCAATTTTATTGTTTTGTTTTTGATCTTTTTTCATGGTCTACCATTTTTTAACTTCAAATCATGGCCATTAATTCAGAAATAGTGGCAAGAATTTTGTCTATAGTCGAAGATGGTAGAAGCGAGCGTACCAGAACTTTACGAAGGGCCATCCAAAGGTACAGGAAGACTGGGATGTACATGAGGCAAGTTTCTGGCTGCTCTAAAGCAACAAACCCTGCTGGTGATCCAGGGCTTCAAGAGATGCCATCAATGAGTTATTCAGACCACTCAAATGAACACTCCAAGTGAATGTTAGTATGGAAACGCTGTGAAGACGGCTTGCAGAAGATGGACTACATTCAAAGAGCGACAGCCACTGGACCACCATTAACACCAGCACACAAGGAGCACGCTTGAATTTCGCTCAGGCACACTGAAACTGGGCTGATGTAGAATGGGCTAATGTAATGTTCTCAGATGAGTGCAGAATTAATCTGTCCAGCTTTAGCAATCGTGCAAAAGTAATTCATAGTTTAACAGGCTGATTCTGCACTCATCTGAGAACATTACATTAGCCCACTCTGCGTTGGTCCAGTTTCAGTGTGCCTGAAAAAAATTTAAGCAGGCTCTCCTGCACACTAGTGTTAACAGCGGTCCAGTGGCTGTCATTCTCGAATGTAGTCCACCTTTTGCAAGCCGTTTCCAAACAAACATCCACATGGAGGGCAGTTCGCAGAGCTTGAGTGGTCTGTACAGCTCACTAATGGTGGTTCCTGAGGGCCTGGATCGTTGATTTTTCTGATTTAACATTTTCGTGATCAAATGACCATGATTTGATGTTAAAAAAAGTTAAACAAAAAAAAAGATAAAAAACAAAACAATAGAAGTGAAAAAACTTATTAAAAAAAAGAGGGAAAATGGAGGAAATGTGTTCTCATAAATTATCACAGTTCAACTGACTTGAAGTCTAACAGGCCATTATTGCTAATCTTTTAGAGGACTATTGGTTGTAATTGAAGGTACATTATACTTTTCATGTAATAACAACATATTTTTACCTCAGGACACTTAATATCCCCATTATTGAGTTTTAAAAAGGAAAAATCTATGTGGGCCGGGTTTTTTTTTGTGGGCCAGTATTGGGAAATTTTTTTGTTGAGTCTCAAGTATTCAACACTATGAGAGAAGAATTCGATAATAAGTATTGGTTATCAAATAAAAAAGATCATTAAATCTTATTTTCAACATATGATACTTTAAAAAAAAGAGGAAGGAATAGGATTTTTATAGCAGGAATTTGAGTCAATACTAGATTTAACAACCCTGACAAATTTTATCAGCTCTAAGAAAAGAAGAGTATTGCCAAATCAATGCATTTTAAGGAGAGAGGGACAATGACATAGAGCACTTAGTATTTTAAATATAATGGTATTTAATCAAAAAATAAAATAAAAACATGTTACTAATGTTCAACACGTGAAAACACAATGTGAGTAAACTGCCAGAATATTTTTATAGTTAATCATCTCTCAAACATGATCTTATCTTAATAAAAATATAAAATAATCAAATAATAATAGTTCTTTGTTTTTCCGACGAAACATTTTTGAAGAATTAAAATAAATTATATAGGCTTCCATTCCAATTAAACTTTTGAAACTTAGACACAAACTAATCTAATAAAATATATGATATCAGGAAAATAATGAACTATATTAATTTAATGAATATTTTTTCTTTTAATTTCATATAAAACTAGCTATACTTTCATAAAACTTATATCACTTGTCTGAGGTTGCAGGTTATATACATTGTGATATAAATAATGATTAGTTTCTTTAATGCTAACAAATAGCCTAGATGGAAATATGAACTTTGCATCACATGCAATGATTATTTGATTATTTTACAAACTTTACATCACCAGTATAAACCATTATAATTTTATTATTATCCTATGTGATCAACAAAATAAATTAAACTTGTAAATAAATATAAAATTATATACACTTATATTGCTTCCACTATCTGAGACAGGTATGAAAAATTATTCTTTAAAAGAAGAAAACTCTTTCATAAAATGAAAACTTGTGCATAATATTTACAATATCTTCACATGAAGATTTCAACAACTGCAATGAGAAATAAATAAATATATTTACATAATTACAGTATATAAATTCAATTTACAAATGTTTACCATTATACATACCTTTATCTATACAATTGTTAATTTAGTTCATCATAATCATCATTAAAGAATTTAATATAAAATATAAACATTGAGTGAAATATTACTCATTAAAGAACTTTTATAATTTGAACTTGAAATTGGAAACATCTCGTAAAAGATTAATTATTCAATATATAATTTATTTTATAAATATTAACTAAAATTTTTTTATTTTATATTAGGCATGATCCAATTCCAACCACTTCATATTGAAAATGGGTGTATGAAAATGTAAATCAGTTAGAACTTTAAATAAAATTCAAAAGATTTCCAAATAATGTTTTGAACATTACTGTTCTGTTATTTTCATTGCATAAATGCTTCAGCAAGGAACATGTTACTTTTAGCTATATCTAAGGGAGGTTGTTGTCATAAAGTACTAAAATTATATAATGGATAATCAAAAGGTGTTGAGAGAGAATTATCTTGAGAAATTTGTTGCTGAGGAGGAGGAAGTGGGGGTAATTTTATTTTTTGAACAGAGCAAGCATGATCGAGAGAAGTGCGTGATCTACTACTTGGTCTAGTAATAGGGTACCCTCTTTTCTTATATTCTAACCAAAGAGTTCGATTGTTTACACCATAAATTTTTGCAGCCTTGCAAAATCCAAGACCACCAGTCCTCACTGCTTCAAGCGCTGCAATGAAGTTCTCATCCTGCTGAGGGTTGGTTGACCGCTTTCTCCTTTGATACACAGGCCAATCTGTTGAGGGTAGACCCAACTGTCCATCAGTAGTGTACGGCCATCCTAACCCGGGGAACCACAATATGTTAGGAAAGGAAAACCACCTATTTACTCTCAAACGACATGCACATTCAAAGGGCTAGAATTTAAATTTTCATTTAATCATTATTGTAAAGATGCATCTCCAGTGAAACAAAAAGACTTTACAATTCAAGTAATTCAGAAATCATAAAACACTACAAATTACATCCACTGGAAATACACCAGTCTTGATTAAATGAATTTGCTTAAAATTATATACATTGTAGTAAAAGGAAAATAAAATTGTTAAATAAATTCATGTTAGAGGTCAAAGAATTATTGTTTGTGGTCAATAAATATTTAATAAACAATAAATAAAAATAAAACTGTGGAAAATGAGTCCTTAGTGTACCTAGCCACTTTGTATGGATACATGGCGAATGAGAATTTAGACAGGTGGTAGGAATATAAAAGGACACATTAAAGATAAGGTATAGGAAATAATCATTACATCAGTCTTTAAAAAAGTGTTGTCAGTCTGTCATGGCTTTAATCAAAACTCAACTGTGTTCATTGTAAAAAAACAAAATCATTCATAGTATATATAGGGATCAAAATAAGTGTAATCATTCTGATACTAAAGTTCTCATGCATAAAATAAATTATGGAGATTGAAATTTAAAAACAAAACAAAAAAAATTATTTTTACAAAAATAGATTACTCCCTATGAACACATAATTTAATTGATACTAGGTATACAAGTTAACTTCAGAAAATATATCAGTTTAACAGTAGATTCAAATGCTTTTACCTTCATTCATAGGTTCTATCGGTCATTAGATTCAAAATTCAAAATTATTTTATTAAGAATGTTAATCTTTTTAAAACGATATTTAAAAATTAATCCAAATACATCACTAATGATTATAATTTAACATACAGCTGAATTGATCTGTTAGTCTCAAATATTACTTAAGATTAAATCGGTTTCGAGGCCTACCAAAAATTTGACTTAGGTGGAATAATTTTTTAATACACCTGGAATGCTAATCTAGCTGGTTAGTCTCACTATTTCATTGTATAAAATATTAGGGTTGATTCGAGAACCTGTCTTTTACAGCAGCCATCCGTCCCTAAAAATCAGAACAAACTTGTGTCTTTTGTTCATATTTTTTCTTGATATTTACGAATTATTCATAACAATAATAAAAGGCTTAACAATCCCGAAGGTTCAACTGCTGATACCATTAATTGCTGCCTACACTCTACTGACCACTATCCAAACTCAAATCTGCAAGATCAACCTTAAAGGATTCCTCCTACCTACATTTAAGTTTACCCCTCTGATGTTTACCAGTTGGCTCAGAGCTAATTAACTTTTCAGTCTTTCATAATTAAGCCCTGTAACTTTGCATGCCCATTTCAACCATCGCGATGCTATCACCTCAATTATACTTACTGGGTGCAATTCATCCTCTCTCATATATATATATATATATCATTACAGACCCAAGAGACTTAAATGTCTCTATTTATTGAAACATATTCTCTGTTATATTTGCATCCCCATAAACATTGCCAGTTCTATTACTAACCACATATTTAGTTTTTTTCACAATTTTTATAAGGCCCAACTCTTTACAGGCTTTCATCAACGTTGTATTAAATTAAATATTTTCTACATCATTACTTTACAGAGCCATATCACCAGCAAATCCAAACACAGACAATATACTGCCCACAGTCAAAACTTTTTCTACACTAGTTGTCGGTTTAATGAAATATTCCAGTGCTAAATTAAATAAAATTGGAGACAGAGAATCATCTTGTTTCAAATCTGAACTAACCTCAAACTTCTTCCAATAAGAATTACTGATTTGAACTTTATCAAATGTTTCGGACATGTACATCCTTACTGAATTAACTAAATTATTTTGTATCCCCTGATCAATCAGTATATTATACAGCTACTTGCAGTCAATAGAATAATACACCTTCCTGAAATCGACATAAAGCTGATGAACTACACTGTTGTATTCACATTTTTTCGCGATTTGTTAATGTTCTTGTACATTTCTCTAATGTTATTTTCGTTTCTATTTCTTTTAACTTATTTTTAAGATAATCTCTTTTTTATTTTTGAGAAATTTAACAGTTTCATTCTTAAAACTTCAGAAGTATACAGCACCGGTTTCGCTTGTATTATTTAGGGTTTCTAGTTTAGCAGATTTTCTTTTTCTGCATATGTTTATACAAACTTCATAAAACCACAGTTTATTATTTTTGCTTTCCCTTATCTAAAGACATAAATTAATGATCTCTTTAATATTATTCCTGATCCTAACCCTAACCATTTTTCAATATCTTCACTGCCCTCCTTTAATGATTTTAAGACTTCAAACTTATTCTTGATTATTAGCACAAATTGATCTCTTATTAAGGGATACTTTAATTTCTCTATACTAAAATTTTGGGAACAAAAATTGTTTTCTTTTCTCTTGTTTATATTAAGCTCTGGTCAAAGTTCCATGATTATTTATACATGATCTGAACCACATTCTGCCCCACGATAAGATCTCACTTTAATACATTTTATAGACACCTACGTTATATCAAAACATGATCGATTAGATTTCGGGTTTTGCGAATAGGATGATATCCATGTAAACTTATGAATATCATTATGTTTAAATGTAGTAAATTTAATTTCTATGTGATTCAAGACAGAAAAGTTTATTAGCCAGATCCTATTATCATTGATAAATACTTCCAAGCATCTTTTATCAATAGTTCTTCTCTTCCCAACTTTGAGTTCGCATCTCCTAATATTATTTTCATACAGTGCCACTGTATTTTATAATAGCCGCTCAAGTTTATCATGGAATTGGATAAGTATGTGATTCCCAATTTGATGGTAGGAAGACCCCAGCTAATTACGATTATTTTGAGCACATAATGTGATTATTTTGAACAGACACTCTAGCTAAAAAAAAAAAGAATGATAAATAGAAATTGCAAATTTATTTTTACAAAACAAATCTGCAATTTCTTTATATCATTATTTTTTAAAAACAAGGATTTTCACACATGAGTGTGTTCAAAGTAATCATAAATATCTGATGTGGGCAACACATGACTTCCTTGTACGCCTATTAAATTATAAATCCGTGGCTCAAAAAGTGATACTGAATTTGGTTACTAGTTTCCGAAAATTGACACTCGACGTCCCGACATCCATCTATTGACACATACACACACTCTTGTTACTGGAGGTCTCATTCCGTTATTATATGTCGTTTTCTTTCAGTAGGTAACTAGTTTCCAAGATATTTCTACATGTTCCGTGACATCAATAAAACTGTCAATATCACTGATAGAGCATTGGAAATCGACAGTTTCGACATTTTAAGCGGAAAAATCCACTTAACTAATATCTTATTCTCATGCTGCAGACTTGTTGATCTCACGAATGGGGAGGAAAACCAGTATTTTACATTCAATTTTAACACTTAAAACAAGTAATAAAAATGTTTAATTGGATTGGAAACCAAATTGCGCTTGTAACCTTTATTACCAAAACATATGATTTCTCTTTTAATTTAAATATAATTTTTGATGTAAGCTTATTATGAACTTCAAGTAAAGTACCCTTTTCGGCTCACGAATTTTAACCAAAATCTAGTAAATACATTTATATCGATATAAAAGTCCTATTTACCAAATTTGAGATGTTTTACATTATATTTTAATATAATTTTTGATGAAATTCTAATATGACCTTCAAGTAAAGCACTGCTTCCGGTTTTCCAATTTAGACCAAAATCTAGTATGTTATTTAAATCAATATATAAATTATAAATACTAAATTTGAGAAGTTTTGTATAGTATTTTAATATAATTTTTTATGGAAATCAAATATGACCTTCAAGTAAAGTACCACTTCCGGTAATCAAGCAGTGAAAAAAAGGGGAGGTTCACAACTAGATTTTACAACAATCCTAAATACAAAATTAATAATACTTCCTACAAGGAAGTAAAAAAAAGAGGTTTTGATAAATGCAGTGTCATAACATGTGATACTTATGAAATGATTCCTCAAAGAAAGTTAAACAAAGCAGATGGTAGTCCGAGAGCCCATATAGAAAAACATGACTTATTTTACCTATTTCAGAAAATTATGTTCTTGAAGATGAGCTAAAATATCTGATGTGGGCAACACATGACTTCCTTGTACGCCTATTAAGTTATAAATCCGTGGCTCAAAAAGTGATACTGAATTTGGTTACTAGTTGCCGAAGATTGCAGTAAAAACGACACTTGGCTTCCCGACATCCATCTATTGACACACACAAACACACTCTTTTTACTGGAGGTCTCATTCCGTTATTATTTGTCGTTTTTCTTCAGTAGGTAACTATTTTCCAAGAGATTTCTTTGTGTTCCGTGCCAACATTAAAACTGTCAATATCACGAGATAAAGCATTGGAAATCGACAGTTTCGACATTTTAAGCGGAAAAACCCTCTTAACTAATATCTTATTCTCCTGCTGCAGACTTGTTGATCTCACAAATGGGGAGGAAAACCAGTATTTTATACTCAATTTTAACACTTAAAACAAGTAATAAAAATGTTTAATTGGATTGGAAACCAAATTGCATTTGTAACCTTTGTTACCGAAACATATGATTTCTCTTTAAATTTAAATATAATTTTTAATGTAAGCTTATTATGACCTTCAAGTAAAGTACCCTTTTCGGCTCACGAATTTTAACCAAAATCTAGTAAATACATTCATATCGATATAAAAGTCCTATTTATCAAATTTGAGATGTTTTACATTATATTTTAATATAACTTCTGATGAAAGTCTAATATGACCTTCAAGTAAAGTACCGCTTCCGGTTTTCCAATTTAGACGAAAATCTAGTATGTTATTTAAATATCAATATATAAGTTATAAATACTAAATTTGAGAAGTTTTTCATAGTATTTTAATATAATTTAATATAATGGAAATCAATATATAATATATATATATATATATATATATATATATATATATATATATATATATATATATATATATATATATATATATACATACAATATATAATATAATATAATGGAAATCAATTATGACCTTCAAGTAAAGTGCCACTTCTAGTGATCAAGTAGTAACCAAAAAGGGAGGTTCACAACTAGATTTTACAACAATCTTATATACAAAATTTCAACTTTCTATGGCTAACCGTTTTTGAGTTATGCGAAATACAAACAAACGTACGTACAGACGCCACGACGAAACTAGTCAAAATGGATTCAGGGATGGTCAAAATGGATATTTCCGTTGAAATCTGAAAACTGAAAATTTTCGCGATTACAATACTTCCTTTACTTCCTACAAGGAAGTAAAAATAGACATATGTTGCCATGAAGGTGCCAGAATACAAAATGGCGGCCAATCACATATGTAAGTTTTTTTTGGTATTTTCAGTTATTGATTTATAACTACAAAATGATGCTTCTAAGAAAAAACTTTTATACTTCAAAAATTAAAGGATATTAAATTCTACTTCGGATGAATATCTCATATTAAAAATATGGTTGAAACTGAGATGAAAAAACAACAATATTTACCAACTCTGCCAAGAAATTCAATATAGTGTCTTTTAAGCGTCTGTACTATGGAAAAGGTTATTCTAAATTAAAAATATTTTGAATACAATTTGTAGAGCATCTAATTTTATATTTAGAGAGTACCTTATACATATTTAGAATATAAATATTATACAACTCATTGTACAACTTACACACTGACTCACAGGCAGCGAGTCAGATTGTTTCCCATAACGCTAATCTATAAAAATTTTAATCTACTCACTAGATGAGCTATAAACTTGAAAACTGGCAAATTTGTAGCATTTAGCCTGTAAACGACAGTAAAATTCCAAAAAGTAAAATTTTTAATCTTTAATCTCCCCAACAAATCAAAATGACAGGTGCAATTTAAAATTCGGTAAGACCTATTCTATATTTTAAGTTCTGTTATGATTAATTGGTAATACCTATCAAGAAACGGATTGCACCAACAGCAACTGATTTTGTGAATTCTACAATTTTGGTCCTATCAATTTTTGTCTTATTTCCATCAGTTATACCTTAGATGGAGCTAGTTTTTTTTTGTCTAGACCAAATTTTATACTTTTTCACCAATTTTTCAATTATTTCGACACTCAGCAAAGTTGGTAAAAATTGTATATCGACTATATTTCTGAGCCAAATTTATTATAATCTTTGATATTCATCTGACATAGAATTAATGTTCTTTATTTCTTGAAGTATAAAAGTTTTCTCTAAGAAGCACTGTTTTGGAGTTATAAATCAATAACTGAAAATACCAAAAAAACTTCCATGTTTGATTGGCCGCCATTTTGTATTCCGATAGCTTCATGACAGCAGATATCTATTTTTTAGCTCTTCTTCAAGAGCATAATTGTTTGAAAAAGGTGAACCTTTGTGTAAAATAAGTCATGTTTTTCTGCATGGGTACCCAGACTGGTATCGAGTACCCTAAGAGGTGAGGGACATATGGCTAGGTGAGGTCTTCTAAATGCAAATCTCTTATCAGAAGGTGGTGGGACATGAGGTAGTTGGATCAGGCATCTAAATGGGCCCCCAAATGAGATAGACAAACTAGACCAGGTACATACTCATTAAGCAGCTGTGTATGATTTCCTTTGTAATTGTAAAGAATAAGTTCGAAATTTGGTCTTTGGCATTGGCACAGTATAAATGCGGCTTGAAACACAGAATGACAGGCCATAACAAATGTTTGCCAAAAACTAGAGAGATATCATGAATAAAAGCAGTCAATCTGTGACTCCAAATCATGCCAAGTATCACATAACTGTTTGAACTACTGGAATGATCTGCCAAAAAATTAAACACTCTATGAAATAATTATAAAAAAGGTTCATGAAATAAATCAAATTCATGAATAAATCTTCAACAAAAACATATAATATTGTTTGCTAAAGAGTGGAGCATGAAATTAATATATATGACTGCAAGAAAGGACATTCATGAATTTTCTATAAACCTAGATTTATAATTGTGATTGAAGAGGTCAGTTTAAAAAAAAAAATTCCAAAAACAATTTTTTCAAAATTTCTAAGTTGTTTCAAAATTAAGGGTTTTTTCAAGTTATTTCAAGCCTGAATGTTAAAAAATATGTCAGATTAAATGAAAAAATATCAGTTATAATTATGAAATTACTAAATGGCAAACATCTGGCAGGATTTTCTTAAAATTGACAATTTTCAAATATAACTTTTTGGAACAACCAATGATAATTATCCACTAATTATGCTTTGGAAAAGAGCAAATGTAACCAGGAATTTTCCACCTAAGTGCTCATGATTTGGTTTTCATAGGGTGTTGATAATCAAATAACACTAATAACATGATAGGAGTTTATGATTATTGAAAATCTGTATAAATTATTTACTGAAGGGTAATAAAAGCAATAAAAAATAGTATAAAAACAATTCTTACTCGTATTAACTTATGATGGATGTAACTACAATAATTATCATTTTAATTATTTGAGAACAGCTTTGTTTTTGAGAAACTTAGTTTTTCGGACTGTATTTTAACTCTTTTTTAGAATATTATCAATACTATTTTAGCCCACGTTCAACCTTTTTGTTGGATACACCAAGAAATTTGTGGACAACAAATTAGACATAATGCAATAGACCTTTTAAACAAATAGGAGGGAAAAGTATACTATTTGTTCTGACAAACTAAGAGCTTATAGGCAGAAACTGAAGATATTATTAAAATAATCGTGTGAAAGTTTCAACTTCAGAAAATTATCAGCATATATCTAAAGACTATTCATACTAAAAGAATGAGAAAATAATTTGAATAAAAGTGTTAGACTAGTATGACAGAGAAAAAATATAATATTTCCAGCAACTGTAAATTACAATATAATAATAAGGGACTTAAGAGGTTCAGAATACATAATAAATTAACAAATTGTATTATTGGACAATATTACATACCATATGTTAGGGCTTAAATTATAGTTTAAAGCATTATAAATTGTTACTAGCTGGTTCATATTCGGCCTAGAAGGATTGAAATTTATTTCATAGCCCCACGGAATAAATCTCGATCTTCTTACTCTGGTTAAGAATACTTTGATAACCCATCCTTCCTATTCTGCTTGGAATAGATAAGAACGTTAAATCCCAAATAAACAAGAAATTGTTAATACACATTACTGATTAAGCTGTAACTGCTATGTAATAGATAAATATACTTTTTTGGAGTTATTAAGAGCATAATACTCCCATTCCAGAAGCAACAGATTTTAATAAAGTTAAATCTACTTATGACAAAATGTTTCACATCATTACCAATATAATTGAAACAAGGTAAAAGCCGCATTTGCAATCAGAAGTACTCCAAGAAACTCTATATTTGACAATTCAAAAAATAATAGAATGAGTAATCATTTTAAAGAATACCAATCTTCAAACAAGAACCATGTAGTTCAGAGAAGTACAAAACCAAAAAATAGAACAAAAAGGATAGAGGGAAAGTTTCTCAGATATTTTCAATGGCTTTTAGTTAACATCGAACTAATTTTTATGATTATAAATAATTTATAAACATACAAATAGATGTGTTATAAATGTATTAGAAAAGTTTCGAACAACAGAAGCAAAACTTATTTACTGGTCAATTAAGAAAAATAAGAAATAATAAAATCAGAGGTAGCGGTAGAAGACATATTCAAGCTAAATAAATTAAATAATTATGAAGAGACTAAGACTGAAATAGTTAATACATAAATAAATTTACAATTATCATTGCATCTCTTTCTCTCCTAAAAATCCCATAGCTCGGGCATTTACCAACTAAAATACTTATCAAATGATTCTTGCCCCTTAATAATAAAGCTATTATTTCAATCAAGTATAAACTTGAAGCCACAATACAACACTAATATAATAGAAGATCATTGTTTCATTTAGTGGTTATAGAACATAGATCAATGTTGAAAGCAAATTAAGTATTGCCAAAAGGCACAGGCCACTAAATTAATATCGTAATACCTTGGGGAGGTGGCTGAGAAGGTCCAGGGCGATTTTCTTCAGTTGAACTCCACCTTATATTAGACTCTGTTGTTTCTTCTGAGACATTTCTCTAAAAATTATAAACTCTAATTAAGAGAGTACAAGAAGTGCTTTGACATATATAAAATAACAGTAGTAAGTGGGAAATTAATTTAAATATAATCATAACTTAATTGGTATTTGAATATAAAAGATATACCCAAGCAGCTAGTGGGTCAAGAAATATGTATGATTTAATGATAAGGTTAGAATTTCTTTCTTATATGTTTTTATATTACACTGCTATTCGGTGTAATATAATTTTTTTTAAATATAATTTTTCTATATTCTTAATTTTTCTTCTATCATTTTTCAAAATATATACTTTTGGAAACAACATTTTTTGATCTATCTTAAACTGTCCCCATAAAAAGTATCAGACTATGTTGTGAACTAATTACGATTATTATATTATATTCAAAACACTGACCACATAATGACGTCTAATGGGACAAAACATATGAAAATCCCATATTGGAGTGAGTTATTATAAGATAATAAAAATAGAAATTACTAGCAAGATAAATATTTATGAAGTATTAAAAGAAAAAGATGACAATATATATTGCGATAAATGAAAAAGTAAAGTTAAGTGAAAAGAGTGAAGGAAAGATTATGAATTACATGAAATAATAAATTACATTATACGTGATATGATAAAATACACCAACACTATTAATTGAAATTACTACAATTATAAAGATTTGGAAGTATATAAAGCATATCAAGATAATTATGATATTGTAAGTTTTGTAAAGGATTACAATGATGTTAAAATTGTTAACAAGTGACTAATGAAAATAATAACAATGTAAAAATTAATTGAAATTAAAATAATGCATTATTTACACACGATGTAGTAAAATATATGAAACCTATTAATTAAAAAGACAGCTGGAATGACAATTTGAGAATATGTACAGCATATAAAGATAATTATTATGTATCAAGTTATGTAAAAGATGACAATGATGTTAAAAAAGTTGACACTTAAAATAATTATAAAATGAAGGAGTATAATATAAAGTAGTGTAAGCCCAAAAATAGAATAATACAATTATAGGTCAATATCATATAAGGTGAAGAAAGAAGAAGAAGGATAAAAATTGATTTCAAAACTGGTAAAACATATTGGTTTAAGGCCAAAAAAAGAAATTAATTAATTAATATCTCAAAATTAATGTTAAAAAAATAAAATTAAAATTTAATATCTCCTCCAGAAAACATTCTTTCCAACTGATGGGATAAATGACAATGAAAATAAAACATAGGCGAAGGGTTAAATTTAATAAGGAAAAATGAATTTGTATAAGTTGTCACAAGGGCAAAAAAAAAAAAAATTGATGTGAGAAAATAAAATTAGGGATGTGGGGATGGATGAAAAGTTAGGTTTTTTTCTAATAAATTGAATATTCGGGAGTAGGTTAGAGAAAGGTTTTGTATATCAGTTTGTTGATTGACAGGAAGGGATCTAATTGGATGCAGATGCTTTCTGAGGGGAGTCATTTGTCATGGTTAGGGACTGTGGTGAGGATTGAAGTATTGTCAAAATCAAAAGTGTGGTTTAAGGATAAAGCGTGTTCTGAAATTTTAGAGGCAGTCTTGTTATGGGAAGAGATAGAATATTTATGTTGGGTGATATGATGTTTAAGTAGGCCGATATAGATAGAGTTACAGTTTGGAGTAGAACAGGGGGTGCGATTATAAGACCTGGAAACGATGCTAAAGAGGAATGGGATCTTTTACAAGTGTGTAGAGTTTGGAAAGTTTGTTGTGAGATTTGGAGACAATTCATAGATTGAGAATTGAGAAGCGTAAGGATTTTCCTTATGATGGGTGATGTGATCTTAAAGTAGGTCGATATAGATAGAGTTACAGTTTGGAGTAGAACAGGGGATGCGATTATAAGACCTGGAAACGATGCTTAAGAGGAATGGGATCTTTTACAAGTGTGTAGAGTTGTGAAAGTTTGTTGTGAGATTTGGAGGCAATTCATAGATTGGGAATTGAGGAGCGTAAGGATTTTTTATGTTATCAGAAAGGGAGATGTATGGTAGAGATCTATAAAAGGGAATGGCAGGGGATGATGAAGAAGTAGTGGTGGAGGTGATGGGGGCAGGAGGGTTTTTGTAGTTATGGATGAGTTTGTTAATGGTATTGGTATTACACTTTTCTCACATACATTTTTTTTTTCCTTTTTCCTCTCCTCGCTACAACTACTTATACAAATTATTTTTCCCTATTAAATTTAATCCGTCACCTATGTTTTATTTCCATTGTCATTTATCGCATCAGTAGGAAAGAATGTTTTTTGGAGGAGATATTAATTTTTAATTTTATTTATTTAACATTAATTTTGAGATATTAATTAATTAATTTTTTTTAACCTAAAATCAATACATTTTACCTGTTTTTAAATCAATTTTTATGCCTTTTGATCACAGAGTATTTATGTTTAATGTTAGATTCTGTCAAATCATTGAGTTGGTGACATTGTTTCCTCTTTTTTTTAATTCCCAAAACTCTATTATTACGATTCAGTTGGCGCTCAGCTGAACACCTCTCTGGTATGTAACTATAATGTTTTCTTTGCATTTCCTCTTCCTCCTAGTTTCTATCCTTCTTCTTCTTTCTTCACCTTATATGATACTGACCAATAATTGTATTACTCTATTTTTTGGCTTACATTACTTTATATTTTACTCCTTCATTTTATAATTATTTTAATTATAAAAGTGTCAACTTTTTTTAACATCATTGTCATATTTTACATAACTTGATACATAATAATTATCTCTATATGCAGTACATATTCCCAAATCTTCATTTCAGCTGTCTTTTTAATTAATAGGTTTCATATATTTTAATATATCCTGTGTAAATAATGCATTATTTTAATTTCAATTAACTTTTACATCGTTATATCTTCATTAGTCACTTGTTAACAATTTTAACATCATTGTAATCCTTTACAAAACTTACAATATCATAATTATTTCGATATGTTTTATATACTTCCAAATCTTCATACTAGTAGGCATTTCAATTAATAGTATTTATGTATTTTATCATATCACGTATAATGTAATTTATTATTTCATGTAATTCATAATCTTTCCTTCATTCTTTTCACTTAACTTTACTTTTTCATTTATCACAATATATATTGTCATCTTTTTCTTTTAATACTTCATAAATATTTATCTTGCTAGTAATTTCTGTTTTTAGCATTTTTTACAGTTACTGGTACTGCCTCTGTCGTTTTCAATGTTGTTATTTTGTTTTTTATTTTAGCCCTGATGATGGCCTAAAACTTGAGCCAAAAGGTTAATACAAAATAAATAAGTCTTAGTTATTAATATGTTAGTCTTTAACCGCACCCCCCTCCCCTCCCCTCCCAACTCCTTCTTTATAAAAATTACATAGTAAAAGATCAGGGCAGTGCAAAAGAAGCTGAACTGTCTCCCTGAAGAAATCATAAAATTCTTCAAACACTTGAATCGTTACATGAGGTCTTGTATTTTTCTGACACAAATGGTAGGTTCTTAAATTATAACTTTTTATATTATAGGAAAACCAAGATTAAGTGAATAACAAAATTTTGCCTTCCTTAAGACATTTATTCTTTAAATGGTAGGTTGGATCAGGAAGTTGGCACTAGTAATCAGCACTTATGGTTTCCTCCTCATGAAGAAATTAAAAGAGCATAAGTCGTTTGGAGTTCCAAAAAATAGTTGTCAACCTATCTTTTCCCATCCCTAAAACAATCAAAAACTCATCTTTGGATCTAAAGTAGTCCACAAAATGATTACAGATGTGAAAGTTTTTGGTACTCTAGAAAGCTGATAGTGGTGAGCTAAATAGTGGTGAGGTGCCAAACAGTCACAAGAGAAGGTTCAATGCTGTTAACACAATCAGTTCTTGTTTACAAACTTCTCTCCACTGAATTCCATCATAATCCAAACCCTTAAAATCAGACTAAACACAATCTTCCAGTCTACATTTCGGTCAACACCAAGGACACTCACCCACCAGGTTAGTACAGACTATCCTTATAGTGATCCATTCTGTTTACTTGTCCCCCATTTCATTCTGTACGAACTATCACCTAAATTATATTTACTGAGTGCAGGTCATGCGATTCGACTTGGTATAGCCATCTAAATTCTAGGGTTGACTCATCCTTATTCGATCCAAACATTCTAGACAAAACTTTATTTTTAAAAACCCTTTAGACAGGTCTTTCCATTAATATAAACGGCCACTTATCACATCCGTAAAGAAAAGTAGGAAGTATAATAGTTTTGTAAATTTAAAACTTTTAATATTCTTATCAGTTGGAAAGGATTTCAGTATGTATAAGTAAATTTTAATGACAGCATCCTAATATAAACTTAAGAAATCGTACGCTGTTATTCATGTAGAGCAAATGAATACATGTTTACTGTAATGAGGGGAGAAGAATGTTGCTGAGCAAATAGAATCAGAAAGAACAGACAACCAATATTTTATTGAAGTTGCCCCACCTTTTTCCAAATTGATTTTAAACCTCTGATTAACAATCTGAAAAAAAAAATTTCCTATGACTTGTTTTTCTGAAATTTTCCTAGAAATAATTAACAGAAATTTCAACAGCGTCAATGCCAAATGCTCCCTATATCATCATGGCTTCGAACAGCATAATCTATTTTGAACCACCACTGTAGCATATGCTTCTGTAGTAATGAAATTTCATATCATTTGATCATTTCTTCTTAAATATTTTCACTATTTTAAAGTGAGTCAGGGCTCTGAAAAGTTTCGTTCTACAGCAAAATATCTACAACCTCTCGTGGACGTTCTAGCAAAAGTCACTAAGCCCAGTTAGTATGATAAATGATTTCTACCTGGTGAAAAACAACATAATGGATTAAATGAATTTTAACAGCCAAATATGACATTGAATGACTTAATGAGGTTTGCCAGGTGAAAATATCGATAGTCAACTTCAGATGTTGTAAGTACAATATAGTAATAACAGCACTAAGAGTTGGAAACTGGGAAAATATATAATCTACATTAAGTATATGCTTGCAGCTAGTGTTATAATAACATTAAAGCATCCTTTTATTTTTTTCTCTTCATATTTTCATCCATACTTG
Source organism: Rhaphigaster nebulosa (assembly GCA_948150685.1). Classification (NCBI taxonomy): domain Eukaryota; kingdom Metazoa; phylum Arthropoda; class Insecta; order Hemiptera; family Pentatomidae; genus Rhaphigaster; species Rhaphigaster nebulosa. Next base: position 132,679,708 of record OX411306.1, read on the forward strand.
TCGAATGCAAAACAATGACAATTAGCAGATTGTCTGTCGGAAACATGGAAACAAAATGACATGAGAGGCATGAAAAAGAACAGCACCCAGCATTATTTCTTCCATGACTTTATTTAATGTCTTATGTTAACAGATCCCTCATACAAGTTCTTTTTAGTCTGCTATTTGCGTTCTCAGGCATGAGAGACGTGGCCATTTGTTCTAGTAGCGGATTTTGGTGTCCGAGTAGTTTTTCATAAAAATGTTTGTATTAAGTTCAAATGTGTTTGTCGACCGTTTGAATTTGTAAGTCAGTATGCAAAGTTTTGTTATTAGCATAACATTGTGTTTGGTGATAAGTCTTAGTGTCTTTGATTGAAAAGTTTGTGGTCGTTCGAAGTGAGTCTGTTTAGCAATACCGTTAATTTGTAATGCATATGTCCAAACTAGTTTTAGTACATACTATACGTGTACTTGCTTAATTTTTGTCTTGTTTGTAACTTGGAGTTTCTTCTGAATAATGAGTACATTAAGCTGAGTTTCAGGTTAAGTAACTAGCGTTTTTTCTTAATATGAGGACCCCATGTCTTTCTTCTATCAAATGTTAGTCCGAGATATTGTACTTTGAGTTTCTGTGGAATGATTGAGTTATTAAGTTAAATGAGATGGCATGAATCATGTATAAGAGTAAAAGTGATGTGCTGTGATTTTTTGTTGTTCAGTTGAATATTCCATAGTTGGTACCAATCGTGCAACTTTTGTAAGTTATGTTGTAAGTTTAGTGAGGTCTGTGTTGCTTTTTGATTGTTAGTCATTATGGCAGTGTCATCTGGTTGCTGTCAGTATGTCAACACTTTGTGGAACACAGTAGCGATGCAATTATTGTTTCCTGAGGCACGCCGGCTAAGATCAGTCTTATCAAAGATAGCTCGAGCCCTGTCGAACGGAGAAAAATCTGTCTGAAAGAAATGAATGAAGAATTAAGTAGTAAACATGTGTATGGTAGTACAGTATTGAGCTTAAAGAGAAGCCCCTGGTACCAGACCTTGTCCAATGCTGGGACGACATCTAGAAACACTTCAGTTCCATATAACTTCCGCTCTATTGCTGTCCATATGTAGTCAGTGACTCTGTGTAATTACTGAGCTGTTGAATATGATTTTGAAAATTGAATCGATGATCAGGAATAATTTTTTTGTCTGACAGTAAGTTTAATAATCGAGGTCTGTACTAGGAAGGGTTGCTTATGTCTTTGTCTTGTTTTTTGGGTAACAGAATATTTCCACTGTATTGGGAATTTTGTTGTCCTAAGTATTGAGTTGTAGATTGTCGTAACAAGCACTAGATCCTTCCAACGCATTTGCTGGAGCGCCTCAGCATTTATTAAGCTGACTTTGTGTTTCTGTGGAATGGTTGAGTTATTAAGTTAAATGGGAGGGCATGTCCATAGCCTGGGACTTTTCTTATTGGCAAGTATTTTATTAGTTCTGCTACTTCTGTGGGAGTAAATGAACATAGAACACAAGATCTCTGAAAATCATGCATTAGACCTGTCATTATAGCTAAAACTGCCACCACTCTCAAAGCATTCTAATATACAAAAATCCTGAGCAAATTAACAAATAAGGAATTACTGGATTCTACAAAAAATCATCAATTTGTTTGCTCAAAACTATAAAATTTGCACTTACAGCATCTTTGAAGTTGACCATCGATCGAGTTGACATGATTTACTACAAAGAAAAAACTGTGAATATGAATTTTCACAATTTTAGGCTGTTACTTTTGCTCGAATATCCAGCATCTAGGAATTGTGTTCCAGAAGCAAAAAGTTGTGAAAAAATAACCATAATGGAAATGATTATTAATTCTGTTTTCATATCCAACAGTCCATTACATTTTTATTAAATGCTAAGGAATAGTAAATAGTAAATTAATAACAGAAAAAAGTTGTATCATCTTATCATTGAAACTCACAGATGGAAAATTGTCATCTTCAAAACTATGAGAACCTTCCCTAGTTTCTGATTCAGTACTTGCTTCATGTCTCAAAACAGCTTCTTCTGGTTCATGTTTAACAGGAGAGGAAGGAATAATATCTGTACTACCACTGCCACTAGCAGCAGTTTCTTCACTTGTTTGTTCTGAACCAGAGCCAGTTGATGACTTTCTTAATCTTTTACGCCTAAGAACTGATGGCGAAATAGGGGATGGTGATTCAGCTTTTTCAGAGGACTGGCTAACCGACTTGCTCAAAGATAACTGCTCAGGCATTTCAGCAAGCCCTTTTACTTTTAATGTTTCTGCTGTCTGAAAAGAAAGCATGCATTACAAATAATAAAATTTAAAAAAAATTTATTTCAACAAATTAATTTATGTTTTTAAATATGATTTCTTGAAGATAAGATATGAAAAATTTGAAGTACAGTGGAACTTCCCCAAACAGACACTTCCAACAACCAGACAGTTTTATTTTCTCTAGCATGGTACCATTAACTTTACAGTGTTTCCAACGTCTATAAACCAGATCTTCTAATAAATGGGCAAGGGCACAGATTTAGTCCTTTTTGTTTTAAAAAATTCTCAAAAAATCTTTCTTGAAATTAGATTTGGCAAGATTAACGACTATGACATCAACCTTTCTCAACATTTTATACACTTGTTGCCAAATAATAATAGAAAAACAGAATTATTAGAATAAAAACTAAAATTTCCAATGACTGGCACGACACGAAAAATTCAAGCAGAATTCCTGATCTTCCAGGAATTCAAGGCTACATCGGGGCTCTCTCTTCAACGTCGGGAAAACATAAGTGGCCGACACTTTAAAGAACAAAAAATTATTTGTGCAGCGAGCAGAGCAGAGAAATATTGATTCAAATATAGCTTTTTTGAAAACAGGAGGGCTTGAAATTGCCAAGTTGATGTATGAGTGGTTTTGTCAAGCAAGGACCACTGATATACTGATTAGTAAACATTAAATAACAGAAAAGGTGCTGGAAGTTACCCAAAAATTAAAGCAAAACGAATTTAAAGCTGCTGTTGGTTGGTTAGTGAATTTAAAGCTAGCTACAAAATTAGTTACAAAACTTCAAGTGGAAAAGGAGCACCAGTAGATGCCGATGTGGTTATTGACTGGTAAAAATTACACAGTTACAGGATGGTAAGTTGAATAATCACCTTTAAAATTGCAGGCAACTGATCCTGTGAAACGTTGACTTCTCCATAGTACATAAAATCCACCATTGTTTTAAGATCATTATATTTTATATCTTTAAGGATAACAATGGGATGTTGACATGGATTAGAAGTAAACAGAGCCTGAAAAAGAAAAATATTTACATTAGAATGAAATGTGTGATAAGAGGTAGCACTAGTCTTAAAAACTGAAATTTAGGTAAAGTAACAATACAATTCAAAAATGACTAATTTATTTTTTGCACATTGATCTCCACGATTCTCCAATAAACATGAATAATATTTTAGTATCAGTTTAACTTTGAAATATTTAAATTTTACCCAAAAATTGTAACAATTAAAGAATTGATTACAGAGAAGAGCATTAAAGAATTATGATTAATTAAAGAAGAGCATTACTTGTACAAAATAAAAGTTTGACTACAATTCAATATTAAACAAAACATAACTAACAGAGAAAAAGGAAATATAGACTTTTGTGTACTGAGTTAACATTATAAAAATTGAAGCAAGATATTAAAGTTTTAAACGTGAAATACTAAAGTTTTAAAAACCGGATATCAAACTAATGACAACTTTTCCGACTTTCATAAAATTAACTGTGAATTTCCAACTTTTTTCCGACCATACATAACCCCAAAATATTACCGAATTTCCCGACTGGTAGAAACCCGCAAAGACCAAGCAATAGCTAGTTGATCATATCAACATACCCATCAATATTACTATGTTATCAAAATAAATTATGATAGGCCAAATGGATGGTGCTTGCGGGCCAACACATATCAACTAAGTGTTCAGTATTAAAAAACAAAATACACTATTTAAAAAAAAAATCAATTTTAAATTTTAAGTACATGACAATCAAAGGACTAGCAAATAGTAAATACAATTCAAACAATACATTAAAAAAAACAAAAAATATATAAAATTCTCATATAACAAAGAGACTTGAAAAATTATTTTAAAGAGCAGCTGGCATAAATAAGAAACCAACTAATTCCACAACAAAAAAATTAAATAAATAAATAAAATTACCACAAAATCAATTGAGCATTGTCATGTCTAAATATGTATCCTAAATTGTAATACAATCCAATGATTTCAGTTAGAAAACAAAATAAGATAAATCTCTCAGCCAAATATCTTTAATATGATTGATCCTGATAAGGATAGAATTACAATGAAAAACTATAATCATCAAACAACTAATTGGTAAACACTTAGTGAAATAAAGATCAAAAAATGAATGTGAGTAAAAATTACTGTTTATCATTTTAAATGGCTTAGAGAATATACTTTGAAGAAAAAAAACTGTTAATACTAGGTATATACAATTGAGCTCAAGCTAGTGAATATTTACTTGCTAGCAATTTAATTACTATATTAAATATGAATTTACTGCTTTAAAAAAGTTATTAGCTTATTACAGTTTTTATCTTTTAAAAAAGTATGATGATGGTAAATAACAAGTAATAGTAACTTGCAATGGTGTGATACAAAAACGGAGGCAACTTCAAACTATGGACAGTAATTATGGACAGAAAAATATTAGCATACAACTACTTGTTAAAACATTGAAAAAAATATTAAAGAAATAAATAAATAACCAATACAATATTACCAACAACCAAAACATGAAATTTCTAATTAAATTTTTAATTACCTGAAAATAAGTGCTACAGGCTGATAAAACAACTTTATGGGCTTGAAGCTGTTTACCTTCTGCAGCTAAAGTAACATCAACTAACGTTTCACTAGTCAATAAATTCGTAAATACTGAAATGAAATTGGGTTGATGATTATTCCATCTTAAACAAAACTGTTGTACAGCCATGGCCTATCACATAAAAAAAAAATAAATAAAAATAATAAGTATGAATCTCTTTAAAAACCAAGGAACATATAATTAATTATGAAATGAGCCTTGAATTATTAGACGCTTCGCGTAAAACGTACCGTAAATAACTAAAATATTTTGACAAGAACAGAAATAACAGAAAGTCAAAAATATGCAACTTCGTAAACCTCCCTACACTTAATATAACCAGATTTAAATTTCACTGCCATTAGTATAAGCAATAGGGTTATTAAAATATAATGTATTTAGATTGAGAGAAATCCTATATCATGTTGTTTACAGTAAGAAGAAGTATATTTTTTTACGTTCCCTGATTTATTCAGCTATTAATTCATAAATTTCTCATTTTATGTTTAGTCACTAAGCCAGGCAAGGGTGAGGGGTAGTAATTACAAAATGTAAATTATTATTTACTGTTATTAAAATAATATCGATCAATTGAGGAGAATTTGGTTGGGAGTGCGGTGAAGAAAGAAAACATACTTAAAGTGTAAAACTTTTAATGTGTGCCAACGTTTCGGCCTACGTTGTAGGCCTTCATCAGGGTGAGGAGATTTAATTAAACGTGGCAAGAGAAGAATATATTCTGTTCAGAACAGAGGGGAAAATATATTTGCATACTTTCTACCAGTATGACGGGGACTGTAAGGTACCCTCAGGTGGCCTCTGTGAAGTTGGCTCTTCAAAGCCAAATTTTTTTTTAGAGTTCTGATAGGCCCTCTAAGAATTCTATAGTTCTCAATAATTTTTAGAAATAGTTCTGTTGTTTAAACTATAAAAAATAACAACTAAAGATACTGGGGCCAACTTCTCGCTACTTTGAAGCCCTATAACTTTTTTGCTATCAACTGTAGCACTTTAGTTAACAAGGATAATTGATAGAACTCTTAGGAGGGCCACCAGAACTCTAAAAAACAGAAACTGGAGATGAAAAATTTGTTGTCAAAAAATAAGGTTGGCCCTCACGGTCAATTTTTTTTTCTTTTTCTTAGAGTTCTGATTGATGTTCTCCTCCCTTCCACCCCCCAAAGACTTCTCTCAACTTTGAAGCCCTATTTCTTTTTACACCCTTGTACACAATAAAGAAAGTATTGTAATCGCGAAAATTATTGGTTTTCAGATTTTGACCATCGCTAAATCCATTTAGACCAGTTTCGTCGTGACGTCTGTACGTTCGGTCTTTCGTACGTATCTCACATAACTTAAAAACGATCATCCGTAGAAAGTTATAATTTTGTATTTAGGATTATTGTCAAATCTAGTTGTGAAATACTTTTTCGTCACTGCATGATTATCGGAAGTGGTGCTTTACTTGAAGGTCACAATCAACTTACAACAAATGGTATATTGACATTTAATACTGAAATCATATGGATCGGTGATAAAGGTTATAAACGCGATTTTTTCCACTATAATTAAACAATTTTATTACTTGTTTTAAGTGTTAAAATTGAGTGTAAAATACTTTTTTTTTTCCTTCCCATCTGTGAGCTGAATGAGTGTGTAGCAGGAGAATAAGATATAAGTCTATCGGTGTCTTCCGCTTGAAATGTTGAAACGGTCGATTTCCAATGATTTATGTAGTGACATAGACAGTTCTAATGTTGTTAAGGAACAAGAAGAAATCTCTTGGGAACTTGTTACCCCGAAAGCATATAATAACGGAATATGACCTCTGTATGTGTCAATAGATGGACGTCGTGACGCCGTGTTGCTTTTGAGATACTGCTATCTTCAGAAACTAGTAACCAATTTCAAGGTCATTTTTTGGGCCACCGATTTATAGTTTAATAGGCGTACAAAGAAGTCATGGGGTGTCCACATCAGATATTTTGCTATTAACTGTAGCACATTGATTAATGAGGATAGTTAATAGAACTCCAAATCTATTCGGTTTCGCTTTCTAGGCAAAAATATGGTAAGTATAATCGATAGAACTCCTCGGGGAGGAGAGGGGAGACTTCCAAAACTCTCAAGAAAAACAGGTGTTACTGACGAAAAATTTTGTCAACAATTTTGACTTGAGAAACTTTTACAAGTCCAGAGGAATGAACATTTTTCACTGTAACAGTCTATTTTTTTTAGAGTTCTGGTAACCCTCCGAGGAATTCTATTGATAATACTTACCACATTTTACCTACGAAGCGAAACCAAAAAGTTCGGGCGTCTCGAAATTTCAAAATATTTTTGACAGCTTTGTAGCCTTATGACTCCTCTACTATCAGCTTTAGATCTTAAGTTAATAACAATAATTTTTAGAGTTTTAGAGGGGCGAAAACAAGTGTTGCCGGCGAAAAGTTTGCCAAAAATTTTGACTTGAAACTATTAAAAGTCCAGAGTAGTGAACATTTTTCACGATAACAGGTTATTTTTTTAGAGTTCTGGTAGTCCCCCGAGGAGTTATATCGATAATTTTCTTCTTCCATCGGCGCGACAACCCATTACTGGGTCCCGACCTCCTCGAGTTCAATCGGTTAAGTGCAGCAGTCCTCCAATTCCGAACTCCGAGCAGGGTTCTTGAGTCCTCTCTTACAACATACACCATCCATCCATCGAAGCTTTGGGCGTCCACTTGGTCTGGTGTCATGCAGGTCATCATCCAGAAGTTTTTTTGGGTTCTCGTTGGGATCCATTCTGGTGACATGGCCTGTCCATCGCAATCTGCTGAGCCTTACAACTCTTGCCACATCTGGCTCATTAAGTAGGGAATACACCTCTTTGTTTGTCCGCCCTCTCCATGCTGATCCAAATTTACTGGGCCGTAAATGCGTCTTAAAATGTTTCTCTCAAATATTAGGAGATCCTTTCATCAAACGTTGTGAAGATCCTTGTTTCTGGCCCATAGGTAAGCATTGGTCTATCGATAATACCACATTTTTGTCTAGGAAGCGAAACCAAATAGATTTGGCGTCTCATATTTTCAAGTAATAATTTTAAGCCAAATTGTTGACAAAAATTTTCGTCGGAAACACTTGTTTTTCTTGAAAGTCCCGTTGGCACCCGTAAGAGTTTTAAAAATTAGCCTTATTAAGTTAAGCTCTAATGTTGGTATTAAAGGAGTTCTAAGGCTACAAAGTTGTCGAAAATATTTTGAAAGTTCGAGGCACCAAAACTATTTGGTTTCGCTTCTTAAGCAGAAATGTGCTAAGGATTATTGATAGAACTTCTCGGGAGGCTACCAGAGCTCTAAAAAAATCTGGTGCGGTGCGCGCATCACACAACTTTCCCTTACTGTCCTATAATAATTATCTTTTTAATATAATATTAAAAAAATCACATAACAAATGCTTGAAATAAATTCAGCAGCATTCACTTCTTCACATCTCCCACTTCAGTACAATAAAACAGTTTTATAAACAATTTTAGTAAAACAATTCTGTACACTACCTATATATTTAACTTCGTCAAGTTGCAAATATATTTTAAAAGTTTCGGTTTAGTTTTCATGGAAACATTTTCTTTCCATTAAATAATATGAAAGTAGAAATTATTGAGTTAATTTCCGATTTTGTATTCTTAAATTCCTTTATTACAGAGTATAATTTTTATAACAGATTGGTAGGAGGTTCGGTCGCATCCGTCTCCTTTCGGATGCGCTCGGTTATCCATCTAGGGTCTTGTGCTCCTCATAAAATACGCTGTATCTTTGCTAATACTGGTTCGATTTTGATGATTCTTTTTTAGATAATTTAATAACCTTTCATACAATTTTATACATCATTTACTAAGTTGTGTGATGCGCGCACCGCACCATATTTTTATAGTTTCATGCCAAAATTTGTGGCAAAAATTATCGTCTACAAAGTTGCCAGAAATATTTTGAAAATTTTAGACGCCAGAACTTTTTTTTTTCGCTTCCTAGGATTAGCGATAGAACACTTGGGAGTTATAAGGCAACAAGTCGCGAGAAGCATAAAGATGGCCTCTCGTATCTTTAGTTGCTATTTTTACGTTCTCTTACCTATATACGGGGCAAAATCTCAAAAGAATTTTCAACAAAAAGGGGAGTGAGATAGGGTGATGCTTTAGCGTGCCTCCTCTTCCTAATAGTATTGGAAAAGGCTGTTCGAGACTTCAGCATTCAAACGTCAGGCACGATATTTAACAGGATGGTCCAGATTCTCGCTTTTGCTGACGACATTGACATAATTGAACGCTCTCGGCTGGCGGTTACTGAATCCTTGAAACTGGAGGCTGCAGCAAGAAATCTGGGTTTGATTGCCAATGAGGAAAAGTAAAATACATGATAACCCAGGAGATCCCTCGGCAGGATTGTGTTAGAGTAGATTTTGGCCCCTACAAGTTTGAGCAGGTTCATGAATTCTCTTACCTAGGTTCGCAGATAACCAGCGATAACCGGATGGAGGTAAAGGTAAGGAAAAGGATTTTGATGGCTAACCGTTGTTACTATGGATTGAAACAGCACTTGAAAAGTCACTTAGTAACCCAGCGTACCAAGTTCATCCTGTATAAGACTCTCATCCGACCGGTTCTGACTTATGGATCCGAGACATGGACAACAACAAAGGCTGTGGAACACGATCTTCTAGTATTGGAACGCAGGATATTAAGAGGAATTTGTGGTCCAATACTTGTAGATGGAGAATGGAAACGGAGGAAGAACCAGGATATCTACAAGAAGTTTGATGCCCCTTATGTCGTTAAATTTATAAAAGCAGCCCGAATCAGATGGGCAGGCCATGTTGCCAGAATGGGAGATGATATGATACCAAGGAAGCTCCTGGCTGAGACCCTTCATGGTGGACGATGCGTCGGAAGATCCAAGTTGCGATGGAGGGACTGTGTGGACACCGATGCAAAGAAGTTTGGAGTGAGAGACTGGATGGTGGCAGCAAAAAATAGGGACACCTGGCGGTTGATGTAGGTGGAGGCCATGACTCGCTAGCGGGTTGTAGTGCCAAGAAAAGAAGAAGAAGATATACGAAGTATATAGTAAGGGAAAGTATTGCGATAGTGAAAATTTTCTAATTCGAGTTTTCGACGGAAATACACGTTTTAAGGGCCCCTGAGTCCAAATGACCAAGTCTCGCAAAATGGTCTGTGTGTATGAGAACAGTCTAGCTCAAAAACGAAAAGTTGTAAGATCTTGAAATTACGTATTTAAGGTTGGCACATGTATGTGATGGCAAAGCAACATTTTCGTTAAAATCGACTAACCGGAAGTGCCACTTTATATAATCGATTTTACACTTTTTTACAATTTTCTCGAAAACGGCTCTAACGATTTTGATGAAACTTGCCCTTTAACTTTTCATGTATGTAGTATATCAACGAGAAAATAGAGGGGAAAAAGTTATGATGAAAAGAATATTTTATTTGTGCATAGCAAATAAAAGTATGCATTTTACGGTAAATTATGTACAGGTTTGTATGAAAGATAATTAAATTATCTAAAACAAATCATCAAAATCGGACCGGTGTTAGCAAAGATACAGCGCGTTGGATTAACAGGAAATGGCAATCATATTTTGGATTTTACAATTTTCTCGTAAACGGCTCAAACGATTTTCATGAAACTTGCCTAATGTCTTCTCCTTACAGTCCTTTAACTTTTCATTTATGTAGTACATCACCCAGGATATGCAGCGAAAAAAGTTATGATGAAAAGAATATTTTATTTGCGCAAAAAAGCATGCAATTTATAGTAAATTATGTATAGAATTGTATGAAAGGTTATTCAATTACCTAAAAAAAAAAAAGAATCAAAATCGGACCAGTATTAGCAAAGCTACTGCGTATTTTATGAGGAGCACAAGACCCTAGATGGATAACCGAGCGAATCCGAAAGGAGACGGATGCGACCGAACCTTCTCCTACCAATCTGTTATAAGCATTATACTCTGTAATAAAGTAATTTAAGAATACAAAAGCGAAAATTAACTCAATAATTTCTACTTTCATTTTATTTAATGGAAAGAAAATATTTCCACGAAAACTAAACCGAAACTTTTAAAATGTATTTACAACTTAACGAAGTTAAAATATATAGATAGTGTACAGAATTATTGTACTAAAATTGTTTAAAAAACTTTTATTGTACTGAAGTGGGAGAAGATGTGAAGAAGTGAATGCTGCTGAGCATTCATTTCAAGCATTGTTTATGTGAACTTTTTAAAATTATATTAAAAAGATAATTATTATAGGACGGTAAGGGAAAGATGTGTGATGCGCGCACCGCACCAGATTTTTGTTTTTGTTTTAACACAACTATTTCTAAAAATTATGCTGAACTCTAATACTCTTAGGAGGGCTTTCAGAATTCTAATGAAAATTCAAAAATATCTACTTTGGGAAGCCAAATTTATTTTTTGGAAATTGTTTGTCAGTTTTCGATTATTTTTTTAAATTTTCGGTAGGTCCCTAAGAGTTCTATCTGTTACCCTTCTTAATCAAACTGCATAGTTGATAACAAAAATAGTATATAGTTCAAAGTTGCTAGAAGTGTGAAGTTGGCCCCCCGCATCTGTAGTCATTATTTTTTGTGGTTTAATGAACCTAACTATTTCTAAAAATTATATAGAACTATAGAACTCTTTAGAGGGCTATCAGAACTCTAAGAATTTTTTTTTAAAATTGACTTTGAGGGCCAACTGCTCCAATGTATCTTATAAACGCATGTAAACTGCGTTTACATGATCAATTAGTCCTACCGTCAGTTTGAATGTCATTCCGACTGACGGTGTAGGGGTACCCTAATTGGACACTTACAAGGAGAGGCTACGGACGAGTTATCATCGACTTCAAAGAAGCTTTTTTTTAGTGATATTAGGTCGAAAAATATTAGACATGTATCCGAGAGTATTTTCCAATTTTACTTTCCCTAACCTATGTACGAAGTATATAGTAAATGGAAGTATTCCTTACTGTTGTTTACAACAGATTTGGAGAGAGTAGGAGGTTCGGTCGCATCCGTCTCCTTTCGGATGCGCTCGGTTATCCATCTAGGGTATTGTAGTCCTCATAAGATAAGCTGTATCTTTGCTGATTCCGGTCCAATTTCGAAGATTCGTTTTTGGATTTTAGAGAATTTAATCACCTTTCATATGATTTCATACACGATTTACCATCAAATACTTAATTTTTGAATTATGCGCAAATAAAATTATCGTTTCACTATAACTTTTTCTCCTCCATTTTCTCGTTGATATACTACAAACATGAAAAGTAAAAAGGCTTTAAGGAGAAGACATTAGGCAAGTTTCATCAAAATCGTCAACGCCGTTTACGAGAAAATTATAAAAAATTGTAAAATCCATCATATAATTGCCACTTCCGGCTAGTCCAAAGCTCTGTATCTTTGCTAATACTGATCCGATTTTAATGATTATTTTTTTGTTTTTTAGATAATTTAATTTTCTTTCATACAATATTTCTTTTCATCATAACTTTTTTCCCTGCATTTCATGGGTGATGTTCTATATATATGAAAAGTTAAAGGCCTTTATGAAGAATAATTTAGGCAAGTTTCGTCAAAATTGTTAGAGCCTTTTTCGAGAAAATTGTAAAAAAGTGTTAAATCGAAGATATAAAGTGGTATTTCCGGTTAGTCAATTGTAACGAAAAAGTTGCCGTAACACAAGCATAAGGCATGTGCCAACCTTAAATGTGTAACTTTTCGTTTTTGAGCTAGACTGTTCACATACAAACACACAGACTCACAGACCATTTTGCGAGACTTGGTTATTTGGACTCAGGGGACCTTAAAACGTGTACTTCCGTTCAAAACTCGAACTCAAAAATTTTCATGATCGCCATACTTCTCCTTACTATATATGAAATATATAGGTAAGGAATTTTCACATATCCTGCTAGCTTGCTTTATCTTTCCATAATTTTCGATTATTCGTCCGCCTAATTTTATTTTTCTTCTTTTTTTTATGATAAGTTTTCTAAACAATCAAATTATATTTCAAATGCACATCTGGAATATTTCAGAAATGTATATTTTCCTAATTATCAAAAACCCTTAAAAAAGGTGAACTGGTGGCTTATAGGAACGTGTGCAAAATAATTTATAACTTGTGAAGAAAGTTCAAAACGCTATATCTCTGCTAATACTGAACGGGATTTGGTTTTTTAGACAGAGGGGATTCTAAAACCTATTAATCAGTTGAAATTTTGACCCGATTACAATACATTATAAAGTAATTAAATGATAAATATGCTCTATCTGTGCTAATATTCGTAATGGTTCGATTTTGATGATTATTTTTTTGATTTGTAGAGAATTTAATTTGTATTGAAATATGTATTTACATGGTTCATCAAAAAGTGTATATACTTTTTGAGTTATCCTCGACTAAAGCGTTATTTTCTTCATAACTTTTTTCTATTTTTGGGGGAGGAGATCGCGCTATATAGAAAAATTAAAAATGCTTTAGAGGAAAGTGTTTAGGAAAGTTTCACCAAAATCGTTAGAACCGTTTTGGCGATACAATCTATAAAAAAACATATTTTTCGGTTATTGAGCAGAAACCATTGAGCACAGAGTGGCCGATTTGGTACTCACGCATCAGGGAACAAAGTCCTAGAAAACAAATCAATAACCCATCCCTTAAAAAGATAATCTTGGCACAGGCACACAGACCAATAGTCAAAAATTCGTTTTTTTAGTTTCATAGGGTTCTGAAACGTATAATCCGTTGAAAATTGCACTTCGAAAAATTGGCACGATTACAATACATTCCTTACCTCAACGATAAAATAAAAAGTTACGATTGAAATGAAAAAGGTTGCAATTGATTTGGAAATGGTATGTGCGTATTTAATTGTTGCTATTACAAATCTAAGACTTGTTAATTTATATTACTCTATCCCTCAATTTAGTTTAAAAACCTCGTTTTCTGCTTCCAAAGATTGAAAACATTGAGGCTTGATATATTGATATTTTTCATTTAAATATTTCGGTATATTTGAAAACTCTCGATAAGATTTACATCGATATTTTCTTTCGATATTTACATCCCTAGCCATAAACCGTCAAGAAGATGGCTAACTTGAACCCAGCCATTATAAATAGTAACACGAACACACCACACCACAAGTTTTTTTGGTTCTTTGTTTGTCGAACCTGCCGTTCTTCGTTATTTTTTAATTTTAAAAAATAATTGTTTTCGATTTTCAAATTTTAAAGTCCTTTAAGGCTGAACCTCACCGTTTTAGTTTATATTATGGTCACCACGTCGCGCTTCAAATTTAGGAAAATTTACAACAGAATGTCCGATTTTCTCTCTGTAAATTGCAACTTATTCCATATTAACATAGAATTGTCAATAACTATGTTTAAAGGTTGTAGTATGTCAAATAAGGGTAGTAACAATATTTATATAAAAAAAGGGCTTTACAATTTGAATTTAAAAAAAAGTCTTTTAAAGCTGTAGAGATCGATGTGCAGATTATTTAGGTAAAAAAATTTGAAGAAAAATACATAATTAAAGGGTCAGAAGTTGGGGAGCGCTTAGCTGAATGGGAAGGACCAGGTGCTAGCCGCAAGAAATATTTTTGGCTGTAATACATCGGCACCAGGGACTTGGCTACAAAAATTTATTGAAAGGGGCAGAATATACAATTTCTCTAAAATTCTTCTTTTTTTTTAATTATGAGAATTCTCAAACTATATTAAATATTTTAATTTCCCCAACTATATTCAATATATAATATACAATATTATAAATATATTGTATATATATATAATATATTTATTATATAAATAAATAAATTATATAAATATATTGTAATTTTTCCAACTCTCTTAAATCTGAACTTTTCACGTAGCTATTGCGAATGTTGAGACAACAAAAATATTTATTGTTTATATTCAAACACAATATTGTATCGATGAAATTCCAATCTTACACAAAAGGTATGAATAAATCATTACAATAGAACACATTCAGTTCCAACATATAATTTACCCGAGGATGGCATGCACAGCCGAAACTTTGTAAAATAATAAAACAAAGTTGGTGAAGTAAAATACAGCCCATTAATCCTAATTGAATTAAACAAATTTTTCACTTAAATCATAAGAAAAATGTATTAGTATTGGTTCTAATTTTTAGTAAATTTTTGAGGAAAATATTTTTCTAGTATTTGTTTGAGTAGGTTCTTAATTCTCAAATTTTCCATCTTTTTGGCATTTCCAAATGGGAGGGTAACACCCCATCTATCCCTTCCTGGTCGCCGAATCTACTCTGAGTCTACTATTTTTCTACTAAATTCTTCTATTAGTATTTTTCCAATCAAACAGTTAGAATCTCCTGTTAGAATGTTTTTTATTTTATTAGAAAAATTAGTGAAAATAATAGATTTTCAACAAAATCTTCATTCAGATTACGTCTGTAATGTAATTGAGAAAACCGGGTCCGTCAAATAAAACAAAACAGTAAGAACATATTTATTAGTTTTGATTAGAATGCTGAAAGGTATATCATTTTGTGATACATCTAAATTATTGTATTTACTTTTTAGAAATACAGGAAGATATATCTATGCTAAAATAATAGTAGGCAACTTAGAGAATAGTGTATTTCCTCAATACTTTTTTGCAGAGAATGGATAAAATAAATATCCCTCACGATAGGAGTACATTTTTACTTCCTTGTACGAAGTAAAGGAAGTATTGTATTCGCGAAATTTTTCGGTTTTCAGATTTCAACGGAAATATCCATTTTGACCATCCCTGAATCCATTTTGACTAGTTTCGTCGTGGCGTCTGTACGTACGTACGTTCGTTCGTTCGTATGTCACATAACTCAAAAACGGTTAGTCGTAGAAAGTTGAAATTTTGTATTTAGGATTGTTCTAAAATCTAGTTGTGACCTTTTTGGTCACTGCTTGATCATCGGAAGTGGTACTTTACTTGAAGGTCATAATTGATTTTTATCAAAAATTATATTAAAATACTATGCAAAACTTCTCAAATTTAGTATTTATAACTTATATATTGATTTAAATAACATAATAGTTTTCAATACTCATAAAAGCCTAGGGTGATATCGATTTATAACAGATCAACAGTAAATGAGACACTCGGTCGTAAAACACCGTATCTCACATTTTTGTGAATTGATGTTTTTGGAACATCCGATTCGAATGAAACATTTCTTCACCTAAATCGTAAGAAAAATGTATTGGTGTTAGTTTTAATTTTTGTTAACTCTTTGAGCAAAATATTTTTCTACTATTTTCGGAGTTTGAAGTAGGTTCTCAATTCTCAAATTTCTCAACTTTTTGGGATTACCAATTATTGTGAGGAGTAACACCCCATCTATCCCTTCCTGGTTACCACCAAATTACCAAATTCTTCTATTAGCATTTTTGAATTCAAACGTTTCTTATCTCGTGTTGGCGTTTTTTTCATTTTGTTTTATAAATGAGTTGATCTTCACTCAGATTACGTCTGTTAGCCAGAAGGAGAAAATAGGACCAGTCAAATAAAACAAAACAGTAAGTATAGGCATATTTATTAATTTTGATAATAGTGTTGAAAAGCATCTCATTTTGTGATA
The DNA here is from genome assembly GCA_948150685.1 of Rhaphigaster nebulosa. NCBI lineage: Eukaryota > Metazoa > Arthropoda > Insecta > Hemiptera > Pentatomidae > Rhaphigaster > Rhaphigaster nebulosa. Next base: position 132,696,277 of record OX411306.1, read on the forward strand.
CTTTTATAACTTTCATAATTTTTTTTTCTGGGCTCCTGGGGACAAAATTAATTTTAAGGCTTCCTCTAATGTACCTTTAATTTTGTTTATTTTAAATAACCTTCTCTCGTCAGCAGCGTACATAGCATTGTTTTCGGAGGAGGATTTAAATTTTTTTTCGGAGGAAGGGATTTAATACGAAGAAGACAAATAATCGCCTAAATGTTTTCACTAAATTTGGTGTAAGATTTAAGGATGCATGAAAAATAATTCAAAAACTATTATTAAAAGAACCAAAAATATTACTCAAAATACAAATCTTATGAAGGTGGGTATGAAAATTTAATGTTTTCGTACATTTCGGAGGGAAGGAGGATATCTCCTTCTGACCTCTTCTCTTGCGTACACCGTTGTCTCGTTATATTGTAAAGTTGAGAAAATTAAAATTTTTTTTTTTATTTTCTCAATTAAAATAAAAAGGGATTCAAAATATCGGACAAAAATATCGATATATCGATATTTTTGCAACAATCATAGTTCCATCGAGATTCTACTAACGAGGTACAACTGTGTTAACTAATTACACAATGCCGTCGCCTTGGTTGTTGGCATCCGGAGCGAATTTTTGCGAGGCGTCCCACTAAAAATAAGTAAGTAGCCTATTTCCTCATTATCGAAAAGTACTAAAAAATTTAATTTTCATACCCATCAACATAAGATTTATATTTTGAGTAATACTTTTGGTAATTTTACCAATAGTTTTGATCCAGACCTTAAATCTTGCACCAAATTTAGGCGATTATTTGTCTTCTTCATATTAAATCCCATCACCTGAAAAAAATGTAAACTCCCCTGTGTAAACCCTTGACGAGAGAAAGTTAATTATTTCAAAAAAACAAAATTGAAGATACATTAGCGGGGAATAATTTTTAAAAACGCTATTACATTGTTGTTATCAGTAATAGAGATGTAAAACTACTTCTATTCGAAGTGTAATTAAATTATTTACAAACTTTATTTGTACCATTTTCACGCTTAAAACATCACTTAGGTGAATGCGAAAATAACTGGCGAGAAAAATTCATTATGATTTTTAAATCGGGATTTTGAGTAAGAAGAAATAAATTAAATGCAAAATACTCTGAAATGAAGTTACTATTTCAATGGTAATTTTTTTTTTTAAATGTGGTCTAAAAATCGGAATTTAACGCGCGGACCACCAATCTCGTCTGGATCCGGCCCACAGTGGTCAAAAGACCGAAAAAAGAGTATTTTTTCAAGGTATTGGAAAAATAATTTTTTTTTTCACAATTAGTAAATAGACTATTTACGTGAAATATTTTACCAATTTAATCGGAATTTTTTTAATGTCTATACCTGAAACAAGCCTTTCAAATCCAATGATGGAAAAATGTTTGATTTTCAATAAAAAATTGTAGATATTATTATTATTACAGCCACTCCCTTTTTTTTTTTTTTTTTTTTTTTTGTGCGATTTTTCTTTGTAATCAACAACAGCTATATCTTACAATATATTGAGTGAAAAAAAACTTCTAATTTTGTTGTTTTTTAAGCTAAAAATAATATCCCGAATAAATACCAAACAAAATCCAATACAATTTTTTTTGTTAGTATATATCCCCTGAATGTAGCCGACCGCAGGTCTAAAATCAACTTTTTATTGAAATATTAAAAAATATTCAGCTGCGTACTACTGCGTTTATATGCACAATTTACTTTTGAAAATGGAATTATTATTGTCATTTGTTTATTGCTTCTTCGCTACCGAAAGGTTCAAATCCATATGATGGGCATAACACAAACTACCGTTAATCCGATTTTGATGAAATTTTCAGTGATTGTGTACTTTAGTACCTAGACGGTCACATACCAATTTTATTAAATTCCATTTACTACTTTCGCCTACGCATCTGCAAACGTATTTTCAATAACGGCTTGTCCGATTCAGCTCAAATTTGGATGAAAGTTGGCGATTAGTGTAATAATGATCTCTTATCAATTTTTTCCAATACTATCCACTACTTTCGCTTACACATGCGTAAACATATTTTTATTAGCACACCTATATTTCAAAAATGATTTTGATTGACGACTGGACCGAATAAAACAAGTAGTGAGCTAAAGAGTGGCCACACTTTCTGACGCAATAGTACATTTAGATGATAGGATATTCGATTAGACTATCGGATCGGACCGGAGAAAACGGGAGCCAAGTCCAAATCTGATCCGGTTCAAGCATTTACTCGACCCGCTGGTGGTGCGTGGCTCCCGTTTTCTCTGGTCTGGTCCGATCGTCTAAAAGGCCCTTAAAATGAAAAACAATACTAGTTTTATAATCACGCCAAGGAAAATTTATTATATTAATTTAACTCTAAACTAACTATATAAATTACTAATTTCACATTGGTATCCAAGGGATTGAAGACTGATATAAATATCAATTTAATTTTAAAAAGCCAATTACAATTAATCAACATAAATAATTTAGACTAAGATTTTGTTTAAAATGTTATCTAAGAGTGTGGAAAGCCACCTTGGGGGTCAGGCCAAGCATTTAGAGGACCTCTCTGCCAAAAATAAGACTCTAAAATATCGAATAGGCGAACTCGAAGTCCGATTAAATAAGGCGGCGCAAGGCCTGCTTTGCAGATCAGTTCAGATTTGGAACATTCCTGGAATTGAAATTGGAACATTCATCGCTCGTTTTGTAAAGCAGTCTCTGCGGAACTAGTTTGTTCAAAGAAGAGAGGCAAAGAGAAACTTTTCTATCCGTGGATATTGGCCGGCAGAAGAATGAATCCCATCATATCTATTTCGAGGAAGAAATGTCTCCCGCAAACTGACACATGTTCAGGCTCGCCCGACAGAAGAGGTATACAGGTAAATTAAAGTACGTATGGTGATCTGCAACTGACCTATAGGCACCGTCAACTCACCGTCTCCAATTCTGAGGCTGTGATGGTTACTTACATATTAATTTTTGCTTTATTTTTTTTTTTTTTTAATTTCTTTTTTTTTTTTTGGCTTAAGACTTCCATTGAAGTCCTATACTGCCCGTTTGCTTTATTTTAATGTATTCATTAGATGTACAAATAAGTTTCCGCCGTTGTTGAGAGATAGCTCCACCGACAAGATTATGTTGAAATTATCAGCTGAGCAACGGCACATGGCAAGTTTGGACATCTGGCATCAAGATAACCTTAAACACTTGTGACTTTGTGCTAGCAGCACGTATTTTGGTTTATTATTTTCAATAATAGACCTTTGGAATCGACCAAGGAAAATTTTGTTGTAACCCCCCCTCTCCCCCCCAAAATTTGAGGTTTTACGTTTCAATATACGTAGAATCCAAATATCGAATAAAAAAAAAAATCCGTCCGTCCGCCGTACGCCGTCTGCCGTCGGTCCGCGGCTTTTCTCCGAGACTACTGGAACGATTTTCTTGAGATTCGGTACCAAAGTCACAGGTCACCCCGGGATAATCCTCGAAACTCGACATTACCATCCGTCGGTTTGTTTCAAAATGGCGGCTGATTAGAGATCTCATAAGCCCATAACTCGGTCATTTATAAAGATAGAGAGAAAATGCAAGGTGTTTTGGAATCAGCATAACGAGACATGCAAAAAAAAAAAAAAAAATTGAAAAACAAAAAATCTGTATAATTACCGATTAAATATCTAATAAGCCCATAACTCGGTCATTTATAAAGATAGAGAGAAAGTGTAAGGTGTTTTGGAATCAGCATAACGAGACATAAAAAAAAAAAAAAAAAAAAAAAATTGAAAAAAAAAATCTATAATAATTGCCGATTAAAGATCTTATATACCTATAACTCGGCCATTTATAAACATAGAGGAGAAATGTAAGGTGTTTTGGAATCAGCATAACAAGGCATTAAAATAACAAAAAAGAAAAATAAAAAAATCTCTATCTGTAAATGCTTTTAGTTTATTATTTTCAATAATAGACCTTTGGAATCGACCAAGGAAAATTTTTTTGTAACCCTCCCTCAAAGTTTGAGGTTTTACGTTTCAAGATACGTAGAATCCAAATATCGAATAAAAAAAAAAAATCCGTCCGCAAAAATTTTGTTTGGTGTTTTTATTGTATTTAAACGAAAGCTAACGAAAATCTCTATAAAACGAACTAGAAATCACCTAAATCGGACCATTATTAGCTGAGATATAGCGTAATGAACTTCGTTTTTACTTTTTCCTACTGAAGTGCACATCAAATATATCCTCTGTATCATTTTACATCACAGCTTACTTGCATTGACACAGTTTTTTTAATTAACACAGTTCGGCACTCTCACGGCGAACATCTTTTGACAAGCTTCAAATTTCTTTTCCTTTGGTGCCTACTGCTTCATATTTTTTACTTTGACAGAATAGATATTTTTGTGGAATAATAAACAAATGGAATAAATAAGTGGAAATAATAAACCATTGTGTAATAATTTGCAGCGTTTTTTTTTCGTGCGAAAATGTCGTTTTATTCTGAATAAGTGTCATTTGCTGGAAGTTTTGATTTATTTATTTAACTTAAATAAATCTGCAGCAGAGGCCCATCGATTGCTTGTAGTAGCATACAATGATGCTGCTTTAAGTGAAGGAAGTTGTCGTGAATGGTTTCAAAAGTTTAAAAACGGCGAGTTTGGCGTGGAGGACAAAGAACGTAGTGGCCGACCAAAAGTGTATGAGGACACAGAATTAGAATCATTATTGGTGGAAGATTCGTATCAAATGCAAGAAGAACTTGTACTTACATTAGGAGTGAGCCAACAAGCAATTTCACATTGTTTAAAATCGTTGGGAATGATACAAAATGAAGGAAATGAAGCCAAGGGACATTGAACGCCGATTGTACATATCTGAAATACTGCTTGCCAGACTTAAAATAAAAGTTTTTTCGCACCGTATAGTCATTGGTGATTGAACTGGGAAGTCCTACCCCATCCGCCGTATTCCCCAGACATTGAGTACAGTTTGTTCCGGTAGATGGCACATGGTCTGTCTGAGCAGCGCTTCACATCGTATCAAGATACGAATAATTGGATCGATTCATGGATAGCCTCAAAAAAAGAAGAGTTTTTTCGACATGGTATCCGAATGCTTCCAGAAAGATGGGGAAAAATAGTAGCTAGTGGTGGAAAATATTTTAAATAAAATGTAATGTACCGTTTGTTTACAATAATTTTGCAATTTTTGATTTTTGAAACGGCGAAAACTTATTTGTACTCCCGATATATATTCTCATTTTGTTATGTTTTTCATAATAGACCATTTTTTATTATTCCTTTTCAAATCGCATCCATTATATTGTTATAACTACAGCGTCTTTCCAACAATTACTATATACTTTCTCATCTCCTGTCCATCAGGCCTAGTGTCTTAACCATCTGTCTCCTTAATTTCCAGTCCATACCTGCTTATAAGACGAATTCTTACAGTATTTCACCCAAAACTTTTAGCGCATTATTGCAGTTTCTGAATCATGGCTAAAGCCCTGCATTCTTACTTCTTCGTTTTCTCTACCTGACTATTGCTTTATCCGCTACGACTGAATTGGCCGCCCTGGTGGAAGTGTAGGACTTTATGTCCATAACAGCCTGAAATTCCGAACCCTAGATGTCTCATCCCCATCCGACTATCCACACGTTGAATTCTTTCTTGTTTAAATTTCTTGCCACGCTCTTCCTCTCCTATATGTTGTAGTATACGCCAACATTTTATCCCTTTTAACTCATCATTTAAATCTACTCCCTGCAACTGCGTCCATTTCTACAATAATATAATAATCTTCGGAGACCTTAATACCAATTTCCTTTCTGACTCCAATAACAGACTCTACCTTGAAAATATCTTCTTTTTCCCTTCATCTCTCCATTGTTCCTTTTGCTGAACTTGCTTGTCCGTTGGACCTGCATGTCATCGATTCAGCGCAGAACCTTATCTCTCCTATTCCGTTCCTGTCCTCTCATGACTTAATCCAAATATCATACAATACCCAAACTCTAGCAATCCATCCTAAAACCATAGCTTTCCGCAACCTTGACTCCACCACCCATTAAAAAGTCTTACCCGGCCTTGAAACTCTAAATTGGAGTGAAATCTATTCCAGCTCTTTTATTTACTCCATATTTGACATTCTCTAATCTCATAAGTATCCTTGATATCCATGCACCACTCAAAACCTCTACCTTCCGTCGCCGACCTGATCCTTGGATGTGTCAAGAAATTAGAGATCTGCAAAAGAGGTGTGAGGCAGCCCGTAGACACTTTAGACGTAAAAGGTTAGCAGATGACTATCAAGCATTAAGAGTACTCCGTAATTTGAGATAGACAACAATCAGGCGAGGAAAATCAATTTACTTTCACGAAGCTTTTTCATCAACTCCTGACTCTAAACCGAAATGGCAACTCCTTTGCAGATCCTCTTCCTCATCATTCATTCAAATTCCACTCGATGAATAAAACTCATAATTTTTATCTACCTCCTTTAACAATTCTCAATCCTCTGCTTCCCTTTTTTCCTTGGTTAAATCATTTAACTCCAGCAATTTATACTTTTCCGATGTCTCTCCTCTAGACCTTATTTCTTCCAAAATAAAATATCATACCAATGCCAGAGGGTTTGATGGAATACCTATAAATTGTTAAAATAATGTCTTCCTAAAATCCTATCGGTTCTTCTGTTCATAATTTTTCCTTCCAAAATTCAGTATTACCTACCTCCTGGAAAAAAAGCATTAGTCTATCCTCTCTAACCTGCCCAAACCTCTAGAAAAATATTCTAATCACAAATGTCTAGTTTCCTCGAAATGTCTATACTACTTCGTCTCCAATTTGGCTTCTCCACTCGCAACTCTCATCAATATCACCAGTGACATACATACCACTATTGACGAAAAAAGTTAACAGCAGTAATACTCCTTGAGTTCTCTAAAGCTATTGATTCTATAGACCATTGCATCGTATTTACCGAACGAAAATCTCTATCTCTATCAATCTTTCCTTTCCGCTCGGTCTCAAGCAGTTGCCATTCCTAATCTCTCTCCTCATTCAAATTCCATCTGTTCATCACTTACCAAAATGATACTGTCTAATCATGAAATTTTAATTTAAAGTTAAAATCTTGATTACTAGTAAATGATTGTTATCAATATTTAAGTTTCAACTTTAAGAATCACTTCATTATTTTTATAATCTCCAATCATGAAATTCTGCTTAGAAGTGTGCAATTGTTTTTAAACCTGGATTGTTTCATTATTTTTATATTTTCTATATTTTTTAACTTTTTTTGTGTGTCAGTACAATTATATATATAAAATATATATATATATATATATATTTTTTTCAGAATCTTTTTTTTTTCGTTGCTTATTTGTTGCAATCGACATTATTGTAAATTTTGACTTATACTAATACAGTCTTGCGCCAGACATGTTTTCTATTTTCTTTCTTACTTGTACACACTTGCTATTCTTAAGGAACCTAGTCCCAGAATAAAGTTTATTTTTCTATTCTATTCTATAGCCAACCACAATATAAAAAAAATCCTAGTAGTAAATAACTACCACATATTTTCTAATAATTTCATTGATATGGTGGTTGACCTATTAAGAATTACAGTTATGAATCCAATTAATGTCATGAGAAGAGAGTAAAATACAAAAGCAGATAATCCAACATTTGTTTCCACTAAGGACAATCTTTTTCAGTAAACAATACATTGTCTAAATACAGCAACAAGTTCAGTAGAAGGACCTAGTGTACTACTTCTTCGGCAGAAAATGGTCGAACCCGTAGCATTTTCGGAGAGTTTTCTCAAAAATAATTTTGAACAATTTTAGGATGAGCTATTATTTTAGAAGACGTTATATAATTTTTTTTTTTAATTTTGTTTTCCAATAAATCTGGCATCGTCGTCAATAATTAAACTAACTACTATATAACAAATCATTAAATGATTTTCGACAAATAGTATATAGTAGCCATTTGCCAAACAGTGACGAAGTTAGCTTAATGAAAGCCAAGTTACCTGTGTACAGTTGAATTTTTGTTATAATGTTAATCTGAGCCTGTGTATATAAATATTCAGCCCGATGTTGGACTTAAATTTTTATTTATGTAGTTATTACGCGGCAATAGATAAGTTCCTTCGGGGAAGCATTTCGTGGATACCGAAGAAAGCTTCAAACAAGTTTGAAGCTTTCGAGGCCGTATTCATGGAACTATGAACCTGGACTCGTTGACTTTAACTTTGTCACAAATAAGTTATTTGGTTGTAAATTTAACAAAAAAAAATTATTCTGCTACTGTTCAGGAGATCTCTGAGGTTGGTATCCTTAGATGCCATATTTCATTTCAATACAGGATTAAATCCTAACAAACTATTTTAATACTTGGGATATTTCATGTTACAAGTTTTATCCAATTATTCTCATTAATGGAGAAGTTTTGTTCATTCTATATAAATCTACTCTCATTTCATTTTTGAATTATTAGTGTTATATCTGAAGTTAATTGTTTTAGCTGGTACGTGAATACGGCTTTGAAGCAGATCGACATTATCTATATAAATTATTCTCTTGTTTTGAAGTTGGTTTGACGTCAAAGGAATCGCCACAACTTCAACTTCTCTCAGAAGAGATAGCTGCTTTATTGTCAAAGCCTGCCCTCGAATCCAGTATTTGTTTTGCATTCGACCACCTCATTAAGTCTAAGGTAACTTATAGCTCAATTGTTTTAACACATCAATAGAATACAGATTTTATTTATTTTTTGTGTGTTCACAGGGTCCACGAATAAATTCCTTGTTGTCTCAGTTGTGCAAGGCCTTGAAACTACCTCTTATTCAAGAAGTAATTTTTGGGATTTCTCTTTTAAATTCAGAAAATCCAGATACGCTTAATCAGGCTACCCAATTTTTAAGAATAAAATTGCCAGAACTTATTAGATCATATATCAATTCAGGTTGGTGTTAGTTTCAACAATTAGTTTTCCTATAGTTGATATTAATTTTTACATTCTGAAAAAATATAGTTTCTGGTAATATTGACTTCATCCCTCCTAATTACAATGTTTTTCCTATTGAGTTTGCTTTAACTCTATTAAATTAAATCAGTAGTTTTTTAAAGCTCATGTTTATTGTTTTCCTCCTCCATACCCAGTTTGTAATAATATTTATATTGTTTTTCTTCCTGTTTTGGGCTGGTATTATACTTTTTTATCTGATACTTCTATGAACTGATTTTTTAAAATCTTATCTTTGTATTTATTTCTGCAGATACTAATAGTAGTGCAACTGAAGGTGGCCTTCACGACACCACTCCAGAGGTTCTTCATATTATAATCACTCAAGTAATTTCAGATTCTTCTGAACAATTGGGTAAAAAATTATATCCATTATTAATATTATAACATAGTAACGTTTTATTTCTATAATTAACTTAATTTTAGTGGATATTCGTTATTTACTTTTATTTTATAGCTTTGGCTGCTATTATAAGTATCACATAATTTCAATGAAATCATTGCCAAATTGCTTGTTTTCATGTGCTTTCTGAAAGTTTATTTCTAATGTTCATTGCTTTTGGTTTTTGATCTCTTTTAATGGGTAAAAGGGCTTTTTTCTTATTTTTAAAGTCATTTTTAGTTATTAATTATGTAATAATTAATGATATGTTAAAATTGAGTATTATTTCCTAAGTGTAAACCCTAAACAATTTTTTTGGAAATTGTGGCCCTATTGAAAATTTAATGCTTTTTAATTAATAGTAATATAATCAACGATTTTTGGAAATATGTCCTAAATATGAGAATTTTTCTAATTTATTAAAAAAAAAAAATTAATTTTGATATCCTAATGAAATAGAAAATATAGTTTTTCACATTTCCTGAAAATTTGTTCTTTATGATTAGGGTTTGCTTTGGAAAGAAACGAAGTAATTGTATAAATTATTTTCATATAATTAGTCTTAAAAATAAAAAATTGTCCCCATTCATAACTATTTGTGTTTAACTTAAATTATACATCATTATAGTCACTTAACTTTTAATTCATGAATTGATATGAATTACAATTTCAGTAAAAGAGTGATATTTTTGTTTATGATGTTCTGTAATTAGGATATTAAACATTTTATTATATAACGTTTTGTGATGAGTACGGAAAGGAATATGTTATTGAACATTAATATATTGTAAAAATCCAATACTTATTATTTCAGATGCTGCATCAGCTCTATGTATTTATTTTTGTCCAGATTTTCATTTTGATCAATATAATTTATGTAATATGTGTATGGTGATTAATTTTTATAATGATACTATTTTAAACATTTTTGTCCATAGGAGTTACAAGTGAGACAAAAGAAGCATTCTTTCGAAATTTATGTAGAGACTTTCCTCGAGATTTGGTACCCATTGTGTTAGCACCTTTATTATATTTAGACAATTCTGAGTTATCAATGGATAAACTTCTTTCAGACTCTATGAACATGTCTCACAATATGGTATGCTAATTTTTTTATTTGAATATGTCCGAAATATTTGCTTAAGTTTGCTTTACATGCCTTTTTTTATTTAACTCTATTTTTAATTTCTTATTATGAAAATTTATTGATACATATTTAATCATAATAATTATAAATTTTTTAATTTTCAGGTCGACCCGAGCTTTGACGACATACTCGGTGAACTTGGCATTTCATTTACTAGTAGTGTTGAAAAATGTCGGGGACATTTATCACAGCTTGTAGGAAGAGATCTAAAACACTCCGATATGGCTAGGATTCTTATTGTAATGTTGAAATCTAGAGGAGTTGTAGAATATTGGCAAGATACTGAATCTTCTAAAGAAAAGTCACAAGATCCATCACATGTTCCTTCCCCATGGAGTATCGAAAATCTAGTTCAAGCTGCTAGGGAATTGGTAGGTTGTCTATTTTAAAATTTATATTTGTTATTATTTTTATTTCATTGTTAATACTTTTTTTATGTTATAGAATCCGAAAATCAATTGGAGTGATGTTTTACTTGAACTTGACCACACTGAATTCCTAGTTAAAGATAGACATGGTTTGCATTTGATTATTTCAGCAGTCAGAACAGGTTTACAAAATCAAGCATTTTTCTCAGACAGATTTCCAGTTGAACACATATACAGACATTGGAAGAATACAGAAGCTCAGGTATAACACACTTATTTTTTTCTCTACTGTTTTAGAGAAAAATTATGACTTTATTAAAATTATGGCAAAGTTAATTACTAGCCCGAAGTAATGGATGGTAGTATCTTAACCCATTCGATACCGAGAGCGCACCCATGCACTCATCGAGTGAGTCCCTTCTCAATGACTGAGAGAACATCAGTGTGCTTGCTCACTTAGTATTTCTTCTGTCTCTGAGTCATTCAGTGAAGCTTTTCTTACCAATTCAGTATATCAGAAAGGATTTGAAAACCTGGAGCAGATGACCGTTTGGAATATCTTTCACCGATGAGAAGTTAAAATTTAATTAGTAAAAAAACTAATAAATTTAATTTGAGTGAAAAAACAATTAAGGATTTTTTATAATATTTTACTTTCCCTTACCTATATACGAAGTATATATGTAAGGGGTAATAAGTATATATCTGTAAGGGGAAGTATTGCGATCGTGAAAATTTTCGAATTCGAGTTTTCAACGGAAATACATGTTTTAAGGTCCCCTTAGTCCAAATGACCAAGTCTCCCAAAATGGTCTGTGTGTCCGTGTGTCTGTGTGTATGTGATCAGTCTAGCTCAAAAACGGAAAGCTATACGATACTGAAATTACATATTTAAGGTTAACACATGCATGTGATGTTACAGCAACATTTTCGTCAAAATCGACTAACCGCAAGTGCCACTTTATATAATCGATTTTACACATTTTTACAATTTTCTCGAAAACGGCTCTAACAATTTTGATTAAACTTGCCTAAATTATTCTTCATAAAGACCTTTAACTTTTCATTTATGTAGTAAATCATCGAGGAATTGCAGGGAAAAAAGTTATGATGAAAAGAATATTTTATTTACGCATAACTTCAAAAGCGTGCAATTTATGGTAAATCATGTATGCACTTGTATGAAAGATAATTAAATTATCTAAAAAACAATAAAAGAATCATCAAAATCGGACCAGTATTAGCAAAGATACAGCGCGTCGGACTAACCGGAAATACCTATTATATTATGGATATTACACTTTTTACAATTTTCTCGAAAACGGCTCTAACGATTTTGATGAAACTTGCCTAAATTATTCTCCATAAAGGTCTTTAACTTTTCATTTATGAAGTAAATCACCGAGGAATTGCAGGGAAAAGAGTTATGATGAAAAGAATATTTTATTTGCGCATAGCTTAAAAAGTATGCATTTTACGGTAATTTATTTATAGACTTTTATAAAAGGTAATTAAATCATATAAAAAAAAAAATTAAAAAATCATCAAAATCGGACCAGTATTAGCAAAGATACGACGCATCGGACTAACCGAAATTAGCTATTTATATAATTGATTTTACACATTTTTACAATTTTCTCGAAAACGGCTCTAACGATTTTGATTAAACTTGCCTAAATTATTCTTCATAAAGGCCTTTAACTTCTCATTTATGAAGTAAATCACCGAGGAATTGCAGGGAAAAGAGTTATGATGAAAAGAATATTTTATTTACGCATAACTTCAAAAGCGTGCAATTTATGGTAAATCATGTATGCACTTGTATGAAAGATAATTAAATTATCTAAAAAACAATAAAAGAATCATCAAAATCGGACCAGTATTAGCAAAGATACAGCGCGTCGGTCTAACCGGAAATACCTATTATATTATGGATATTACACTTTTTACAATTTTCTCGAAAACGGCTCTAACGATTTTGATGAAACTTGCCAAAATTATTCTTCATAAAGGCCTTTAACTTTTCATTTATGTAGTAAATCACCGAGAAAATGCAGGAAAAAAAGTTATGAAGAAAAGAATATTTTATTTTCGCATGGCTTAAAAAGTATGCAATTTATAGGAAATTATGTACAGAATTATATGAAAGGTTATTAAAGTATCTAAAAAAAAAAAAAAAAAAATCAAAATCGGACCAGTATTAGCAAAGATACGACACATCGGACTAACCGAAATTAGCTATTTATATAATTGATTTTACACATTTTTACAATTTTCTCGAAAACGGCTCTAACGATTTTGATTAAACTTGCCTAAATTATTCTTCATAAAGGCCTTTAACTTCTCATTTATGAAGTAAATCACCGAGGAATTGCAGGGAAAAGAGTTATGATGAAAAGAATATTTTATTTGCGCATGGCTTAAAAAGTATGCATTTTACGGTAATTTATCTATAGTCTTTTATAAAAGGTAATTAAATCATCTAAAAAAGAATAAAAGAATCATCAAAATCGGACCAGTATTAGCAAAGATACAACGCATCGGACTAACCGGAATTAGCTATTATATAATCGATTTTACACATTTTTACAATTTTCTCGAAAACGGCTCTAACGATTTTGATGAAACTTGCCAAAATTATTCTTCATAAAGGCCTTTAACTTTTCATTTATGTAGTAAATCACCGAGAAAATGCAGGAAAAAAAGTTATGAAGAAAAGAATATTTTATTTTCGCATGGCTTAAAAAGTATGCAATTTATAGGAAATTATGTACAGAATTATATGAAAGGTTATTAAAGTATCTAAAAAAAAAAAAAAAAAAATCAAAATCGGACAAGCATTACCAACGATACAGTGTATTTTATGAGGAGCATAAAATAGATGGATAACCGAGCGCATCCGAAAGGAGATAGATGCCACCGAACCTCCTCCCCCCAATCCGCCAATCTATTGTAAACAATACGCTCTGTAATAAAGTAATTTAAGAATACAAAAACGGAAATTAACTTAATAATTTCTACTTTCACATTATATAATGGAAAGAAAATGTTTCCATAGAAACTTAACCAGCAACTTTTAAAATATATTTGCAACTTGACAAAGTTAAAATATATAGGTAGTGTACAGAATTGTTGTACTAAAATTGTTTTAAAAACTATTTTATTGTACGTAAGTGGGAGAAGAATTGAATGCTGCTGAGTTTATTTCAAGTATTGTTTATGTGAACCCTTTAGAATTATATTAAAAAGATAATTATTATAGGGCGGTAAGGAAAAGTTGTGTGATGCGCGCACCGCACCAGGTTTTTTAACTTATATTTAATAAAAATAAAAAAAATTAAAGAAAAGTAGTTGCATAAAAAAGCAGTAACAGTGACAGCCGAAGTTTTTTGTTTATTGTGCAGTATGATCGGCAAGTTCACCAATATGGCCATGCGTATCGAATGGATTAATACGCTCATTAAAAAAATAAATTCTTTAGTGATATTGCCCTTTATTTAGAATGCTTATGATCTAAGAAGGAGAAGGAGCTTCTAAAGCAATATTTTTATTAACTCTTCAATTTCGGTTACAGTTCACTTCTTGAATACTTGTCTGGGTCAGTTCACTTCTTGAATACTTGTCTGGGTATAAGATATATAAAGAAGTGGTAAAATGGTGTGATATGGGAATGAGGAAAGAGATAGAAAATGATGGTCTATTAAACGATGATCAGGTGTGTTAAAGGGATCAGCCACTGACTTCAGTGCCAATCAGGAAGGAAGCGACTGAAGTGATGATCCTCCTGCCCTCTTGGGTATAAACGTGGGAGGAGAAGAAAGAGGGGCAACCCGGAGTATTCACCTGTTGCATGGCTGATGAATTGGTTGGTGTGCAGTAAGGTTCATCTTGAACTGACTTATAAACAAGCTTAACCCTATTAAGAGATACTTCTGTGTACATAATTTTTCTGTGCTGCTTATAACCTGTTGGGGTTCTGTATAAGGGAAAGCCAATGATTTTTTAATCTCGTCTTCAGGCACGAGAACTTGTTAATGCTGCATTTCTGTAAATATTTGTGAAAATACATGCTATGATTACTATCGGTAGGTATTGAATTAATCGCATCTTGGCCTTATATATCATGTTTCTCTGTCTTGAAGAGGTATTCCAGTCTTTTGTAAATGATTCTTCTCAATGCAGTCAGTAGTCAGTTTACTACATCTATAAAACAGTTGGCCTATCTGAGCTAAAAAGTGTTGGCAATGTCATCAGCGGTGTCTTCAATGTGCACCACCTCTCAGGCCATCTCGTAAAGTGGTCAATGATTGTGACAGTATTTTTTCCAATTTGCTATAGGAAGATGGCCAATTGATATTTATATGCATATGTTCGAAATGCCACTCAGTTTAGAATTTACCAGAAGGGGTAACTCAATGCCAAGGGGTAACCTTAGTCATTTTGCATGGGATTGAAGATTTTGTTGTGTTCTTTTTCATATTTGGCCTTAAATACTTTTTAATGAGGATTCTTGTATTCCTGGATGATGTGAGTCTATTTAGCGAGTCAACAATTTTGAGCAAGGGACTTAGTAGATAAATTCTAGCTTGGTCAGTTGATATCTTGCAGTCTTAATGTAGTTTCACCACAGTCTATTGTTTCATTGTTCTATGGACCTCAATCATTCAGGAACATCATCTGCATAGTTGATTCTGGAATGGCGTAAGTAGCCGATAAGGCTCAAACGGAGACCAAGAGACAGAGTTGGGCAGTAATTAATTACATTAATATTTAATTACAATTACTATAACTGTGTTAAGTATTTGCAATTAGTCCTTTCAATTACTGTAATTGTAGCTGAGGCTCTCAATTACAATTATTTCTTGATAAGTAATTGCAAGTATACTTCTAGCAAGTGCAATTGTGCTTGCAATTACTTATCATAAAGTAATTGCAAGCACAATTAAAATTACTTCTTGATGGTAAGTAATTGCAAGTATAATTACAATTACTTCTTGGTGGTAAGTAATTGCAGCTACAATTACTTCTTAAGGCTAATTAATTACAATTACCTAAAATTAAAGTCATAACAATATTTAATTTTGTCTTAAATTCTGTAAATTTTCATTTGATTCATTGAAACCAGTCATTTTGAAATGTTTAATGCCATTTGTGTTAAGTAATTGCAGTTATCAATTACAATTATTAGGCATTGCAGAACTAAAATTACAATTATAAATAATTGTAATCGCAATTACTTTGGCTCAACTAGTTATTGTAATTGTGGTCCAAAATTACAATTACGATGGTTCATCAAGTAATTGCAATTACAATTACGCTTATTTGTAATTGTAGTTTTATTCTTGCAATTTCAAATTACAGTAATTTGTAAGTGATTGTAATTTAAATTACGTTTTGCCCAACACTGCCAAGAGGAAGATGTTGCTAGGAAGAAGGAAGGGCATACAAGAAACCTTTCTGACTTTAATGAAAATATATACCAGTAGAGAAGCCAATTGACACTGGACAGGAAAAATTGGTTTAGTCTCTTGTAGATCTTTCACCCTGCAGTGATTTTATATCATGTAGAGAATGATAATAATGATGTTTTTTTTTTAAGTTGTAATTTTTTTTAATGGCAAATGATACAATTATTTGTTCTGAATTCATGTTTTAGGTTTCATTAGTGCAACAAATTTTGAAAAATCCCGATATATTTTGTTTTTCTGATCACCCATTTCATCAAGTAGCCGTAGATATTTTAAAAGCACCACCTGAAACTGAGAATAAAGAAATTGCTTCATGGTAATTTTCATTAAGATTTTTCAAAGTAGAGAACATTGCCAATTCTCATTGTTTTAATATAGATATTTCTTATTGCCCAGGCGTTCATTGGATTTAATTGAGCTAGTTCTTTTTCTTGCCGAAAGAGGTCATTATCAAGAAGTTCAAGAAATGTTGAAAGTACCAGTCCAGCATTGCCCCGATGTTCTTGTCTTAGGACTGCTTCAAACTATTCATCCTCCTCTGGCAACAATTTCTCCGTTTCGTCAAGAAATTTTGGCCAATCTTATGCCAACATTTCTTGGCAATCATCCTAACTCAGCTATTATTTTACATCATGCTTGGCATACCCAGGTAAATATACATGTACTTCTTTTAACTTTTGGAAATTGATTTTAATCTTAATATTATAGAGATGTTGAATGTACAAGTAAGATTTGTGTTTATTTTCCAGAATATTGCCATAAAACAAATAATAATGCATTCCATGGCTGACTGGTATTTGAGAGGTGAGAGTGATCAGTCCCGACTAACGCGAATCCTCGATTTAGCCCAGGATCTGAAAGCTTTGTCTTTACTTCTCAATGCTCAGTCATTTCCATTTGTGATTGACCTCGCATGTCTTGCTTCTCGTCGTGGTTATTTGAAACTGGAAAAATGGCTCACTGATAAAATAAGAGAACATGATGAACCATTTATTACTGCTGTACTTAAATTTTTGCAGGTGAATGTTTATATATTTATGTGTCTATGAAATGTTATATATGTTATCTTAACCTGTTATTCTATTCATAATTGTTTTTTTGTGTGGGGTATTATCAGTGCATAATTTAATCTTCCATCATTAATTAATCCTTACAACCCACCAATTTCTTGTAAATAGAAGTGTGTAAAATAATGGGAGCATACTGATAAATCAGATCATCTAATACAATAAATTCTATGTATGAGTGATTTATTTTACAAAACCAAGCAACACTTCAGGGGGCTAATGTAGCCTGGTGGCTTAAGATAGTTATAATGCCTAGGGTCACGAGTTCGAAACTGAACCCACCTACTTTACTTCCCAATTTTTTACATCTACAACTACACACAAACAGACAATAAATGCATGTATAGATATTTTTTGTTATATATATATATTTTTTTTTTAGAAACGTGTTCCTCATATCAGTGGATTAGTGAAAGAAGAAAGCATTCCTAAAGCTGCCCAGTTGCCTCATGAAACTCTCAGTACAATCCTGCTTTGCTTGCAGGCTTGTGTAGGGTATGTACTATTTTTTATTGTGTATTGTAAAATTAAAATATCTGATGTGGACAACACATGACATTCTTGTACGGCTATTTAAATATAAATCGGTGCCTCAAAAAGTGATCCTGAATTTGGTTGCTAGTTTCCAAAGATTGCAGTATCTCAAAAACGACACTCGGCGTGGCGACATCCATCTGTTGACACACTCACATACTTTTGTTTCTGGAGGTCTCATTCTATTATTATATGTTGTTTTCTTTCAGCAGGTAACTAGTTCCCAAGAGATTTCTTCATGTTCTGTGACAACATTAGAATTGTCAATGTCTATAGATAAAGCATTGGAAATCAACAGTTTCGACATTTTAAGCAGAAGAACCCTCTTAACTTAAATCTTATTCTCCTGCTGCAGACATCTCACAAATGGAGAGGAAAACCACTATTTTACACATAATTTCAAGACTTAAGTAATCAAAATGTTTAATTGGAGGGGAAAAATAATCGCGTTTGTAACCTTTATTACCGAAACATATAATTTTTGCATTTAATTTTTGATGTAAATTTATTATGTAAGTTTATTATGTTATTTATATTAATATGTAAATCTTATATACCTAGTTTTAGAAGTTTTGCATTATATTTTAATATAATGTTTGATGAAAATCAATAATGGCTTTCAAGTAAAGTACCACTTCCGATAATCTTGTAGTGACCAAAAAGGGAGGTTTACAACTAGATTTTACAAAAATCCTAAATACAAAATTTTAACTTTCTACGGCTAACCGTTTTTGAGTCATGCGAGATACGCACGTACATACAGACGTCTCGATGAAACTAGTCAAAATGGATTCAGGAATGGTCAAAATGGATATTTCCGTTGAAATCTGAAAACTGAAAATTTTCGCGATTACAATACTTCCTTTACTTCCTACAAGGAAGTAAAAAGCCAAAAAATGAATTTAACTTAAATCATAATAATACCCTTAACACGTACTTCTTAACATATATAAAAGTTTAGGCTGAGAAAATAAATTGTCTTTTTAGGGGTCTGTAGTCTAATATTTTCAATGATGCTGATGTAGTAACTAAGCAGTTTTGTAGGAAGTGATTGGTGTTATTGTCCATTAGTAGATGGCATTGATAAAAACTAAGTGTGAAATTTGTTTGTTTCTAATTTCATTGAGCCAAAGACAACACAAGAAGAAGAAAACACTGATCAAATGGGTTTAAAGGCTTGATTTAATCTATTTTGAAAGAGCTATATAAGTCAGTCGAAACTCATCTAAATTGCCAATAATATTGACAATATATTATTTCTATTAGACTAGTCTACTTTCCGTTCTTTGAAAACTATATTTGCTGGTTTCTTATTATTAAATAGTATTCATACTGGATTATAATAGATGGATGTTACTTTAGCCAATCACTATCTTTTCTTACCAGATGACATAAATACAATGCTTTTGAAGCTTAGGTTTTATTTTATTTTTGTCATAAAATAAAGTTATGTTGATATTTTAATAAACTTTCATTACTATTTATTAAATGATCATCTTTTGAATTAAAATTTATTAATTTTGTCTAGTTAAAGCCTAAATGTTTATACTCAGCAATTAGATTCCTTTTTGCTTTGCATACTATGAATTCAGCTTATTAAAATAGATTAATTATAAACAAATTGATTCATTTTAACCCGTTCGATGCCGTTTCTGCGGCACACAGATAAGTGAGGACAGCAGTCGTTCAAAAACACAGATCTGTGTTAGTAGCACTGTCTTTTCCGCACAGATCTGTTTTAGTTGCAGCGAAAAGGTTAAAAAATTTACTACTATGAATTTTATCTTTGTTTTAGGAATGTTTCACAAGAAATGGCTGAAGCTATTCATAGTGTAGTAGCTGCATGTGGAATGATAAAAGCAAGGACTGCTCCACCAGGGGTCCTGAGAACGCATCGTACTCTGGACAGTTTTACTCCATCATCAGTGTTTTCTAGCCAAGTGGATTCTCTAAATTCTGGTATCACTGGGATTTCTCTAGCTACAACGTCATCTGCTTTTACTCTTCCTGCAGGTATATTTAGAAAAGATTTGTTTGTAATAATTTTAGGAGTTTGAGTGTTGTTTATCCAATTTTGTAATATATTATGAGTTGTATGTTTTAAAAAGATATTTTTTTTTATCGTTCTGTCAAAATTATCAAAGGTTTGGGACAGCTTGTTTCGAATCCTGGTTCACCATCCAGACTCATCGCTGCCTCACAATCTCCAGCATTTCCAATTATGCCTCTTGGAGCTCCGGGGCCTTCTTTAGTGCCTCAGGTTGGAATTCCTGCTGCCATGGCTCGCTTACAACTTACTCAGCAACAGCAGCCCATTGAGAAAACTAGAATCTGTAAGTTGACCAGTTTTATGTACATTCTTAAGGATTACATTTAATTTGAGTATATATTTGTAAGATTTTTTTTTTCAATTATGGTTTGGAATGTTTTGTGTCCTCACCTATTGATAATACAATAAATTTTTATAAAAAGATGTATATTAGTCAAAATTAATTTATATAATTAATTAGTGTTATATAGTATGCATAATTAGTCGTAAATCTTATCCGGTCCATACAAAAGTTATAATAAACAAATCTGCAACTTAAAATCCCTTGAGACAAGCAAAGGCTTACCATATTGGTGGCCACCTTTTTGATAGGTGATATAATCTAGCTTATTCTAATCAGTCTCACAAGGGGAGTGCACGTTGTGCTCGTCGCAGATTTTGATCAAAATTTTTTGGGTGATTCTACATTGAAAAAAAGTTGACCTTTAGCCTTCTGTTTTATCCAATGGGCCTTAGGAGCTGAGAAAAAAAATAAAACATGCTGAAAATTCTTTATTTTACATCTCGTGTTTGGAGAATGGTTTTGTCAGCTAAATATTTGATTTTTAGAGTATGTTAAAGGAAAAATATAAACAATAGAAAATAAATTATTTGTGGTCAAAATATTTAGTAAACTAGCCTCTTAGATTTTTTCACACCAAAAATGATTAAAGATTTGGATTCAGCACACCGATAAACCTTAATGTTGAAAAAATCATCTAAAACAAAAAGCATTTTTTTTTCAGTCCTGAGTGTGCTCAAAATTTTTAAAGCCACAAAATTATGTTTGGGTTTGAAGCTCTTTATCTCCTCTTCAGTTTACCTGGTATCGACGTTCTTGGACTTGTTGAAGAGAGGAGAGTTTCTTCTTTTCATACATATAAAAAACTTGCATTATCTTAGTTGACCTGGATAAAAAAAGGTGATTACCATAGAAAAACAAAATTGAAGTTTTTTGCAGATAATGTTGGTTCCAAAACATGTAGGAGCGTCATTGTTAAAGCAAATTGCTTAGTTTAAAAACCTTAACAGATCACCCAAATTTGGTTAGAATTATTCAAAGGCTTTCTGCGTTTTCTATCCGTTTCATAATCCCTGGAGCACGATTATGGAAGATTTGGATATATATATATATATATATATATATATATATATATATATATATATATATATATATATATATATATATTTTCCCTGCTACATTTGAGCACCTCCAGCGGTCCCCTTGGGTCAAATGAGCTGAAATTCGGTATGTAGGGCTTTCTTCCAGGCAGAACGATGCCATTAAAGAATGGGTAAATTCCAGTCAAAATTTCGGTATATTTACCTGAAATTTCGGCATTTTTTAAGTTTTGCGCATCGCTACAGCTCCACCATATTAGTTTATAGGGCTGAAAATTTGTATGTGAATTGAGTAGGTGCTGGGGAAGTATCCTTTGGGGGTCTCGACTTGGTTCCCCCACTCCCCCTGGGTTTTCCGATTTTTTAAAACATTTGCGCACCTTTAAAACCCCTCAAAATTGAGTTAGGGAGCTCAAAACCTGTTGCATTCGAAAGGAAATTAAATTACCTATAAAACAAAAGAAGTTTCATTGAAATCGGACGAGTATTAGCAAAGATATGGTTATTTCAACTGTTTCAATGCCTTTTTAGTCGTATTTTCTCCGAAAAAAATAGACTATTGCAGTGGGTCGAAGGTCGGCGATGAGCGACGGGACTGTGTTTTCTATCCGTTTCATAACCCCTATAAAAATATATATATATATGTATATATATGTATATATATATATATATATATATATATATATATATATATATATATATATTTTTTTTTTTTTCCTGCTACATCCCGGGAATCATTTCAAATGAGCTGAAATTCTTTATGCAGAACTTTCTGTATCGAAGGTTAGCGGAGAGACAGAATCATATAAGAATCATATAATAAATGTACATATAAATTTTGGTATGTTAGGTAGCTGTCTTTTGTGGGTCTCAATTTTTTTCTTACTCCCCCGTTTTTATATTTTTTTTTTAACTTGAAAATACGACTTTAGTGACGGAGTTCTACTGCTCACGGATTTTTTATTTTTCCTTTAATATAGTCTAATAAGCAAATATTTAGCTGACAAAATCATGTCTCTATCATTCTCCAAACTTGAGATATAAAATAAAGCATTTTCAACATGTTTTTTTTTTTTTCCTCAGCTCCTAAGGTCCATTGGATAAAACGGAAGGATATAGATCAACTTTTTTTCAATGTAGATCCACCCAATAAATGTTGATCAAAATCGGCGACAGACATACCATGCACTCCCCTTCTCAGTTAACAAACTTAGACAGGGTTCATAGTCAGAAACATTAATACTAAAATTTCAAGTTAATTTAATGAATATAAGAATGTATGTATTTTTAGATAAAATTATGGTTAAGTTGATCTATTTAAAGCAATTTTTATAATTACCTCATAACATATTGTCAATCTGTATTAGTTTTATTTAGAATCTAAATCATAGCATCTTTGTAAATCAATCTTAAAATACCTTCAGAAATAGGCTTTTATTTTTTCTCTATTTACATTTAGAAGATGGGTGACACAGTTATTTTCTATCATAGGATGGTTGAATGTGATGTCTGCCAACAAATTTAATGATTTCTTATCATAAAATGTGGTATGTATGGCCTTGACTCCGCTTTTTTGGAAAGGGTCTATTTTGTCTTTAGGAGAAGAGAAATATGAAGACTTGTTTTTTCTATTTTCAATGCTGGGCTTAATCTTAGTTTTTTCAATTCATTTCCGACTTTAGTGGATATAGGACCGTAAGATGGAATCAAAACATAATATTTCAGGATGCGCTTATCTTCGGAGGTTGTTGAGTAGATATCATTAATTGTCTTTTTTTGTATTTGTTTTTTTAAAATATGATTGATAGTGGTTTTATTTTACCCGTTATTTTTTGTTATGGAATATATTATTTCAATTTCTTTATTATAGTTCTTTTCATTTAATGGAACATTCAAAAGACAGTAAATCATGCTATTAAAGGCTGCGAGTTTATGTGCTATCGGTCTCCTAGCTGCATAGTTTATAACGACATCCATGTGGGTGGGTTTATGGTAAATTCCAAATTCATGATGTTTGTTTTTTACTGAGATTTCTAAATCTAAAAAGTATGGTTTTGTGTTTTTCCAATTCTACTGTTAATTTAATCGAGGGGTGAATTTCGTTTATTTTGTTCAAAAAAAATTATTTATTTGTCTTATACCAGACCAGAGGCATATAATGTCATCTACATACTGATACCAGTATATGATATGTTGAGCTAGTTGAGAATTGTTTGGGTCAAGAATTTTTTGTTCTAATTTGTCTATAAATAAATCTGCCAGAAGGGGTGAGTGAGGGGAGCCCATCGGTAAGCCTTCTTCCTGTTTGAAGAATTTTCTATCAAATTGAAAATAATTATGGCTTATACAAATAGACATCAAATTGTAAAGATCTAGTTTTTCTAGCAGTGATAGATTCGATCGGAAGATTAACTGTTCTAAAATTTCTATTGTTTCTAGCGGTGGGATACTTGTGAAAAGATTTATGACGTTGAATGATATTAATTTTGTGTTATTCGGAATTACTATGTTCTTAATCTTGTTGACTAACGCTACAGAGTTTTTTACCGTGTGTTGTGGAAAAATGAGATTCTGGTTTTGAATAAATTGTTCAAGTAATGGGCAAGTTTATTGATCGGACTATTGATGTAAGTAACGACTGGTCTTATGGGAATTTTCGGTTTTTATATTTTTGGTAGGCTAGTCGGGTAGTCAGGGAGGTAGCGGATTCATAAACTTTCCCTCTATAGTTATCTCTTTCTAGAATTACTGTCATATTTCCTTTTATGACTACGAGATTATTTTCGCATACTTTTTCTGACAATACACGTGCTGTTTTATGTTCTGCTGATATATTTTTATTGGACCTATTGATTTTTTCTATTTCGGTTTTTAGTTACGAATATTATTATTTTATTGACCGAAGTGTCACTAAAACAAAATTATAGAAGTGGCAAATAATTTATCAATTCCTAATTAGATTGATCCTTCTATACCATCATGTGGATGTCAACTAACAATATGGATGACTGTGATGATGCCATTTGATTTGAGTAAGTCATTAATATGTCCAGTTTATAAAAAAGGGCGACGACTTGAATGTAGTAGTTACAGAGGAATTTAATAAAAATTCTTAGAATCATGATTCATTAATCATAACTGTGAATAGTGCGAGTAGCAAAGAAGTATCATTTTAGAGTACTATCAATTAATTTTAGAATACTATTAAGTATTATTTTCTGATTGATAGTATTCTAAAATGATACTTCTTTGCCACTCACACTGTTCACAGTTATGATTAATGAATCACGATTCTAAGAATTTTTATAATGAATGACCCGTGGGTAGACCATTTATTGTACTTGACACACTCAGTTCTTACCAAATGGAGTCTTTTTTTTTTTTTTTTTTTTTAATGAATAAAACCAAATGAAGATTAAATTTGTTTTTTCTTATGAAAATTAGATAAAAAGCTTATTCTAGGCTTTTATACTGTTTTAGTTTCTAAGAATTTAACTTCTTCCTAGTAGGCTTTTTGAGGTAACATATGGCCATATGTGGTATGCCATTAAAACAGAATTTCATCTTTCTGTTTTTGGTGTGTCTGGTTCTGATTTTTTATTCTGTTATATAAAATTAGTATTACTGTTTACTATACTTACTTATGTTTTGTATTTAATATATTTGTAGTTCCAAAAGATATTGAAGATGAAGCTAATAGTTACTTTCAAAGGATTTACAACCATCCTCCACATCCTACTATATCCATTGATGAAGTTTTAGATATGCTAAAAAAGTTCATGGAATCACCAAAGCAAAGAGAGCGGGTATGTATTCATTTTTTAATTCATTAATCCAATAATTTGCTGTCAATATTTAGGTATTTTTATTGCAGCAAAGAAAATTTTAGTTAGTATTATAAAAAACTTTATGGATATTAAAACAATGCAATATTCATTCTCAATAACTTGATAATTGATAATGTTACTGACAAGGGGAGTGTACGATGTGATTGAAAAAAAAGTCGATCCATGCCTTGATTTTTTTTCCAATGGACCCTCAGAGCTGAGAAAAAAAATGAAACATGCGGAAAATACTTTAATTTATATCTTGTGTTTGAAAAATGATAACATCGTTTCTCCAGAACTTTGCTTTTTTAGAGTATATTAAAGGAAAAATATAAGCATTAAAAAATAATTAATTTTTGGTCAAAAAATTTAAAAAGGCGTTTAAATTAGTAAGTAAACTAGCCTTATAGATTTTTTCACATAAAAAATGATGGCAGATTTGGATTCAGCACATCTAAATGCCTTAATGTTGAAAATTTCATCGAAAACCAAAAACATTTTTTTTCAGTTCCGAGTGTGATCAAAGTTTCTTAAGCCAAAAAATTACGTTTGGGTTTAAAGCTCTGTAGGTCATTTTCAGTTTACCCAATATCGATGTTCTTTGGGTTTAAAGCTCTGTAGGTCATTTTCAGTTTACCCAATATCGATGTTCTTTGGGTTTAAAGCTCTGTAGGTCATTTTCAGTTTACCCAATATTGATGTTCTTTGGGTTTAAAGCTCTGTAGGTCATTTTCAGTTTACCCAATATCGATGTTCTTTGGGTTTAAAGCTCTGTACGTCATTTTCAGTTTACCCAATATCGATGTTCTTGGACTCAATCAAAACAGGGCAGTTTTTTCTTTTCATACATATAAAAACTATTGAATTATCTTATAAAGTCTATTATCTATAGAAAGGTGAGAACCACATAATAACTAAATTGAAGTTTTTTGTGGATAACGTTGGCTCATAAACACGTAGGAACATCATAGTTAAAGCAAATCCCGTAGTTTAAAAATCCTTACCAATGCCGATTTGGTTTAAATTGTACAAAGGGTTCCTGATTTATGAGCGATTATTAAAATCTTTAAAAAAAATTTGAAGGACCCTTGGCAAACTTTTTAGGCCAAAGTTTTTTATATTTAGAATTAATTGAAAATTTGAATATAGGGGTTTTTCAAAGTGATAAAACCAAATCAGATGCCAGTTTTGAATAAAAAAATTCTGTTAATATATTCACTCTAGAAGACTACCTAGTTTTCGTTATATACCTAGTCCTGTCATAAATATTGTTACAAGGAAATATATACAGATTTCAACAGAAAAATTAATTTTTTCAAATACTATATTAGAAAATAAAATGTGTATCTACGGAGAGTAAAATAAAAAATAAATTACTCAAAATGTCCCCCTTTTGTCTTGACACAGGCATTTAATCTCCGTGGCCAGTCATCAATAGCAGCACGCAGCACTTCTTGAGGAAAGCGCCTAAGTGCTCGGACCAGAGATTGTTTGAGGCTTTTCAAGTTAAGATGTGCTCTGTGGCACGCCATGGCAAAGCCGGTAATCTAGTGGGTTGAGATCAGGGCTTTCTGAGGGCCAATCCGAGGCAGAGATGAACTCTGGAATGTTCTTTTGCAGCCAATGCTGAGTTGACCTGGCCTTGTGAGCTGGAGCAGAATCCTGCTGGAAAACCCAATGACTTCCAGCAAACAGAGTATCATTTAGAGGCTTGACAACAGGCTCCAAAATATCGTCCTGATAGTTTTTAGCGGCTGTTTTAACTCCTTTTTCACAAAAATTGAGCTTTGTGGTGCCATCAAAGCAAACTCCTCACCAAACCCATCATTGAGGAAGAGTGATGACCTCTTTCCACTCTTCCAATGACTTCCTGGGCTTCTTTAGAGCTGTGTGCGTACAAACGATCATTTTGGCGATTAAATTTTTCTTCAATTATAAACATTTTCTCATCGCTAAACAAAATCTTTCGATGAAAACCATCGGTGTAATGGCCAAGGAGCACTGTGCATCTATCCACTCTATTTTTTTTAGGGAAGTGGTTAGCCTTTTTCCTGTCATTCTTTGAAATGTACCCATTCTAAGGTCACTTTTTATTACACGAGACATTGATCTGACAGAGATTCCCATTTCCCGAGATAAGATTTGTTGTTTTCGAATGGGATTTCTTCTGATTCGAGCAGCCACTGCTCTCACTGCATTTGCCGTTCTCACAGTGCGGGGACGGCCCGGTCGAGGTCTGTCACATGCAGGTAGGGTCTCATTATATGTATGTATAGTGCTGTATACGAACATACGGGTGATACCCAAAGGTTTCAAAGTATTGAAAATCTCTGACCTACATTTTCCAACTTTGTGTAAGGCGGTCACAGCTATTTGGTTTTCTTTATCACCCCACTCCATGTTAACTGAGCGAAAGAAAAATACAAACTAGTTGGGATTATTATCCTGACATGTAAAGAAAATAACCTGACAGAGGTAAGGATTATCTAAATAGTACCCAAGTATGTAAACTGAGTTCAACTTTTGTAACAGTATTTATGGCAGAATTAGGTATATTAATCAATATACCCTTAAAATCGCTTTTTACAAGTTTTTCATGATTCAAACAACTTGATCTCTCATGTAAAGGCAGCATTTGCCAACCGTTTCCGTTAACTGTTACTACTTGTTTATTTCGTTGAAACTGCTCATCGGAACGGCCAATTCCCCTCGTTATAAACATTCTACTGATATTCCTATGATTATTTCAGTAATAAATATCTATACATAATTGTAATGAAATAATGACAGATAATGTTTTATCATTATTTGCTCAATTAATAAGTACCTTAATTAAATAAGAGATTTTGATTTTTGAATTTGAGCTTTTAAAATTTCTTTCATTATTTAATGTTACTTGAATTTATATTTGAATATCTGTTTATAGAGAAATTTCTTAATTAGTATAAGAGATAAAATATAATTAATACTGTTACTTCAATCCTACAGAATTGATTGGCTATAGTTTTGTTTAAATTTTTTCACCTATGATGAAAATTTTGTCTCCTATGATGAAAAAATAAATAAAGGCAGCATAGGAACCGTTAGAATTTTAGCGTTATCATCTAAATTCTGGTTTTACATGATAACACAGCCTAGAACTGTCTTACTGCCGACCGACAGACTCCTTCTGGAGCGGTCAGGGCAGAAGCAGTATATGCATGACCACATAGTTGACTGCCGGGCAGTGCCAACAAAATATGATCTGTTCTATTCAGTCAAACGCCAGCAGTCTCTGCCAGCCGCAACCATGGGCAGCGAAAGTCTACATTAAGTAACTGTTCCATGTTGAGTGAATGTTCAGTATTGTAAAGGAGAATATTTATAAATTGCAGGATAGTAGAAAGATATGAAACTGTCAGTGCAAAATTAAAATAATTCTTTGATGTGTTTAATGACGGGTTCCTTCTCTTTGCACATGTTTCATTGGCATCTATAGTATAGCTTCTGATTTTCTTGGGCGTTTTCCTCCAAGTCCTCCCACATGTTCCTTTTTGATTGAATAACTTTTTCCTTCGCCATTTTTCTCTTTCCTTGTATTTAGCGTAGTCATCAATGTTTTTTATTTCCTGAGCTCCTTTTTCTGTTTTATTTAATTTTTTACGTCCTTATTCCACCAGACTGTTCTTTTTAGTCTATGGCCTACTTTGGTTTTTCTGCATACTTACATCGAACAATGTCTATTTTATTGGTTTCCAGCTTTTTTCTGTGTCATTAGAGTCCGAGAAATATTTATTGTTCACAGCTTTTACTCCTACTACGGATTTATATACTTCAGCCAATCCTTCAGATTTGATCCTTTCCTTTTCTTAAGACTTCAAAAAATTTATACAGGGTGTAATGTAAATGGTGTCTGAAACTTCAGAAACTTACAGTTGATCTTAAATGTATTAGAAAAGTTCATTTGGGATATGGTTCAATTCCAAACTGGGAAGGAGTAAATTTAACTTTTGTGTATTTTTAAGGTTGTCCTGTTTTTGGCTGAAAAGGAAGCAATAACTAAAAAACTATTGAAGTCAGGGATTTCCCAATGCATAATTCGAAAATGCAATGAAATGGGGATTAACGAGGTAGAGGTCCTTGCAACAGCCGATGCCGTGTGTGTAGATAAGGATGAGGGAGTGCCATGTCCTGGGAGAGGACACGTTAAAAAAAAAAAAATTAAATACATTTTATATTATTTTTACCAGGAATATTAACTATTATTATTAATTTTTACACTTTTATGTCAATTTGTAAATTTTATTATTTCTTAAAGGAGAGTTTCATTTCTTATACACACATTAAATACTTCTTTTTACATATTTTCCATAAATTAAAAGTTTATTTTAGTAATTACAATAAATCCCATATAACAGTGGGGAAAAGAAGAAGAAATAAAAGCTTTGCAATAATTTATTGTAATTGTTTTTGCTGAAAATTTTGGATCTTAAGGATACAGAATTTCACATCACATAATTGTTTTTCAAAACTGGAGGTGAATCTCAGCTTACTCTTTATCTGACCTCAACTTAATTAACATGGTCTTAAAGCTTATTGAACAGAGAAGTTAAAAAAAAAAATTAATTTTGTCAACAAAAAAAATAAGAAAATTTTGTCTAGTTCACAATGCTGCAATTGAGAATTAAGGTAAAATCATATTAGTAAACACTTAAAGACAGGATCTCTAATGAATGTTTTTTAAAGAACTAAATATATACTAGAAAATTATTTTAATTGTTCCCAAGGATTAACCAGCTAATAATTGAAATAACGAGGTATCTAAAAACAAAGAAAAAGGAGATAGTTAAATTTTTAGAACAGAAAATTGAAAATGGTTTTTAATCCCAGTAGTAGACAGAGTGCTAACTCAGTAGTAGACACAGTAAGTTAACTACAGTCTAAAATCTGTATATCACTTTTTTTAAGAACCTTGAATTATTAGAAAAAATATTCTGTATACCTAATAAAATTTCTGTATATTGGAAAAAAAAATCCAATTTAAAAAATATAAAATGCAATTGTCATCAAAAAGAGCTGTTAGTCTAAGTACATAAGAATGGGCAATAATTAAATAAGAAAAAAAATTGAAATGGAAAAGATTATAATTGAAATGGAAAAGGTTACAATTAAAATGAAAAAGGTGACAATAGTCAATTCTAACCTTTTTCAGATTTGGGAAAGTTTAGAATTGACTTAGAAATGCTGTATTCTAAATATTAATATTAAGTTCTAGTAGTATACATGTATTAATCTACTAGGAGGCAACCCCGTCGAATACTGGATCTGGGTCTAGTATGGCATTGATCAAACTTCTGGCATTCTTATTGTTACTGAATTGCTTAATTTAAGCTAAAAACAGGCGAGTAAGTAAGATTCCGGTAGTAGACACATGTTTTTATTACTGAAAAATCATACAAATCTGTAACAAGAGTAGATATCCCTACTAATTGTTCATTATTCTGTTTAAAGTGATAAATAAACTATTTATTTAATAATATAATACTTGTATTTTAATTTTTTAGTCTCTTATTTTTATCAAAGTGAATATTGAAAAAGATTATTGAATTGTTAACTGTTATATTATAAAGATCACTATATTTATAATTTTTATTATTCTCAATGATGGGTTTAACACTTTTATTTGCTTGAAATATGGTAGAAAGGAATCTACAAGTTAACAACCCATTCAAGCTAGAATGGGAATATCAAAATTTATTTTATTGATATGACTTGAAATTAATGATCATCATCTGTGGTGGGGATCCAATCTACATATTTTGGTTATCCATGTTAATTAACTATTTATGATCACATTTAAAAACGTGACTGAAAAAAAAAAAAAAATTAATTTAGATTCTATTGCAAGTATTTGCTTCTAGTCTTACATTGTTAATACTCAACATAAAACTTATTTTTCATATTGCTAATGTAATTTTGTCGCTTTAATGTTTCATATTAAATTGACCTGATTTATATTAAGCTCTACAAAGCTAACATCTTATAATAACTCTACTATGAAACTTCGGTTGGATATGGATTCCGTCTGGAGATGTTAATTTGAACAGTGCTTATTCATAATATAATTTTGGAAAAAAAATTATCCAATGTTTGCCCTACATAAGCATAATCTTAGATATTGCTACGTTTTGTTCGCAGGAAACAATAGGTCATATTGTTGTAACCATAAATTGTAGATATGATGACAATTATATGGCTATGAATAGTTAGATACTATATTTTTCGCTGTCTTATCGATTTATTATCAATTATTTACCAATTCCCAAATAGTTTTGTTATTTCTCCTTTGAATGATTTAATTATATGTTGAATCTTTTTATTTTTCTTCCTAATGCTTATGGTAATAAAAATAACGGTAATAATTATATCATTTGCTAATAGTAACCATTCTCACTATATTTAAACAAACATTTTAATGGCAACACTGTTACGGGTACAGGCTAGGCTACGCTGGTTTCAGATTAAAAAATAACTAACTTTGTTTGTTCTGTTTTCTCTAAGTCATGATTTGCTAGAATTTTAATAATCCTATGTAATTACTGTATAATATATTATAATAATATTTTTATACACACAAATAAATATTTTAAACTAATCAAGCCTAGAGTGATAGAAAAATATGCTTAACACGAACTGTGGGAATATCAACAAGGTTACTTTATCAGATTCATTTACTCATGTAAGTGTTGACATTTTAAAATTTTATTTTTCTGATACTTTAGTGTTGCCGGTTATGTAGAGGTTCAATTGGAACTTGTTAAAATTAACCAAATTTAATAATTAAATCTCAACTGTAAAATCGAAGTTTCTAACTGAGATATCATATGTTTTATGAAGTATAGAAATTAGTAATAACAATTTGCTGTTATTTAATAGTATATTTATGCAACAACAGTTGATATGAGTCGTTCCATACGAACCCGCCATGCTAAAAAATTTGCTTTTTCTTTCTTTGAAGGTTGATATGGTGGCATGGCGGATTCGTCCTTCTTTCATGGAGTTGCCCATATTATGTGACTGTTCTAATTATAGCATAGCCTGATCAAAACCATATGTTACTGAAATGTTTATTTGAATATTATGGTAATGGTTGCCTATTACATATACTTTTGTTTTGACTAGTTTTAGCAAAGAGACTTGTAATTGGGCTTAAAGTTATTGCAAAAGCTGCAACAAATCTTTTTGAGCATAATGTATAGTGTATTCTCTTATTTATGCCTAAGCATACTGTTTAAGAAACTTTTTACTTTTGAGATGCTCTTTGAATTTTAGAATTTTTTTTTATAGAAAAAATAATAAAAAACTTATGGCTAGTTACTGGAGTGAAACTGTTCTGTTCTCGCCCTTCATGCTAAATTTAAAAAAAAATCTTTTTGCTTTTGCTCATTGCCATGTTAATGAAATATTTATTAGTTGTGTTATAAAATTACAAAATTATAATTTAATTTTTCATATATTTGTTAATTTTAGTTTGTCCTAATTTATTATTTATTTTATCAATTGAATAGTAGCTTACTTAAAAAAGTATTTGAACTAGAATCATTTATTGTTGTGGATATGATAGCTTACATACTTACAAACACTGCCGTGCTAAGATATTAGCATGATTTAGGTAAAGAGTTAATTAGCTGAAGTGAGATTATCAGTCCTTTAAAGATCTATTAAATTAAATGATGATCTAACATTTTGCTTGTGTTTTATAATAATTTTTGATTACATTATAGTGTTTTTTTGTTGTATAAACTAATTATTAGTAATGACATATACCTATATTTTGTAGTTTAAAAATCATAACCAATGGCATTCTGGATTGGGAATATATAATATGCAAACATTTTTAAATTATCTATATATTATTGCTATACTATTTCTATACAAATTAAATTTTGAATTAAATTAATGCAATTTTCAGGATGTATTCTATTGTATGTTGCGTAACCTTTTTGAGGAGTACAAGTTTTTCCCACAGTATCCTGAGAAGGAACTGTTCATTACTGCCCAGCTTTTTGGGGGTATCATAGAGCGAGGCCTTGTATCGTAAGTTAATAAGATTTAATTTAGTATCAGTTGCAATACTATATTTTTTATTAAAATAATTATTTTAGAAATTATTATAATTTATTTTACTCAACTATTTGTGTCTAATTTTTTTAGTGACTATCGAGAACTTGGGATGGCTTTGAGATATGTTCTTGATGCTCTTAGGAAACCACATGATAGTAAGATGTTTTATTTTGGTATTGCTGCTTTAGATCGTTTCAAATCTAGACTTAAAGAATACCATAAGTATTGTGAACATATCGCGAGCATTCCACACTTCTCACAGTTCCCGCAGCATCTGATAGAAGCAAGTATTCCTTTATCTGATATGTAAATTTACTCATCCATTTTATGAACATTACTATAGATTTATAATGGTGGAGATCTTGTTGACTGTAAATGTAATTCAAGGAGAAGTTGGCTGGAGGATATGTTCGAAGAAGAAAATACACACTTATGTCTAAACTTATTTTTATGGATGTCAATGTTTCAGCCTAAGTTATAGGTCTTATCAGGGTTAAGCAAAACATGATAATCATGGAAGTAAACATGGATACTACTATGAAAATTTTTAATTATAAATTATGAAAATTGCGATAATGAGAAATGAATGAAGGAATAAGATATGAAAAATATAATAGAATTCGATATAATAGGAAAAACAATATGTTTTTATTTGTACTTATATATTTTTGTGTTCTATTATATCTTTCATATTTCAACTTGTGAGTACTGGCTTGGACAGTTTAAAAGTGGTGACTTTGGCACGAGAAAAAGGAATGTGATGGAAGATCAGAAACATTAGAAGGTGCAGACCAGGCAAAATTTGAGGCATTTTGAATAATGATTCCTGTCAAACCCAAGAAGAATTTGTAGAATCGGGATGCCTCAAAGTCATGAAAATGGTCTAAAAGCAAGGAAATTAAAACCAAGGAAATTAGGTGCCTTACAAATTAAAACCAAGAGATAAGAGATTTTACACATGTGAACGGCTTCTCCACTGGCAAAAACCATAGGTTTTTTTTTGCATTACAACGTGGATTTGTTATGAGAATCCAAAGGATAAGAATTCATGGGGTAAGCTCAGCAATGCATCATCATCAACGGCATGGTCAAATATTCGTGGACCAAAGCTCATTCTCTGCATTTGGTTGGATCAGCCGAGTGTAGTATATTATGAGTTGCTAAAACCGAATGAAACCATCATAGGGCATTGCTACCTACTACAATGAATGTATTTGAGCCGAGCATTGAAAGAGAAACGGCCAGAATATGAGGAGAGACACAACAAAGTGATTTTGAAGTACAACAATGTTGCTGTGCCAGTCTAAAACTGAAACACTCAAATGGGAAATCCTCTACCCCACCCACCATATTCTCCAGACATTGTGCTTTCTGAATACTACTTGTTTTGTCTATAGCTCATGGCCTGTCTGAGTAGCACTCCCATTCTTACGAGAAATGCAAAAAATGGATTGATTCTTGAATCGCCTCTAAAGACCAGTTGTTCTTTTTATGCAGAATTTAGATACTGCTAGCAAGATAGAAAAAAGTAGTGGCTAGCGATAGACAACACTTTGAGTAATCAATTTGTTACCATTTTTCCACACTAAAGTCCCATTTTTCACAAAAAATTCTTTAAAACTTACCTTGTATTCCCTGTAATTCATACATATGAATGTTAATATATTCAGGTTGCACATGATAAAAACCAGGAAACTTCAGAGGCCGATTCTGCATGTGAAGAGCAACAAAGAAGCTCATATGGAGCATGGCCCAATTTCACACAGAAAAGCAGGAAGTTTTGTGTGTTTTTTTAAAATTAAATCACGTATTTGTTCAATAGAAAGCGATCACTCAAAAACTGTTCAAGGTAAGTTTTGATTGCATCATTGTAAAGAAGTTAACATTTTCTTTAAGAAGTATAGTTCAGCTTAATTAAAATAATTGTAAGAAGGCGGCTTTTGGGTGGACCAATAGCGAAAAGTTTTATTTTATTTTGTAAGATCTCACTTTAATTGTGAATGTTTTTCTCAGCCACCTACTGTGCTACAGATACCTAACTCAAGAAAACTCCTTTTATTTATCTTTAATTTGTATAAATGAAGTCAAGGTTTTGGTTTCAGGGTGTCCAGTAGCCTTGAATTCCTCGAAGATTGGAAATTCTGCTTGAATTTTTTGCATCAGGAATTACGCTTGAAATCAGTCTGTCATCGGGAATTTTTAGTTTTTAGTCTAATTATTCTATTTTGCCATTATTACTTGGTAACCAGTGTATATAAATTATTGAGAAGAGGTTTGATGTCATATAAATGGTTTTATGTTTTAAAATAAATATGTGCGTACATCTAAATATGCACTTATCTTGAAGTTATTCTTTTTTATTAAGCGGATATCGCCTGCCTGATTTGTGATAAAACTGTGGAAGGGCACAACCATTTTATTAATCTTCTGTTAGTCGCTCGCACCTGACAGGTCTATGATTTTTTATTTTTCCTGCCATGGCTAAGCACATGCATGAAGCGTACTGGCTATCCGTCTATCCTTCTAACTTTTATTTTTCCTTATGGCGTTCATATTGCTGTCATCAAACAACTCACGAGTAAATCAATATATCGATTTTGTTAGATCGGAGTTCTCATAAAAACAAACATTAGCGGTAATGAAAATTCCTATTCATTTTAGGCTGTTTATATATTTGTATATTTTGGTAGGCCGGATATTTTTTTATGCTGTTTGAATATTTTATATCTTTAATTTGAAGTTATGTAGAATTTACTAGCTTTTTATGTTTCATTGTTGTTAATATTAGTTAATTAATATTTTTCAAAGAAGGAGGCTGTCTTTTGCTATAAATGTGCTAGTTATATACTATTTTGTGGTTTTATTATCATTCCCTCAGGTTTAAATTCATCCTTTGGCTTGTTAATTTTGGTTTTCCTCTCCTCTTTGCTATTTTCATATAAATCCCACTCGTCTGCTCATCATGTTTTTTTAATAGAGCATTATAATAACACCGACAGCTTACACAACTATTAGTTGTTTTTTTAATTGTGAAATTTATTCTAATTAGGGAATATTATTTATTTACACTTGAAATTTTTGTTTCTGTGCTCTATTTTCTAATTTTTTGAGATGCATTAAGCCCTCAGTGTAAGAAGTTAGGTAACAATTTTTGATTATCAATCAGAGATACAACCTTTATTATAATTATTCAAATTCATTCGTAGTCCGACATTGTTCATTTTATCAGAAGCCGACCAAATACATCATTTCATGGTTTTAATTTTGTTTTAAATTTATTCCAATCAATTGACAAAAATACTTCGAATTTTATTTATAGCACAGCCTTGAAATTCCTCAATTATGCTTCAATTTTTTTTATGCCGTATCGCTGGACATGATGTTGGTCTAGAATTGTCACCTGATTTGTGGTTTCCTCATGTGTTTTGAGAATGAACTTTATTAAATCTACTTTGTTTGTAGTAAAAAAAATAACAGAAATACAGAATAAAAAGCTTCTTTGTGAAATAAAACAAAACTTTACCAAAAAAAGTGTCTGTAAATTCAAGCATTATGCATTTAAATTTGTTAATATTTATTTTATTTTTATTATCAGGGACAATTTCATTTCATATTTAATTTCAGAATTGTTACTTTACAGACATTTTATCTTTTGTAAAGTTCTGTTTTATTTAAAAAAGAAGGTTGTTCTGTATTTCTGTGTTATTTTAATGGCTTGAAACAAAGTGGATTTACTAAATTTCATTCTCTTTTTCAGGAAAACCTAATTACAAAGCACACTTTTTGGCAAATCAGGTGCCAATTCTAGATCAATCCTAAAATAAACCTCGACTTCCTTTATACAAAATTAAAGATCAATAAAAGGAGAAGCTGTCCTAATAGTTAGGTTAGGTCTATGAAGCCCAGTAGGAGGCTGAGAAAAACATTTTAAATTAAAATGAAATTTAAAAAAACAAAATCAAACTTTCGCTATTTAAAAAAAATAAAATCAAACTTTTCGATATTTAAAAAAAATGAAATCAAACTTTTCGCTATTGGACCACCAAGCCCCCTTACAATGGATTTAGTTAAGCTTAACTATATTTCTGAAAGGGAATTTTGTCTACTTTACTATGGTACAATCGGAACTTATCTTGAATAGTTTTTGAGTAACCGCTTCCTATTTAACTAAAAACATATGAACTTTTTGTTGCTCATGTGGTGCAGAAAATCAGCCCCTGGAGTTTTCTAGTTTTTATCCTGTACACTGTGTTTAATAATTTTCATAATTGTATGCTTGAAGATTTACATGGTTTAATATCATGGTTTGCTTAGCCCTGGATGAGGGCCTACAACTTTAGGCTCTCCCCTCCCCCAACCAACTTTTCATCCCTTAACCAACTTGTTCTTGAAGTGCTGTACATTAGTTTAGGACCATAAAAATATATACCGGATAACTGTAAGACAATCGTTATTTCAAATTTGAAGTTTTATTTTGTTAGTAATCTAATGATAAATTATTATGGCTGTAATTTTACTATTAGTCAATAGTAAAGAAATCCTGATATATAAAAAAATCCTATTTTTTCTCTTTTTATCTAGACTAGCTTCTTATGTTCCATGTTCATCACTTTGAAAAAGTGAATCATGTATCTTAAAAGGCACTGCACTATTTCCCACTTTATGTTTAAAGAGAAAAATTTTGGGACAAAACAAATTGAATCGGTGTGAACGAAAACAGTACATGTCCAAAATGAGTTTTTTGAGTTATTCGCTATCAGAGATTTATGCACTGAAACACTATTTACCATTTATTTTATAGCATACGGGTGTTGCTAGAATATTGTTTTTGTGTTCAATGGCTAATTCTACATGTATAAACCTATATAAAATGTTTTTTTCAAAAGTATCCAATATGCGACATGTACTGTTTTCATTCTCACCGATTCAATTTTAACTTTAATATTTATGAATTATAAATTTATTTTACTGAATTAATAGTTGCCTTATATTTAGTTTATCTTTTTTTTTTTAATCTATCAATCTCATTTTTTTTTAGCCTGAATTTATTTTGAAATAAACCCACATTCTGTTAATATTAGCGTCTTGTAGATACCACAATTATAGTAATGAAAGTCCTAATTATTATGCTGCTCATCTTCCTATAGAGATATTTCTTAACCAGAATTTATTAGTATTATCGTATATAATTTTTCATTTTGTTTCAAAGACAGTTTGAAAAGTTTTCAGTTTTTCTCTCTTTTCGCCATTTAAGAGTCTAATGCATTTAGATCATTTCCAATGCATTTCTTATTGGCTATTTTGAAAGAATTGTATTTTCATGTCTTCTTTTGTTAGGATGTTATTTGTTTTTATATTTTATACTCATATATAGTTGAGTCTTACTTTTTAATTTTCCTTTTAGTATATTGAATATGGCATACAATCTGAAGAGCCACCAGGGAGACCCCAGGGCCCAATTTTGCCAGGAGGAATATCTGCTGTAACTACGGCTTACAAAACCTTAACACAAACTACCTGTACTACTACAACCACTGTTGCAGTTACAAAGGCATCTACTACATCAGTAATTTCTTCCAGAGTAAGTTTATCTTAATTTTCTGTAAAATCATTGTATCAACCTTAGGCTAGA
Source organism: Rhaphigaster nebulosa (assembly GCA_948150685.1). Lineage (NCBI taxonomy): Eukaryota > Metazoa > Arthropoda > Insecta > Hemiptera > Pentatomidae > Rhaphigaster > Rhaphigaster nebulosa. The sequence goes on from OX411306.1 coordinate 132,735,274, forward strand.
GGGAGGGTTTAAGCCCTGCTTACTTCACTCACCAATATCTTTACTGCTTCATTATGATTCATGTTTTTTCTGTTCAATTTCTTGAAGATGGATAGACGAGAAATCTATGCTGCACTACAATACATTGTCTTATCAAGATCAATGTTATATCCTCAGGATGCATGTAAAAATGATCAACTAACATTTTTGCAACGATGAGGCTTGTTGCCATCTTAACTAATAATTATTGATAATTACACAATTTGTCAATTTTGAAGCGTAAATTTTGTTTAGGCACAGGTAGATAGCAGCAAATCTCATTTTCGCAAAAATGTCAGTTGATTATTTTTGCCTCCAACCCTCCAATATTTTTCATTATTTTTTAACTTATAGTAAATTTTTAGTTTTATTACTCCTAATATACAATGGACCCTCGTTGTACCGCAGATCAAGTTTAAATGAAACCATCCGCATTGCAGGGGTACCAGTGCCATAGCAGGGGCAGAAAAGTATAAATCATTGGGATAACTATTTACACATGTATTTAATAAAACATGCTTTATCGAAAAAAGATATTGTACATCAATAATAATGATTCATAAGAAAACTGAAAAAAAAATATGTTTATCGATACTTATACTTTGCTAATTTGTGCTATCGTTTTTTAGAAATGCCAGTTATTTTACAATGCTTTAAGTCCTTTTGCTTCACTTTCATAATTGCAGGTTTAATGGAAGCAATGTTATGGACTTAATAGGTGATTTAAGCCCCTCCACGGAAGCAGATAGATTCGCTTTATTCAGGGACTAGTTCCCTCAGAATAACAAAAATGAACGTATATAAAGTTAACCACATCTGGCCAAAAAACTACAATAATAAAAGTACATAAGTTTTTACATCAATAGTAATAAAAATAAATAAACAAAAAATAAAGTCATTGCATAACAAAATGTACATGTATTGAAAAAGAAAATTAAAAAGGAGAGAAAAATAAAAATTATAAATAAATTTCTACTTGAACATCATAAACTTCTGATCACATTGTTTACCTTAAATTAATTTTTTTCGCTTTTATAGCATATTTTTGGGGAGTGAGATGTTAAAAAGTTGGAATTTGAATGAGGATAGAGAAAAAGCATGAAGGATACTAGAAGGGATAGAATTCCAAAGGATATTGGAGCGGGCAAGAAAAGAACGTTCGAATGCTTCTTTGGTTCTGTGGGAGACAGTATAGAGGTCAGAAACGCACGATCTTGTTGATAGTGAATGCACTGAGGATTTGAATTGTAGGAATCAGTAGATATAGGAAAGATGCTGGGAGTTGATGGTTGAGTATAGGAAAGATCTGAGGAAATATTGTCGTCAGATGGAGGGGAAGATTCACTCGCCATAAAGATGTGAAACGTGGAACCGCCTCGAGGTACCGAAGACAAATCTTAAAAAGTGGTTCATGATTCGCTTCAATCTGTCCTCGAGTACGATCGAGAGGCCACTGTATACTACACTGCCATAGTCAAAGTGGGGGAAAATAAGAGAGGATACAAGGAGCTTACCGGTTGTTTGTGGAAGATGTCGGGAACGATAAAATAATTTGAGGATACTTATTGGCTGTCGGTAGATTTGGGCGTTGTGGGGTTTCCACGACAAGGTTTGGTAAAAAGTAATACCCAAGTTTTTAACAGAGATGAATGTGACATTGGATCTGAGGAGGGAGTTGGAACCTATAACAATGACCTGAGTTTTCATAGCATTTAACCTTAATCTATTCAGATTTGCCCAGGCACTGATCCTATCTAGGTCTTCCTGGATATTGGCAAATGCTACTAATAATTCGGAAGAAGGAAAGGATAAGTAGAATTTGGAAGTCGTCGGCGTATAAGTGGTGGGAAGAGTGGTGAATTGAATTAGGAAGATCATTGATATAGGAATTGAAAAGCAGTGGGGAAATACTCGAGCCCTAGGCTACTCCTGAGGACACAACCAGGAAGGAAGGCAGAGGTTGATTAGGAATGGAATCTGCTTGGGTCAGGTCGGAAAGGAAGGATTGAAACCAGCAAATATCGCTGTTGGAGAAGGATTTTGATTTTAGTTTGGTAAAATGATAGAATGTTCCAGTGAATCAAAAGCTTTGGAAAAGTCAAGTATTATTTGTACAGTTAACTTTTTTTCGTCCATAGCAGTATGCAAGTCACTGGTGATTTTGATGTGAGCGGATTGTGTGGAGAAGCCGGGTAGGAAACCAGATCGCTAAGGATCAAGTTCATTAGAATTTTCAAGGAAATTGGATATTTGAGACTGAAAAATTCTTTCTAGGGGTTTGGAAAGGTTAGACAGGATGGAAATAGGACGAAAGTCTCTAGGGCTCATAGGGTTGGAAGTTTTGTTAATGGGATGGACTAAGGCTTTTCTCCAAGAGGTGGGAAGTATTGAATTTGGAGGGAAAAATTATATATGAAGAGGAGAACGGGTAAGATTTCAGAGAAGTATAATTTTAACAATTTAACAGGAATTCCATCTTCCATCAAAACCAGTGGATTTGGTGTCGGATCTGATAATAAAGAAAATAAGATCGGTTGGAGAGATGTAGGAAAAATAAAAGTTATCAGAGTTAAATGATGGTACTAAAGAAAAATGGAAAGAAGAGGGTGGAGTGTTAAAGGAAGTAGATAAAAAGTATGAATTTAATTCATCAGGTGAACCTGCGAATACAGCTGAGGAAAAGGATTTGCAGAGAGAGAGTTTACGAAGGAGTTGCCATTTTGATTTAGGATCAGGAGCTGAAGAAAGGGCATCATGAAAATAATTGTCTGTGTCAAATTGCGGAGCGCCCTGAACGCTTGATAGTCATCTGCTAGCATTGTGCGTCTATGGGCTGTCTCAAGTCTTTTCTGAAGGTCTTTAATTTCTTGACACATCCAAGGAGCAGACGGGCGATGGATGGCAGAGGTTTTAAGTGGGACATAGGAATCTAGAATACTAGTCAGATTAGAGGTGAGGATGTCAACCATGGAATCGGAGAACAGGATAGAAGAACAGGAATAGATTTCATTCCAGTCCAGGGTTTCAAGATTGGGCAAAATATTTTCACGGATGAGGGCTTCTAGGTTGCGGAAAGTTATGGTTTTAGGGAGGAAAGCAGGGATTTGGATGTTTTATGATATTTGGATGAGGTCGTGAGAGGATAGGAACGGGACAGGAAGTTGAGAAGAGGCAAGAAGATTCTGTGCTGAATCAATAACATGTAGGTTCAGCCAGGTATTGACCAGCAGGTATGGTGGGTAGCAGAAAATGGAACAATGAAGAGATGGAGGGAAAAGAAGAGATTTTCGAGGTAGATTCTGTCGTTGGAGTCCAATAGGAGATTGGTGTTAAAATCATCGGAAATTATTATTCTGTTGTAGAACTGAAACATAATTGAAAAGGGTTGATTCAAAAGATGAGTCAAAAGGAACCAAAGGAGGGCGATACACCACAATGTATAGAAGAGGATGTTCATTGCAGGAAATTTCGACGAAAAGAAATTTTATTTGTGGATAATCAGATGAGGATGAGTTATCTAGGATTTGGGATTTCAGACTGTTATGGGCCTAAAGATCCACACCTTCACCAGGCCAGCCAATTCAGTCATGGCGGGCCAAGGAATAATCAAGTAGGGAAACAGAGGAGGAAGGGATGTGGGGCTTGAGCCATGTTTCGGAGACTGCTATAGATTGGTAAAAATTATGATGAATAAGAAATTGAAAAAAATAAAAATAAATTGTACAATGACAAAAAAATAAATAAAAAATGGCATGAATAAAATATGAGAAAAAAAGAAGATCGAATCGATCAAAATAACTAAATAAATAAATATACAAGTAGTCGTAACACATAGAACTCGAGATAGTGGGATAATCGGATTGTGATCTCCGGGTTGACGGGTGCCTTAATATCAGCCAAAGACCTCGAGATCTTGGGGTTCGTCAATGAAGATCACTGGGTGATCGTCCTCCTTCTGGCAGTGCCTTCTACTATCTGCAAACCAAACGTACTTTATTTTCCTGGCCGCTCTCCTCTGACGGACGAGCCAGTATAGACGCCTATTTGTAGAAGTCATCTCTTCCCCGAGATATATCCGGTGGGAATCATTCTCCTACCAGCCAATATCCCGGGTGGAGAAGTCTCTCTTTATTTTTCTTCGTTATATTAACTCATCCTGTTTAATTAGGGATTGATAAATTATTTGCCACTTCTATAAATTTGTTTTATTGAAAACTAGTTTCGAATGTTATACATTCATCCTCAGTTCTAGCACATAAACTCGCAGCCTTTAACAGTGTGATTTACTGTCTTTTGAACATACCATTAAATAAAAAGAACTATAATAAAAAAAATTGAAATTATATATATATATATATATATATATATATATATATATATATATATATATATATATATATATATATATACATCAATATGTATATAATATGTGATATTAGTATTAGAAGTAGAAAGATGTATTAAGTTAATATTGGTGATTATAATAAATATTTCCTACATTTTTTTGTTTTGTTTTAGCCTTCTATAGCAAATGCAACCAATATTGATACGTTACTAGTGGCTACTGAAAAAGAAGAAAAAATGACTGCCCCTCCTGAAGCTCTACAGGATAAAGTTGCATTTATTTTTAATAATTTAAGTCAGTTAAATCTTCAGACTAAGGTTAGTATTTAACCTTTTTTCATTATTTATTATCTGTTGTATTCATCTAGTAAATATTTGTAATATTATTCATTTTAATCCATATTTGTGATTCATTATTAACATTTTTATATACTCTTGAACTTCTTTAGAGACCATAATAAAGATACATGCTACTGTAGAGGATCGACTCCGTGTTACATGTTGCTGTGGGGTCATGATACTCGAAGATGTATCATTGTTGGTTATTCTGAATCATCCTACTTACTTACATGGCACTATAGCCCGATGTGAGCTCTGGTCTCTTATTTTTTATTCATAGAGGTTTCATGAAAAAAAAATAAATAAATAAAGGAGCTAATGCTGGTATGATATATGACAAAGTGGGAGGAAGGGTTGTGTCATGTTCAGCATGTCACAGTATTAAATGGAAATGGAAGCTAGCAATGGGAGCCCATAAATATTGTTATATGTTAGGGGTATTCGTGCTACATGTGTTAAATGCTAAATCTGTTATGATGCTAAAGAGTTAGCACGAATATTGAGTGAGACCCCCCTGTGTTAACCAGCTAAAGTGTTATTTTCTAAGATTATGATCATGATCTAATAAAAGGTTATTTATTTTATTTTTTTGATGCCAAAGCGAAATAAAAAGGCCGAGTTTCTTGACTGTATGGTTAAAAAATGCCTTGATAGAAAGCATATGTGAAGATGAAGAAGGGTAACAGGAGGTTTTTGTTCTCTTACGTCCAGCATTTTGCAGATTCCTTCCACTTTTTTTTTTTTCATTTAATTTTACTTACCAAAAAAAAGAAGTAAACGATACAAAAGTAGTAAACAAAACATAAGTAAATACTTGAGATGAAACCTTACATAACCTTCTCTATGCGTTTACGAAATAATACAAGTTTACCAGAACCCAGACCATGCTAGTGGCAATATTTACCACACAAATGCTATGTCTGTTTCTTGACTCTAGCACACTTAACACATTAGCACAGGTTACGTGAATACCTCCAATATGTGAATGGGCTGTTTTCCAAATCTTGTGACCTTTTAGCAAGAGATCTTGAAAAAAGGATGCATTCTTGATGAACATTACGTGTAAAGATATTCTCAATGGCTAAACTTATCGGGACAGACAATTACAACATTTTCCAGGATTATGATGAGATTATTTTAGAAAGTATTTTTTAACGAGTTATCAATTCTTAAGAAACAGTTGTAAAGTTGAAAATTAAGAACTGGTGGAAGACAAAATAACTCTTCTTCTCTGCATTGAAAAAAAAAATTACATAAAAATAAAATTGAATAAGTTTCATTTTTATGAATACTAAGTTAAAAATAATAGTAGTTGTTAAGTGAATAATAATGGTAAAAGTTAAACCATCTTGGGATGTTAATGCCGGTTCTACTATAAGATTTGATCATTGTTAACTTAAAACACTTATATATCTCTATACATACACCCTCCCCATCAAAACCTAAATCAGACTTAAATCAAAGTATCAAACCCTGGATTTTACTTAGTTCTTCCATTTTAATCCTACCTCTCGAACATCTAGAGAGAAATGCTTTATTTATAGCAATGCTGCCCAAATACCTTGGGTTGCTACATACATAGTATACTTGCCAATCTATTGCTAGACATAATATACATAACATATATTTTTTTTCCTCCCCTTTCATTTTAGCTCTAAACACATTATTATCATCCCTACATTAATAATATTAAATCTGTTCTTTTTTATTTTCCTTTTGTTTGCTGTAAATCTTCTATCACTCTCTAATCAATCCCTTATTTATCTTCTCCTGTGACCCTAAACTATTTCATAACTTAAAATAAAGTTTTTTTTTTTTTTTATAAATACATAAAATAGTTAAAAAGGAATCAAATGTTCATATTTTAGAAATGTACACCTAAGCATCAAAATTAATATAAGAAATAATAAATAAATAAAAAGATACGGACAAATAACAATAGCAATAAATATATAATAATAATGAATAAACAATAATAATAAATATATATCCACTCAGTTAACTTAGAAACACATTACTTTTTAACTAATAATGCACTGTGATGGTGGATAATTCCCTGGGAGTCCAGTATAATATTCTTGGCCAATATCGCAACATCCCTATTGCTAACCTCTAGGTCTTCCAGAAAGCTCGTTGTTCTGTTTAGGATTGATCTGCGAGACCCAAACCAGCTGCCTCTCTCGTTGTAGTCTTTTTCCGAAGGTCTTACGAAATTTCTCTTTTAGGAAAGGGATGCACTTCTCATAAATGTTTCTCTTTTCCCTTTCCACTCCATCTACCTGATCAAGGTAGCAGGTACGATAGCAGATAAAATCGAAGCAGGTAAAATCCTTTTCCCTAAGGAGCCTTATAAGTTCATTTCCCTAAGGAGCCTTATAACTTCATGCTTGACCCTATGGTGATGGTGTGCTTTGAGGAGGGAGTTGTTGGGCACTATCCCAACACATGGACTTGTGTTTCAGACTCTCTGCCGCATTTGCGACAGAGAAACCCAACTTCTCTCTGTTGTCTGCTGGCTCCTGGGACTCCACACGGGGTGCATAGTTAATATTCAGCTTTTGGGCGTTGGACCATTCAGACTCTGAAAGAACTTGCTTCTTACATATGTATCTGTTGGCTTTCGGAGTCTCTTTAAAATGACGAACATCAACGTCCTGCCACCTGCAATTAGTCCATTCCTCAAAAGTGTTTTTTCGCAGTGACTGTCGTAGAGCTTTCACACTTCTGTGCCCCTGATCGACAGTCAGTCTTTCAGCACATTCAGCTATTTCTGCTGTACAATCAAATGTGGACTGGCATCCAATTCATTCGACAGTCACTGAGCAATGGACCAATGCTGTAATGGAGTCTCCTATTGATAGCAGATCTGCCCTAATCCTTGATACCCCCTCGGTGCATATAACATCGCTGTAGAGGTTTTAGCTGGTAACCCGATAATGGTCTTGATACTCCTGGCGATATATGTATCTATACCTTTTAATACTGCAGGATGTATTTTTGTAAAGAGTATGGTCTGGAGAGGGTAAGTTCTGCGAAGAAGTACTGGTTGACAACTGAGTTAATGCTCTGGCGGTAAGTCCTCAAAGAAGTACTGGTTGACAGTACTTTAGTTTTGTCACCACCTCCTCGTTGAATACTAGCTTTCTTGAGAATGTGCATCCTAAATATTTGATGGTATCTCCCACCTGGATTTGGATGGCTTCACCATTCTCAAGGGAGAGTGTCGTTGATTGCAGCTCTCCCTTACTCACTAAGACATTCACAGTTTTCTGTGGGTTAATTGAATGATAGTCTAACTTTATTTGTTAATTTATATATTATATTTACAACTATTAGTTGATTTATTTTATACAATTTTGATTTATATATTGATAATACTGTTTCCATTTTTTATGTTTAATTATTTTCTTCAGTGTGATGAATTACGTGAGATTGTTGGTGATGAATATCATGCTTGGATGGCCCAATATCTAGTCATGAAACGTGCGAGTATTGAACTGAACTTTCATGCATTATATTCCAATTTTTTGGATGTACTCAAGACCAATGAACTCAATAAATTAGTTCTTCAAGAAACTTTTCGTAATATTAGGGTACTTTATTCAATTAAGTTCATAATGAAATGATATTTCTATTATTATTGTTCCATTTATATACATATTTTTTCCAGGTATTACTGAGGTCTGATAAAGGAATAGCAAATTTTTCTGATAGATCACTCTTAAAAAATCTTGGGCATTGGCTTGGTATGCTAACTCTTGGACGTAACAAACCTATATTGCATGATGATTTAGATTTGAAGTCATTACTAGTAGAAGCTTATAGTAAAGGTCAGCAAGAACTTCTGTATGTTGTACCATTTGTGGCAAAGGTTTTGGAATCATGCTCTAAAAGCCGAGTAAGTTTAAAGTGCTATCACAATTTTGTAAATTTTAATAGTACAATAGCCACTCAGCTTGTTTCTTTCTTTTTTTAGGTTTTTAAACCTCCGAATCCATGGACTATGGCTATTATGAATGTTCTTTCTGAATTACATCAAGAACCTGATCTGAAGCTTAATCTTAAATTTGAAATAGAAGTCTTATGTAAAAACTTATCACTAGATGTAGCTGTAAGAATTTCCTTAATTTTATTTAAAATATTTTTTAATACAATTTTTATACTTAGTTTAATTACTAACATCGTGGTTACAATATATTGTAACTCATAATTCCACTGTTTTTCTGATTCCATCGAGTTCATCTGATGAAATTGTAAAAAATTTGACTTCTCAAAACTGAAGTGTCATTCAATAACTATATTTATATAATATTTTATTAAGATTTCTTTTTAGTTGTGAGTATAAATTTGAATATTGTGATGCATACGTAATAGTTACTTCTCTCATTCTTAATCCCAAACTAAATTAATCCCTAATTTTAATTCCATTGATTTTAGGATTTTATGAGATTGTTGTTTTCTAAATTTAATTTAGAGACACTCATGTTTATAAAAACAGCATTGTGGTTTAAAAAATTATATCTTACTTCTCGAGTTGTTTAATTCAATGATGAGAAGTTATTTATTTATTTTTGTTGTTGTAGGAATTACAACCTAAGGTATACTTAAAAGACCCAGAAAATTTAAAACATCTGGAGCATCAACTTTCACCTCCAAAAATTAAAAGTGAAACACAAGCTACTACACCCATTACGCCATCGCAAACACCTACTCAGCAACAGCAGCAGTCACAGCAACAGCAACAGTCACAACAACCACAAGCCCAGCCTCAGCAGCCCTCTCACCCAGGTACAAACTCAAAAGTTTAACTTTACCCATTTATATCTAATTAATCTTTTTTAATTTATAAATTACACAAATACCCCTTTCACACATCACAATTTTGGCCTTCACACCTAAAGTATGTCATGAATGGAGTGAAGAAGATAATGCGGATGTATTGCTGCTGTACATTACCACTAAAATTGATCGTGACTATATATATTTCAGGATCATTATTAAATAATCTGTACATCACAGCCAACATTTCTAAAGGTTGAATAGAATTTATAGTTTTTTTTTATTTTGTCGCTGAAGAAAGTAAGTACTTCAGCTTCTCGTACAATTCATTAAAGAAGCCATTGATACTCGAAAATAATATAAAAATTTATTCATCATTCTTACCTCTTCGAAAATTATGAAAAAGGTGATAACTTCCTTCCTCCATTGATAAATAAGATATACCCAATGATGTTTATTATTTTTCTGCTTTTTTCTTAGGCTATTCGCAATTATTTTTTCCAATTTTTTTGACATTTAGCCATTACTTTTGTATCATTGATTATTGGCTATATAGTTATAGCATTGACTGCCAAAACTGTTATGTGTGAAAGGGGCCAAACTCAAAGTTAAAATAAAACAAACTAGAATTGTGTTCTACGCGAACCACTTTGTTAATGTCCACACTCAAAATATATTAACACCTCATGTCAACCAGTTTCTTATTCTTCTGCTAAGTGCAATGTGCTAAAACAGTGGAAGAGAGCTTGAAATTGATGAGGATAGCAAACTTCTTTAGTTGTTCAGAGGTGAGAAGGAGGTCAAATTATAGTTTTTATAGAAATTTCAAAAGTTTTGCCACCTCACCCCAGCTAAGAACCAGTGATTTATAGAGACTGTTTTTGTTTTTGTGTAGCATAGTGCACCGTGGCCTATTCAGACCTATTGTGTGCCATATTAATTAAATTATCTTTAAAATTAGCTTTTGTTGATTCTGCAGTCTATGCCAAATAGCATGAACCTTCTTGTTAACCTATCGCACTAGCAAATGATGTGATAGGCTATTTCATCCTCTATGACAGAATCTGTATATAGAAAATTCTGTCAACTTGAAGTTTTACATATGTTTCTTAACTTTTCAGCTATAAGTGTTGAGTCCTGTAGTTTTCCTAAGTATGGCCCTATCCATTTAAAGCAGCATTTTGCTTATGTTTTCACAGGGTCCTTCTAGAAAAAACAGCTTGAAATGTTATTTAGCCAATATTTTCATCATAAGTTGCTTTGATTTTATTTGTTGTTAGCTTAGGCTGTAAGTCTACCCTTCAGTCTTTCTCCGGACAGAATGCGGGCATAATAGCTAATGGCTAGTTCTTCATCTTGAAATACGGAAGTATTTTTGTCTTTGGGAATGGATATTCTATATAATGGTTTATCATTTCTTCAGATGCCTGCTTCTAACCCGGAGCCAATTGTGATGCCTACCCGGGCATCACAATTTAGATGGCTCCCAGATCTATGGGAGTTGCCTGGTGTTAACGTAGGGGTTGTTGTTAATGAGGCCAATTGGAGTGGTTCTGTATAAGACCTAACACTTCTATTGGAATCATGCCAGATAGTAGTCCTCTCCCATACCCCAGTCTTGCCCAAAAAAGGGAAGCAGTTAAGGCCATACGGCCAGTGAACTCCTTTCTTTGTTGCGGTCTCACTTCCATCATACTTACTATATCAAGACCTTGTATTTTGTATATTGTTTCAAAAGCCTATAAATAGTATTCATGGCTTGTGCCTCAACATCCGTGTGGAATGGTGTTAGTGTTAGGCAAGTGAAATGAAAACTTTTTTTTTATTATTCTGGGGCTGGAGTTCCTTTAGAATAAATTAAAGGTATATTCGAAATGATCAGGGCAGTGAGGCCTTAGAGAATATGATTTATGTACATATTTACAAGTTTATATAAGTGGTGATAACAGAAAACAGAACAGAGAAATGGAATTAAAAAAATTAAATAAATAAACTAAAAGAAAAACGACAGAAATGTATAAAAAACCGAAAGAAGGAAAAGAGAAACTACTACTAAAGAGAAAAGATTAAAGTTTATTATGTCATATATACAGTGCAATGATTATTCTGATAGAGCGAGGAGGTGAGATTTGAACGAGGTGGCTGTTAATGCTTGATGGATGGCAGAAGGGATAGAGTTCCAGAATATGGCAGGTCTGATTAGAAAGGACTTGTAAAATGCAGCAGTTCGATGAGGGGGAAGGTAAAAGTCAGATAGATGTGACCTAGTCGAATGGGACTGAATGGAGGATTTAAATTGGAGGCTCTGTATGATATAATTATAAGTGGGAAGCTGAGTTCTGATCATCTTGTACAGGAAGGATGAAAAGAAATACAGACAACGGTAGGAAGGGTAGAGCCACTTTAACTCAATGTACTATTGGGTTATATACATATGTCTGATGAGCAATTCATTAGACGGTTAAGTTTCGAGTTCACCTGAGAATCCATCGTACACCAAAGAAAACAAGGAAGGAAACAAGGATTTGACAAGTATTGAAATTGCGAGTCTTTAAATGGCAGAGACGATTTTATTGCTTCAGGGTAGGTATGGTTCGATGGGAACTTTGTGAGATGTGTAATTCCATGTGTGGTTGAAAATAACACCAAGGTTGATGACAGATGTGTGGAATGATGTTGTTCAGGAAAAGGTTGGAGGGTCCGTTGCAGATTTTAGGATAGAGGGAGATCCAATTATAATGGCCTTGGTTTCCTCGGTGTTTAGCATGAGCTTGTTGAGGGTTTCCCTGACACTTATCCATTGATGTCTTCCTGCAATTTCAAAATGTCATCAGAAGAGTCAGTGGGGTTGAAGGAAAGATAAATTTGGATGTGATCAGCATATAGATGGTACTGGGAATGTTGTTTGGAAAGCGTAATGTCGTTAATAAATATGTAAAAAAGTTTAAGGGGATAATGAGGAACCTTGAGGTAGCCTTTTGACCGAGGTAGAGAACCAGAGGGAGGTTTATTGGGAACATGTACTGAGAACGACTGGTGAGGAAGGATTGAAACCATTGAAGGGCACTGGAGACTATGAAGTTTGGAAAGGAGGATATTGTGGCCAGTGGAGTCAAATGCCTTGGAAAAATCCAGGAGAATATGGTGATTTTCTGTTGATCTATGGCTTTGTAGAGTGGAGATCTTAGGAAATTTTAATAAATGCGGAATGAGTGAATTATCCAGGCTAGAAACCGGATTGGAGGGTGTTCAAAAGCTTATTCTGCTTGAGAAAGTGGGATAATTGGGACTGAACTAGACGTTCTAAAGATTTGAATAAGTTTGATATTAAGGAAATTGGGCAGAAATCGTTGATGGCTACTGGATTTGAGATTTTCTTCAGTAGACGAACAAGGGAAAGTTTTCCAGGAAGTGGCGCTTTGTAGCGAGATTTGTTAACCGATTTCCTTTGTCTCTTTAAACGCTGTTATATGCTATTTTTCTTTAAAAAAAACTTCGCATCTCAAACGTGAAAAAAACACTGTTCGATATGTTTATGGATTCTTTTCACCAGGTTGCTACATCTCGATTTTACTTAAAACATAAAAAAGATTTGCTACTATTTTTCTCTTAATTATCTCATTTAGAAAGTCCATTGAAAATTTATTTCAAAAAATTAATTTTCTCTATTGCGCCTGGACTATGAGCATTACTTCCATTGTAGTTGTTGGAACAGTAAACATAGCACCTATTATTAGACAGGCTAATCATACAGGAACTTAGTAGTGATGACTTACCTGTCATCATCATTCTTTCCACTAACAACTATCTTTCTAATCACTGCATTTCTTGAATAATATAATATGTGATATTTATTTTGAGTTTACTTGAGGTTCTTACATATTCATCTACATACTAATATAATTGTATGTTTAATGAGAAACTGTTGTTTGCTGATTGATTAGTTCACAGAGTTCCACCTAATTCTATGTTTGTAATATTTAATAGCAATTTGTAACAAGTTCACAATAGCGTTGGTTTAGTACAAATAAATATTTTATTTTTATCTTTTATTTCAGTGGAAGATATGACTCCCAGAATTACTAATAGTACACCAACTCTAGCTATCCTTAGCCCGCCGGAACCTAGATTTAATTATATGCAGATAAATGTATCCTCAATAGCAAGTATTGCCCAACATATCACTGTGAATTCTCAGGTAATTGTGGTTTTATTTTTAGCATAATCTTGTTATTTGAGTTTTAAAAAAAATTATATTACAATTTAATTAATTTATATCGTAAAAGTCAAATACAAATTTATTTATTATTAATAATAATAGCAAATTCAGAAAGTACCTCTGGACCATCTCCTAATGTCCTCATTCCACCACTTGGTGCCCTTTCCTATTCCTGTCACACAGTGTATGCCGCAGACTTCTTTTGCTGTTCCTAAACATTTCTCTCTAGATTCAAGACTCTCATCCTTTCCTCTAGTTTGATGGTGTACTCTATTCTTTTCACAGTGTCATCTAGTGCAGGGATTCCCAGACTATTTTTCACTTCGTACCACTTCTACTTTTCAGATTAGTATTAAAGATTCTTTGTTTTCATAAAAAAATACAAACTGGTTTACAAAAGTTTATTAAGCAAACAAAAAATATATTTTACAGTAAATGTGCTTAAGAAAATAATTGAAAATAAAGTTCTACAATCCAAAATCAAAAGTGAAATTTATATCAAGATTAACAGCATCGAAACTTCTGCTGCTAAAAGTGTATCCATCAAAAATAAGAAATTTGGACAATATTTTTCAGTTAGAAGAAGCATGTTGTTGTTTATTTACAATGTTATGCTACGGTATCAATTTTAACCTTGATGGAACTCAATTGATTCTTAAGTCCTCTTCAACATTGAGTATTTTTGTTTTTACTACAGTAACTATCCTAAATAATTGTTATTAATTTTACACCATATTTATTCATCTAATAATTAATACATTCAATAATAAGTAAAAAAAAAAATGTTATCCCTCATTGGACGTTTATTAACATGTTTTTAACACGATGATTTTATTCATGACTTTTGTTTGCTTGCTCGCTTATCAACTGGTAAGTCCTCGTTTACCACCAGTGGTACATGTACCACAGTCTGGGAATCTCTGGGATCATATATTATGGAAACTACATTGATAACTATGTTTATAAGAATGTTATTTTATGAACTCTCTTATGTGTGTAGAATGAGTTGCTAATAAGGAGGCTTTTATCGATGCAAAAGTCAATTACATTAAAACTTCGTTATAATGCTCTCCAGAGAAAAAGAGCCCTATTACCAGGAAATTGTAGAAAATAATTTATTTGAACTATAAATTAAAAAATAGCATTTAAATTTACATTTTTTAAGTTCCTGGTTTAAAATAATCATCAATTTATTTATTTATTTTTTTAAAGCAACAAAATTATTTTTAAAAACAGCATTTTCTGACTTATTTATTCCTTCAAAAGTTTTGTCTTTCACTTCAGATGAGCATGAAAAATATGTGCGATCTGCAATGCCTGAAACGTCTGCTGTTTTTATTGATTCTGTTTCATTTTCTTCCTCTTCATTTCAGGTTTTTAGACAAGAGTATCCAGCAGCCTTGAATTCCTTGAAGATTGGGAATTCTTGAATTTTTCGCTTTGGGAAAAAAATTGGAAATTATGATTGAAAATGGCATGGCCTCATCGGGAATTTTTAGTTTTTAGTCTAATAATTCTATTTTTTCAATAGGACTTGGCAACAAGTATATCAAATATTGAGAATAGGGTTGATGTCTTAGCTGTCTCCCTTACTATTTCCAATTCCAAGAAAGCTAGAAAGTCTTCTTCCACTAACTTTGTTTGTCTATCCCGAAGACATGATGATTCTGTTTTCTGTCTCACCTTACAGGATTTGTTCTGTCATTAAATGAACTAAAGATGTTATGGAACAGTAAAATGACATATTAGTTCCAACCAATTCCGAGTTTCAATTTCAACCGATTTAAACTCGTCTTATAAGTTTGTCGGTTCATCCCTTACCTTTGTGGCGATGAAGCCTTGTGTTCATGCAGGAATTGATACAAGAATATGACCTTAGAATCGAAAATTTTCATTTGCATTTTACGTTTTAGACATCAAGGAGCAAATTTGTTCTCATAGCTTTCTGTCTGTATTCAAATCCATGTTACGGGCATAACACCTACTATCATTAATCCAATTTAGATGAAATTCTTAGGGATTGAGTCGGTTGGTACTAAGAATGCTCCATAAAATTTTTATCAAATTCCATCCTCTGCTTACGCATGGGCAAACGTATTTTCCTTGACGCATCTATATTTCAAAAACTGCTCATCTGATTTTGTCCAAAATTGGAGAAAGTAGATTTTTAAGGGGGTTTTGATGAAACATTCCTAAAATTTTCTCCTTAAAACACTCTTAATCTTACTATATAGCATATTCCTGAGAAAAATTAGAAAACAAATAAAATAAAACTTCATTGGCGCATAACTCATAAAGTATACATATTTTGAATGATTGCTACAAAATTTTTCGAAAGATAATTAAATTTCCTGCAAAACAAAAAAAATGTCACCCAGATCGGACTATTATTTTTAGATATTGCATTTTGAACTTAATACACATGTAGTCGGATATTTGATCGCGCATGTGCATTGTGGACTTAATATTTTTTGAAGGAATGAGATGGTCCAGGAGGCGATAAAAAAAGTGGAACACAAATAGGTGACACCGCCTCCCGGATCATCTCATTCCTTCATAAAGTTGTAAGGTCAACTATTGATTATTCAATATATTTTTTTTTGTGCGTAATTTTCTGAAATATCATCATCATCATATTCTTTCCCTCTGTACCGCTGCGCAGTGTGGGGATACCCTCTATAGAGCTTGACCCAAGTGTCCCTTTCTTGAACCAATTCTCTCCTCCTGTTCCAGTCCAGTCCAGCCCTCGCTTCCTGAACGCCTCCTGCACGCCTTCTTCCCAGGTGATCCGTGGTCTTCTTCCGTCTACTCTCGTCTCTTACGTTATCCTGGCCGTTCTCTCCATGCTCATCCTCAGGAGGTGCCCAAACCATCTTAGTTTATTTTCTTCAAGAGTGGTTTCTACCGGCTGTACATCAAGATTCGATCTTATTGTCATGTTGCAGATCCTATCTCTTATGGTCCTTCCTTCAACCTTTCTTAAGTATCTAATTTCCATTGTCTGGATCTGCCCTTTGTGTTTTGAGGTAAGGGTCCATGATTCGGAGGAGTAAGATAGGATGGGCAGGAACGTAGACTTGTAGATGGATATCTTCGTCTTCTTTGTCACCTCTCTTTTGTTGTTTTTCTGAAATATGTCGAGATAAACAATTAACACATTAAATTTGTTTTTTCTTGCATATTTGTTTTCCCTTATTTAGCCTATAGAAAGAGAGAGAAAGCTATACTATTACTGGTGTACTTGGCAGACTTATTTTGAATGGTGAAATTTATTCCAATAAGTGAATATTATTTATTTACACTTTAAATTATTGTTTCTGTGCTATATTTTTATTTTTTATAAATTTTTTGCGATGCATTGAGCCTTCAGTGTAAGAAGTTAGGTAGTTAAGCGTATTTTCTTCATAAGCCGTCCAAATACAACATTTTATGGACAGAGCCTTGAAATCGTTGAATTTTTTCATGTCTTATTGCTGGACACCCTGCAAATATGATTTGTCGAACTCTTAAATTAAACAAAAATTTTCTGTAATAGAAAAATATTTTCAGGACATGTTTTCTTGAACGGAAAATTAAAGGAATCGAGACAAAAATCGGATCTGTATATGACAACTAACTCCGTAAAACTAACTACTTTTCAATTCATGGAAGCATCTTATCAAAACAAAAACTAATATTTCTAGGGCCTATGTTTGTGGAATCAATTAGGCTCTTATTTCTTACGGCTTTACTGTTTTCTTCTGGTAGTGTATTCAAAATTTAATCATATTTTCAAAATAAAATGTTTTACATGTAAATAAGTTTGAAGAAAAAATTCATTCAGGAGCGGTATAACCAGCAAATCGGATCGTTATAACGAATAAAGTTTTGTAGGAAAATTACCAGCTCGGACTGGTACTGAGGAAAAAGAGTGTTATAGCCGGAAAATCCTTATAAATGGGAATGTTTTAACAAAGTTTAACTGTAGCCGCTGGCCATTCTCGTTCTTCATGCTTTCTCCACTATATCGCCCAATTATTCTGTGTCCTGTTCTATAATTGTACCCACTTTGACCATTGAGATTTCCACTCACAATTGAACCTTTGTTTGGCCCAGCATCTGTCAACAATTCTTTGTATATCTGAGTAGAATACCTCCTTGTCTAGGACTGAGGAATTCTCTGTTGGTGTGTAAACTTGGATGAGAGAAATTTTTCCTATACTTAATTTTAAGCCCACCAGTATTATTCTAGGGGATATTGGTTTCCAGCTTACAAAATGCAGCAGGGGAAATAGCAATTCCAACCCACTCTTTAGCTAACTCTCCTTAACCACTCTGGAATACAAAAGCTTTTACTCATTTTCCAGCCTCATCTCCCTGTTCCCTTTCTTCCTCACCTATCCTGAGTATGTCCAGTTTAAGCTTCTTCATTTCGTGTGCAAGTTTGACTTCTTTTCCCATCAGTGTCCTGATGTTCCATATACCAATCCTTAAATCTTTCCATTCCAGATTGTTTCCATTTAGACAGTCTGTTTCGGAGACTATTTTTATTTCTTTGGATCAAGGAGTTCTTTCGTGTGAGTGATTTGCCCAACGCAAGAGGCTTCGTATCCTTGTTCCTGCATTAGTCGCCTTTTATGACAGGTGTAGGTTACATGGGTAAATTCTAACCCATTACCAGAAGTTTTTCTTTTTTTCTGTTTTTTTTTTTTTTTTTTATATCCTATTTCATACTTATCATGTTTTGCTTGGCCCTGATGAAAGCCTGCAACTTAGGCCAAAACGTTGACACACATTCAAATAATTTTATACTTTTATGTTTTTCTTTCCTTACTGCATCCCTCAACTAACTTCTTAAATTAGTTCTACGATACCAATGTTCATCAAAATAGACTTAGTCATTCAAAATTAATACTGAACTGTCTTCCTTCCATAGCCAGAAGGATGATTGGTAGCTGATATTATCCACACATTACTTTTAGTAGGCCGATAAAAAACATGGGTACTAAGTTTCTTTTAAATTAGCTAAGTCATTCAAATGTGGTTATTAATCCGTCTTCCCACTTATAAGAGGAATAGGTGGCTGACTTAACCCTATAATATTTCTAGTTTGCTGATGAAAATCATGAATACTGGACAGCATAGGCCATCATTCAAATGAAATGCTGATCATAGAAATAGTATAATAGTTATCAATTTTGTTTTTTAATGTGTAACTCACTATATGATGATCTTAAATTTTTTATTATGATAGAAGCAATATTTTATTAATGCATAATTTAGTATCTGCTTACTGTTACAGCTTCCATTGTTACAAGCCCATCCGAAATTGAAGCAGTTTATTTGTCAAGCTGTTGAAAGGGCTGTTCAGGAATGGATTCATCCTGTGGTTGACAGGGCTGTCAAAATTGCCGTGACTACTACTGAACAGATAATAAAGAAGGTATTCCAGTTATATTACACCTTTATTATAAACTGGTGGAAAAAATTAAGGCACCACTCATTTTATGTAACAATTAATGCCGATAGTTTTTGAAAGCCTGATTGGAAGTCTGTTTTATCTCCACTATCTCTGACAAGGGGAGTGCACGATGTGTTAGTCTCCAATTTTGATCAGTATTTGTCCAACACAACATTTGGCCTGTAGGAGCTGAAAAAAAAAAATTCTGAAAATGCTTTATTTTATATCTTGAGTTTGAAAAATGATATTGACGTGATTTTTTTTCAGATAAACATTTGTTTTTTAGAATATATTAAAGGAAAAATATAAACATAATTGAGGAAAAATAATTGAATTTTGGTCAAATAAATTTAAAAGTGTTTAAATTATTAAGTGAACTAGCCTCAGCGATTTTTTAACACCAAAAATGATGGCAGATTTGGATTCAGCACTTCAAGAAACGTTAATGTTGAATGAATCATTGTAAAAAAAAAAAAAAATTGTTTTTCAGTTCCGAATGTGCTCAACATTTTTAAAGCCCCAAAATTACATTTGGGTTTGAAGCTATGTACCTCATCTTCACTTTACCGATATTGACATTCATGGACTTTTAAAAAGAGGGGAGTTTCTTCTTTCCATGTATATAAAAAACTATAGCATTGTCTTTGATGGTCTGTTTAAAAAAAGGTGATTACCACACAAAAACAAAATTGAAGTTTTTTTGCGGCTAACATTGGTTTTAAAACACAGGAACTTCACGGTTAAAGCAAATATCGTACGTAGTTAGGGAACCCTTATTGATGCCCCAAATTTGGTTTGAATTGTTCAAAGGGTTCTTGATTTATAAGTCATTATTTAAATCTTTAAAAAAATTTGAAGGGTTCCTTTCCCCTTACCATTTTTAAATTTACTCGAAAATTTGAATATAAGGGTTTTTCACAGTGCTAAAACAAAATCTGCCAGTTTTGGTTTAAAAATATCTGTTAAAAACTTTACTCATTAAAGAATACCATTATGATTAAATATAAACCAATGCACCCTTCAGATCGTTCTAAAATTCAATTATTTTGTTTTAAAAAATTGAATCACTCTAAAATTTACTATTTCTGGATGACGTATAATGTTTTTATATTATTTATAACACTTTGAATACGATCTTAAATATTCAAATTACATTGAATATACTATGATATCCCAAGCAAGGCTGGGTTCTTAATCATGTACATATCATAATATAAAATCATTACTTGTGATCAAGAAATAGTAAATATTACACTTTTACACCATCGCTATAAACCTTATTGTAGTAAAAAAATATATATTTTACCCTATAATAATATTGTTCTATATACATATAACTCAATAGACCTACCAGAACGCTCCAAAATTTTGGGGTTTAATTAATGAACTAAAAAAAACTTTATTCTGAGACTAGATCCATTTACTAGGTTGTTATAAAAGTCCTTTGGCATTAGTATAGCTTTATTTCAGATTACTTATTTTAAAAATTATTGAATTCTACTCTTCAAAGTAAAGTCCATTGTTTTCAACTACTTTCACCGTTCTGCCAGTAATTGGATTTGATGCCGGTATCACTCCTTTGGTTTTGAGACGAAGAACTTCACATGCAATTTTTATGTCCTCGTAATTATCAAAGATCTGACCTTTTAAAAAATGAACCATTGATCTAAACAAACCATAATCTGATGGTGCAATACTCAGGATCAGGCAAAATGTTTACTCCTTATCATTCTGATAATTTTTCCTTGATCAATCGAGAACGATGTGCAGGGACATTGTCGTGTTGCAAAATGGCTTGGTTCCTGTTGACCAAAGCAGGGTACTTTGCACTCAAAACTGCATAAACTCTGTCTAGTTCTTCACAGTAAAGGTTTGAGTCCACTACCCGACCATCAGGAACAAGCTTTAAATGCAAAACGCTCTGAAGTTCTAAATTTTGCACATTTCAACTTGCTATTGGGCTTGGGTCTCTGTAAAGTCATGTGCATCAGATGGTTGTATGGTTCTAAAGATTACATTCCAAGAAGATTCAATCATGTTGTGAAGGGGCATTTCTAACAATGCCCATACAAAATTAATGGTTGTACAGGACAGATTCTTAAATTCTCAAAGATATTTTGAGAACATTTAAGTGGAGCTCATTGTGCCATTTGCTCCCTACAACGGGGACAGATTTCGGATGATGAATGACAATCATGCTGGGATTGTGGTTGAGAACCTCGAGAAGTTTGTTATTAGATGCACGAAGTGGCCACTGTGAAACCCAGACTTTAATCTAATCAAGTATGTTTATGATCAGGTCCTTGTCAAGTGACTCATAGGTTGCCAGAATTCCATTTCTAGATCAATTGAAGTGATGAAAACGGCTATTATTAATAGGGTTGACATTATACCCTGGAGGGGAGGAGGAGGGGTGTCAATAACCTCTTTGAGGTGATTCATTCTTCTAACTCATGCCAGAAATGGTAGCTCAGACTACTAAGCTCATTTTAATTGAGACAGTAAAATATATTGTTAATTAAATTTTTCATAAATGAATGTATAGTTAATAATGTTGCTTAACTTCGTAAAACCATAAATTAAATTGAATAATTAGAAATCACTTTATTAATTTAACTTTTAGGTGGTATATTAATTTTGTCCATCAGTATGCTTTTATTCCTTAAAAGCGCCTATTTTTAAAATATTAGAGACTTGGCCTTAACAAGTATGCTTTTAGGATTTTGCATTAGAACCAGAGGAAACAAGAATGCGTCAGGCAGCTCATCATATGGTTCGAAATTTAACTGCAGGAATGGCCATGATAACTTGTAGAGATCAACTTCTAGTGTCCATTAGCAACAACTTGAAGAATAGTTTTCTCAGTTCTTTGCATGTAAGTACTAGAAATATATAAAAACTGGTTTACTGAAAAGGAACCATTAGTTGTCCTCTATCAAAGATGCTTAAAAATTTTAATAAAAATTTATAAACCTTTCTTACCCTTGCAGAACTGCTAATTTATGATAAGGGAATCGTTAGTAAGTCTATATTAAACATGAGTATGTTAAAATCGACCCTTTCGTTCTTAAGTGCTGATAAAGAACATTTGCTCCAATTTTCATCAGAATTCAGATGTCTTAGCATTCTATTTAGAGTGTTTCTGTTTTTGTGAGAGTTTTTTATATGAGGTGTAGAATTCCAAAGCCCAGCCAATCTCTTTTCCTATTTGAATTTTTTTTCAAAATATTTTATTAATCCCTTATTTAAATTTTTTTTTCCAAATTATCATGAGATGAAATGATTTTGAAAAAAATCCTATCATTTCATGTCAATCTAGCACAAATCTCTCCCTCTCCCCCTCCCCTCCGCTCCCCATTCCCCCTCCCCCTCCCCATTCCCCCTCTCCCTCTCCCTCCCTGTATTTCACTATCATTTAGACAATTCCGAGCCTAATGCTGTTAAGGTGCTGTTGCCATGAGTTCAACTGATGGCTAAATTGTACCATTTGTGGGCTAGTTGCTTGTCCAGGTATACCTCTCCAGTACATCTCAATGTGTATGGTCCGACTTACGGTTCTTAATTTATTTGAAGGAACTAATAAAGATGTAGTGGCTGGTGTTTTGTAGGCCAGTATTCTTATGGATCAGCCAAAGTTCTAAATGAAAGTGGATGATTTATGCATTAAGTTTTCTTGCGCATGTTTCTCTAGTGTTCTTTTATAAATTAAAACTTCTAATTATGTTATTCCTCCTATTTAAAGAAGTTTTGGTCTTTAAGGAAGTATAAAAATCTAACTTTTTTACCTGACTTCAAACCTTAAAAGGGCATTTATTCAATATTTATTCTTGTTTTTTATTTGAACTATTTGAATGCATTATGCAATGTGAATTTCAGAATCCTAATGAGCAACAAAAGAACTTGGTTGAACATGCAGCTACAATTATCGCTCAAGAAAACATGGAGTTAGCATGTTGTTTTATACAGAAAACAGCAATGGAAAAAGCTGTTCCTGAGATGGATAAACATTTATTACCTGTTAGTATAATTATTTAACAAATAATATATTCTTATTCATTTTGTTATGGTTTCTATTCAATACTAAATATTTGTTCAAAGGAATATGATAGGCGTAAAATAGCGCGCAATGAAGGTAGAAGATATTGTGATTCAAGTGTACTTACATATCAAGCTGAGCGAATGCCTGAACAACTTAGGTTGAAGGTTGGAGGTGTAACAGCTCAGCAAACAGCTGTATATGAAGAATTAGCTCGAAATATCCCTGGGTTTCAGCCGATATCAGAAAGAGATGCTGCTATTTTCATCCCTAAACCAGTTGTGAGTATTTATTTTTATTTTTTTTATTAAACTGTTCATTAAAATTGATACTATGAAATTAGACGTATTTAAATAAATTTTTGATTCAGTTCAAGACAATTAGCAAATAGGTTCAATTTTTTTCTATTGTATGCCATTGATTGCTGAGGTTTTTTTTTTAAGTTTTATTTGGGGTTTATTGTCTTTACCAACTCCAATTAAGGCAGACAGGACAGATTATCCTCCATGTTATCAACCTATTCTAGTCAGGGTAAAAAGGTCCTTTTATTCATTCCGTGGGTCCACGAAGAAATAAATTTCAATCCACCGGATTTGAACCGGCTCTGCTTCAGAAAAAATCTGGTTTTAAGTCTTAAAGAGCCTTAAACTTTTTAACATAAGTTTATTGAGTTCACATAAATGCTACCATTCTGTACACAATTTTGTATGACAATATTGATAGGGAGGATTGGGAATTAGTAAGCAGTGAGTAGGCACTTTGGCTTGTTCATTCCTCTGAGATAGGGGGAAATTCCCGCACCCGTCTCCCTCTCTAGCCCTCCTGTTACCCTACCCATTTTACCCCCCTTTTCCTAAAGTTGTTCCTTATCATTTAATATTACACTTGAAAAGGGGAAATGATCCTGAAATATGTTTTGGAAAAAGTAGCATTAAAAAGAAATACTGTAGTCAGAAGTATTTCTTTCTTTATTTAACCTGTGGTTGTATAGCTCAGAAACAAGAAAGAACATAGTATTTCGAATATAGGTACTTGCAAATTGGAACGTAATTGGAGGAACAGTATCCTTATTTTGAGCTTTGGTGCTGTAACCAAAAGCTGCACTATACTGCATTTCTCTAGTTTTTTCCTCTAATCCAGACCTAAGAAAAAACACATTCATTTAATGATCAACAATTAAAAATAACATTTTATCAGAGGAAACGCCGATTGCCCAAGAACTGGAAGATTAACAAAGTTAGAGAAATGAACAAGATGTAACTCGAGAGAATCCTTCCTTTTAAACAACGAAATATTATGTGAATGACATAGGATCTAGGGATAGCTGTCCCACCTTTCTTTCATGGCTTGCCTCATCTTCTCTTTTTACGTATTATGTGGTCAGTCATGTCCACAAATAGAATATAATTAATCAATAATAGAATAGTCTTAATGATGTAGCTGGGATACACTAAAATTCTGACACAAAATGGAAATATAGTACCTGGTCCAGAATAAATATTTTATTAGATTTTCACTCTCATCTTAACATCAGACTTGACCTGATAAAAAATTAATCATTAAAAATGTATTTCCTATGTATCCATACAGATTTCTCCAATTTTCTATTGACCCTTTATTAAAAATAATTGTTTTATTAAGTCGTTAGAAACACAATTATATTTAAATCAATCTGACCTACAATGAGGTTCTTGTGCTCAAACTGTAGAAAATTACAAAAATAAGTTATAAGTTTGATTGGCAGACACTGTCCTATGTTGGCCTTTTTATAACCTCTAGTAGAACATTTTAAAACTAAGTAGAAAGTCATAGTCCAATATAAACTTCCCTTAATTGTAATTTTGTATTATAAACAATTCCTTACTCCAAAATATTATGAAAATGATTTATAAAAGGTTTAATAATATTCATTCCATGGCGCTGGAGCCCAATATAGACTCAGATCTCCTCACTGAATTTTCATGGTTCGATCATGTTAGGTTCGATACTGATAGGTTCTTTCTAGAGTGTAATTTAAAATTAATTTATTTTTTCTCTATCTGTTTTCAGTTTACTTGCTCAATGTTATTTGTTTCTTTTATTTTTCAATGTTTTTTTTTTTTTTATAAGTTCATAATAATTTCATTTTTCTTCAGTTTAAAAATTGTTTTATTGTTCTATTATAGCCTTATTCAGCTCAGGATGAATTTGACACTATTTTTGAAAAGCTCACCTCTGAATTAGAACATTATGTTCAAACTATTTTGGGATCTCAAGTTCTTCCTCAAGTACACAATATTTTGGATTTACTTGTTATACTCAGAAGAGAAAGAGAAGATGGTTATGCTGTCCGATTAGTCCAGAAGGTATGTTCTATAATTTTTTTAATGGCTGAATTAAATTGTTTATGCTTAACAATTACTACTTTATGGTCATAAACTCAAATTACATTAATCTATGGTTTTATGCAAACAGTTAAAGGTTTATTTTTTTGTTTTTGGAAAATGAATAAAAGCCTTTTTCAATACATGTGTTTATATATATATATATATAATAAATAATGTATATATATATATATACTAATTTATAATTCTATTTGATTAATGCCAATCAATCAAATATAAAAAAAAATTTTTGTTTTAGACTGTTGAAAATTTAATGGAACTATCATCAGTTACCACAATGGATCCGGAATTAGTTTTGAGACATCGTGATTTATATCTAAGAATTTTAAAAACTTTGCAAGACCCCCGTGCCTTTGGAACACAGTGGACCAATAAACATGTTACATTGTAAGATTTTTTTTTTTAAACTATTCTCGAGTTTGTTTAGTTCTTTAATATTTTCTTTGAGCCAAAAATCTTGATTTTAATTGTTACATATATTACTGATTTTCCATAGGACCGTTTTGGAATGTCGAGAAGAATACCGATACAATTTGGAATGTATTGATGTCTTAGTTAGATCACAGCTTATTAACATGCAGCAATTCGATGTCCAGCTAGCACATTTCATGGAAAATGGTCAGAATTATGTAGCTGTAACTTTTGCAATGCAGTTAGTTCAATTATATCTTATTGATGACAGAAATAATTCGGTGGTAACAGAAAATGATCTGTTCAATGTAGTAGAGGTACTGGTACGAATCAATGCTCACTCTCGCCAACCTCCAGAAGGGTAAGCAATCAAATTATTTGTTTTGGATGTTAAATAATGTAATAAAATTATAAAAATAAAATTATGTTAACAGGGAAACTTTTGTGCCAAATTTCAGAACAGTCTGAAAATTTTTAGAGGGTTATCTCAGAATAAATACACGTTAGCTCATCATAACCAATATTAGACTTACTGAAGTTCAGATATTCAAATAAAACATTCTTTGAAATTCATTCACTGTTTATTTATTTTCTTAATGTATAATAAATGTTTTAACTGATGTGAAACCATATGTTTGAATGCTTAAATAAAAAAAGGGATTTCGGGTTGGTTCCTTGTAGAAAATATCAAATTTAAAAATTATTAAACTTCAATTCTCTTAATATTTATTCAATTAAATAAAAATACTTAAATACAAAAGTTAAATGATTTATTTTTTTAAACTTTTTCAGTGCTTACGGAGAATCTTTGATGCTTTAAGTAGAATATAGAACTTTTGTAGTAAACAATAATTTTTATTGATTTTGAAATATATTTTTTTTAAGTTATTTGAATGGAGGTTACTTGTATTTATTAGTGTGTATTTAATCCTCCCCATTTCATAGTTGTCGTATTTTGTAAAACTGCTTTCTATTATCCTGATTTATTTTTAGATCAAAATTTACTGCTTCCTTAATTTTCTTTCCAATTAGTTACTGTTCAGAGATTTAAAAATGTCTATGAATTTTTCTTGGGTACTACAGTTTTTCTTAACTCTACGTTTTGGTGGTATCATTTGAATGTAATATTTTTATACAATTCATATATATGCCATATCAGCTTTTTAATACCATTCCAAGTGAAAATAGCTTTTTCCAGGAGAGGAACAACAAACAGTTTTAGCGTTAAGTAATTTTATTGCATCTATATTTATTTGTTTATGTCAACTTATTTGCAGTTAAGGGCTGAATGTTTGGCCATTTTAATACCAGCTGTTAATAACAATTCTATATTTATAGAAGAAAAGAATAAAGTAGATGATTAAAAAACTATTCCACTTGAATGTGCAGAATGAGAGAGGGGCTGTAAGCTGTATTTAATAAGAGGATATTGTTCCTTAACCAGCGGTTATACTGAGAAATGATCATTATCTTACATTTCCACTAAGTTTCTGCTCCATCTTGGCTAGATCAGTTCCCCTTACTTAAAGGGGTTGAAGGAGCCTTTGTAGATCTTCCAGCCCTAGAGTTAATTTATACCAGAGGAACAGAGAATAGATTTTCTATCTGGCCAGTAATCTGTAATTTGTTTCGTACTTCTGTAGCAGTGGTGTCTGATGCACAAAATCTATATTCATGACTTCTTTTTTTTCCCAGATTATTATATCTACAAAATTTTTACAACAGTAACATTTCCCCGAAGATGAGATTTAATGATGGATCTCCAGAAATGACTATTTTCAGTAAATTAACGCCATTTTTGCAATAAAAAAAAATTAGATTTGTGCAATTTTTATTATATTGCTTTGATACATATTTAAAGTATCTGCCTGATAAATTTGTTCATTTCGATGAATAACAAAAATTTTGATGTATTGGGGTATCCGTATTAAATTTTGTACTTTAGATTTAGTTTTAGGGGTCCCAAAAACCTCCCTTAACCCATCTTACTTTATTTATTAGCATTTAGCATTTATTCTATCTAACTTTATTTAGTTAGCATTTATTCATCCTTCAAAAAGATCTTTTTTTCTGACAAAAAAAATTAATTAATAAAAATATGCAAAGATTCATTAAAAAATAACTTTTTTTATTTATTTACAATAGTTCCCATTTCACTATATCATTTTTTAATATCTCATCGCTGGGCTGTGTTTTTCTTTGATAAAAGTAAACAATGTTCCTTTTTTTGGGGGGGGGGCAAGTTTGCAGTAAATTGACTATTTAAATATTAAATTAATACCAAACAGTTACCTTTTTTATCATTTGAAGAGTCAATTTTTCAGAATATCATTAATAAAACATGAATGGATGCAATATAATTTTCTTAAGTAAATAAAATATATTCATTTGCTTCCATATGATTCTTCCAATGAACAATTTCTCTTTAAATTCCTTTTTCTTAAAAACTTAGTGAATTCTAAAAGTAAAAAATTCTTGAATATTTTGTTTTGTATCATTACTTTACAAATTACATCTTGAAAAGATGTGGTTTGTTCCTAAAGAATTAACCTTTTAAAGCCATTATTTGAAAATAAATGAATTTTTCTTTTTTCTTCAAAAATCATTCATGTTCAAAAACAAAGGAGAGAAAAAAAAGAAGGATGTTTATTTAATTTAAGATACTCATTTATAAAAAAAAAAAAATCTTTCACTTCAGTGCGATGGAGGGAATGTTTGATGATGGTTCCTGAATTTGATCTCTATGATTTCTCAGTTTTGATCATTAAGATTCATTGTCGTGATTTGTAAATATATATACAGTCGAATTTCTATATATCGAACTTCCATATATTGAAAATCTCATCTATCGAACTTTTTGTAGGAACCTTGAATTTTTATTAGAAAAAAAATATTCTGTACATCAAATAAAATTTCTATATGTCGAACAAAAAATTCCAATTTAAATAAAATATATGTAATTATCATCAAAAATAGCCCTTAGTTAACGTAAATAAGAATTGGTAATAATTGAATTAGATAAAAAATGTTCCACTGGTTTGTAAAGCAGTGGAAATTCAGGGAAGATCTAGCACAGGAGTACCTATATTCTCTGAATCTCTTTCCTCCTAAACATGATCAGTGATGAATAATACATAAATAGACATTAGAAACTTTCTTGTGTGAAATCCAAAATAAATTAATTTTTATGTATGTTTGCTTATTTTTAATATTGTTCATGTCCTTAAATTATAAATTACGTTTTTAAAAAATCTGCAATCAGAGATGCAATTTGTACAATTTTTCAAATAAGTACTATTGATAGTTCAGTTTTGTTTTCTTTAACCCTAAAAAATTGCTTTTGTTATATCACTAACTCCTAAGATTGGCTTTGGTACTTCTTTAACCCTAAAGAATAGCTGTAATTGTTTTTAGCCTGAAAGGGTGAATAATTGCAATCTTTCTATATATCGAAATTTCCATATATCGATTTTTTTTTCAAAGAATCTTCATGTTCGATATATAGAGGTTCGACTGAGAATAAAAATATTAAATGACACTAAAGTTTCGATTATCCGAAATCCAATAAACTGAACATCCTGTCGATTTTGTGATTCACTCTTGCCGGGTCAGTGCTAGGTGACAGCTTCAAAATTATATTTTTTAATATTATTCATAGTATTTTATCATTTCAAAACCTTTATTTTAAGATTGATTTATAGATGGTAAATGAGCATATTAATTAAAGGTGTGTATAGGTGCTGCACACTCGTTTCTGGATTACCCAAATGTTCAATTAACCAAATGACCGTCAGTCCCCCTAAGATAATATTCGTAAATCGGTTAATCTTCGGTACTATAGTGTATACATATTGTTTTATTTTATAGGCGTTATAAGCTATATTTTACTTCTTCAACTAAGTTGGAGGAAGTATATTAATGAATTATTAAGTTTTTGTCCTGCTGTCCTGTTTTTCTAATAATCTCACATTCAACTACTTTTGATGGAACTTTTATATTGTAGCGAATCATTGGTGAGAAATGTTGAGTGATTTGAGATAAATCTGGCAAAGCAATCAAAATTCAATTAATTGTTTGATGATATCTACAGTAAATGAAACTTGATTCGAGGAGATTTTTGTTGTTTTATTTGCCTCTGTATGGTGATTTTTTTTAAATTATCATATCGTAGCTTACATTTGAAGATTTAAAAATACATTGGTGTAAATAGAAAACATATTATTTTATAAATGAAGAAAATATTTTTATAAATGAGATTAAAATGAATAATCGGTGGAGTTGACTAGTAGCTAAGCTAATGTATGTAACTCAGACCAACATTTTTAATTTCATGTGGATTTAATTTTTTTTTCTAAAAAAAATATATATTAATCAAGTTTAAAGCTGACTAAAATCTTGAACTTAACCAATATTTCCGTTTATTGGTATTTTGCAAAAGTATAATTGATTAAACCAGAAAATAATAGCATGAACACATAATTTAATTTTAATAAAGAAACCTGCGAGGAACTGACAATAGCTACACTTTTCTTGAAAATAATTTAAGTATAGTAATGCAGAATTAACATTTAAACCTGGAGAGGCTCCTACTGCACTCTTTTTAAAAATAATATTGTTTCAAAAGAAGTTTCATCATTCCTTATGGGTTGTTTCTTAGAAACCTTATTTTCATTAAAATAAAAACCTTATTTTTATTTCATGAGATTGATCTTTATTGTCAGAAAGGATCTAAATGGGTTGAAATGACACTGGAATGAAATGGAAGAGGATAGAGACCTAAACTATTTGGATTAATAAATAGTCAATAGGCCTCAGATTATTTTAATTATGACACAAGTTGTTTGTGATGAAATAGGCTAACAGTGCTAATTTGATCTTGATGAATAGATAATAGTCACACACTACGGGATCCAGCTTACAAAATGGTCGTTCTTACACAGGTATCTCATGGTTGGCTCAAAACCTCAAAACATGGCAGACAGTACGTACTAGTCAAACCATTATCCTATTGAAAAAACCATAATTTGTTTTTTAACTATTCAGGATTTCCTTTTACTGCGTAGGACCTAAATGGCTGTCAGTTTTTTTTTTTTCTGCAAGGTTGTCTTATTTATGGATAATTAAAATTTTTCCATCTTTGTATAGATGAAAGGTTAATTTCAAATACCACTGCCACTGCCACAGTGGTGATCAATCTTGAACATGAGATTTACAAATGAAGAAAACGTCATTTGATTTGGTTGTGAAGCAATTGCTTTACTTTGTCAAGCTTATCTTTAGTCTGCAGAGCTATCAGTCTGGTTTCTTTATAACTACACCAGATTTATTGTCCTCTGAATAAATATTATATGATTTTGTATTTGACAGGTATGAATGTAAACACAAAGAGATAAAAATGATTTAATCCTTTTTTTTTTTTTACAAATTTAATTAATTATTCATTTTTATTTATAATTAATTGCATTGAGACACCATTCGTCTCTTAAAATATTCTGTGTTTGCATAAATTTCTAAATATCTGTTAATTAAAAATAAAAACATAAATTAAGAAATAAATTTATAAAAATGTGATATGCTTCTAAATTTTTGTTTCTGATAAATTATGATGTTTTCTTTTCTACCTACTATCTTTTTGTTTGTATCTCACAATGTAACCTCCATTTTAAATTGAATTCATTGTTCTAGTTTTTCTTTAAGGATTTTCTTGAACTTGAAATAGTATTTCTTATTTCAACGGACCTAGGTGGTGATCAAACTGGTCTGATACTATAAAACTGTTGGCAGTTAATATACAACTGCCATAAGTTTCTTGATCGGAACAGGAAACCCTGTTTTCATCCTGGTTTATGTTTATTTTAAATATTAGGTTTTTCTGATTGAAAGTTTTGATTTAATATCGGTGAGTGAAACTACATTTCATTATTTGATGGATCAGGATTATTACCGTTATATGAAAATCTTAGTATGTGGAAGAGATAGTTTTCTGATTATGCTGCTTACCACTAACTGTTAATGTTTATTTTATGTTGGTATCAGATATTTTTATATTTTACAACCTTTGCATAAATAAAACAGTAAGTGATTGGCTGGTCATTAGGGACTCTAGTAATTTACTGTATCCAGCCAAAAGATTTTATTGGTTTGGTTTATAAGTTTTTCATGTAATCCCCTGGCAGAATCATATAATCTTTTATTTTTCCTTCTTGTATTTTACTGCCGATGTAATTTTATTTTAGTGCCATTGTTTTCATTTAAACCAATATACCAATAATTTATGCTCAATAGTTTAAATTAAATTCTCCTCTGATAGTCTTTTTTTTTTTTTTTACGCTTGTTTTTCCATTGAAACCACCTTCCTTTCAACTCGGCCTCTTATGAATGCTAGCCTGTTCCTATTCCCAATTTTTATCTAATTATGGAGAGCTCTTCTTATTCTCTGATTTGATTTTTTTTTTAAAGTAAAAATAGTTCAAACTGTGCTTTTTGGAAGAATGTTAATAAAGAGGGTGTTCAGTTGCCTTAAATTTCTTGAAGATCGGGAATTCTCCTTGAAGTTTTTGGTTTGGAAAAACTGGAAGTTATGCTTGAAAAACAGCCTGTCATCGGGAATTTTTAGGTTTTAGTCTAATAATTCCATTTTTCCATAAGTACTTAGCAACAAGTGTATAAAATATTAAGAATAAGATAGAAGTAGTTCCATGAACGCTAGAAAAAGCCTCCTTCTACTAACTTTGTTCTTTCTCACCTTACTGGTTGCTCTACTTATTACTAAGTGAATTAGGGATATTACGAAACAGTAAAAGTGATGTATTAATACACTAATATTGAAGCTAATTAGCTCCAAACAGCTCCAAGTTTCAATTGCAACCGATTTACAGTCGTCTGTAAAGGACAAGAGGTTGCATGGGTTCATTTTATTCCTCTAATTATGATTATTTTGTTATATATATTATTTTGCTTTGTTATGTAAAATAAGTGTTTGAATGAAATTGTGGTGAAATTTATTCCAATACGTGAATTTTAATTATTTACAATTGAAATTGTTTTTTGTACTGTATTTCCTATTTTTTTTTATTTTTGATGTGTTGAGCCCTCAGTACAACAATTTAAGTAACAGTTTTTCATTATTAAACAGGAATAAAATCTTTATAATTATTCTAATTCATTCTCAAGTCTGAATTTTACATTTTATCATAAGCCGACCAAATACAGCATTTTATGGTTCCAATTTTGTTTTCAATTTAATCCAATAAATTGATGAAAAGTTCCTTGAATTTCACAGTCTTGAAATCCTTGAATTATGCTTGAATTTTTTCATGCTATATCACTGGGCATCCTGAATAAACAACTTATTGTTCAGTTGTGTTATTTGATTATCCTTGCTTAAAAACAGTGCTCTTATATGAAGAGCCCTCGGAAGAAAGGAAGAGAGTCACTATATCAAGAAAATCAAGTTTTAAAGTTTGGAGTTCCGCCTTTCTTCAGTCTATGTGTATTCTTCAAACACTCCTAACCAACTGACCATCCACATTTCCGGTTGTTTCTTTTTATCATCTTATTTTACTGAACAATATGAAAATATTGATGTGTTAAACTCCATTTTATAAAAAGTGTCTCCCCTTTCTTCCATAGCGTCTTCATATATTAAAAATTTCATGATTGAGTATATTAATAGAGAAGATTTATCTTAATTTGATACATTTGATTAGGAATAAAGCAATGAAATAGTTATTTTTGAAAATCACTCGTGGTTCTTTTCAGAACTATGTTGGCTTAATATTAATTGATGGCTGATCTAATATTATTGATTGATTATTACGTTATTAAACTGTCACTATTACTATTTTATTATTTTTCCTTATTTATGGAGTTGTAAATTTTCTGTTTTAGGTTAAACTCATTGATTGATTTATTGAGAGCTACCCATGAATCTAACATTTTTTCGGACAGAACTCATGGCCCCGCAGCTCTGATTATATCAGGAATCCATCATGGAAAAGTTAGTTTTTTATTTTTTGTTCAGTTTAGTATTAAAAATATACATATCACTACCTTAAAAGAAGATTGGCACAACTTTCTTCCGATTTGACTTAACGATTTTCCAATTTTCTTGAAATCATGATCAACGAGATGATTACTTTTTTAATGATAAAGAGATCCATGAAATATATTCATCCTGTGACCGCTGGAGAGCAGTTATTTTTAAATAAAACTCACAATTCAAAAAATGTAGGCCTAAAAATATGTTTGTAATAAAAAAACACCTTACACAAGTTACCTCCAAGCATTTACTTGCAAATGAGTTCAAGAAACTATTTATACTTCTAAGAAACTCAGTAATAATCAGTTGAAATTTAATGATGAAAACTTCAAGTGTTGTTTTCTTAAAAATACAGCTTTTGAAGTTGTGCCATTCTTCTTTCAAGATAGTGATATTTCTATCTATAAAAAAATAAACAATATGTCATTATCAGGCAGATCAAGGACATAAAAAAAACGACATCAACTTTGCTAGATGTGGTACAGCGCAGTTGCAAATATTATATTAAACAGTAAAAAAAAAACTATATATATATATATATATATATATATATATATATATATATATATATATATATATATATATATTTCATTTGTAGAATCTGATTAAATAACTAAATAAATTTTTCCATCTTCACTTAGGGAAAAAGGGAAATGTCATAACAATTTTTTTCCTACTTTTTTTATTTTTGAAGAGTTAATTAAAGAGCTTTAAGGAGGAGAC